>OY759176.1:12314200-13514200 GCA_963662085.1 Eupithecia inturbata
GGAGCCTCGAAACCTGACTAGAAAGGTCGGGAAACTTCTAGAAAAATAACTCTGTCCCTTTCATTTCCCCTACGTACTCTCAGCCGTCCTTGTCTTACAATTCCACGGTTTTCCAGAACCTATATCTATCTCTGTCTTTACCCGAGAACATTCTCACTCACGGTCTCTGTCTTTCTTTGCGATTCGTTCTAGAACTTAATCTATATGTAAATAAGTAGGTTGGTACAGGCGACTCGGTCGATAACAACTATTATATAATCTATGGCCTATTGTTTTCGGAAACAAGTACCTACCTATCTATTAAGTTTACCTAAAATAATGTTCGATTTTGAACCCTATCTAAAAACCAAACTTTATGAAAAATTCTATTATAGCTATTATGTAGACGTTGTTCTGCACGCAAGTTATTGAAATGTTCGTTGAATTTGCAATATTATTATTTTTTTTAGTATCGACAATGGCCTTTCATAAATAAGAAAATTACAATCAAATAATATAAACAAATTAGAACTAGTATTTACAAATAGGTCAGCTAACTGCAGCCTGTTACGGTTCACCGTCAAAATTAATTTACAGGAACAAAGTCATTTTGTCCGCTGTTGGATGTCAGCAGGGCGACCCTCTTGGTCCGGCCATATTTAGCCTTGCCATCCAACCGATAATTCAACTTATCCAATCCAAGCTCAATGTTTGGTATTTGGATGACGGAACATTAGGTGGAGAGGTAAACACAGTTTTCAATGATCTAAAATCATCACAGATGGATTTCGACCAATAGGTTTGGAATAAAACTTTTCAATGTGCGAGCTTTTTATTTCGGAATAAATCGGTGTAGACAAAAGTATCATTGAAAAATTCAATAGTTTTGCCCCCAAAATTATAGTTTTAGATAAATGTTCACTTCGCCTCCTTGGTTCACCAATTCTTGATGCGTCTTTTCAGTCCTTTGTAGATGAGAAAATTCAAAATTTCAACAAAACTTCGGGCACACTGCTCCTAAGTGCCATATTGCTTTTACAATTATTCGGTTTCGTCTTTTCGTACCGAAATTTACGTGTTCTTTGAGATGTAGGTAGTCATCTGTGGAAGCACAGCGAGCTCTTGAAAGGCTTAGACAACATAATAAATAATATTCTATCATCGGTTTTGAATATCGATTTATATGACAAGGCATGGTCGCAGGCCTCCCTGCCTGTCAAATTGGGAGGCAATACAAAATAATTAAATTAATAATAATAAATAAAATAATATAATTTAATTTGGTATAATTTTTGTGTACGCTAAATTTCAAGTGTAGCCCTTCCAGAGTTCCTGTCTTCCGTATACAGCACTAGTTCTTTATTTGACAAAAAAATTAACTCCTCTCGTTTGGCTCCACCTGGATTTTGCATTTCATTCAAAATTTCATTTTTAGACGAAGCTCGAATGATTTGGATTTGTGCTTGCCCCAAGGCTGCTCCCCCAAAATCTATTTTGTCCCAATGGCAATGGGACGGGCCTCTGTGTGAGTTGACACGGAATTGTTTGTTACTAATGTACTCCAGCTCTGCGGATCGTGCTCGTCTCCTAGCCGTTTCTAAATGGGAGTCAGGAAATTGGTTGCAAGCATTTCTTTCATTTAACACTGGCACTTTATTGGATCCCGTATCTTTCCGTATCGCAACATGTCTTCGGTTGAGTGCAAAGTATTGCGCACCTCATCAATGCCAATGCGGTACTGCTGTCGAACAGCTTGGTCATCACGGATTATCGTGTACTAGGACCGCCGGTCGGATATCTCGTCATGCCAGCCTTAACAAAATCATCCGTCGGGTCTTTGTCACCGCTAACGTACCAGCTATTCTCGAACCGAATGGTCTGTTGAGTGACTATGGTAAGAGGCGCGACGGCATGACACTAGTCCCATGGAAGTTGGACACAATATGGGTCTCCGCCCATTGTGTGAGACGCTTCATGCGTCGACACACTTGCGCCTTCCCATCTTCCGTGAGGGCTGCTACAGCGGCAGATTTTGCCGAGGATCTCAAGACACGCAAATATGCAGGTCTCAACAGAGCCACATTTGCTTCCTGTGGGGTCGAGATCCGTGGGGTACCGAGGCTCTCCGGGTTTTTAAATGAGCGTCTGATCGAAGCGACGCGTGACCCGAGAGCTGGTGGGTATTGCCATACAGCGGGCAATGCAGTC
Organism: Eupithecia inturbata; assembly: GCA_963662085.1. NCBI lineage: Eukaryota > Metazoa > Arthropoda > Insecta > Lepidoptera > Geometridae > Eupithecia > Eupithecia inturbata. The sequence continues at coordinate 12,316,388 of OY759176.1, forward strand.
AGCATCTTGGGGACGCTTTTGACTGATATTTGATATGGATCAGTTGAGCTACCTGTAGATTATTATTGCAAACAACAATAATAATTAATATTAATTTATTCACAATATAAAAACCTTCATTTCTTAAACCCTACAGGCTGTCCCGGTCACTGTCCTTTTGAGAATCAGTCTGTATGAGATCAAACCATCAAATCAGTTTACAATAAACTGCCATGTGCGAGTCGACTCGCACACAAAGGGTTCCATACCGTAAAAAACAGGCAACTTTTTCAAAGAACACCAAATTTTCACTTGATCGGGACCCCTTTAAATTTTTAACTTTATTTTATTTTTAGTATTTGTTATTATGACAGTTGAAGTGTTACTTAATTAAAGAAAGTTTCATGTGTCTACCTATTGTATTTCAAGAGATACAGCATTGACAAATTAAGACCAAAAATAGCCAAAAAAAATAACGTTTGTTGTATGGGAGCCCCATTTAATATTGATATTTATTGAATTTTTATTATTTGTTGTTGTAGCGGCAAGGGAAAAATACACACTCTCTGAAAATTTCAACTGCCTACCTCTTACCGTTCTTGAGATATAGCCACGTGACAGACGGATGGACGGACGGACAGCGGAGGCATAGTAATGGGGCTCCGTTTTCACCATTCGGTTACGGAACCCTAAAAAAGCGAATACTGCTGACTTCGGAGTCTCAACCCGTTACCGTGATCGACTCGTACGATGATAAATTTCTTGACATTATCAACCTCAAAAGTAGATTGAACTGGAAGCCTTTTCTTAACGTCTCTGGACTGTAAATGAATTTAAATATTTTTAATCTTCCTGTTTTGTTGTTACTTGCGCTGGAAGTCAAATTATTTTTTACGGTTTTAGTTGTACAACTGAGGAAATTTTATTTGTTCACTTGATATGCAAATTTTAGTGTAGCAAGAGTTTATTTTATTTGCTAGCTGCCTGCATCAACTCTGCCGTGAATAACTAGAGCTTATTTCATTAATATCTATCTTGTATTACGCTTCCGTTAACTCGTGTTTGGCGCAAAAAGATTTGCACCCTTTTAACGAAATACTCACCCCTCTGTCTGCACCAAATAATTTAGGGTCCGATAATTAGAATAGGGGTGCGCTTGCATACAAGTGGGGAGCTTACCGTGCATTTGACGGCGAATCAGAATAATCGATACTATCCTCTCCGTTTTGCAGATTTAGTAACCTGAGTTTATTTTGAATTTGATTGTATTTTAAAAGTAAACATTCAAAAATAGGCAAAGATTTTTATACGATCTTTTTCATTCTCCAAAGCTTTCTCTTTTTTATCAGTAGTAAGATGTTCACGGGATCCCGTTGGCAATACTGATGAAAAGTCTACTTGAGCTGGTTCTTTCTGAGTGGTGAACATTCCGATAAATAGTAATAAATATCTGTTTTCTAGACCAGCATAGACCTAGGACGAACCTAGAACCTATCATGTTTACCGCGGGGAGTGGCACATCAAGGCCCAAAGTCTTATAACCAAATAGCTAATATTGTAGCTGATGGTAACCAGTACCTTTTCTATTTGTAGGACAGTTTATTTAATGAAATTATCCCCTGTAAGCCGAGTTTATTCCATTCGCCTATAAAATTGCTTACGCGAAATCATATTTATATTCAAATGGGGTCCGTATCCTACGCCTATTATGGTAGCAATATTAAAGTGCCTCTTAATGGTACTGGGATAACGATTTCGACGTACCTAACTACGGGATATAAGAAAAGTCCGTATATTTTTTACTGTAGTTGAAAAATGTATTTTTTAACTACAGTTAAAAATATACTACGGATGGTACTACGGAATAACGAAAGTCGAAATACCGGAGATCGGTATCCAGAAAGAACAGGTAACCTCGGAACAAAATACAGAAAGATAAAGCCTTATAACGGAATACCGAAAGCACACAATTTCGAAAAACTGTAAACCGAACGCTCACGACCTCGATTGAACGATATACCGAAAAATTATGAAGTCAAACGAACGCTAATTAGATATTATCTTCAGGGTTGTACGTTACTTTAGTCATTTTAAGATGTAGAAATAGGTTTTACCCTATCTATCGGTGACTATGGAAAAGTATGTTTGTAAATCGGTTTAACCGAAATTAAAATTTCTAATCAAAATCGATTTTAAGATATATCATAGATGTGATAGATTTCGAATAGGAAGATACAAGGTGTTGGGCCAAATGTCAATTTGCAGACCAATTGGGCATTGATTTATAGCAAACTAGCTGCTGCTCGCGGCGTCGCACACGCTTTTCAATTAGCCTATGTCCATGTCGGGATACCTGCTATATTTCATTAAGATCCCCGGGACACCGTTTACCTCCCTGCCAAATTTCATTAGGATCCTTTCAGCCGCTTAGCGTGAAAAGGTAACAAACAGATAGACAGTCACAGGTTCTGTCGGATTTATAATAAGTATAGAAACTAGATATTAGTATATATAATTTAATATCCATAATACTCGGATATGAAGTTATAATACAAAAAAATACGACCAATATTTGTCGCATTTAGGTAAATTGAAATGCATCAACGTACTATTATTAGTAATATGAGTTAATAGTAATATGAACGGTATGGACGCGTAATTATAATTAACTCAAAATTGATGAATGACATAGGTATTTATTATCAACTAGCTCCTGCTCGCGGCTTTGATCATGCCTTTCCGGGATAAGCTTCAAAATTATTCCAGGTCCAGGAAAAATATTCAACCCATCAGGTTCAGTAGTTTTGGTGTTGTCCTGAACCAAACACTACATTTACAAACTTAATAATAATATTAGTATCTGATGTCTATAACATTGGAATCTGATAATGTAAATGTAAAAGTAACTCTGTCTGTTTGCTACATTTACACGTCTGAACTTAGTTTTATGCTTTTGTTTAAATAAACGAATGGAAATGAAATTGAGTTAAATTAAATTTAGCAAGGCTATTGAGGAAATGACTTTGATTAATCATTGTTTAAAAATATATATTCAAGTAAGTAATGCGAACGAAGTCGCGTAAGTAGTAGTATCTAGTATTTAAATTATCCATGAGTTTTATATCCATGGTGATGATGTACTCCTAGCCCTAATTTCGGCCACGGTGGCTAGTCTCAACGGAGACAAGCCATGGACATTTATATAGTGCACATTTGAGTGCGCAAATACAGGTGCACTCTCATAAAACGCATTGTATTATGTGTCTGCGGTCCCATTGGACGGCAGACTGACACTATCGGGGAGAGGTCCGGCGCAGGACCAACGGCTTCCAATCAATCCAGGTATCACGTCGTCAGCAAGATCACAGGCAAAAACTGGTATGCTTGTAGACATGCATTTTCTAATTACAATATTCTAACTTTGTATGAAAAGTTTGGCCACATATGCGTGGGACAGTAGAGTCCCCTGAATTATGAGGAACATAAAGTTGGTTTGGAGAAAATAGGAAGCTTGCCACAAGGATTTCGAAAGCTCTCGTATAAATGCTTGAAACCCACGTAGCTTTATCTAGGGGTGTAATGTAATCAGTCTCAGGCCAGTCTCGCATTACGTGGAAATATGTCGGCATGTGTAGGAATGTCTATTTCGTGGTTATCTTTTCATTCCTTGTATTTTTCTTATCGTTTTCACATCATATCCATTGCTTTACTTTCTTATAATTATTAAATGTGTTTATTTCGCTCAGTTGTAAAGTAGTTCAACGATATGGTAGGTAGGTACATGGGGTGTCAATGGATATGGACGCAGGACCGTGAGGATGCCACACACTTCAAGTAGCCAATATCCAGCAGAGAGTGCGTAAAATCCAGCTGCGACTGATGATGAGGATTTTAGTTATAAGAAAACATCGTTCTAGAACTTATAAGCTAGCCTGCAAAGCCTTTTATTCCAACCGTCTCAAAGATCTCTTCTTAGGAACCATGTCATCGATTTTACCAAAAAAAAAAACTGCATTCATACATTTAAAAAAAACTTGTACTAAGCCCGAGAATCGAACCCGGACGTTTTGAATTTCCATGTTTTCATCACATATTCTTCCTTTTTTCTTTATTGGCTTTTTAAAACTTCTATGGGTCTTCAAATTGTTAACAATTTTTATAAATATCTTGCGAGTAGGTAAAATACGTGTCGGAAAACTTAGGTAGTAAAATAAATTAAAGGATATAAAAACAATGCATTTTATTCATTTAAGACATCATGTTTCATAGTAACATTTACTGCTTATAACCTACACAATCGATATCTAAATATATATAGTGTTAGTTTTATTTTTCAAAACGTCCGGGTTCGATTACCGAGCTGAGTACAAGTTTTTTTAAAATGTATGAATGCAGTTTTTCTTTTTACTAAAATCGATGACATGGTATCTAAGAAGAGATCTTCGTATGTCTTATAGTTATAGACTTTCCCATACTGACCGCTCTAAATGTGCCATCCTGTATAATATTGATATACACTAACACGTTTAAAGTGGCTGCTTCTATCTATTGCCATCGATCATTGTCTTTAAGCCGGCAATCTGCGTAGTTCGCTACAATACATAAAGATTTGGAGAAACACAAAGGCACTTAGCGTTTATCATTCTGAAATGCATTTACCTGGCTAGTTGTGACTATCAAATACCTATTGTTATACCACATTACTGGGTGTTCGGATAACGTGGAAGAAAGCAAAGAGGAAGTTCAAGGCGAGTAAAGTCGTAAGAGTCGGCTACCGAATAAACGAAAACGAGGAGTCACAAAAACGAATGTAGTGAAAACGTCCGAACACGTAGTAATTACCTACTTTTATTACTTTCATGGCCCATGTCGCACATGTTCCATCTGCAGGTGCTTGATGCAGGCTAGGCAGTGAATGTTATCGCAATGGATCGTCTTTAGGCGTGAAAAAATTAAATAATACACATGAAGTAGTATCCACGACAACTTCACCATTAAAATGAAATACCAACCAAAAGTGAAACAGCCCAATACGCGGTCAGATGCACAGCCGCTCTACATCAACGCGGCTCTACCAAAAGTTGGTTACCAGGAAATCAAAGCTCCGCAGAAATAAAACCGGAAGATAACCTATCTTAATACACCGAAGCGAAGCCTGGACGCTCACACGAAAATAATTTCGAAGAGAAATCGGCTGGGTGGCCTAAATAATTATCTACCGTACTATTCTGGCATGAGCCAGAATCCCCCCAGTGTAAGGTTATAGGATCAAAACTTTGCAAGGGTATTATCAGCCTTGTGACCGAAACCTACTTAATTATAATAAGACTAGATAATGAAGACTCTGATGGTTCGGGCATACATAGTCCAACTGGGAATAATCGACCAGAATTAGCTACAACAGTGACGTGGGTCGTCCGAATGGTCAAAGGCTTTTCGGGCTTCTGAGGTACCAGTAGAGCGACGAAGTCCTGAAAACAAAGATGTCGTGCCGTCAACTGAAACGACAAGGTAGCGGGACAAACTGCGATCTGTAGTGTGGGAGGTCAAGAACTATTTCGGGTCACAGAACCACGCCAGTAATTCGAATACCTGCCCTGCTCTATTGTAAAATAGCTATGGAAAAGCAATAACTATTTGGAGCTATTTTTATATCAAGAGCTATTGCCAAATAGTACGCAAGTTATTTCTCTAATCATGATACTGAGTCCTTTGTTCTTGAGTTATACGAAACCCGAAGCAAATAACGACTTGTTATTGCTCCATTCGATATAATAAGTTGCCCGTTAGGTGCTGAGAAATCGTGTGTAACGTACTGGATGAATTTATACACTACACTTACGGAGTTAGTTATTCCCAACGCCCTACGTGAGATGCACCTAATCCCAACGTCTCACGCATGACTTTTCACAGCGTGTCACGAGAGTCTAACCTATTTCCAACGTCTCATGAAAAGTATTTCCTACGTCTCACGACAGTCAAAGCATTTGATTTACAATCTACATCAAATCAACTATTATTACTAGTGATATCGCGAAGCAATGCCAACAGGATTCAGACTCTTTCTAGAAACTTTCTAGTGAAAGAAATTCGAAGGAATGTTGTGCTTTTCTATTGTTTGTAGAAGAGTATTTACAATTATGATCATAAAAGCAATTTCCTTTTCAATATCTATTGTTGTCTTCTTTATTATAAAAAAACATTTTAATGTTTATTTTATGTTTATCGTATTCCGGGAAATAAAACATACTTAACAAAATCTTTATTGTAGGTACACCTGTTTAACATACAAATTTTAAATATAGGAAACCTTTTGTATTACTGGTAAAGTACATTATTCCTGAAAGCTAACAAAGCAGTAGAATATACTAGAAATAATACAGTATTGTTATAGATAATAGAAGACTGATTTGAGTTTGCAAAGTAGTACTTAACTTTCAACAATGCACTGGCCGTACGTGCCTAGACACCAAAATCCCGGGTCATTCCCAGTTGGTCGACTATTTGTTCGTTTCCGAAAAGTAGGAATAAAGTTATACTCAAGCGAATGCTTAGTAATTAAATAATATCCCAATTTATTTTTTCTTAGTTTATTAAACTACAGCTGACAAATAATTAAATAAAATATAAAAATATATTATAAACTCGAAGCCAAAATGATAATTTTGTATGCTTATATACCTTTTTGAACTTATCTGTATGTTTGTTATTGTTTGCCTGATTAATATACGATTTTGGTGATTTTCTAGTTTTCAGGTACAGTAAAATAATCCCGAAGTAGTCTCGTAAACGTTTCATCTTCGAGAGATTACTATTTGTCCCGTAAAACTGTACAATATTCAGGAATTTAAAATCGGTTTTTAGTGTTCGTAAAATACAATATTACGAACCTATATATTTCTTTATTAATTTGCTATATTTGTTAATATTAAAAAAGTAAGCATACTTCTCAAGGTGAAATAGTAACTACCTTGTTAACTAATTTACAAATCGTCAATTATTCTGGACAATAACACTCTTTCCTCTTTCGTTATTAGGGTTTCGAAGATCGGAGATCGGTTTCGAAACCCTTATGGCATCGCTTTTTCTGTCCTTTTTTCCGTCTTAAATATCTCAGCAACTACAGCAGCAAATAACGTGAAATTTTAAATAATAATACATTTCGTGCGCCTGTACAGATTACATAATGTAATGATTACACAAGTAGATTTACACAATTTCGACATCACAAATTCAAGGTCAAAAAATACCCATTCCCCTCCCCCCCCCCTATCTCCGAAGTTTGCAGAGCGATCCATCTGAAATGTATGTAGCGTTTGTAGATATGAATCTATATTTTACAGAAAAAATATAGAGAAGTCTGTAAATAGACCACTTTTTGAAAAATGGTCAAAAAAGGAGGGGTTAGTTTTCATAAGAAGGCTACCTCATCGAGTGGGTTATCAAATGAAAGGTATCAAATTGTACATTTCAAAACAGTTTTTGAAATTTCTGTAGGTTTCATACTTTTTGAAATATTTTGAAAAAGGTCAAAAAAATACCCATTCTCCTCCCCCCATCTCCGAAGTTTGCAGAGCGATCCATCTAAAATGTATGTAGCGTTTGTAAATATGGATCTATATTTTACAGGAAAAATATAGCGAAGTCTGTAAGTAGACCATTTTTTGAAAAATGGTCAAAAAAGGAGGGGTTAGTTTTCAAAAGAAGGCTACCTCATCGAGTGGGGTATCAAATGAAAGGTATCAAATTGTACATTTCAAAACAGTTTTTGAAATTTCTGTAGGTTTCATACTTTTTGAAATATTTTGAAAAAGGTCAAAAAAATACCCATTCTCCTCCCCCCATCTCCGAAGTTTGCAGAGCGATCCATCTAAAATGTATGTAGCATTTGTAAATATGGATCTATATTTTACAGGAAAAATATAGGGAAGTCTGTAAGTGGACCACTTTTTAAAAAATTGTCAAAAATAGGGGGCATAATTTTTAAATGGGGGGCTACCTCATCGAGTGGGGTATCAAATGAAAGTTATCGGTATGTATATCTCAAAACAGTTTTTGAAATTTCTGTAGGTTTCAGACTTTTTGAAATATTATGAAAAAAGACGAAAATTTTACTATTACTTCTCCGAAGTTTGCAAACCGATACATCTGAAATGTAGGTACCTTTATTTTTTTGGTTTTCATCAAATAGCAAAGTCTCTAACCAGTACCTTGTACATATTGTTAAACTTGACAATCGTTCGAAACCCTCGGCGCGCGAGTCACACTCGCACTTGACGGATCTTGTTTTTTAGTTGACTTTTATTGAGTCATGCTCCATGCCACTTTTAATCTAATTTATTCATAATATTTTCATTTTTATCTTTGTCTGTATTTAGGATTGGTTTTTGCTTCTCCAACAAGGTAGGTGGTATTTTGAACGAAACCTAAACAAATTTAATAAAGGATGATAATGAAGTCAATGGCCAAACTGCGTAGAAGTAGGAGGAGAGGTTAATTCTATCTTTTATAATAAATAACAAACAAACCAGTGACAACCGGGAATGACCCGTCTTCCCTGGTGGTGAGCGACCACCGCTGACGCAATAGACGCTGTTCCTAGTGCCTAATTGTTATGCAAACGACGCCCTCTTTAGCCACCTCGCTTTGTGACCGGTACAAAGTTTTATCATTATTAAGAGGATCTGCTTTATTCCCTTTGGAATTACAAGAATTTTAAAGGTTAGTTCGTACCTCGAAGAAAAAGGCCCGAACATCCATTCCACAGTTTCCTTTCGGATTTGATAAATCTGAGAGCGGCATCAAAGAAACGTGTTTAGCTTAGAATGCTTTGTGGAATAAATCTTATTTAATATGCCTACTTTTACCCGACTACCAAACGAGTTATTTTAGGAAGGTATACCCATTTTACCTGCTTGCGAAAAAAGGCTTTGTCAAATGTTATGGTTTGTCTTCAAAAAACTTAAAATTTAATTTTAATGTTATTGGTTTATTATATTCTTGTATAAAACCTGAGCAGGCTAGATCAACTCAAAATCGTGGGCTAACTATGATATTATCATTTTCATCGGCTCCATTATGTAAGACAAAATAGAAAATATACTCATCCCATCTTATTTGTTTTAGGAACCTAATCGCAATCTACGCAAAGCTAGGATAGGTTTTATTAATTGTTAGCGTGTCCGCAGAACCCTGCTGTATTTTAATCAGAGAAAATTCGAACAAAATGTCATCAATATTATATTTCCGCAGGAAGAGGACATCGAGGTCCAGTCCAATTGCGCCATTTCCCCCATCAGATCAACCGTGTCTAATAAATCACGGAACGCACGATGTCCAAATAAAACATTACCAAGCACCAAAAGGCATGTTGCGAAGAAAAATCGACCATCAACAAAATTAAAAACCTTAAAATCTAAATTTATAACGCGAGCTGGCTGCAAATGCAACTGAAAATTTGATCACGAAAACATTAAAAAAATAATAATCTTAACTTAATTGTCTCCAAACGTCGTCGCAATTTCTTTCTTCTTTTTCAAAACTAAAAGAAACCACGCGCGGCTTTGGGAACTAAATAAAGTTGATAAAATCACGACAACAAATAAAAAGGTAACAAAAAATATTACGTACCTATGCAAACGCCAGAGGCCGCTCATGATGTTCAGAATATCCATTATCGCACAGTTTATTTATTCAAAAGTCCAAATAAACTTTGACCGCACGCATGGCAAGCTCAGCCAGAGTGAGCTCGCGAGACGCGGCGATTCGCGAGCGCTGTACTGGAGTCTACTGACTGACGGGATAGGATAGACTCGTCGTTGACGACTCTACGGGCCTCGGCCGGTAGGGTGGATACCCCGCACCTGCCGCACCCCTGCGAGCGCCTGCGTGCCCCTCGCTTTACTCTCCGCTGGACATAGGACGTTAAGCATCAAAAAACGGACAAAGATTGCCCGCTTTTGTCACTTTATGCTCGACAATTATACCTCTATAAGTGGCCCCGATATCACTTTGTTTCAGATTTCGCGCTGATAGGCACCATTGGGTATTTGATTATTATTTCAGGATTTCCATTTTGGCTCATCTGAAGAAGCAACAATCGTATAGTACTTACATTTTTAGACTTAACACTGTTGTACCTACCGCTGCCGCAGTTCAAGTATAGAAAGCTCAAACCTAAAGTCAAAGTTGGGAAGCGATTAGTTTCAATAATAGGTGTCAGGGGTTAAATAAGTTATTAGGTAGGTACTTAATGTAGCATTTATGTGGGTATCGAATTGATTAGGTAATATTTATTATGTGAGTTTTGGATAAAAAGTTTTAGTTAGCTGTTTTGAAAGGCTTGATGGATGATGTGAGGATTTCAGGGTATCTGGTGATCAAAATGTTTATATTGACTATTCTAACCGACATCAAAAATGAAAAGGTTCTCGTTTGAGCTGTTTTTAACAGGCATTCCGCTTTGATCAACTAAATGTTGTAGGTATGTGATTATTATCGTCACCAATTGTTAACTGCTTTTTAAAAAAGGTTTGACAAAGGATGACTACTTGTACCGTAAAACTTATTATTATATTTAGGAATTTGAAGTATGTTTTCAGTTTTTGTAAACAAACTGGAACAAAATATTATTTGCCATTACTACTTTTCATTTTCCTTTTGTTGTGTTTCTTGAGATTTTACCTGAGTTTTCTAGTTTTATCCCCATTGTTGTTTTAAAAAAACTCGTAGATATTTAATACTCCACGTGCTATACTGGACGCTCTAAGCTCACTCGTCGGAAAACAATTCTGACTTTTGTTATGAAATTAAAATTAAACAATTTGAAATATCTGCTTTACTGAGAAAAAAGGTCAAAAGGTTACATTAGCAGAATTATTTATTTCTAACTTCTGTCCGTGTTTTCGCACGAGTTTTTAGGTGATAAAAAGTAGCCTAGGCCTAAAATTCTTCATCCTTCTAAATTTCATTAAGATTCGTTCAGCCGTTTAGGCGTGAAAATGTAGCAGGCGGATAACGAACCCACAGACATAATTACGTCCAATTTATGATTTAAATATGAATGGATGAATATTGGATGGAAATGTGAAGTAAAAACGACTGTGATACGACTAGTGTTACAGTTTGGATAAGGAAGTGACTTTGAAATGCGCATTGCAAATAAATGAAAATATTAATTAAACGTAATAGTCCATAATAAACATGCTTACAACGCGACGACAAAACTCCGGCCGATGCGGTGAGAAATTCCGGTCGTAACTTTCATTTATTTGGGAATGGTGAAAGACCGCAAAAACCGTGATGATTGGAGCATGTATATGGGGATATAAATTAACCAGCATTGGCCAGTAAAAGGTTAGACAACTTCATTATATCAGTCCATAAATCATGCCATTGCTAAAAAACAGCCCTCCCAAACGCCCTCACAAGTTAATCATTTGAAAAAGTAATAAAACTAATCTGACAAAAAAAAATCTAAGATGGTAAGTTACGGTAATACAAACAGTAATACAAAACGATTATAAAATTTAACAACCATTTTGGTACCTAAGGGCAGTAATAATAAGTTAAGTATAATAAACGAACAAATTCAATTTCTTCAGTCAACAATTTAAATCCATGGCATGGTCGTAACAAGCTCCAAGTCGGGGAGAATTGAAAACCACTCCAATTAACCAAGTTTGCAAGAGTTGTTAGATAAACGCTTAGCCCAAGCTTTAAACTCACAAAGAGACTTGCTGCTTTTAAATTGTATAAAAGTACCTATATTCTGATTAAATGGTTATCTTGGTTTCACATCTTATCCACGGAAAAATTGCGGATTTCTGCTTATCTCGAGGAGTCAGAAAGTTTAAATCGGCTGGGAGTCAGTATAGCCAGATAAGAATACTTACATTACGGCTAATGGAACTTCAAATCTCTTACTTTTTCCTCGTTTGAACATTGAAATAAAACTACACTGCCCTGCAAAACTAAGTATCACACTTAAAATTTAAGTATACAAAATTACTCTTTTTGGAGTCCTTTTTATTTCTAAAGTATGTCTTGTGTACCTACTTAAAAAGTTATTGCAATTTTAAAAGTGTGATACTTAATTTTGCAGGCCAGTGTAGTTATTATGTGGTTTAACTTACATTTAGGTATAGATGCGAGTTGACTCTCTTGAGTTGAGTACACGCAACTCAAGAGAGGATGCACAAATCATAATTTCTAGAGGTATTTCCGTTTATTTCAAAGAAATTTTAGTATTTATTTGTCTGTGGCATCTTAGCTCCCAAACGAACAAACCGAATTACATTTATATTTTTGTTGTTTGTGTATTGAAAAAGTGACATAGTCGAGTGTTCGTAGCTATGTTTGTAGAAAATTGGTGCAGGAGTTCGAATGTTATTTTAAATTGTTTACTTAATGTAGGTAGGTACATTGTCCGCCGAAGAAAATTATGCCAGACTTGAAGCAGAGACGCTTCGCTCTCTCGGTTATTATAGAAAACACCCGGAAAAAATACTTGCAGATCATGCAGATATATACCTCGTGGCGGAAATCGAACCCTTTTAGCATCACAAGTCACAGATCCAGAGGTAGTCATAAGCCACGACCGAACAATAATGAAATCAATGTCTAGTCCAAACCACGTTCATAAATAACGAATACTTACGAAGTGGTCACTGGCCACGAACATACAAATAAATTGGATGATTACTTTGGATGCATCGAGCATCGTTATGGGCAATTGCCTGAAGAAGGTACGAAGTCTGAGGACGTGAATGCCCAATTGCCCAACGTAGACGTGCATTCAATGGACTTCCCCATTTTACAGACAGCTAAATATTCCATTCAATGTTGTATTTATTGACTCCACGCTTTATTCTACTCTTCGATCACCAATACAACTTTCTACTACTAGCTGCGCCCTGCGGTTTCGCCCGCGTGGAAATTGATTGCACACCACCTAGGGTAAGTTCTATAAAAATAAAAATAAATTGTATCATTATTTACTTTAACCTATCACTGGCACCAGTCTCTCACAAACAGGTATCCGTACGCTATAATCTACACCTAACCTTAGCAATAAACTGTAAAAACCTATTGTGAAGAGAAAAATAAATTAATTTATTATTATTACTTTATAGTTTATTTATACCGAGTTTTGAGTGATTCGAACCAAGGAATAGTAATTTTCATCTAAATAGGTTAAGTAGTTACGGAGATACGTGGTAAGAAACAAATAAACCATCCATCGAGCTACATAATACCAATTTGATAAACTATAGATGACTATGTCGGTATGCTGCCTGTCTCATGGGCCGGTTAACAAGTTTTTATGAATTTACAAGTCCACCATTTGTCTGAAAAATAATCTTGAATGGCGCATGCGTAGCCGTGGGCTCAATCTAGTTATAGTTGGGAGAGGTGGGTCAAGTGCGCGACCATAACGTTTTACGGAGATCTATTAAGATCGTACAAACATTGTCCCGAGGTGAGAATCGAACCCGCAACCTTCTGCGTCGTAGGTGGGTCCTCGCTAGCAGTGCCACAGAGGTCGTTGAACTGGGCAAAAGTTCTTCTCCTATTCTTGGTGATTCAACTGCAATATTTTGTTGTTAGGGCGCGTTCCCACTGTGTCGTGACGACAGAATTGCAGTTTAAGCATAGTGGCTTGTATGTATATTCAAATGGAGGATTTCACATACAAGACGACACGATTTTTCCACGACTTCTTTTTTGTTGTGACGATAGATTGTCGTTATAATGGGCACGCCAGTCGTAAAACGATAAAATACGTCACTCTTCATATTGTGGCGACCGCCGTGCTCCGTAGAATGTCGTCACGATCCAATGGAAACAACTAGATACGATAGTCGTTCATCGATAAAAAATCGCGACGACACAATGACGACAAGCATTTGTTATAATGGGAACAGCTAGAAACGATAGTCGTCCAACGATAATTTACAGTTACGACACAGTGGAAACGGGCCCTTAGGATCGCCCACCGCCTAGAGAATTGTCCGATTTTTTCATCGGACAGATCGATGTTGTTTGATGGCTAGTTCTTGAAGTATTAAAGACAGAATTTGTGCGAATCCCTGGCCATGATAGATAACCCAAACATTTTTTCCACCATCCTATTTCCAGAGCGTCTATTTCAATTTTCTTCTTATTAATTTCTCGTACACAACGCCCACGTAAAGAAATATGAAGAAAATCAGAGTTGAAACGAGTTGAATCGTGGTTTTAGTATAAGGTTTCTGTTTTACCGACTTACTTCTATTTGTCTATGGCTTGTCGGTGCTCCCTAAGATTTAGTAGCCCACGTTCTTAGGTGCTCCCCATCACATCGCTAAAGTCAAACAAAATGTCCACCGGGTCACGAAATAGATACCAACTTACGCAGTGATGATTTCGTGATCTAGAAGACTTCCTTTACCTTTCATTCTTAAATGCTTATATTGCCCAGCCTCAACGCTGCTTGCTGCGTGGACGAAAAGTCTTCTAAGTCACTGTAAGACAATAGACATCGAATGAAAAGCAAAGGATAGATATATAGGTACCCTAGATCACGAAATATCCCACTAGGTAGGTTCGAACTTCGTGACCTAAACCTCCCCATGATTCACATATTATAATTGCAAGCTTCAACTTTAACATATTTACTGTCCGGCCTCGCTGCGCATCATGCTGCTTAACAACAAACAGTAAATAAACACGGCGATGTTATTATAACATCGCCGTGTTTATTTCACTGCCCGGTTTCACCACACAACTTGCTGCCTAACCACAGCATTTGCGTCAAGGGCGCTCTTAGTGTTAAGGAGCGAACCTAACGGGTTTGGATGTCAAACTGGGCCTAGGTACTCACAGGATCCCTGTGGTAAAAAACTCGAATTACTTCGAGTAATTTTTTCTGTTTCCTTAAATGGTAAAACACGATTGAGGAAAAAAAACGATAAAAACAAAATTAAGGGCCGAGCAGTGAAAGTCCGACCAATAGTATGCGTTTATTTCCTACTTAGCACTAAAGCACTTAGTCTATCGAACTTATGCTTACAGCACTCACAACTAGATACAAACACTAAACACTTATGTACATGCATTGAAACTCTACACCCATGAACACTTATCCTCAGGTTCGAGTCGCCGTCTTCGGCCCCTTAAAACTTACTAGAAAATTCTTCTAATTTCTAGTGAACTAGTTCTGCCTCACTCACTCATCCTACGTATTGTCAGCCGTCCTTGTCTAACATTACTACGCTTTTTCAAAAGATATACCTATCACTTTCTTTACTCGAGCACACTTCTCGTCTTTCTTTTCGTTTCGTTCTAGAACTTGTGACATAGGTATACCCGGAAGTCTAGATTCTAGAACTTTCTAGAAGGTTCTAAATCCTTCCATGGATTTCCAGAATGTTCTACAGAGTTACATAACGTTCCATAGGCAAAAGTCAGCAGTTAGCTCAACATCTGTTTCAATTGTAAATAACAGTTCTAATTTTTTATACTAACCGACAAGGCATGGGCGTTCCTGTCTTCCGTCAGCATTTGATATTTTTAAAAAGATATCTCCTTGGGTGCCACCTAGAATTTCATTTAAAATTTCATTTTTAGATAAAGCTCGAACGGCTTGGCATAGTGCTTGCCCTGATGCTGCTCCCCCAAGCTAGGCGAAAGGCCGTGGTCGTCGCTGTTATTGCGGCCGTGTTGGGGGTGTCTCTGTTTGCCCCTTGGGATGTTTTATTTTTCCACCATAAACGCTATCCAAGAGCAGCAGTCGGCACCGATAGACGCAAATGTGCAGAGATTGAACGGTATTGTGTTTCTTTTTCTAAACTTACACCTTACACGAGTTTACAGTAAGGATATTAAGGCTTATCTTTCTATGAGGCAAGTAATTCGTCTATTGATAGTTTCATAGCTTCAGTTCTATGCATGAAATAGTTAAGACATTCAAAAATGTCCTTTAGAGACAAACTCTTTTTCAGAGAGGTTTTTTTAAAATCCAGCTACGAGACGACTATATGAATTAGGCAACACACTTGTTCTACCAAAGCTAGCGGAAACAATGGCCACAATCGCCGAAGAAGGACATGTGACTTTATACAAGGGTTCCTTGACTGCTAGCTTCGTGAAAGATATTAGTGAAAACGGGGGTATTATTACGGAAGATGATATGAGAAATTTCTGGTGAGGAGCAAACTTTGGTTCTGAGGGCCTTATCATACTAGCGGTTTGCGAGCGGATTCGGGGCGGAGCGGGCACGCAGCGAATACGTCGCAGACGCGCAACATACCCGCAGCGAATACATAGCGGACGCGCATCGTGATCGCTGCGAATAGCAGCTTGGACGCCATTGTGTACACTTTCATACAAATGGCAGCTCCATCAAGCACGTACCCAATAGAGAGGAAATATAGTCTAGCGAATTACAGCGAGAACGCCGCGACGACGACGCGCCGCTGCAGGCACGCAGCGATCTCGCGGCGTGCGATCCGCGTTTTGAACACTGGCCTCGACGGCGCTAATCACAACGAGCTCACTGTGTGCTCGCTGCGCACTCGCGGCGAGTTTGCTGCGTACTCGACTCGTTTTGAAATCGCTCGCCAATTACCAGTGTAATAAGGCTCTGACATAAAAAAAAAACGTTGGCCACGATTATTTGAATCAAAAAGCTTTCCCATTCTAGATTAGATTGGCAAGATCCAATCGAGTCGAGATTGAATGCAGAATACATGCTGTATACGGCCCCGTTACCGGCATCAGGCCCGGTGCTAGTGTTCATGCTAAACATGCAGATTGGCTGGGTTAGAGACGATCCACTCCATCCGAATCAAATATCTACTGACATCGCAGCAGAGACCTTCAAACACGCTTACGCTAAGAGAACCGAACTCGGTGATCCTACACGCACTCATCTTCCACATAGTATGAAAGAAGTTAGTTGCTTTAAACGAAAAGGTTTAAAGTTAGCTTTAAACCTTTTCCTACACCAGATGATAATGTTTAGGTGAATAAAGACAGTCGCTAAAACAGTCTACTACAAACGTAGAGTTTCTCTAGCAAGATTGATCTAAGGCAGGTATTACGTTTAATATTCATTTATTCTCAAAAAGACAAAATTATACAATGTCACTTACATGAGAACAGGGTTCTTAGGTTAAGTATATATAGATAGGTTGTAGGGACCTAGGTTGTGTTCGTTCAATAGCCGACTCATTTAATGTGTTCACTTAATAAGAAGTGAATCATCATTTATGATATGTTGAGCTAATATTTTGAGTTTGAGAACACGGACATGCCCCACCGGGTCGCATCGCTGAAGCTTGACAGTGAACGCGCTTACGCCCTTTTATTCCCTAACAAGCACTAACAGTGCCATGCTTTGTTGCCAGTATATCCTGAATTCTCTTCGACAGAGAGGTCATAGTGTTGCACCAATGAGCTCGGCCCGTATCTGACAATAGACGTCCCGGGTTTGTTACTGGCTTCTAGAGTCACGACTATTCTCACATAGCTAGTTATTAAAATAACTATTTTCATATTAGGTATGTTTCAACACCCGCTAGAAGTTTATCTAAGTAGGTAGGTATGTTTTGACCTTTTTTGTTAGAGATCTTGAAAATTGCTACAACAAACTAGTAAGTAGTACTAACTAGTCGATGCAAATGAGGGAAAAGTTTTGGTACTTACCTAAGGTAGCCGATTTTTCTATGTTTCATATTGTGGTTTGTAAAAGCTTTATGACAATCAGATTTTCAATAAAAATAAGCAAGTAAAACATATTTCAATTACTTAATTAGTGGTGCCGCGCAGTGGCCCTAAGTGGATATTGGCTTGCGACTGCAGATATCACCAGTTGTCCCGAACAACTATACTGGCGATCTTTCAACTGAATGATTAAAAATTTTGCGAACTTTAGGTAGTAGAACTCAGGGTAGGTAGAAAATGAGTCTGGTTATTGCAGAGGGGAATCCTTCTCCTCGTTTAAGCATATGTAGCTGCAACCCTAATACCGGAGAAAACAATACACTCCTCGCGTCTCTGAAACAAGAAGTTTTGAGATGCAGTTTGCACAATACTCTACCTAGTTGAGACTTTACCTTTGACTTTAAAAGTTTAAACTACTCACTTGCTTCTACCACATCTTTAGAATAGATAATGTTTGCAGTTAACTTCGTAGCAGGTGCTTCGAATCAAGTTTAGGAAAAACATATTTGAACACCCAAGTGCCTTTTAACTTCGTAGCAATTGCTACGAGCTAATACGCTCCTCGAAGTAAGCGTAGCTAAAATTATTTTAACGCGCAAACGCCTACAGCCTTCGTAGTAAGTGCTATGATGCTCCGCGAAGCAAGAGTAGCAAAAAATATTTCAAAGGGCCAACGCCTACAGCCTTCGTAGTGAGTGCTACGACGCTCCGCGAAGCAAGCGTTGCAAAAATGGGTATGCGGTAATACTACTGTTCACCGAGCCGAGTGAAATTTACCTCTATGACTCTGGGCAGCGATGGCTGTTTAGATTCCGCGTAGGTCTAAACAGGAATTATTGGTAATTATCTGACATAAGGCTTAAAAGGGCCCTGTCCCGGCATTAGCCGCATTACACCACGCTTATTTTCGGCCGGCTTATCCAGACAGACTACCATTTAAATTTACAACGTAATAATGGAAATGTTGAATGACAGACTGACACCATTTGGTTTCGTTAGTAGCACACGAGACTAGTAAAGTCTACTAGTCTCTGGTAGCAGTATGCATACTTAGAGCATTAAATTAATGCTCTAAGTATGTATATTAGGTATTTTATTGGATTCGATAATCTACAAATATTGTAGAAATAAAGTTTTAAACGACGTGATTTTATTTATGCTCTGTAACACTTTGAATCAATTGTAACAATGGTCTCTATGAACCTACGAAGTGACATTCTGTAGAGACCTACCATAGCCTGCTCGAACGAATAACATATAAAGCTACGTCTATTAGCTCCGAATATACCGCGATCGATTTGCAGTCTAGACACCACTAATTGGACGTAATAAACGCCCAATTAATTGGCCGACCCGACTCCGACATCAGTAGACGCATAAAATTCTATGCAATTGTATTATGTGTTTCATACAGGTGCAATTGTATTATGTGTTTCATACAGGTGCAATTGTATTGTACTATTGTATCTATGCAATTGTATTATGTGTTTCATACGTGGCGATCGTAACGTAAGAATTGACCCCTTCAACTCAGCCCATATATTTCGTAAGAGAGACAGAATAAGGGAACCTACCAGAGGAAGGGCAGCAGCTTTTTTTGTCTATTTTTAACACCTCTATTGCGATCACCGATCCACCTGCCAAGCGTGGTACGTCACCACGCTTGGCAGGTGGATCCGTGATCGCCACGTCGGTGATTATGGCAAAATCCCTCTTTGGTATCCCCTGCCCCTTCCCGTCTTGTTAACCTGTGAACCATACGTGTGCTGACGACTTCTCATAGAAATATGCGTCCATTAATGTTGGTGTAAAAATTTTTATATGTTTT
The DNA here is from genome assembly GCA_963662085.1 of Eupithecia inturbata. NCBI lineage: Eukaryota > Metazoa > Arthropoda > Insecta > Lepidoptera > Geometridae > Eupithecia > Eupithecia inturbata. Next base: position 12,335,901 of record OY759176.1, read on the forward strand.
TATTTGCCCAAGTTGGCTTTTATGTTACTGCAGCCATGATAAGCCTATTGTGATCGCCACTTTACGTGTTCACCGCTGTAGTTGAGGCGTTCATTATTCGCCATTTACCCTTGCAGCTGCTAGGAACTGTAGGATTTTCTTTTACATAATGTCTTGTAGCTCGTCTGGGCTGAGCAGGTGCTTGCCCAGATGAATGCTACTTTTTTGCATCAGAGCTTCGCACTCGCAGAACAGATGGAGAGGCGTACCCTCCGCCTCCTAACTCTCGAATCTGTAGGTTTTTGTGTCGCATAGCTCCAATTTGAACATGTGCTTGGTAATGCCCAGTTAGGGCTCTTGTCATAATGCGAAGGTTGTCTCTGCTTAGCGCTAGGATGCGGTTGGTGTACCTTTTATCGTAGGTAGGCTTTTATCAATGATTTTGAATGACTCATACCCGAAGAATTTTACCAGAGCTTAGTCGATTCCTCGTTGCAGGAATTCAAAAGGATTTTTTGATCCAGGGTTTTGGGTATTCCACAAAACGGCTTGGGGCCAAACTGCGTCTCCTTGGCCCCAGAACGCGCGTCTCATTAGTCTCTTGGTGAAAATTACTAGATAAAAAACAATGTGTGTGCACCTGTATCTCTGTCTTTTTGAGTATCTGTGCTTTTGAGAATGTCTTTTTGACAATCTGTCTTTATGAGAACAAGCCGTCGTCAGTCGGATCGGCCAATGATAAAACTTCCAATATCAGATTCCCATAATCTAATAGGGTCCGGTACCTACTCTGTTTCTCCCAAAGAAGATGTAGGTACGGTCTACGGCCGGACAACAGGTCCAGGGTCTTACCATGTCCCTGGTTTCTCCACATCCGACACTGCCGACCCAACCGAATACGAATACGACCGGCACACGCAACTGATAGCAATTCTCTTACACTATCGAGTGGGCTGTTTTCATGCGGGCACAACCAACCACCTTCGTGAACGATAATGAATAAAACCACTAGAGAGCACAGAAACCTTGGACAAACGAAATTAATGAAAGATCATGATCAAGTACGAGTACGACTTGCGCACCGAGGGTTCCGTACACCCTTATAGATACTTACCCTGATGAAGTCCCGCGTTAAGGGATGAAACGATGGTTTTCTTTCAACACAAACTAGGTTCGTAGTTAACACTTAGATTCGATGCTTAGATTCATTATTGAAACTTTTTTAAACCGAAAAATAAACACAGACACACACTGCGATTTTTTTTTTGTAGCAAAAAAAGGAATGGCTTTCGGTTTATTTCCTTTACTTAAAGATATAAAAGGGGCAGCTTTATCGGGTGTGCTGGGTGTTGCGGTACAAGTCCCTTAAGGCGCCGAGCGGGTCTCTGCCGGCCGCCGCGGCGAATGCTGGCATCAGTTTTAATATGTTTGAAATGACGCCAATATTCATTTCATAGCGCATAACACTGTATGAGATTTTTTTAATTCCCATACCAGGTTCGCCAACAAAATTGCCGCTCCGCTCCCAGTTTGTTTGGTCCTTATGTGTTCGTAAAATTTCCTCTCGAACCGCTGAAAACTCTCAAAACTTTTAACTCAATCACTATTGCTTGTCGTTATTTTTTTAACAATCATTTTATTTTTGACGTTGGCTCCGGAAAAAACAAACAAAAAACAGTGTCAAATTCTTTTCGTTCGTACATTTTGTCCATTAGAATAGAGGTGCCCGCCGCCAAAGCCGTCACTTCAAACTTCGTGCCGTAGTTTCGAGTTTTGGTGAATTAGTTAGTCCAAGATCAAGCAGCGTACACTATCTCTTAGGTTAGAGTACCGATTAGCCAAAACGATGCACTTAATTGTCTATTTCGGAGAATAAAACTGACGTCTCCGATACTACGGTCTCGTGCCACTTACCACATAATAAATAATAAATAATGCTGGAATTGTCTCTGTGCTCTGCCATAACACAAGCAGAGCTTGTGCAAGACCTCTAATAAAACTAACGTTATGGGTACTAGATAACTGATATACATAATACATTGCATAGATAGATATTTTAATATACATAGAAAACACCCGATATAAATATCTGCACATCGTATGTACAAATATTTGTCCCGATGCGGAATTTTCTCTACAGAGTATCCTCACGTCAAATTCTTAATACAAGTAGGTAAGTTGGTTGTGTTGTGTCCAAATTTTCACAAAATTTTATTAACAAACATATCAAACAAGCGACCCATCTTTAGTAAGCTGGGTCGCATCGCTGATGTTTTGCAATAATCCTATTTTTGTTTGACAATGAAACTGAAACATTAAACTCAAAATTCTTCCTATTTCCAATATAAAATAAAAACTGGAAACTTCAGAAACACAGTTTTTCCGATTAAGCTTAGCTCCGAAATGCAGATCAGAGGCGCACTGCTACCAATCTTGCACAGCACAAAAATGTGCATTCAAATACGGGCTTTAACTCGTAACATTTAGATGCATTTCATATTGACGGCTAAGATGACAGACAGCTCGCGGGCTACTCGTTTGAAGCTTGTGGGAAGCTATTTTGTCACTGTGAAATGTAAGTATCTAAAGATAACGAGTTTAAGTCAAAATTGGAATGCACATTTTTGTGCTGCGTGGTAGTGGCGTTGGATTAATGTGTGAAAATAGCCTCTTCTGACACAAATCTGCCCACAGTCCTTTCTTCTCAGAGACTGTGGGATAAGCCATTATGGTGTAACCGTTGATAAGTTTGGTCATCATGCACTGGCTGTGTTTCTAGTGCAGGACATGTCCCGTCATAGTTCAATTATTAAGGTTATCAGTCCGGCTTTTACCAGCGTCAGTGTGGCAGCTACCCTCGAGCCACGTGGCCTTTAGCGAGATGATATTATAGGACCTGATGGTATGACTCTGATTGCGTGGAAGACGGGTCGGCCTTTAGTTTGGGGTGCCACGAGTGCAGATCCTAGTGCCTTCAGATCTTGCACGGAAGTCAGTAAGGGTAAGCTTTGCAGCAATATAAGCGGAATCCGTCAAACGGCGCAAATTCGCTAATCTTGACCGAGATTACCAATTTGAGCGGTTTGGAGTGAAAACTCTTGGTCCTGGGGGCCAAACTTCTCATCGAGTCCACAGGTGATAGGAATGCATGAATGCTGGCTTCTATTTCGGTCAAAGAATTAGAATTGCCATTGAGGCAATGCTGTCAGCCTTCTGGGCACTCTGCCTTCTGGTGACGGCTTGTATTTTTAGGAAATTGATATACCTAAGTGTAAATACTAGTAGTAATTTGTCATTTTTGTTTCTCTGTTGTGAGCTAATTTCATGTGTAAACAATTAGATGCCTGCTAGATGTATTATTCACGCTTCGTAAAAGCTCTGTTTCATGTCGATTTATGCCATATTCGTCTGTAAAATAGGTGTAGTCTAGTCGTAAATTCGAAATACAATCATAACTAACATAATAAGCGGTAGATTCCACTAGATCTGAAGCTTACGTTGAAGAGAGGGTGTTAGCATCTAGTATTCTAGTACCTCTGTCCTCCACTACACCACACATGTTCGACGTGACGTGCGTTGTATCAAGATTAACTTTCGACTAAGCACCCTTTTCATGTAAAAATGCTATAAGCCAGAAAAGAAACAAAGCAGCCTGTTTTGAATTAACAAATATGGGTCACTGTTTGAGTTAGTTACCCTTTTAGCCGGTTTTAGTTTTTTTTTGCGGCTGGCATAAATCTTGGTGAAACTGCTCTGCACCGGGGTCAAAATAAGTCTCTGAAAGTTTTGTGTAAAGAACTAAGGAATAGCCTCCCTTCTAGAATGCTAACCTATTCATACTAATATTATAAATTCGAAAGTAACTCTGTCTGTCTGTATGTTACCTTTTCACGCCTAAACGGATCTTAATGTAATTTGGCAGGGAGGTAAATGGTATCCCGGGGACGGCTACTGCTACATAGGCTACTTAAAAACCACGTGCGAAGCCGCGGGCAGCAGCTAGTTACCTATGATAAAATTTTATAATTTCTATCAAACCATAACTATGTTATGCTTATGAAACAACCAACCAATCGGATATTTTTTTTGGTTTCTGGGACTCACAGGTAAAACTGGTGTCTATAATTTTGCGCTATCAACCTTACTTAGTACCTACCTACTTAATTATAATGTACATTATACAATAAATTACCTATTTCAATTTAGCAGAATAGCAGTTGAGACTGCCATAAACAGAGATAACATTAAAATATTCATTCGTCTCTGTGAGATTAATAAATCATTCGTTGCCAGAATGGCAGTCGTGTAGGTAAATGATTAACTGTTGAAATGTTTAGTAGGCCTTAATAAACTGAACGATTAAGCCTTTAAGCCAAGATTAACATAAACATGCTTTGTCATCACTCTACACCTATGCATATGTGAAAAACCTATACAGGGTTATTGGTGATTCACTGACACTGCAGGTTCTGTCCATCATCACGAACACGTTCGTGAAGACGTCAGGTCTTAATTCTTAAAATAGTAGAAAGCGAATGATATCATTTTGTACCCCCTTCCATTAAATATTAGTTCAATAGAGGAGCTTTATTTGAAACTAAGCTTAAAAATGGTTCTGCTCCTAATTGGACGCTAATACTCGAACCGGAACCAATCCACGCAATGATAGTTTTGAGATAAAGGCAATTTTGTCTAAATAGTGCGAAGAAAAAAATTTACTGCTATTTTTAACAAACTTGGTTTACAGTATTGTACAACATACTGAGTTCTACCTACATCGATAATATTTTGGAGAAAAACATTAACAGGTTTTTTTTTTTTGATAAAACTAATTCTGTGTGGAACCATTCGAACACGCCTGTGTGGGTTGGTTCTTTATGAACTTATTAAACACTTTTATAGCATAGTAGTTATATAGAAAAATGCTATTATTTCTTTCATGAATTCAATTTAAATCTAAAAAGTACCTTAATTTTAATAATTCAAACACGAATAAACACTACAAAATTTATGATATAAATGTTTTGTCCACTCAAAATTGTCAGATCACTTTGATTTTTACAGGGTTGCTATAAGGTGTATTTTGAAAGCTTACTGTGTACTTCACTCAATTTTGACATGAGTGTGGGTTGGTCCCGTTCGAGTATCAGCGTCCAATTATCAGTGGTTGTGTGTGTGCTCCGCTGACTCCCAGCCAGACTGATGCCACTTAAATCATCTTTCGTAGATGTGAAATAATCCAATCATGTGAATTTAAATTCGAGTGGGAGATCGGTCTTTAGTAATTCCTTTGGCTTCGGACATTATTTTGTATGGGAGGTGCTTTGCTTTTGCCAGTATAATAATACTTCTAGGATGCTGCTGAGACTCCTACGTTTTTGTAGCGCCTTAGAGATGTTTGCTCAGTATCGAACTGATGGTTTCCACGCAATCATTCGGAAGAAAACAGCATCTCTGATGAGCAGGACGAAGGCCAGTCACAACAGCATCCTAAAAACCGTAGCGGAGCATTGTCTGTCTTCCATGTGTCTGTGGGTATGATGCCTGACTGAATGTTAGATGTGTGTAATTTAAGTGAATCTAATTTATTTTAGTATGTAATTATAATTTGAATTTGTGACCTAATTTAACTAATCTTATTTATTATTTTATTGGCTGTAATTTTTAATTTTATTTGATCTAGTGTATGTGTAATATGGATTATTTAATTATCTGAAATAAATGAAAACAATACAAAACCAAATTGCCTAAAAATAAAAATGCTGGCGCCTTCACGTGTTGGTGATGTTGGGCAGAACCTGCAGTTCACGCACTGTCAGTGAATTACCAGTAACCCTGTTTATATATATGATTATTATAATAATTTGGCGTGTTTTAAAAAACGATAAACTGACTTCCAATTACGGTACCTAGATAATATTCATCTACGAATGAAATCACCCTCCCTTACTTTCCCTGACCGATGGTCTAAACGGTCTATGTTCACGTGCAAAAAATGAGTTTACACTGGCGACATCTAGTTATAATTTAAGCCTAGAAATGGCTGGCTAGAATTACCATGCAAACATTATTCCTTTATTAGAAAAGGCCTTATCTTAAAAGTGCCGAAGAGTTTTCTTTTATCATTGAAACAGATGTAGGTAGGTACGGCATAACCCGTACCCCGTCTTTTTCCCCGGATTCGTATTCGACCACTGTAAAATAAAAGGTAAGTAGGTACTCCAGAAAATAGAAAATAATTCTGCTATTCCATCAACCAACCTCATAGAAGTATACGTACATAATACTTCTATGACATACCTATGATGACGCTCGACAACTTATTAACAGGGCCGCACGGCATTCTGCTATAGCTGCAACATTTTTCACTATTAGAAACTGTCCCGAGCACCCGGAACACCCGGACCCGACGCATCCGGTTTAGAAATATGACAATACCCGGGCAGCAAAATAGACTTGTGCTGGTTTTAATCTTCATATCAATTTAAAATAGCCTCTGTTCTGTTTTGAGTACTTATAAATATAAGAGAAATGAATTCCTATGTAAAGTAAATCCAATAAGTAGGTACTTAATTTATAAATCTGGAAGTAACTCTATCTGTTGCCTCTTCTCGCTGAAATTTGGTGAAGAGATAGATCAGTTACTTTATATCCCGAAAAACGCGTGCGAAGCCGCGGGCAGGAGCCTGCGGCTTTGCACGAGTTTTTCGGCTAGCATTTTAAACATCGAAAACCCAGACCAGTCTTTAGACCCGCAAAATTGCAGTTTATTCGAAAAACCATTTGCAGTCCAAATATTTGTACCTACTTGCTCCGGCTATCGAACTGTCAATATTCTGTGTCTCAGGTGGAACTTCGAACACTTTGCCTCTGAGGTCCTCTGCAATGAGTTTTATTGCAAGAAAACACCCAATTCACAGTGTTAGAAGTAACAATTTATTTATTTGCTTCATTACATACATTAAATACCTTAATTCACCGAACTAAATTTTGGGAATCACTGCCTTCCGTTTGGTAATAATTTAATTGTATCTAATGTACAGAACAATTTTCAATTCTCTATAAAATTATAAAAGATATCAATAAATTACATAACAAATAAGATGCATGCTCATCTTGTTCGCTGTGATCCCGGCGCGGATGACATGGTGCAAATCGATACGACACAGGAAGTTGTTAGCGCTTAACTCTACTTAAGTACTTACTAAAATATATGTTGGTGTATTACCTCGCCAACATAGCTCTCAGAATTAACAGGCTGAAGTAGATGTGGGCAGGCTATACTTATAGCGTTAGTATTAATATATATTCTCTGCATAAAGCTCGCAGAATCGAAAAACGTTGGGGGCTCTCAAGTGGCGACCAATGCGATGCAATGCGAAACGTAGATGGTTGATGGATCGACGACGATTGTAGCGGTCGCAGGGAGTCGATGGATGGAGACGGCTCAGGACCGCTATTCGTGGCGTCCTGAGGGCTAGGCTTAGCGTTGGACTTATACGGGCTGATGATGATGTTATTAGCTACACCATATTTTTTTTTTTATTTTATTTTATATTATTTTATAATTTTAAATATTCCGACACAAATGTAATTGTTTACGAGTAAATGAACTGAACTGAACTAAAGTATGTATGTCGCATTCACTACCCAGCTTCGGCGATGCGACCCCGAGATCACGTTTACTCGTGCCGATGACGACGATGTGACTGCACATGAGCATGTGTGGCGTCATGGGCAAGGAAAGTTTTATAAAGGGTAATGCCATACCCACCGCGTGCTGGACATTCGGGTTGGGAATCCCAGTTCGGTGGTGAATCTGTTCAGCAAGGGTCGCATTGGTACCTATCAGTAGGTACACTTACCCAATGAAAAAGGGAACAACATTCGTCTCATTTTATTTATTTATTTTATTTCTTTTTATCTCTTAGGGATAACAAACAATCACACTTAAATATTAACTATAGGAAATCTTACATAAACTAAATTCTAAAAGTTTCGTAATAACGGTGTTAATATTGGTTATTTATCAAGTCCAACGCTAAGAGTAGCTAAGCTAGTGAGGTAAAGCTAGAGAAGTTAGTACCTAGACCTAGGTAATCTAGGTACTAACTTCTCCGGCTTTACTATAGGTACCTAGTTCTGTCTGATTTTACAAGCTTGCAATTGCTCTTCAGTCTTATCTCATACATCAATGCCTACTTGCCTAGGCAATATGGTGTGAGTTTTACATGTAAAACAAAATAGGTTAAGACTGCCCGCACCGAGCAAAGGTTCAAAAGACATGAAGAGCAATAATAATATAAATGCATAAGTTGGTAGATGCCTACTTATAGTACATAGCTAGGTACCACCAGAGACTAGTAAAGGTACCACCTAGGTACCTACTATTGTACTGCCGATGTTTTTTATTCTACGAGGTGTCTAAAGTAGGTAGGTACTTTAGACATCTCGAAGAATAAGTAATTTTGTGAGGCAAGGTTGCCTCACAAAGTAATGAAATAAAATAATAATCATATAAAAAAACAAGCGATTTTCTGGGGACTACGCCCAGCCCGAACCGCTGAAGCTAGAAGCTGAAATTTGAAAAGCAGGTACCTGTTACTACCCAACCTCCCGCTAAGAAGGGATTTTTGGAAATTCCACAAAAGAGTGAAAAGGGGGGTGGAAGTTTTTTTTAGCGCTTTTTGTAACTCTGTTTTTTTAACCAGTGGCCCAATTAGCTTGGAACTTACAGAGAATACTAAGAATACAAACCTATTGAACAATTGTTTGAGGATTCATCAAAATTTTCCTGAAAAGGGGGTAAATCGGGTTATTAAATTTTGTGATTCGTAATTTGGGTCTGCACTGAAATGTCTGTAACTTTTTAATGTATAATGCTATTGACCTGAAATTTTCTGTATATTTCAAAATATTAATAAATTAAAATATGTATTGCAGTAATTTTCAAAAAAGTCCTTATAAAGGTTGGTTGGTATGAGGGTTGAAGAAATTGAGATTTTTTTGTAACTCTTTAACCAGTGGCGCAATTAACTTGAAACTTACAGAGAATACTAAGAATACTAAGTATATATTATCACGTATATCATCTATTAAACACGTATATCACTAATGCACAAGAAGGCAGCTGCCAGAGCGAGATGCAAACGATGTGCTAATGACATAAACAAGATAAAGTATCATCTCGCCCGAAATCGCTGCAATAGGATGTGTAGGGATGCTCAACGCCGCTATATTCACTCTTAAATGCTGACCCAGCTAAAGCTTGGAAGAACTTTGGGAATTGGCAAGGCACGTCAAGAGGCGTGTACATCTAATATTAATATTGATTCTCTTAACGTTCACATTTCTTCGACATCCAACATGGATATAAATGTCAAAACTAGTTCTCTCAATTATTTCTGTTCCTTGCCTATTCCTGACTATCCTTCGTTTAGTCTTAGTCCATTCGCCGCATGTGATGTTACAAAGAGCATTTTGTACATTAATCCTCTAATGGCATGGGAGGCGACAATATCGGTCGTAACATGATCACTCCTATTATTGAGGAGATATTGCCCATGATAACTCACCTTCTTAATTTTTCTGTTATATCTGAAACCGTTCCGCAGGTATGGAAAAAAGCTCATATTATTCGTCTTCCCAAAAAACCCAAGCCTACTTCATTTTCAGATTTCTGGCCGATATCTATTCTTCCTTTCCTTTCTAAGGTCCTTGAATGCCTTATTCATGGCCAACTCAGTTCCTTTCTCTTTTCTCATAACCTCCTTAATCCTTTCCAGTCCGGGTTCCGTCCTGGTCATAGTACTGTTACTGCCCTTGTTTAGATCACTGACGATATCAGATCGGGAATGGAAAACGGACCTCTAACTATTCTTACTTTACTTGACTTCAGCAATGCTTTCAACACTGTTGATTTCGAAATCCTCCTAGGACTAATGCGCTCTATTAACATATCTCCATCGGCGACTGGCTGGTTTCGCAATGCTGGCGCCCCTCCGCTGCAGGGGCGCCGGCAGCGGATTCGTACTGACAACACTTTCTCTTCCTGGTGCAACACCAATGCTGGTGTCCCGCAAGGCGGAGAATTATAGCCACTTTTATTTGCATTGTTTATTAATTCTATTTCTGTTAAATTGACTTCTTCCTACACCTATGCAGACGATCTTCAAATGTACACCCAAGCCCCACTACAAGACCTGGCTAGCGCGGTTCACCGCACGAATACTGATCTTGTCTATATTCGTGATTGGAGCGTGGCCTACGGTCTCCAGGTTAACCCCAGCAAAAGACAGGCCATAATTATAGGTAGCTCGCGCACTTCTGCTTAAATAAACTGGTCCACTCTCCCTAAAATTGAATTCAATAACGTAACAGTTCCTTTTAGCAGAAGTGTTAAAAATCTAGGAATTTTTATGGACAGTGACATGTCTTGGGGCCGTCAAACGGATGCGGTAAGTCGTAAGATATTCGCCTCCGCTGCTTCGTTGAGAAGACTCCGCAACTTCTTGCCTACTGCCACTAAAGTTGTGCTTGCTCAATCTCTCATGCTTCCCATTCTTGATTACCGTGGTGGCTACCTTGACCTTACCGAAGAGCAACTTAATAAGGTTAAACGACTACAAAACGTCTGTATACGTTTCGTCTTTGGTCTACGTAAGTATGATCATATTTCGGAGTATCGTCCTAAATTCAAATGGCTTCCTGTCCGTCTACGCCGAAATTCTCACATCCTTTCTCTTCTTCATAAAATTCTTCATAACCCTCTTACTCTCTTCTATTTAAAGGAGCGTTTTGAATTCGTCCACGATTATCATCCTCATCCTTCCCGTATCTTCCGTTCGTCAGAAAATCTGGTACTGAGTATGACACCTCTTCGAACCAGTTTCTACGACAAATCCTTTTTCATCCAGGCCATAAGGTTGTGGAATGCCCTACCAGAGTACATTAGAAAAGTGGTATCCTTGCCAGTTTTCAAAGCTCGTGTCAAGGAGTTTTTCCTGTTAAAAAAGTGAATATTGGTACTATCTATTCAGGTATCTATGTAGTATATTTTTGTTATTTATATATGTACCTATGTATATACTTAGGTATTTATAATGTTGTCAATATTTATTTAAAATAACCTTTAGTACACCCCCTGCCTTTCTTAAATTCACATACTTCTTTCCATCCAAAGGTTGCCTGGAAGATATCGCTTCTAAGCGATAAGGCCGCCCATTGTACTTGTGTCTTATGTAATGTCTTTTATATTGTATTTTTGTTGGTGTACAAGAAAGTATTTTTGTATTGTATTGTATGGAATATCAGGATTTTTAAAAATTTTCCTGATAAGGGGTAAATCGGATTATTAAAGTTTGTGATTCGGATACATTCTTTATTGACTTTATTATTTTCTAAGAAAATTACAATTCAAGAATAAAAACAAATTAGAACTAGTATTTACAACTGAAACAATTAAGCTAATACTGCAGACTGTTGCAAACAATCTACTGGTAGCTCAACTGATCCATATCAATACCAGTCGGAAGCGTCCCCAAGACGCTGGCTGCATTGCCCATTGTGGTTCGTTATAAACAATAAAGTAAATAATGATGTACACATATTTTTTATTTTTACAAAACTACCCTTATCTGATGTTTCCACGTGGGCGAAGCCGCGGGGCGCAGCTAGTTATATAATATCATAAGGTTCCACGAAGTTCACAGCCGTTTTGATATATTTTCATAGCATTTTAAAAACATCTAGGCCGACTGGTACCGTTACCTGCCAGTCAGCCTAGACGTGTTTAGCAAAGTACGATTTTCTGCTTGTCACCGTAAAGGCAAACTTTCCCATATTTAACGAGCTCACGCTATAAGCTCATTTCGGAAACTCTGATTTGTTTTGCTTGTAATTTGCTAGATTTTTTATTTTTCTTCGGCCATATCGTGTTTGTTCCTTTCCTACGCAAAAAATATGGAAACATGATAAGTTTATACGACAACTTTGACGGGATTAAGCGAAGTTGGAGGAGAAAGTTCTCGAAAAGAAAAACCGCGGATGGAGCGGGTGGCAAAACGAGGTGTATTATATCTACCTCTACTGTACCTATTGACCACGACAAAATATAACAAAAATAACATTTTTGCAAACTAACACCTAGGCTAGGCTGGGCACAGATTTTATAATACTCTAGACCCGGGGAAAAGACAGTGATCGACAAAAATTATGAAAACCCGGGAAAAGGTTTGGAAAATGTTATCTTTTCAAAAGCTTAGGTATAACTCCCAAACTATTTCACTTTTTTGGTTTTTGTTTTTATGTCTGATCGGTCTTGCCTCCATGCACTTGCATGCCCTTGTATGGTTATCCACCCATTATGGGACACGAATAACCCACAATTACTTCTAGTAGGTTCCGAAAGCGAACACAACGTAACACGTAGAGGTAACTTTTGGACGTTTAAATATCGCGCTATTTTACGGAATAAGATTGAACCTTGGATGAACGAAATCACCTCCATAGTTGATCGACACCATAACGACATACACGCACATCTATAGCTTATTATTTGTCTATGGTCGGTCAGTGTTCACTTGGAGCTCTATGACAGGTTTTTTTCGGCGGGAACCTGCGATTTGGAAAGGCGCGCTTTGAGATATTTTTTCATTTTTATTTGAAAAATTTGATTGTTTTGTCTTTTTAGAAGCCAAAATGAAAAAGAAAAGGAGGCGTAGGGAGCCTCCTCCACCTGACGAGCAGCAGCGGGCGGTCGCCGCGTCGGTCGTAACTTGTCCAGCGCTTGTTCTGTTTCAAAGCCATTTTTATGCTACAAGGTTTTCAAAGCCTTTTACGATTTCTTAAAAATTTAAACATTTGTCAATCAGACCTTTTTTTACCTTGCTATGAAGGATCTTTTATAAGTAAATTCCCAGGAATGAATATAGTTATTAACAACAGATATGGATCAGTTGAGCTACCTGTAAATTATTTGCAACAGTCTGCAGTTAACTTAATTGTTTCAATTGTAAATACTAGAGTTCTAATTTGTTTTTATTATTGAATTGTAATTTTCTTTGCCAATAAAGATTGTAATTAAAGGTAGAGTTACCTAAAAATAAAAAAAAATGCCTTGTCCAAAAAATAAGAAGTCTGTTTGATGTTGTCTGAGTGGACAGGTCATAAATTTGTTTACACAGATGGATCAAAAGATGCTGTGTCGTTTGTCAATTTTGATCCTTCTGTGAATATTGGTGTTGGTATTGCAAAACACCTTAACTTATCGTCACTTGTACAATTTTGTAAAATCTACCATTGGTGAAATTTAATTTGTTTTGGGTTGTACATATCAGTACAATTTGTGTATTTAAAATGTTAAATATATGAATTATTGAGTTTAAAAACTATAACAAATACAGAAAAATTGTAAAACGTACGACGAGGCAGTATGGCCTTAATGGCTTTAGCCTAATTTGTCTAACAGGACAATTTAAAAAAAAGAACACTATATCCTAGAACAAGTGCAAATGTTATCTCATTCACACAAGAGACAACAACATAGGCTTATAGCCTGAGAAGAAAAGAGATAGAACGAATAGCATTGCTATCTCATCCAGCGTGCCGGATTTTTCATTGTTTATCTCATCTATGTGCTAAACAAATATGCTGGACCATCAAAACTTTGGGGATGCCTGCATTTGACAACAAAATTCCCCAAAGTGCGCATCTAAACATTTTAATACAGTTATAAATAAAAACATTTTTATTTATTACAGTGCTACCCTTTAAAAAGCCTCAAAGAGGCATGATTTTTCGAGACTCGTTTTCTATGGGAAGAACCACCTAACCTACATTAAGTTAGTGTGGAACACTCAGTTTGCGAGCCCGACACGCACTTGGTCAAAATCAGCATTAGCATCAGCATCCGCTGATGTCAAGATAAAAAATCAGCATCAGCATCCGCTGATGTGTCAAAAAACGGCATCAGCAACAACCCTGGTTGGAAGAATTAACTGCATCGTTTGTAGAATCATAAAGTTTGGGGGTATTATGAATCGTTATTGGTGGTTAGTTAAAATTTTTCATAAAAATAAACGAAAGAAGAAAAAGTATATAAATAAAACTACATTCTTTGTCTTCAGTTCAAAGCCAAAAAAAAATTTTTTTTTTTGATGTATTATCATCGTCGGGTTTTGATGACTATTATTTTCCGGAAATGGGCGTTCATTTTAGAATAAGCTAATCATTTTACATTTATTTTAATATTTATTTCTCAAATTGACCTGCAAAATTAACAAATCTTAAACCTATGTTTGCTTTATCATAAAAAACAACATAGACATGTAAAAAAATATAATATAAGGGAATCTGTAATTCATTTATATAGAACAGTTATTATTACGTCTAATAATAACAAAAATTATATGTATTTATAGTAAATTATTGAAAATAAGTAAAAAAAATGTACACCTCTGAACAGGTAAGTTACGTAGTTACTAACCTTTCGTAAATTTTACGACGAAAACACGATATCTCCCGACCCAATATATTATGTGCATCCGCAATAAGCGATTGCAGGTCGCTAATAATAGGATTTAGGAAGGTTTAAGAAACGGGTGGGGTGGTTGAAGTCGGGAATATACCGAAACACTAAATGCACCAGGTACGCGTCTTAATTTTTACGAATGGTTAGTGATCTAGGGTTAAATATGTTAGACAATCCACACCGCTTACAAAGCAGAGCTTGTGTTATGGGCTCTAGATAACTGATATAGGTACTTATTACATTACATTACATAGAAATATATTTTTGACTAGGTATACATAGTTATCACCCGAAACCAAAATTCCTGCAGATCGTACCAACATTAAATTGTCCCTGTGCATTTTAATTATATGCTTGGTTGTTGCAGGGTAAAGAAGAATGAGATGCTTTGCTGACTGCAACCGTGAAAACACATAAGAGTACCGAGTTAAACAAAAATGCAATTACCAAATCTAATAATAATAATGCTATATTAGGAGAACCATAGTGTTCAGATAAACCTAACATAGGATTTAAGACACTACTAACCAAAATCATGTAATCTCTTTGACAATAAACTATATCTATCTATCTATCTAATTTATTATTTATTTTTCAATTATCGTTCAAATTTACTAACTTTTGATTTTAATTGATTAAAATGTCATGTATGATGTTGACGTACTTAAATAACTCCACGAGCGCTGAGTCCCGAGTTTGGGAGGGATAAACCAGTTGTAGGTACTTTTACCTACCATTTTACATAAATCATAATAAATAAAATACATTGATAATTATGATAGGTAACTCAAACGTTATTTTATATCTTGCATTTACAACGAGATGCATCATTTTGCTAAGATATAGAAATACCAATAATAAACATGAAAATAAGGCACCTAAAGTAGGGGTAAAAAAATTGCATGGCAACACCTCCCCACGTATCGTATTACTGACTCTTTTCTGTACACGCGTGCTGATCATCTTTATGCTTCTCTTTCTACATAGTATATCATTAATTTTAATCCGCTAATCATTGGATGGTCATCAGCGCCATCTAGTTTTTAACACATGAAATAAGTTATAAAACAAGTGTTGTCAAGTCACATAAACTCGTTTTTGTGAAGGTAACTCACGTAAACAATGAGATTGTATCAATGTATCAATAGCGTAGCCAGACGTGGGAGAACAATCTTATTGAATTAATCATAATTGAAAATAATCATTATTATAACGTCAATCCGTGTTGTCGAATTCGTGGTAGGTTGTTAGTTCACTCTAATAAGTGAGATGGCGTTGTCGCTGAACGTTCACCTATTTGACGCGTGTTTCCATTTTCTTCTGTTAGTTTCTCTTCAATTAATTTGTGATCTGTGGTGTAAATTGTGCCAGCTGGGCGGTTCCGATTTTTTGTAATTTACTATACGAAAGTGTTTTAACTAGAGAAACGTTTTACGCAGTGACTATTTAGACTAGTGAAAGTCTCTCAGTATAATACAAGCTAAATGTGAGTTAATTTATCAAAGTATTGTTACCTGTGTTGCTTTTGTTGATAAAGTTACCTGTCCATTAGAATCAATAATAATTGCGGCCGAATTCACCAACAATGTCCTTGTATTCAATTCATTGGACACACACGCAACTTAAACATAAAATAATCAATAATTTTGATAAGTAGGTAACTAATAAACATCCGATTTTATACGGCCAACTGTGTAAATCGTGTATAAAATGTACGGTGGCTTGGTAGCGGGCGAGCTGAGCGAACCTCACCAGTGAAGGTGTCATCTGTCTGTTAATCCACTTGCAAAGTAACGCATCCGTGCATCTACGTTTTTGTGTGCTCGTCTGAATTTGTAACTGACAGGCTATGGACTAAGATAATTGACAAGGACTAAGATATACATGTATGTACCTGTCAAGGTACATGTATATCTTAGTCCTTGTCAATGCACTATATTGACCAGCGTGCAATCTATAATATGCATCCCAGAGAAACCCTACATGAAGAATTCAAAGAAATAAACATAATGACAGTACCATGTCAATATATTTATGAAAACTTGTTGTACACTCGTAGGAATATCAATCGGTTCTCTAAAAATAGCGTCATACAAAATTTAAATACTAGAAATTAGAATAAACTCGCTGTGCCTACAACTAGGCTACACAAGATTAATGTATCTTTTAAAGGGCAATGTATAATCTTCTACAACAGTATACCAAATGAGTTGGAAAATTATCAATAAATAAATTCAAACAAATTGTCGAACATATGATCCTTTTTAAAAAGGCTTACTACAAAATATCAGATTATCTAGACTTAAAAATGCTTGGGACAAGTTTTGCTCCAACTCGAAAACTAACAGCCTAATAAGGTAAATGTTTCTTGTTCACTTCTTTACATTACCTTAAAAATATTTAAGTGAAAAAAAATCAAAATTATCACTTTATTTTCTAGTTTTAGTTATGTAATTTGAATTTTTTGACATGTCCAAGAGTCCTGTAAGGTCTAAAGGAAATAAAGCACTTTGAATTTTTGATTTTTGAGCTATAACACAGATGTCTGTCAACTAGTTCTTCAAGTAAAAGCTGCTGAATGGGTCCAGCTGGACTTACGTGTAAAGATGTTCACTTTTATCTTGGTAAAGCTTGTTCTAAGCCGCATGCAGGAGTTATGAATATAATATTGAACAATCCATAGACAAAACAAAGTTGTGTTGAAAGATTTGCATAGGGGTTTTAATTTTTCATTGTTATTATCATAATTTGTGCATATATTTATTTTATTATTGGCATTATTGTGGATATTGTAGCTGCTCTGTCTATTATTTTCAATGTCAAGTTGATGAATACTGAGCATACATGAACTATACCGTTCATGTATGAGTATGTCCATATTATATATATGTAGTGATGTATACCTACCCACACAGTTGATAATTTGTGAGGAATTTTGTAGTAGTAAGTAGTTTAAAGTAATGTTTTGCACAATGAGGCGTTTTCTAAAATAGAAAAAACCCTATTTAACTTCTAATTTATAGATGGCATGGATTTTTAACGGAGAGAAGGTAGGTTGTTTTTTTTAACTCTATCTGTCAGTCGGTTACTTTTTTGCGGCTGAAAGGATCTTAATGAAAAGCAAGGATAAAGAAAGTATCCGGGGAAGGACATCCGGGAATACTGCATGCGTAGACGCTTGCAGATACAAAGTACTTGTCAATAACAAGTTGGATAAACACAAACTTCTACATTACATTCCCACACTGCCATAGAGGGCTAGTTTGGCAAGAGGTGGTGGCTTGCATATCCATTTACCATATATCCTTGAAACCCTGTCATGAAGGAAATGGTTCAGTGATTGAAACAATCTATTGTTTTGCATTTGTATGTTTGTTCATCATTCTTTTATTTTATAAAATAAGCTTATCCAATATAAAGAAAATAAATAAACAACTCAAAACATAATTATAAAAAACATTAAAATAATCCAATAAAATAAATAATTCAATTTATTTCAATACAATTGAAACTTTAATGCAAATTTCATAAATTTTTTGGCATTATCCTAACCTACTAATAAATAAAGGTGAACGTTTGTTAAAATGTTTGAAATAATTCCTTTGAATAAAGAAATAAATAATGTTGGACAAATCACTCTGCAATCTCAAGAAAGCAGAGCTTGTGTTATGGGTACTAGATAACCGATATAATTTATACACTACAACATACATACATAGATATATATTTTTTATTAATATACATACAAAACACTCTAACACCAGGAACAGATATCTAAAGATCTTACAAAACATTGTCCCGAGGCGAGAATTGAACCCGTAACCAGGAGGTTACGGGTCCAATTCTCGCCTCGGGACAAAGTTGCAGGCCCAAAATTTATCTTCATAAACAGTACACACAGTAGTGGAAGCTAGCTCGTGCGTTGTAACCAGACCGTTAGAGACGAGGATATTGGCCTCGCGCGTATAAAAACAGGACAGAGCGATGCGGTCGACGTACCCGAGTCTTAGGCTTACCCGGCACTGGGGATCTCACCGCGCGAATTTTTTTACTCGTAGTTTAACCGTGTATTGAATCGCAACTTAACGCGGATATATTTCAAGTGCGGGAGCTTCATACAATTTTTATATATTGCAGAATTTTGCGGATAAAACCGCGCGGTTTGATTCCGCAGTGCGGCCTTACTGCTAGCTCATCTCGATCTACTCATAGAACTAATTAGGTACTATTATGTTATTTTGCTATAGCAATTGTTTTTATGTCAAGCCTCTAGCTAGCTGTTTCTCTTTATGTTCATTGCGATTGCTGTTTTTAGAGATTCTTTTGTTTCATACTTTGGGTTTTTTTCATAGTTTAAATTAGCGAGGTTTATAAACTTTTTGCGTCTATCTAGGTAGAATTTCTGTGATTACCAATCTCGCATGCCATTGTCCCGTATACAGTACCATAGTAGCCTATGTTAGCTTGTATACAAAATATCAGCCAGATTAGTTTTGTAGTTTATGTGTGATGGAGTAAAAAATGTTTACCTACTTACGCAGAATATGAGGTAAGAAAATTAACTTATGCTTGGCTTCACAATCCTTTCACTAGTTTTGGCGTGAAAAGGTAACAACGTACATCCAACCAAAATTTTAATATTAGTGTAATTTCAGTTGCGTTGCCGAAATACATAGTTCTATATTGGCGACACTTAATTACGAAAATTGGCGTTCCGTGTGAATGTTGATCGCCACTTTACTTACCCACCTAACGAGGAGGTACCAACGTGACCAGCCCAACTATGACTCATGAAATAGGAGCTATGGTCATTAGGCCGGGTTTTTACTTAGTGTACTGAACAATTCGTTCAGAACAAGCTAGCATCGACAGCTGAAATAGCTAGGCTGGGCCAGCAATGATATTAACAGAGCCGGTACGAAAGACGATATTTTTACGCAGATCGTCAATAATAAGGCCTATGTCAGTGTAGCTAGGCATTAAGGTTCATATAAATAAAAAATGCTGGGCAATTCACACTGGATCATCTAGCCCCCATTAAGCAGAGCTTGTTATGTGGACTATATTATTTTACATAGAAAATACAGATCTCCCGAAACAAATATCTGCAGGTCGTACAAACTTTTGTTCCGAATCGAACACTAAAACTCGGTCATAAAATACGTTGTCGCTCATACGGTAGTTGCTAATATTATAAATGCGGAAGTGTGGATATTTGGTACCTCTTTACGCTAAAACGACTGAATGTAAGGATAGGCCTTAAATTTTGCATAGAAGTATTTCTAGGCCTTGATTAATATGTAGGCTTGGTACGTTTTAGCCCAAAAGAACGCGTGGGAAGCCGCGGGCAGACGCTAGTTTATAATAGTTGTGTTTAACAATTCGTTAACCAATGACGACGTATACTGCCTTGTGTTTTATCAAGAGAAAGGTTTATTTCTTTGTGCTAGTTAGCTAACATACAAAAGACTACACATATTGTATCGACTAGGAGGTGTAGGCTCTAGAACGGTGCATAAACTTATCGCCGAGGTAAGAATGAGTCACTGCTGCCCACGTGGTGCGACTGCCCTGACCACTTTATAGACATTATAAAAAACTTAACCGTATCTGCAGGTATAGGTTGGACCGATATACTTTTTATACGATGCGAAGTCAATTTGTACCAATTTTTAAACCATAGGAAGCATAAGCAAATGTATCGACTTTATGTTCAGTATATCAAACTGGTGCTCAGCGTCAAACTGTTTTTTCATAGGAAATTCAATAAATTCAATTAAATTTTTAAGTTGGATCTATAATAATCATTACTTTTCTCTTAATTTCTACATATTATTATACCGTTAAAAGTAACGACAGAACGATTGAATAACTTGGAAACTAGTAGTTAATATCGAACTTATCTCACCTAGTCTCGATGACGACGCTCCGGATCGGCCAATTTACAAATAAAATCTTGAAACAAAACTAAATTAAGCCCATAAAAGTATTGAAACAATTTTCATTTTTGCAGTTTGATGTTCGAATCGGCGCCCATTGCTCCAAAGTTTCCTGACTATCAAGGTACTGGTACACATTTTTAATACACTTTTATTAATACATTTTATTTAATTTGCGCTATGTTAGGCTCCTTTATCTAAAATGCCATAATCTTAAGGACCTGAACATATCCATAATTCCTTGGAGCTGTGAAAAAATCTAACTTCTAAGTCACTGCAATCAAAAGAAGCACTTGACCTTGTACTTGGGATAGTACGGCAGGATATATCAAACTTACTTTGTGTGTAAATTATCGCATTACACACGCCCATATCCGACATACTACAGCCACCTTATTGGACGAGCGGTAAGTTTCGTGGTCCAGAAGAATCCAACGGCACCTCATTAGTCAAAATCCGTCCAGCCTTTTGTGCAAATGAAGTATAGAGACACAACATTTTTTTATATTGTGTTGGGTTAGACTATATTTCCATGTTCTGAGGGCTTACTAAAGCGACGGCCAATTAAACTTATACATTACAAATATCCCCAAAAACTTTAACGTCCTTATAAGCAAAACAAAAATCGGACAAAAAATAGCACTCTTGAAAACAAGAGTAGAATTTGATACGCTGTCTATGTTGACATTACAAAAAGCTTTCAAGAAGGCCGCTTCGAAGACAAGCGTAGACAGCCAAAGTTTACGGCAATAGCAAACAAATCAAGTTACGGATTAGATTTGGTTTTGGCACATTACTTAGAAAAATGTGCCAAAACCAAACACCACGCCATTATTTTTCAAGTCCCTAGAGTAGGACATTTTGTTATTCGTTATGCGCTCTATGTATATCTATACCATCTACACATATATGTTATGTATTGTATTAAGTTTATCAGTCATCTAGTACCCATAACACAAGCTCTGCTTACTTTGGGGCTAGATGATGTTGTGTGGTTTGTCCAGCATTATTTATATATTTATTATTATTATACATATATACTCGATTAATTTAATTATCTGCAAAAAAAAAAACTTACTTACAGTACTTAACGTGAAATTTCTTGAAACTTTGAAACTTTCTTTTTGTTGTGATAAAGTACTCGTTGATTTGAAATTCTTCAACAAATATTGCTAACAATTATAAAATATCTTTATCAACAAAAAAATGCTTCCAAGCATTTTTTTGTTACAATTTTTAACATAATTTGCATCTCCCTAGGTCCTAGGTCTTTTAGAAAATTATAACATTTCCTAAAATCCATTACTTATTCACTAGTATAAAAATTAATTTCTTGATGCTATACGAGCACCGACGATTGGCACTATAACGTACGACATTATTCGCATATGTTTTAAGTTCGTCCCATTATAATTATGCCATGTCCTTGTACTAAGTATTAGACCTAGAAACCTTTAACGTATGATCTACACCTGTGTTTATGACAAAGGAGTGTAGGAAAATTTCCTCCAAGTACCTACCTCCAAATACTGGCATTCAAATAAGACCTGAGCTAGTATTATTTTGATGTATATTTTTTACTCCCCGTCACAAACAGTTAACGTTGAATTAATTGGATTGGGGTGTTATCTGTCTGTGCTTGATCTGTGTACCCGTGTGTGTCAGGCATAGTAGCTGTCAATTGAATGAAACCGATTTTAGTTTCGTTTCGGATTGATTTGAAAGGGTGACCATTGAGCGTAATTACTATGATTGCAGAAAATCGGCGCAGTCCTTTTAATACCATGATGGTATTGATAAAGTAAAATCGATAAAGTTTTCAGAAGTTTTGGAAAATAAGCTTGTGTTTTACGTATACGTATTTACTTTTTTAGTCATATGTTCTTAGGTCATAATATGTCATAAATTACTTCATCGCCTAGTCTTGACTGTGTGTTGAGTCATCAAGTCATTTAGATCTTTACATAAAACCGGTTTATTCATTCATTGTGTGGTACGGTGTGATTATGCTATTACATAATAGGTACTGCCATGCAAATATCTAAATTTTGTAGAAAAATCGAAAATAAGTAAGTGATTTTTATGTTAAGTATGGAGTTCATTGTTTACAAATAATGTATCTTGAGTTTGACCGGAGTAAAATCTCTAATATCCAACCAAAAACGTACGACAACGCGCTGAAAATAATCCTCGCAGGATAAATACATCTTAAATATATTAACGAGATAGTTAATTAAAAAGATATTTAAAAGATATTTTTTTGTCAGAACATATGTAGAGACAGAAAACATGCAAATAAAAATAAACTTTAAATTAATAAGAAAACTGACAAAATCGGTCTCCACTCAGCATGTGTTATGGTGGCAAATCATACAATAGCTTGAAGATCGTAATGCGAAAGTTGGTATCAAACACATACACAAAACAAAGAACAAAATTAGTATAGTATTAAGAGTCCTGTGCGCAATTTCCTTGCATACAGGTATTCTTGCGCCAGCGCGCGCGACTGATCGCGCCTGCCAAGCCGCCGCGCCGCGCTCTTGGATTTTCTAGGTATTTAAACATAATGATTAAGAAAATCATTTTATCAAGTCAAATTCTGCGAATTTGTTTAGAAATATATAGTGTCTTTAGTTAAATAGGTACATACAAAAAAAAAGTATCAGTAGTTCAGTCATAATATTGAAAAAACATTACAAAGTCGGGTAACTTTGGGTTGTAACTGAATGCTACTTTGTCTAGACTAGATCCTTAAGTTATATATGGCTTCTATGTCTCAGATGATTTTAAAAATCAGAAAAACGCGGCCTCTGCTTTAATACCTAGTCTTAAGCTGATTGGCACATAACATGATTCAAATAGTAATAAATAAGCGTGTTGTATGGTACGGCCTTCATGCTTAGTGATCGGCCGGCCGGCCGCTGATCACTCCGCAGCGCCGACTTTCACCTACGCTACGAGCATTGTTTCGTCAAAACAAACCTTTATTATAATCACAATTAGAACGGTCTTGCGCTTATAATAGTTTACGTCACGCATTCGAAACCGTGAATAATAATATTTTTATGCATTGTGAATGTGACTAGTGGCTCGCCAGTGTACATTTCACGATCATATCACTCATCGTTATTCTATGCATGTTTGGTGGAATTACACTTGTTTGTTATGTATAGATAACTAGCCGTTAATTTAATACCTTAGGGTGGTTGAGCAACCCTTACAGATGTGCATGTCTGAAGTCATAAGGATCATCACATAAGCTAGCTGTTAAGTACATAATGTAGTTCATAATTCATTTATTCTATCCCTTTGACAGTAGATAGGTACACTACTGGATACGTTTTAGTATTAATTAATCGTATTTTACTCAATTAACTCTTTTAAATACAAATAGGGAAAATAAATTCATAGTTTATTTTGACCGCCTCTTGAAAAACACAATTGCTTAATCCTATGTAACTTTTGATTTGAAAGAATCATATAAAACTGAACGCAACATAAACCTATCCTTGACTGATCGCCATTGCATTCTATTTAGAGCTTGGAATGCGATGTACAGGTTAAGGGAGTACGTGTAGTGTACACTGCACGGTTGAGTTAAGTGGCACGTAGGGGCCGTTGCACTGTTGGTGTTGCCGAGCTGATGGCGTGACGCGCGTGTCTGGTGCAGAGAGGAGCCGGCAGAGGGGCGCTGGGGCTCTATGTGGCAGCTCCCGCCTTACCATGAAGGTGGACGTGGACGCCAAAAAAGCACCAGCCACGCATGCCGCATCGGCCGCCGCGTCTGGGACCCCCGACGCTAGTAATACAGAGTCGCCTCTATCATCCCTGGACGGTTTGTTGATTAACACTAACATCACCCAGCACTTGTAAATAATTCGCATGCATTGTAATTAGCACCCCTTAAAATGCTGGCTGGCTGGCTTTCGGCTATAGATTAACTTCCGCCACATCAATAGATTACTTACATTTTGCATCTTAGTAGATAAAATTAATTTACTTATATTTTTACTAGGGCTTATTTAATATATGTATCTATTTATACCTATTTGTCATATACGTCCATAAATAGGGTTACTTCTTTTCGGTTTACTTTTTTATTGTGTGTGATTAGTTCTTAGATATGGTTTCGAGTATTTTCAATACAACTATATGGAAGTGAGATTCAATGAATCATAATGTAATAATTTTTGCTGTTGGATATCTTGTATTGAATTTTACACAGAAAATTAATTCATTTTGTAGAAATTATCAGTGCAGTGCATGAATACGAACCGCGTTGTCGCGTCGACTCATTTTATTTATTGTAAACCTGCATGCCTGTTATTGTAAAAAATCCGTAACAAACGGAATAAATATCCGTACGACCATTTCCTCTGTACTCACTGTATGTGGCTCTACATTAGTAATATACAGCGTATACGATAGCTACATTCGCCGTTTTGTAAAAATCGAGAAAACCGAGCGGTATATGTTTCGAGAACGAGTAAAGTGCCATCATCCGCTCTTTAAATTGCAGAAAGCAAACTGAAATTTCTACCTCAACGTTCATAGCTTCGCTATCTTCAGATGTTATTTTAGAACGGTGGGTTATGGTTTTATAATCCAGTAGATAGAGGATTGTATCTAACATTGAATTTGTAAATCTCTTATAAAGTTTTCTTTTAGTACGGCGGCGCGTGGTTTGATTTGTTTCTTAACTTTGATTGATGTTCTTCAGAAATTCGTGTGCTGGAGAGTGAAGTGATCCCGACGCCCGATCGGGCCCTACTCGCCAAGCTGGAGGAAGAAAACAGAAGAATCCAGTCGGATGCGAAGAGCGCGTCCCTCACCTATATACACAGCAGGAAAGGGTCGGATACGTCACAGATATCTTTGTTGTCTGGTAAGCTTATACATAAAGTTTACATAGATTTGAGCGGGACTCAATAAATCCAAACTAACATTATAAATTCGAAAGTAACTCTGTCTGTCAGTCTATCAGTCTGTAACTTTTCACGCCTGAACGGCTAGACGGATTTCAATGAAATTTGGTAGGGAGGTAAATGGTATCTCGCGTACGGACATAGGCTAATTAAAAAGCGCGTGCGTAGCCGCGGGCAGCAGCTAGTAGCACTATAAAAATAAACTTCCCTTCTCACACTATATAATATACCAGTGTAAAAAGTTTGCATCTGATAAGCCTGCTAACGGCCTCGTTAATTTTATATTCAATATTTCTAATATGCTTACCTTTATTACCTGTCTCTTATTTAAAAACTGAAAAGAGATCGCCAGAATGATGAAACGCTTCGATAATCATACTTCGAGCGCGATGTGAAATCTCTTCACCATTTAACTCGTAACGTTATTAGACGTTGACGCGAAAACGTAAGCTGCTTTGAGAAAGGCAACATCTGAATTCATAATTTTATTGACAAACGGCGTTGGACCTTCATTTAGCCTGTCCGCTCTGAAATTTTAATTATTTTTAACAGTAGCTGTTTGTACCAAAGCGGCATTACAAAATTTCCCCTTCGTACATGCACCTCACTGTTTATAAACTAACGTCGTCGTACAAGTAACATGCTCCATTCTGCCAGATACGGCCTTATCTCTTATCAGTCAGCTACGAAATGTGATAGTCTATAAACGTTGTTTTTAGTTTTAGCGAATATGAGTGCTTTTACTGCAAAATGAACGAGATAAACGATCTGTTCAGCACAAATAGTATAATAGAGTGGTACAAAAAAATCATTTCGGAAAATGTTTCTTTGTGTACGTATTAACTACAATTTGTTCTATCATATTACCGGTACACAGTGACGCATTCATAAAAGGCTATACAACATAGTTGGTTAATAATCGTTTATTTTATGTAGTGCCACAATAGTAGCAATTCTGTATTGAATATAGTTTATAGTTTGTGTTTAGCATATCCATTGGTTTACTTGTAATTGTAATTCAATTAAATACATAACAGTAAAAGTTAGAGAACACAGATAAATCATACTTGCTAGGGTCACAAAACTCTCCCTGTCTCAGCATGTTGATGGTAAATTAGATTAACCGACGACCTCAGTGACGCAGTGGGGTGAGAGCCGCCTGCGACGCAGAAGGTTGCTGGTTCGATTCCCTTCGGGACAAATATTTGATGACCAGCAGGTATTTGTTTCGGGTCTGGGAGTATGTATTATGTAAATCAGTCCTCTGGTACCCATAACACAAGCTCTTACTTTGGGGCCATAGCTGTGTGATGCTGTGTAAATATGTTCTGTAGTATTAAAAGGAAATCTCATTATTTATGTGTGTCTTTAATTTGTTGTGTTATTTCAGCGACAAGCTCAAGCCATGAGACAGAAGCGCGGGCCAGCGGCAGCAGCAATGGCGAAGAGGACCTATGGAGCCTCTGGGGCCGGCTGGTCACCAACTGGGAGACTGAATGGAAGCGCCACAACCAGACCGTGCGCGACTTGGTGCGTAAAGGCGTGCCACACCACTTTAGAGGAATCGTATGGCAGCTATTGGCGGGGGTGGATATGGCGCAGGAAAAGAAACTTTACGCCACTTATATTAAGGTACAGATGCCAATATACCTAACCTTTCGTTTTTCATTTCATTTTAAGCCTCATTCAGATAAATATATTACATTTTCCTTCCTAGATAATATTGCTTAAGCTACCTACAACATCGATACTCCAAGACCTTTTCCTCTATCTCTCACTATCCTTATCAAACGTCAAGACATCTGACATTTCAAACGTCCAATTTTTTTTTTCCCCAGGCAAAATCAGCTTGCGAGAAAGTGATCCGTCGCGACATAGCGCGAACATACCCCGAACATGACTTTTTTAAAGAAAAGGATGGACTGGGCCAAGAATCCTTGTTCAACGTGATGAAGGCATATTCACTCCACGACCGCGAAGTAGGCTACTGCCAGGGATCAGGATTCATTGTGGGCCTACTTCTGATGCAGGTAAGGACGCTTTATGAATACAATTTCAGGTGTTTGTTGTCCACCACCACCACCAAGAACTGCAATCGCCAACTCGCCTGCCATGCGTGGCCAACTCCAGTTTGCAAGCGGATTGGTCATCTGAGATTTTCAGTTGACGCTGAGACCCAAAATATGCTTGACTAGGACGCGGAAAGATGCGGGTTCGATTCCCGCCGCGCGACAAATATTTGTATGGTCTGCAAATAATGGATATGGTTTGGGTGATTTGCTATGTGTAATTGAAAAAATTCAATTACATTAATTTAGTACTTACAGTATTCACCTGTTCTGAGTGAAATACTCATAACACAAGCTTTGTCGCTAGATGATGCTGTGTACGAGTATATTGTGGCTAGATTTTTTATTTAGAAAACAAAAACGAGTTATTTGTTTTTTTTACAGATGCCAGAAGAGGAAGCATTTGGGGTGCTCGTGAAAATAATGCAGCAGCACCGCATGAGGGACATGTTTAAGCCGAGCATGGCAGAGCTGGGTCTTTGCATGTTTCAGCTGGAGAACTTGGTTCAGGAGGTGTTGCCGGACTTACACGTGCATTTCCAATCGCAGGTTGGTCGATGTTCCTGTCATAGACAAGAATTTTGTGAGTTTCATATTGCGCTCGGTATCGCGTGGAGTGCCGTCTGATATTTCAGTGACAGTAGGATTACCACGTACCCTTATAGTCTTTCGTTGCCGATCAGTGTAGCGAATACTGTGTCCAGGCCTTACCCGAAAAACTGTGTACATTCGGTTTATGTCTTAAAATACCCAGCGAAACCGAACCAAAAAATAACAACAGTTCAATGTTATTTATTCCAGAGGCAAACATAAAACAATCGAACCTGTCTTTATTACATTAACATTTTGACGTTTGACGTCCGATGTAGCGCGGCGGGTGAAGGTCTGCCTGCGACGCAGAAGGTTACGGGTTCGATTCCCGCCTTGGAACAAATGTTTGTACGATCTGCAAATATTTGTTTCGCGTGTATTGGGTGTTTTCTATGTATAATAAAAAATATGTATCTATATGTATTGTATTAAATATATCAATCATTTAGTACCACAAGCCATAACACAAGCTCTGCTTAGCTTGGGGCTAGATGATGCTGTGTCTATTGGCCAGCATTATTGATTTATTCATTATTTCTAACCTGGGCCTGGACCATACACTTTATGTACTTTGGTTGAAGTTTGTAATTACAACTGGCTCTCACCATAAAACTTCCGCAAAAATATTAAGTCAAATCAACATTATCATCTATAACAATGCAGCATCATTTTCTAACCTGGGCCAGTTCATTTACTTTAATTTAGTACCTATGTATTTTTTCAATCCAACAAAAAATTTCTCTATTAGGGTTTCTTGTGCGAAATAGTTTTGTTCGATGGTACGGAAACCCCCGAGTGCGAGTAGACTCGCACTTGGCCGGTTTTTTTATTTGTTTCTTGTATTATTTTCAGAGCTTCAGCACCTCCCTTTACGCTAGCAGCTGGTTCCTGACGTTGTTTACGACCACGCTGTCCCTGCCGCTCGCATGCCGCATCATGGACGTGTTTCTGTCTGAGGGGATAGAAATCGTGTTCAAAGTCGCCATAGCCATGCTGACGCTCGGCAAGAACGACCTGCTTTCCTTGGATATGGAGAACAGCCTGAAGGTAGTCAAATAAATCCATACTAATTTTTGCATTGCTTTAGAGGCGGCAAGCTGAAGCAGAGGACTATAAAATAATACTAGCGCATATAATGGACACTCTTCGCCCCCCACTTGACGGAGCTTCCTCACCTCGCCCCGGCCCCTAGGCGAGTTTTATTGCGCTCCAAATGCAATGGACGTACGGCGCACGCATGGGCGCAGATGGCATTTTGACAGACGACGCCGATGGTGTTCGATATTTTTTTGTTTGATCATGGACTTACGAAATTTATTTTGTTTTGAGATTTGATTTTACCATTAATAAGAGGCAAATAAAATAATAAAATGTCTTTGTGATAGCGAGCTGTCAGCGGCGGAGTCAGAGTTAACAAAAAAATTTCTGGCACGAATGAAATTAGTAATGAGTTGAACTAAATGCAAATGATAAAAATCTATAAAAATAGCTAATATATTATAGTAATAGCTTAAATATATAAAATAACTTAACATTTTTATAATAGATAATAATATGAAACTAAAATAGAAACAAGTTTATGAAAGTACAATAACCAAGCAATGAGAAAGCATACCCGTTAATGCAAGGATAAAGTCATCGTAGTGACATATTAAGCTAATTTGTTTAAACCGCTTTCCTCGCTAACTATGAACACCATCGAAGCGTCGTTCTTCCGTATGTGGATTTTTACTTAACCCAAACGTACTTGAATCCCTTGTCCTTCGCAAGAGTCTTCGCTTTGTTCAGCAAGGCCTTGGACTCAGCATTGAGGTGGTCATTGATGAAAATGCGGCGCACGGAGTCTCGGAACCCGATGTCAGGAGCTGACAGGGTTTTGCGCGCGCGTGCCGCAGCCGCCAACTCCTCCTTCACGTAGCGGTTTGTGAAGCTAACAATGTTTGACTTGTCGTAGGAACCGAGAACAGGAACTCTGTATAGATAGTTAATTTGACTTTTTGGAAAGCCAAAATCCACTTCCCTACTATAGGCTCCACTACTGAGTACAGATTTTCTTCTTTTCGCACCGGAACACCCTTGATCTCTACATTATTGAGACGAGACCTCTGATCGGCGGCGGACAATTGTGTCAGCACGGCGACGTCCTTCTCTAGGACATCAATAGCAGTTTGCATGCCGTCAATTTGGGAGACCTTAGTCTCCACATCCGCATCTTGGTCGCAAAGTTGTCCAATCGGGCCCCTATGAACTCACAACTCGTTTTGAGATCTGTCAACTCGCTTTTGATAGATTTTATATCTTCGAAGAGCTTCGGGAGACCTACGAGTTGGAACTTGATATTTTGGATTTCTTTCATAATTTCATCGAATGAAGATGGCTCAGGTGAGGCTGCTGGAACCGGTAAGCTGGCTAGCCTACGAGAAAGATTCCTGCAGGAGGAGCACTTTCAGGCGTTCCTTCTGTCCGATCCCAATTTCCTCCATCCTGTTTCGGATATTTGTGCACATCGAAAATCGAGTGTGTGCGACAGACACTGCACTGTACTCCATCATTAAAGTTAGACCCACACGCTCCGCACTGTATTTTGTAACCAAATGTTTACGATCTATGATAAGTGAGTAAAATGACGACGCGTGGCGACCGGACTAATGCTGACAGCTGACTATTTCTTCTCACTCGCACAATATGTTCGTGAAGTGACCCTAGACGGCACACACGCGGTTGCACGTGTGGCGCAACACAGTTGCTCATCTATGTTCCGAGGCGCGACTTTTGGATAGAAAAATGGGCGAGTGTCCGGGATGTGGCTGAAGGCAGGACGCTAAGGCGCTCATTATGGGTCTACGTCCATCTCCACCCAATATTTTCAATGAAAACTGTAAAAAAATCGTGACTTGAGACGTGCTCAAATGTAAGTTGCGTTAGAGTATTCGGGCGTAATCTGAGATACGTTTGAGTATTCGATGGTAAGATATTATTTGTGAGTTCTTGGTTAACAATGAACGTTTTTCATAGTACATCCAGAAGGAGCTGCCGTCTAAAGTCGACGCCGATCCTGATGGCTTCATGAATCTGTCCTATACCATCAAAGTCAACCCTAAGAAAATGAAAAAGCTTGAAAAGGAGTACGTTGTCATCAAAACCAAGGAGCAGGGAGACATTGCTGTTTTGAGGGTAAGGAATTACCACCTATAGTTTGTCCCTTGTATTAATTTTTAGCTCAAAAATGATATAGGACGGACTATAGTACTGTGATTTGACCAGGTTGCAGGTTGCAGGTTTGTCTAAGATTGTAGTACCTGACGCAAACAGAGGATTTTTTTTTATATTTGACCGGTAACGTGGCTATCTGTGACGTTTGGCTTTAGCTACCAAACATTTTTTTGTGCCAGTTTTGTTAGAAAGATGATTTTGTTGTTTGATAAATATCATTAAATCCGTTCTATAATGATGGCTGCATCTCGGCTAGTCAATTTATGATATACACAGAGACTCTCAGACTATTTTCGTTCATTGGCTGCATTCCGAAAACGCGCAAATAAAGAACCAGTGAGCGCCGAAAGTAGAGCAAGTTTCTCTGAGTTCATAAATTGACATGGTGTACTCACTTGCCAGCCTATGTGACTAATGGTCATGTAAATAACATGCAACCATTGTATTTCAGTGTCTCCGCCACGAGAACCGTCTCCTCAAACAAAGGGTTGAGCTCCTAGAAGTCGAAAGCTCAGCGCTCGCTGAGAGACTAGTGAGGGGGCAAGTGGACCGCGCGGAGGGGGAAGAGGAAACATTCGCCCTAGCGAGGGAGGTGCAGGGATTACGACGGGCAAACCTCGACGCGCAGCAACGCCTGGCCGTTGCGCAGGACGAGATACGCTCGCTAGAGATGACCATAGCTGAGGTAAGACTGCATAGAGGGGAGGAGAAAACATTTGCCCTAGCGAACGAGGTGCAGGGGTTGCGTTGGACAAACCTCGACGCTCAGCAACGCCTGACGGTCGCCGCTCGAGATGACCATAGCTGGGTAAAGACTACGTTAGAGGAATACGTATACGAGATCTTACCTCGTCTATGTCATATGAAAGGTGTTAACAAGGGAAAGCGTATTTTATAAGGTGTTTTAACCTAAGCCATGCCTAATATAAACATGAAGTAATCAACCGTTTTTTTATTAGAACAACTCCCGACAATCATCACTAGAAGGCATAGAGGGCACATCGCCCGGCTCCAGCCCCAAAGGCGATGAGCTGGCGCGCTGTCTGCAACGAGAGCTGGTGCGGGCGAGACTCCACGCGGCGGAGCGCGAAGCGGCTGAGCGGGACCTCACCGCGAGGATAGCCGAGCTGGAGAACGAGAACAAGAGCCTGCGCCGGCAGAGAGTCGACAACAACGTCGCGCATCTACAAGTAACTATCACACACACAACCAGAAGCCTAATTCTGCTAACCAATCGCTTTACTATGTATGACAATGGTGTAGTCGCAGAATCGTAACGTAGAATTCTTAGATCACAGAAACTCGATATAGTGCGTGCGATTCTATTTTCACTGAGAAACTGATATGATATGTAGAATGGTTTCAACCATGACACTTGACGCGCGATCTGTTGTTTCTTTCGCGGTAAAGCGATTAGTTGAGCAAAATAGGGCCCCGGGCCTCGCGTCAACGTTGTAATAAACCAGTTAGTTAGTAAGGTTTTAGAAAATGACTACGGAAAAACCGGACACACTCTTTTTCGTCTTTGATTTTCAACTTTATTTAATAATGCCATATTGATTTTGGTCCTGGGGATAATTAACAATCCCAACAGCATGTTCGAGTCCCAAAGTAAATAGAGTTTTTGTTATGAGTACCTACTAGATAAGCATTCCGTTGTCGACTCATTCACGATGTTTCTCTCGCACAAACTAATTTGTATTGTTTTCCAAAGGACGAACTGATAGCCGTGAAATTGCGGGAGGCAGAAGCGAACCTTTCGCTAAAGGAGCTGAGGCAACGCGTCGCAGAACTTTCAGAAAGCTTACAAAGGCATATGCAAGTGAGTAAATCGTATCTATGCATACAGGGTGTTTGGTATTGCGACATATTTTTTTGCAGAGTTGAGGGGTTAAGGGCTAAATTTCTCCGGTAGAATCAATGTCCTAAGTGTCACTGTTGCAAAGATATGATTTTTTTTTAATCACTTAATATCTCGCATTTATATTGTCATATCTGTTTTGTTTGTAGTTTTAATGCCACAAAGTAACTTGTGCTGTATATTTATACTAAATAAATAATAACTTGCCAAAATAATTTAAAAACAACGTTAGGAGCGTTTCAAGTCAAAAATCTGTGTAAAAATTATAAACCGTGACAACTTATAAATTAATTTAATAAAAAACTAAAAGTCGTATTGAATTAAATTTTCCTTTATTAAGCTATTACTGTACACTTTCCAACGATATGCTACATGACATAAGAAATCATTTATAAAAATCATATCTCAGCAACCATGACACTTAGGACATTGATTCTACCGTAGAAGTGTAACCCATGCCCCCCATCTCTGCAAAAAATGATGACGATCGCAATACCAATTACCCTGTATATAGAGGTATAGCATAAAATAAGTTGCTTTCCGCGCCTGTCCATGGACGGAGTGATTCATGAGGAAAATCGAACCGAGCCACACACTTCGTCTCGTCTCAGTTTTTAGCAAATTATTCATGGTCTTACTTTAATTTAGCGGGTTCGATTACCGGATAGGCAAGTAATTTTTCAAAATACAGTAAATGCCTTTTTCATTTTTATTTTTAATTAGGTATTGTTTTAGTAAAACTCAATGTCTTATATATTTAAAGTACTTGTCTTCCATGTGGCATGGCCGTTGGACACACTGGTGTCAATTCAGATCCGAAGTCGCCAAAACTAAACTTATTTGACAGGACTAAAAATTATGCCAGCCTTTTTAGCTTGATCGTTAAAAGGAACGGAAGCATAAATAAGGATGA
The DNA here is from genome assembly GCA_963662085.1 of Eupithecia inturbata. NCBI lineage: Eukaryota > Metazoa > Arthropoda > Insecta > Lepidoptera > Geometridae > Eupithecia > Eupithecia inturbata. The sequence goes on from OY759176.1 coordinate 12,369,921, forward strand.
AAAATTCAAATTCCGTGCAAAACCTTTGATCTGGACGGGCACCATTTTTAGTGCTGATTATTAGTTTAGCCGACATCTGAACTGACACCGCAGTTTTATACGTGCAGTCATGATTCTTCAAAAGGTTTATGTGATACTTGTTATGAACTTGGCAGGAGCACAGCCAAGACGCGCAACCAGTGCCGGTCCCGTCGACGGTCGTCTCAGACATCATGGCCACGCCTAAGAAACTGCTGCGCGCTTGGGAGGGTCGCTCCGTAGACGTGCAGAAAATGGAGGAAACGCTCATGGCAACTAAGATCAAGGAGGTCGAGGCACTCACGGAACTGAAGGAGTGTCAGCTCAAGGTAGGGAACTGGTTGTAATATAACGTCATTTAGTTTGTTCATTCCACCCCATCGGGACCGCGCCTAAGAAGCTGCTGCTGATCAAAGATGTAGAGATGACACTCTTTCACTTACGAAATCGAAAGAGTGTTAGCTCTAGGCGAGACTACGTACAGAACTATAATTTAACTTCATTTAATTCGACTCTGAATATCATAATTCTCTTAAAATTCGTCGCTATAATAATTGAGCCTGTAAGTATCCAAGAAATTAAATAATTTCCCAGAGTTTCGACTTTGACGGGACTTGAACCCGCATCCTTCCCTCAGTATGGGAATGTGCTGACCAATTACACCACGAGGCCAAGTGACGTTGGAGTCGAAAAACTTTGAGACTTCCTTCGGACACTAGCGCTGATTTCTTAGAAATTACCCTGAGTGTGAAGGCTTACGCACTATAATAACAAAAAAATCTGTAAGTATCCACTTCTGAATGAGGCTAGGCTTCTACTCTATTGCGTTATTCTGGCCGGTTCTGTGAGGTGTTACATTTACCTAGAAGAAAGATGCAGCCCTTCTTCTGGTAGGTTTCGTTATTAGTCGACTTTTACGTCATTACACGGACTGAGTTGGAGGAGTCGATTCAGAAACCGCTACCGCCACACAGATGTAAAGGTCACGCATAAAAAAATCGAGTTTTAACTAAAGTAAAGTAAACGTTTATTTCAAAAATAAAATGGCACTATTTAAAGTTAAGGGTTACAATTAATTAATTATAAAATATATACTTTTTGAATTTGTTGTTACCCGTGGCCGAGTGACTGTCCTCCGTACTAGTTAAAACTGTATTACGGTAGGAAGTCTTGCTCTCCCCCAAATGATAGGCAATGATAACTATTTTCTAGGTTCTACAAGTAATTTAGATAGGAGATAAGACATTTTGCGCACATTGTAAGCCATTTGCTATAAACCCACGCTAAAACAAACTACGAATCAAATGTCGTTTTGAAGTCTATTGACATTCAGAGATTTGTCACTATAAAAATATTATGCCGACATTTCAGCCCTATCGGTTCAGCAGTTTTAGCGTGTGAAGAACTTTTCGTATTTTAATATAGTGTGATAATACTAGGCGGGAAATCACTGGATGCGGGCAGCGCAAAATCGGTCATTGTGGAGACCCTTAGGGGAGGCCTATATCCAGCAGTGGCTGTTGATCGGCTGATATGATGATGATAATGATGAATGCAACACTTTTGTATACTTACTTTTTAAATTTGCCGCGCTCTCACGCCTAACGACACTGACAGCGTCATCTGACAGTTCTGAGTGAAGCGACAATCAAGAACAATGTATCAGCTTTTCGATTGTCACAACTGTTTCACAGGTGATGGAGCTAGAAACGCAAGTGCAAGTGTCGACCAACCAGCTGCGCCGACAAGACGCCGAGACGAGAGAGCTTCGAGAAACCCTGGAGGAAACGCTTCAGCGCGAGAGGGCGTTGCAGGCGCGCCAGCGAGAGTTCCAGCACAAATACACAGATCTGGAAAGCAAGGTGAGACCTCTTTATTAAAGAAAGCTTTCTGTCTTCAACAATTATTATTTTATTATAAACTAGCTGACCAGACAGACGTTGTCCTGTCTTAGTCTTACGTATGAATATTGAATTCTAATTGGTATAATGGACGTTAAGTCTTCTAATTTTCGTTGCATCTTTCCTAATTTGAATTCGAATTGGTATAATGGCCGTTAAGTCTTCTAATTTTCCTCGCATCTTTCGCATCTTTATCATTCTTTTCTTACATTTTATGTAAAAAAAAAATTCTCATTCACAATAATAAACACAGCAAAAAAAGAATTACCGAAATCGGTCCAGCCGTTAACGCGTGATGCCGTGACCAAGGGAAATAGGGATTCATCATGGGGATCATTTTTAGGGTTTCGTACCCGAAGTAAGCCTCCGCTGTCCGTCCGTCCGTCTGTCAGTCACGTGGCTATATCTCATGAACCGTAAGAGGTAGACAGTTGAAATTTTCAGATAATGTGTATTTTTCTCTTGCCGCTACAACAACAAATAATAAAAATTAAATAAATATCAAATATCAGGGGCTCCCATACAACAAACGTGATTTTTTTATTTTTGCTCTCAATTTTTTAATGCCGTATCTCTTGAATTACATAGAATCCCTCTTGAAACTCTCTTGAATTAGATGAATTACACATGAAACTTTCTACGATTAAGTAACACTTCAACTGTAATAATAACGAATACTAAAATAAAATAAAGTTGAAAATTTATAGGGGTCTCCGAACAAGTGAAAATTTAATGTTCTTTGAAAAAGTTGCCTGATTTTTACGGTACGGAACCCTTCGTGTGCGAGTCGACTTGCATTTGGCGGTTTATTATATGTATATGTATATAGATTTAAAAGCCTAGCGCTTGTCGGTGCAATGATGCAATTTCCTCCACTTTTCTCTTTTCAATGCGGTCTGTTACTTCTTTATACGACATGAAAGCAGCTTTTCTCCATGATCTGACTCATATAGTTAATACTTAGGCTTCCCCTTCCTCGTCTTCCTTCTACTTTTCTTTCTACTACTTACTTTACTTTTTTTTGTTACTTACGAAGCTGACATATCCTATAAGATGTCAAATCATTTTCCCACTTCTGTTTTGAATGGTGTTCATCAAAAACCTTTTCTCCATAACTCTTTTTTTTACACGTCCTCAGTAACCTTCTCCGTCCAGCTAAAACTTTCCATCCTCCTCCAGCACCACATTTCAATCGCCTCAATTCTCTCTCTATCCCGCTGTTTCTTGATCCATGTTTTGCTTCCATAGAGCTCCAAATCTCTAATAACCTAAGAAACCTAGAAAATTTTCATAAACTGTTTTGAGATGTTCAAACTGTTGCCTTTCATATACTTACACTTACACTTGACATTGTAGGTCTCTTTTAAAATTTGGATACTTATTAAATTTTTTAATGATTTTTTTTTTCTGGACCTTTTTATCTACATACAAAAGGTTTTTCATTCCAGTAACAATAATTCAGTACAAATTTTAATAAGTTTATCACACATTTTTTTATAGTAGAGAAGTCTAACTGGTATCTATAGTTTTTGTGTAGGTAATAGATAAAAGTTCGAAATCCTCGGCACGCGAGTCTCACTGGCCCTTGACGGATCTTGTTTTTTCTTGTAAGACGCAGCGCCTGCATTATTAAGAAGGCCACTAACATCGCTTTCTCTTTTTAGGCCAAAAATGAATCTATGCAGGCCAATATCAGGCACATGGAGGTCGCGCAACGAATAGCTGAATTAGAAACCGAAGTTTCTGAATACAAGCTCAAGGTAATGTTCTCTTTATGTATTACCGGCTTCACACGCTTTTCAAGTAGCCCATGTCCGTCCCCGGGATACCATTTACCTCCCTGCCAAATTTCATTAAGATCCGTTCAGCCGTTTAGGCGTTAAAAGGTAACAGACAGGCAGTTAGACAGACAGACACGAGTTACTTTCGAATTTATAATGTTAGTATGGATAATGAGCAAAACCCTCCTTGTTGAAGGCACGTTCAGCTGTGGAAGTATGTATGCTGATGAGGAGTTGACAGTTGCACTAACTTATTGTATTAAGTATGTCAGTTATCGAGTACCCATAACACAACCCTTGCTTAGCTTCTTACAGCTTTATCCAGCCCCACTAGATAACGCTGTGAGAATTGCCTAGCATTATTTATTATTATTGCTAGGGTTCCGTACCTCAAAAGGAAAAAAGGAACCCTTATAGGATCACTTTGTTGTCCGCCTATCAAACCCCTTTTCTCAGGAACGCGTGGAGGATCGAGTTGAAATTAACACTACTCAAGTCCGTAACCTCTTGGAGTCGTGATATAAATCAAACTTCTAAGTCCAAATATTCGGGCATAAACGACTTCACAGCTGTTTATGCTCGATATTTGGATATTTCCAAGGAAATGATATGCATACCAAAACCTATAGGGTACTTCATGTTGACCTATAATCATGAAATTTGCCAAGAAGCAAGATCCTATAGCAAAGTAAAGAAAAGTATCCGAAGACCGTAAATTTACAGAACATTCACAAAAAAAATTTAATTATCGCCGTGGACCAAAACCTCTGGGATACTTCCCGTTGATTTAGAATCATAAAATTTGGCAAGAAGCAAGGAACAACACGGAACCCTTGGTGCGCGAGTCCGACTCGCACTTGACGTTTTATTTATTATCTTTCAGAACGAAGTTATGGTTACGGAAGGGGAACTGCGGAACAACAATGATGACACAGAAAGAGTCCGGGAGCTTCAAGAACAAGTGGCAGAACTGAAGGCAGAGGTAAAACAAAATAAACCCTTATAACATGATATAAGGAAACAAATAGCACATTTGGATACCTCACAACCTTTATATAAATATGAAAACAACAACAATATAAATATATAAAAATGAAAACACATTGGTGTCAAGTCAGATTGCACAAAATCTAAACTAAATTGACAGCACATAAAATATTGCCGTCCATTTTTTACCATGGAAATAAAATTAATAAGTAAATTTATACTAAAATATGATGTATATCAGTTATTTAGTACCCATACATAACACAAGGTCTGCTTAGCTTGGGGCTAGATGATGTTGTGCGAATTGTCCGGCATCAAAAAAAGACAGCAACAAATTAGTTTACACCTGGAAACAACCGCATTGGCACCAATTTCAAATACAGCAGTAAGACTTTTTTAATGTTTATTCGGAAACATTAGGTAATCCATTCTAAGCGCATTTATCTTGCTTCTAACCAACCAGTCATGGAGCTTATAGGAAGTTCGATTCTGACACTAACGTAATAACGTTCTCATTTCATGTGTCGTGAGCACAGTGTGAGTCATCGCTTTGGCATCATTTTATATTTATACGCTTCAGGGATCACGTGTACATAACTACATATCTGCAAAAAGTGTACCACTAAAACAAAGTTTTCCGCCTAATCTTATAGTTAAAAATCCTTGTCCTAAACTAGATATTCATTCATGCCACTATGCGCAGCCCATACTGCTGAACGCTCTACTATCAGCGGTTAGGGTTGTGCGAGCGCTACTTGAAACTAGATAATTTGTCTGTCTATTATCTATTCGTTTAAAGTTGCAATTCTTGGTACCCTAGACCAGTCATATCCAGTAATATACGCTGACTAACTTCTGAAATTGTTGATGTTTCATCTATGTATTTACTTATTTCCCTTGGGATTCTGGCAGAATTGCTCCGCTGCGTTTATTCTGAAAGGATTACTGTCCTGATTTCATGTTTCTATTGCTCACACTTAAACGCCATAAAATATATGCTTTGACAGCAATCACTATAGCAATATTTTCCGGTGTCTTTAGACACCGGATACAGCTCTCTGGTTGCGGCACAATGGGGTTATCGTCTGCCGGAATCCTACGGGTGGACGCTGTCGCCTCTTACTCGGCTCCATACAAAATTTAATCTTTATTTACTAATACGTGCCCCAAAATCAAGCTTTTCTGATACCTATTGTTTGGCACTGCACAGTACCCAACGCCAATCACTACGCCGGATACAGAGCCTTGGAAATGGCTCGAGTAAGTTTATTTTTATGAAATATCTGCTCGTACCTTTGGTTCGTTATTTATGCTTCCTATAGAGTATATTTTTGCGACGCATGTTTGTTTTGAGGAACGTTTTACGTGTTAGCTTTTGTCCGCGAGCCAAGCCCTTACCACGGTCATAAATAATATCTCTATTCGTCGTCAATACGTAATTTTCAGCTCAAATTATTCATCATTTCACAGGCTAATCAAATTTTATTTTTAGTTGTCTGTTCTGTGTGGCTAGCATTTTTAAAACAAGGTAGACTTGGGTTTGTCCTGCGATTGGAATGGAGTGAAATGTGAAAGATTGCGTAGAATAACGAAGATGAAGCAAGTTTTTTTCCTATTTCCCCTCAACACACCTTTACTTATAATAACCAGCTTGGCAATTATAGGAACGCTTTATTTTTATCGCTAGTGCACTTGTCAGGTATTTTATTTTCACTGCTTTAGGCATGGCATGCTTCAAATATAGTCTTACGGTTGCCGCAGATTAGACCGCAGCACTGCCGCATAGTGATTTGTGATACATTATTCTGATTAATATTAATTTTATGCTTTAATTTAATTGTATTTGATTTCCTTTAAGTAATTTGATTAATTTTTATAATAAGTAATTTGTTTTTAATTTAATTTTATATAATTAAATTTAATTTCAACTTGTATATTTAATTTTATTAACTTTGTTGTAGGCTAAGAGTACTAACATTTAATTTAAGAGATTTTTGCTACTAACAAATTATGGATCATGATGTTATCTGAAATAAACAAATTTTATTTATTTATTTATAGCACAAAATTGTTGATTCAAATATGGGCTTAAATTCGTAACATTTGGATACTATATAATTTACAATGACGGCATAAAATAGCAGACAGCGCGCGGGCCACTCGCTTGAAGCTTGCGGTAAGCAATATTGTCACTGTAAAATGTATCTAAAGATGACAAATTTAAGCCTTTATTTGTATGCTTATTGTTGTGTTTTGCGGTAAGCGGTGCTGGATATATGTGCTTAATTCTTAATACGTCTTTATTAGTAGTATTTTTACCAGTATAACAATTTTACTAACGAATTTTACTAACGAGCATTGAGTATAAATAGAAAAGGTATTGCCAGATGACAGGACTATATCTTTAATCTTATTTTTTGCACGTGCTCTCATATGCTTGCTTAACCCATAATGCAGCGTACTCGAGCCAAAACCTGTATGAATATCAGGTAGGTACGGTACCAAATATTTGATAGGTGTAGAGCTAGTTTGAACAAATATTCCAGTGGTTAAACTTGCGAAACGGGGTGATGACAGAGGAATGTCATATAATGGTTGTCCACGGCAATTTAGAGGACTGCAGGTCTCTGGTTTTCAGATGTATTTATGAGTGTATCACTCAAATTATTTTCGCCTCTCATTGGTAAATTTGGTTTTGTTTTTAATTCGTAATTAAAGTGCAGCCAATGAGCGGCGACAATAGTATGAGTGATGCACTCACGATTACATCTGAAAGGATCAGCTCTTCAGATCTACGCGGTGGGTAGCGGTAAGTTTCGCTTGGATTTTGCGCTCGTTTTCGCGTCATCAGCGATATTCCGTAGAGTATTTTAGTGACAGTAGGATTACCGCATACCCACTCGGATTTCGCTACCGCTCTGGGAATCGAATACCGCGTAGATTTGAACAGGCCATTAATGGTGTGTTGGTGTTTGGTTATTATTTTTATGAATGATTTGGTATTCGTTTGCTTTACGCTCGAAGTAAACGGTAAATAATACCCTACTTTCCTAATAAGCTTTAACATTTATTGTAGACTCGAAGCTTAAATATTTATTGTATATTTGTTTATGAAATTTAGCTTGAAATGTCCTCTCAGAAACATTTCAAGAAAAATTTTAAATATATTAATTTTGAATGTCACTTTTTATTAGTTACAATTAGATGATTGCATTAGTTGAATTCAGTATTTGAGTAGTAGTGTTTGATTTTCACAGCTCCAAAATTAAGTGTAGGATAAAACGGTCTAGAATTCGACTCCGAGCAACGAATTCGAAATATTCGGAAAGATGACACGAATCTTTACAAACATTAAGGTAGTCGCAGATCTGAACTGAACCACAGCCGCACAGCACAAAAATGTGCATTCGAATATGGGCTTTGACTCTTAATATTTAGAAGCGTTATATATTGACGGGATCAGATAACAGAAACAGACAGCTCGCTTGAACCTTACGGTAAGCCATTTTGTCACTGTAAAATGTAAACAACGATTACGAGTTAAAGCCCATATTTGAATGCACATTTTTGTGCTGTGCTGTAACGGTGCTGGATGTATGTGCTATATATACTTAGGCAGTGGTATTAGCAGAACAAGCGCCACCACCACTGTTTATAACGTAAGGAATTATCAAAAATCTATCCTCCGTTTGTGATACTTACCCATTAAAAGCTTTTTTTAACGCTTTTTATTTTTGGTGTTGTGTTTTAGACAGAGATGCGAAATTAAACATGGTGGCCACCAAACTTTTTCGTCTAATTTTATACTAAACAAAACTATGACGGAGGCGAATGCCTCTGTCATATTAAAGATTATTTATCGGGTATTTATCGCGTACCTTTGTCTCTGTCATAGTTTTGAAGCGAATGCTTTTACATTTTAATAGGTTTCACAAACTGGAAAAGGGTTTTTAATAATTATAAACGTCATGGAGCTCATAAATAGTAGGTACCTACTTAATTCGTCCGAGGTACCTAAGCCTCCGACTTTGGTGTAAAACTCTATTATACTTACCATTTATACCTACAATAAACTCTGATCGACTCGAGTTGAGACGGTGATGATACATTTTTCCTATTTATGTGTGACAGGTTGTCGGACAGCCAAGTTTGTAAAGATACGTATATAATTCGAAATTATGGCACAGGTAGGTATACCTGTGCCATAATTTCGAATTATATCGATTTCGTTGGTAGGAGCGGGAGCCCTGACACGTTTAATGTACTTATAATTTAACTGTGTACTGGTATTTATCGCGTCTGATCACCTATTCCGTCTCGCGACCGCACAAACGAGCGAACCTGCATTATTTGCGATGAATACCCGTAAACAGAGCCTTGAGTTCGGTGAGTAGATATTATCGACGAGATTTTTCGTTTTTGTATGGGTTTGGGTATAGCTCCTCTACCGTGCGGGCATGGAGTCCCTAAGTATCTTATAAAAAATGGAGTCTCAGGCGATACTGGTGTCAATTCTGATGTCGCCAAAACGAAACTTATTTGACAGTACTAAAATGCTGCCGGTGGGCTAGCTTATTGCTGCGGAGAGCCCGAGAGGTGTTTAAGCCTCTACGTTTAAAGCTATCGATGTTTTTGTGGGTGAACGTCGCCACCTGGTAGATTAGTTCGCAGGCGAGCGTCAATATTCCTAGTTCTTTAAAATACTCGCGGCATGACACGTCGTCTGGCACACCGACGATGGCGCGCACTGCGCGCTTCTGAATGACGAAGACACGGTCAACGTCAGCAGCGCGCGCCCAAAGCTCCACACCGTACGTGATAGTGCTGTGCGCCGTCGCGTGGTAGCACGCCAGCACCACGCTGCGGGTGGCAGTCGCGGCGAGGCGGCGCAGTGCGAAGCATGTGCGGCCTAGTCTCGAGCAGAGCTCTTCTATATGGTTCTCCCAGGTGAGACCGCTATCGATTTGAAATCCCAGCAACTTTACGGATTCAACCATCTGTAGGGCGGTGTTACCGGCAGTCACTTTAAACAGTGGCTTGGGGGTGCCATTTAGGCGGAATGTCATGTAACACGTTTTATCTCTGTTTAGAGCTAGACCATTCGACCGGAACCACCGCTCAAGACTCTGCACAACGATGTTCAGCCTTACTTCCAGTTCGGGCATTTTTGGCGCGGTCACAATGACGGCTACGTCATCAGCGTACATACATGCCTGCGCCTCGCCAACGGCTTTAGGAAGGTCGTTCAGCAGAAGGCTGAACAACGTGTTGAAAGGCATGAGCCCTGCGGCACACCCACGGTGTTAATTAACTCTGCTGACTTCAATCGCCCATACTCACCCACCACGGTCTGAGAGCGGTTCGACATAAAAGACCTCAAAAGGGATAGAGCCGGGCCTCTTATTCCGTGGAAATTTAGTTTGTCGGAGATGAGATGATGGTCAGCAGTTTCGAACGCGCGCGACAGGTCACAGCATAGTAGCGCCACGCATTGACCGGCTTCGCGCGCGTTGAGCACTCGCCATACCACTTCCCTCACCAGGTCTGTGGTGCCACGTCCGGCTCTATATGCGTACTGTCTGTCCGACATGATATCTCGCTTTCCGATAAAAGATAACAATCTTTTATAGAGTCCGACCTCAAAGATCTTGCTGATGGCGGGGCAAGGGAGATCGGCTGGTAGGATTTTATTTCAGATTTTTTCCCTTTCCCTTTGTAGAGAGGAGATATTTTAACTCTTTTTAGGGGCTCATGTGTTTATTGACTATTAGGACTATTTCATCCGGCGAAAACAGCTCAAGCCGTAGCGATACGTCGCATGCGGATGAATCAGCACTGAGGGAGGCGTGAGCGCAGGCGATATCTGCTGTCGGAGCCCCGCACTTGCTGGCGGCGGTTGTGAACTCGAGGTTCAGCGCATCGACTAGCTCTTTCTTGATGCGAAAAGGGGCGCCATCTGTGCTTCGCACGAGGTCGGTATAATCAACCCTTTCGCTGCTCTTCCGCCCAAGTTCAGTGTTAATCACATTCCATATGCATTTAGATTTATTCGGGTGATTGCCAATCATTTTACTAAAATAATTAGTGCGTTTTTCTATTATTAGATTATTATATTTATTGGCATAATTTTCGGTGATATTAATTAGTTCAATATTACCTGGGAATACTTTCTTTAAATTAAGTGTGTCGTACAATAAGCTCTTTAAGTTACCTACCTCACTATCGACCCAGCTCCTTTTTTTATTCGCGCTTGGTTGCTTTTTGATTGGAAAACATGTGTTAAATGTATTAGCTATTATAGTTGTGATGGTTTCCGCAAACGCATGACAGTCACCTTTAGACTGCTCCACCATCAGAGTCCAATCGACTGATGCAAGGGCGTTTCCAAAATTTAATTTATTAGCCGCGGATAGTGAGCGTCTTTCTTTGAACTGTGGTGGTGCGGCGGCGGTGGCGCGCGAGATGGAGATACGCTGTGCGTCGTGATCGCTGAGGTGCGACGCGACGCCGGAGACGGCCGCGACGCACTCCTCGGGGAGGTTCGTGTATGCATGGTCCAGCAGGGTAGCTGTGTCACTGTCCATCCTGGTAGCAGATTTTATGAGTTGACAGAAATTGTGCCTAGACAAAATATATATATAGATAGGTATCATAAACTATACAATGGAGTTAAAAAAATTCTTTGCTTAACTTAATTATAAGAAAGAATAGGCGGTGGCGCTAGTATAAGGCATATAACCGCCTTAAAATAAAATCTTTATGTTATAGGTCATGAGACTCGAGGCGTGGCGGGCGCGCGCCCTCGGCCACACCGAGCTGAGTCGCGCCATCTCGATCGAGGAAGACCTTGAGGAGGACGACAAACTGAAACTTATCCTCCGCCGCGAATCCTCCACGTCCCTGGAACTACCAGCCACGCCGCGCAAAACCTCGTAGCGCTTACCCTGTCTAATATTAAGTTTCAAGCCTGTATCTAAAACACACTCATGAATGCACTAAATGATTTATTGTTGTTCATTATATACTATATATTCGGTTCTAGAATCCAAAATGTCCAAAAATTGTTTAGAACTGCGATTTGCCCGATGATACCATAATCAATTCTTTTGTTTTCTAAAATTGTTTACAAAAAATATATAGGATTGTAGAACCGAGCATACTTTAATTTTAATTTTGTCAAATGTGATTCTATAGATAAAACTGAGCGTAAAGTTCGGTGTTGACGAGATGATACTATCCACTCACCGAACGCTGCTACTACCACCTGCATTAGCAGATTTTTATACATGTACCTACTTTGTGATTTTAAAGTACTTACTTATTATTATAGGCATTTATAATTTTCTCATTCTCATCTTAATTTTTCTACGACGAATGTAAAGCGCGTAGTTTGTGACGAACTTAGAATTAACGTACTATGACATAGTCAATTTATCAACCAGGGATGCGCAGCGGCTCTAACATAACAATTTTATTCACATTTATTCAAAGTAGAACATAAGTTTAGACAACTAGATTAAAATAGTAAATAGTAGACTTTAATCAATTTCAATTCCAAATAAGCATTGAAAACGCAAGAGACTAAAAATAACATAACAGACCGTCAAAAAAATTTTACTCAGAAACTATAAGTCTTTGGTTGCCCAACATAAAATAAGTTTTTGGTGAACACTTACTGAGAAAGCTTATTAGTCATGTGCACGGTTGAAATTACCACCACGGTTTAACTAGATAATTCCCTCACGTTGCCAACAGAAAACTTACACTAAGCTAAATAACAATCATCATGTGAGTTATCTTTTTTGAGAATAAAATATATTTAAACCTAAAACATCGATACTTACATATTTAGCATTCAATATTTATATATTTGTAGTATCGATCTATTGTTATTTATTACAATAGGTCGATGTTTTGTAGTTAAATACGATAAATAGTAGGCGTAAGTTCGTATTCCAATGCTTAGAACTATTTGCAGGTTATTTTGATCTCACCGCTGCACCCTTCTGAGCTTGTATCGTTATTATTTCATTGATATTTTATCAGTTTTAATATTATATGTCGTTAGAATTTGGTCATAGTTTCTATTAACTTCAGCCCAGTATTTAAACGCTGCTATATTTATTTGTGCATGACATTCCAATTTGTGTACTATTATTTATTGATTATTGTTAAGTCCTGAATAATAATAATGAATTGAGTATTAAATTAATTTTCATGAAAGAGTATAATATTTACTGCAGAATATATTTTTAATTAATTGAAGGTTAGCTTCTGTCTGTAGATATTAGAATTAAATACTCAATTACTAACGTCTTTCTAAGATTCTATCAATCTATTATCTCAGTAGGATAAATAGTAGTTTCTATCATAAAATCTTTTTTACTATTTCTCTTTCAGTAAACTCAGATAACTATTGTTTGATACGATTTTTATAATGCGATTTTATTTTATTAATTTGACTATAATTTTTTTATTGTTATATGTATTTAATAACGTCGGTTTTTAAGATATTAGGGTTTATATCGCCTTAATACCTTAAATAATGAATAGAAGTACCTTATACTGACTTGTGTTTTTATTACAATATTCTAAAATCCCAGCAGCATTAAAATCAGATTTTTTTTCTTAGGAAATTCTAACTGCTTTGTCTTCATTTTAGGAATCCTGATCAAAATAATTTTATAGGTTCAACCATAAATCTATGGGTACCCATGATATATTATAGTTACTTAATAGGAACATACCAATAATGCCACGCATAAACTATGCAAATCTGAGAGGTCCATGTACGTCATGGGTCCCTCTGTATATAACAGGCTGCGGACACAATCCGAGCAGATGCAACCTCCACGTCCTTCAAAACGAGGCTACGCAAATGGCTCCTCGAAAAATCGTTCTACTCGATTAATGAGTTCTAGGAACTGCCAATTTGTTAATATTAGTGTGAATTTAATAATGAATTTGTATGAACTTATAATTTATTTATTCTGAATCTATAATTAAATATAAAGTAGATATTGTTATTTAAGAAATATCCTGCTACCGCACTTTAGTACCCACTCGACGTATAACTTTTATGGTGTTTTCATTATATAGGTATATTGTATTGTATTTTTCCTATAACGAATTCCCATTAACAATTGATATTATACATTAGAAGCCGGAGAAAAGTATTACGAACTTGAAGAAAAACTCAATAAAAATTACGAAAATCGTAAAAACATTAAAAATTTGGTTGATTCCTGTTGAATCAATTCATTCGCTTTGTAATCACAGATTCAAGTACAAATTATGTATTTTATTTATTTGACCTGGGGTGTCATCTTCGCTGGAATGGGAAAAACACAACTACATATGTGAAATATATTCTTAAAAGGTTACATAATTAAAATAATTACTCAGCTTTTAACATAGTTTTATGTAGATATTGCATATAGTTTTGTTGGTCGATTTTTACTGCAATGGGTTCCAATTATTCAAGGCATACTTTTGTATTTTGTGAATAGGTTGTAAAGCATTTGCAGTGTTGACTTCAGATCAAGATTGACAATATCTGGAAAAAAGTAACAATTATCTCAGCTACTAAGGCCAGTCTTTACCTGTAAGAAATATAATTTTCACAATCATGTAGTGTTTACACTTTTACAGTTATCGGTGTGTGACGATTAGTAGCTACTAACCTTCTGGTCGAGCTTTTGGTTTGGCGAGACCAACATCCTGCATAAGCTCAAAGGCGAAAGCCACATTATGGACCTTATGGTCGACGTCCTCTGGAGTGAGATGGAAATCGTACAAAGGCACAAAGAATCCTTCAAGCAAACCCATCAGGAGCACCAAATAAACACCATCATGGAACTGTGAATCCAAATCAAGCACCTCTACGTTCACTTTACTCAAGTGCTTATTCACAAATGTGATTAGTGACTTCTTCACAACTTGAAGCTTTCCTGGGGCTTGATCAAAAAGGGCGTCGAACGCGTCTCTTTCGCATTTCATATCCAAGTCGTCATAGGTAGTTGTGATGCTCTCAATAAATGTTCTGAAAATAACCAAACTAATTAATCAAGTTAGCGTCTTGGGGACGCTTCCGACTGGTATTGATATGGATCAGTTGAGCTACCTGTAGATTGTTTGCAACAGTCTGCAGTTAGCTTAATTGTTTCAATTGTAAATACTAGTTGTAATTTGTTTTTATTATAGAATTGTAATTTTCTTTGTCAATAAAGAATCAAGTTAGCCTGCACAACAGGAAAATGTTTTTTTATGAGTACCTTCTGAATTTATTTTAATATTTTAACTTACATTTTTATCAAAAATAAAACCTACCTGTGAGAAAGATGGTTAGGAGTGTCCTTCTTTACTACAACAACATTAACAGTTACATTCTCTGGCAGACAAACAGGGGCTCTAAAGTGATGGGCCAGTGCAACTAACATGATGCAGGATAGAGACAACGATTTTTGAATGAATTGAGTCCACACTCCATTTTGGTACAGGTTTTGATGTTCCGTAGACCACCTAAAATAAATAAATATAGTACATACACACCAGAAATTACAATACATAATTGAGTTACATGGGAGACAAAAGTTATTCTTACTTTGTTCACAGCACGTAGAACAGTAGCAACCCTGCCCTTCCTCAGACTGAGTGACTTCAGGCACATCCAATTTATTCTCGGTCAATATTTCTAAAGCTTTTGAAGAACTTGGCCATCATAAAGGTCCTCGCTGATGTTCTGCACTATGATCCTTTGTGATGCTAACCCATCATTGATCCACTCAATAAACACTTGAATAAGATCTTTCAACCTAGGGTCTTCAAGAGATCTTGGTTGAATAATAGCTCTTTCTTCATTTTCATCTGAAATCAGTTTGTGATAACTACATTCAATTTGGCAAAGCAGCCATAATACTAGGCCCAATAATGGTCTAATTGGTAAATTGGTACCACCTTTATACTGATTACCATAAATTATATTTCGTTTGGTAAGTCTGAATGAAACACCATAATAACAAGTATATACTTACGCAAACTATATTCTTCTGGTGGTATCTCTGGGGCATTTGGACTTCCCGGTGAGTCAATTGCATACTTGCCTTCAGCTAGAACTTCTTGCACTAAAATACAGAAGCAATCAGTTCATGGTCAATGGAGACCATCGAACTACACTAATTTGAGGGATGGCTTTGTAGAACTGATGAGGTAATAGTGCCCTTGGTATATCCCACTCAAATTAAAATTCCATCTGCTATGATTTTAGCTGAGCACATTAACATTACCTTCCTTAATGCGCTTTTTGCGACCGATTGTGCCAATTTTATCCCAAAAAGATTCTTCTTTATCCTCCTTTTTGGGCAAAACTGGAGTACGGGGGGACTTAAGGCGTGGTGACGACATTCCTGAGCAGCTAACTGAAAACAAGGTCTTCAATGAATCACCAGCAACAGTGAAGTCACAAGTTCTAGCCTGCTAATAATTAATCTAAATAAGGTATGTATTACATCGGTTAGTATTTTTTGTTAGCTGAAAGTAGGCTTAGCAAATAGGATTTTTTTTATGAAAATACTAAAAACTTTATCGCAGCTCACTGCTTCCATCCATGTCCAGTTCCATCCATGCTTTGCAGTTTCCTTTCGTTCGACTTCGAATCTCCGTAGGTTAGGTATTATAATCTCTTGGTTCGAAGTTCGACTATTTATTTAAAATCAACTTCAACTTCTTGTTTCATGGTTCGCTGTGTCTGTTCTGCCACAACTCTGCCAAAAGACGCCCTGTCCCTGCCCTGTCAAAAGAGTCATAAACTTTAGTAGATAGTTATAAAACAAAAATGAAATTAAACATAAAACTTATTTAAAATTAGCTGATCTCATTTCTGTTCTGACTTGACTTCACTTCTTTTCTTTTTTTCTTCTTTTTTCTTTTTTTTTATTAGCATTGTGGCTGGTTTGTCACTTTTCTGCCAGTGTGAGACTTGACTTGACTTCTTTGTATTTGACAATAAGTGACTGGTTTATCACTTTTCTGCATGTAAGTCTGACCAAAGAAAAAGAGAATTCTTAAATTATTAAATTAACGTATGCATCGTCTGACTGACACTTGACAGTGATGAAATAATAAACTTTATAAATCATTTATTTCAGGCAACATTAATCTAATCAGAATGTAAAATAAATAAAACCTACGGCTCAAAATATATGTATAACATAGTCTATCTTATCATACCATACATTACCTATTTAGTACGGTGGAACCACGACAGTGGCAAAAACATTTTCAACAGTAACACGGCCCCTCCGCTTGGTGTTGCCTTAGATTTTTGTCATCTGGCCAAAAGCCACTACAAAGTCTGATGAATTATACGTGACTCACTGAGCCTAGTGAGTCACGTACTTTATGGGGAGTGCCTCATCACCAATCCTGTCTATAATTTCTTTCCATTTTGGCTTTGATCAGCACATTTCGTGAGCATCGGCCACTACAAAGTCGATTTTTTTTTTTGCAGCAATTGTCACCTAGTGTTATGCTTTTCTTGCCATTTTAGAGTAGGTATGGTTTTTTGTGATTCTTTCCTTGCCATTCCGGCCAACAACCGCCTTATGGGTCGTTATCGCGTTTCGTTCGGATTTTCGATTTTGGAGAGAACTTTTTTTTTTTCGGTTTTTTAGTAATTTGATTGAATTATAGATCGGGATACGTATCCTGAATATAAATCTATGAAAGTCACCTTCGTAAGTCAAAAACTTTTTTACTAAAGCTATAGAAAGGAATGGACGTGTAGAAGGTAATGAAAATCAACTGGATAGTAATGAACTATGCTTGGAGTGCAATGATATTTGCCTGTAAAGTAATGAAAACGTATGGAGGGTGTCCCATTATTAGGAAAATTTTGAAATATCTTGAAATACGTGTTCAAAAGTTTTGTATTATTAGTATTCTCTGTAAGTTTCAAACTAATTGGCCTTCTGGTTAAAGAGTTACAAAAAAAACCTCAATAACTTCAACCCTCATATATTCCCCCTTCTATAAGGGTTTTTTTGAAAATTCCTGAAACATGTGTTATAATTTTATTATTATTTTGATATATACAGAAAATGTCAGGTCATTATCATTATGCATAAAAAAGTTAGACATTTCAGTACGGAGCCAAATTACTAACTTTAATAACCCGATTTACACCATTTTCAGGAAAATTTCAAGTCCTGTAACACGTGTTCAAGAGTGTTGTATTCATAGTAACTTACATATTCTCTGTAAGTTTCAAGCTAATTGAGATACTGGTTAGAGTTACAAAAAACACCGAAAAACTTCAAACCCCCCTTTCACCCCCTTAGGGTTGGAATTTCCATAAATCCCTTAACCTCCCGCTAAGGCGGGAGGTTGGCCAAGCCACTGTACAGGGCCAAACTCGATAAAAATGTTGATGTCCGTCAGTTCGGATTGAAATGAAATGTTTTCTTTGACAAAAATAAAACTTTGATTATCGCGAGGTTACAACCGCTTTTTTAACGAGCCGGCCTCATTAACATATTCTTTGATAATTTCTTTATGTAATACGAAGAATTTTATCCAAGTTTTATGAAAACAAAGTAGAATAACAAAACTTTGAAGTTCGTGATAGGTCGTTTGGAAAGGGAGCGTAATGAGATTTTAATTTTTTTTTTGTCTTCTAATTCTTTATACAGCCACATAGCTCTTTGGTGCTCGGTGGCATTAAAGCATTGGACGGCAATATTTCCTCTTACTCAGATTTTGAATAAACCTTAAACACATACGAGTTATGTCCTTGGAATAGGAATCTGAACGAAAAGCGATAACGCCCCTTATACCTACTCTAAAACAATTAAACGATTTCCTCTGCTCGCCGGTATTATCTTTTTTATTTTCTTTGCATTTTTTCCAACAGCCCTCTTCATCATTACCATCTTAGCCAGTTTGGACTCACTATTGCGTCTAAGCTTCCTTTTTTATACGCCACTCCTTCCGGTCCCCTGCGAGTCGCATCTAGGGAATTTGATGATAAAAAGTGATGTGATGATATCCCAGGATATAAGCCTCATAATACCAAAGTGGTTTGAAGATTTTTGTATGGTAGCCCTAACGTTAGTATTTTTTTTCAAAATCGCTGCGCACAATAACAGTTATATATTTGGATAGAAGACACCAAATTAAATAAAAAATGTCCTATAGAATATGTTAGAGGTACCGTGTAATGATACCTCCAACGCTGGTAATTCGCAACTGATTTATTACCTATTTGATTTAAGATACATGAAGATTCAATACGGAACAACAAAGATCACATATTGCAAGTAGACATTAAAAATGTAGGACTTTAGGTAAACTAGATTCTCGGCCTGACCTGACATATTGTACTTTGTACAGAATATAATCCAAGTGTGCCTTGTGCTCCTACGGCGAATAAATGAGTATGAGTATTAAAAAACCTAAAGTGTCAGATTTCTGAGATATTCACTGATGAAAATAACATTTTTTTTTTCTTCTAATGTGAAAATCTAGAAATCTGACGCTTTAGGCCTTAGGACTTAGGACTTTAGGAGGGAATTACAGAAAATGATTTGTTTTAGTATCCTCTATCCAAATATATAAATATAATTGCACACCGATTTTGAAAAAAAAAATACAAAATGGAGACCGATGTTAGGCCACTCTCCATGCAAAAATCAGAATAAAATATATTTAAAGATAGAAGACACTACAACAAATAAAAAAATCTATAACTTCTTGTCCAAAAGCGTCAGATTGCTGAGATATACACACATGAAAAAAAATATATAATTATTTTCATCTGTGAATATCTCAGGAACCTGACGCTATGACATTATTTTATGAAATATTATTATTTGTTTCAGTGTATTCTATTCGAATATATAACTTTAATTGTGCGCGGCGATTTTGAAAACAAAACAAAATTGTGACCGATGTTAGGGCCAAAATATTCAAAGCTTCATCGAAATCCGTTCAGCCTTTTGAGCGTGAAAGCGTAACAAACACACACATATAATGTTTGTACGATCTGCAAATATTTGTTCCGGGTGTTCTGGGTATTTTCTATATATAATAAAAAATATCTATCTATGTTATGTATTGTATTTTTTTTTTTAAAGGGCAATGGCCTTTATTAACAAAGAAAATTACAATCAAATTATAACTAGTATTTACAATTGAAACAATTAAGCTAACTGCAGACTGTTGCAAACAATCTACAGGTAGCTCAACTGATCCATATCAATACCAGTCGGAAGCGTCCCCAAGACGCTGGCTGCATTGCCCCGCTGTATGGCAATGCTGATGCGCTGCGCCAGATATCCGCCAGCTCTCGGGTCACGCGTCGCGTCGACCAGACGCTCAGATAACTTTTTAAAAATTATTATTGTATTAAGTTTATATGTGTATTGTATTAAGTTTATCAGTCATCAAGTACCTACCCATAACACAAACTCTGCTTACTTTGGGGCTAGATAATGCTGTGTTTATTTTAATCTCGTTATAAAATACATTTTTTACTATAGAAAATAAAATATTATATAACTATTCTACAGTAAAAAATATATCAAAACGGTGAATCACCGGCCGCGAAGCTAGCCTTAAGCGACCGGTGACTAGGGCTGCAGAGAGAGGAACTTCCTGACGATGCGCGCCGAGTCCAGGAGTACCGCCTTTTGAATCTGACCCTTGATCCAACTACCTAGCGAGAGTCTCTTGAGATGTTGATAGAGGCTCTTCGCTATTACGCCGTTAACTGAAACGACTATCGGGACGAAGGTCGGACGGTCGACGGTCGCTGACCACATGCTGACAACCTCGTTGGCCAAGTCAAGATATTTGCTAAGTTTATCTATCTCAGCTTTAACGAGGTTAACATCATGTGGTATGGTGACATCAGCGAGCACCGCCCTCCGTTCTAACCGATCTATCAGTACAATATCAGGCTCATTCGCAAGAATAGTCCTGTCTGTAATAATAGATCGGTCCCAATAGAGCGTGGCACGGCCATTTTCGAGAACTGGCGCGCCGGTGTGTACTTATAGTATGGAACTTCAGGGCCAGTAAGGCCATATCGGAGAGCAAGTTGCTGGTGTATAATTTTGGCTACTTGGTTGTGTCTGTGCAAGTACTGAGAGTTAGCAAGGTGTGAACAACCCGAAAGTATATGACGAAGGGTCTCCCCAGGAAGATGACACGCTCGACAAATATCGATCGTGCCATCTTTCATTACCTATATACTTTCAGTAATTGTTCGTCTTTACCACCTCATCCATCCTCATATTATTATTATTATTATTATTATACAAACATATAAACTTTTGCCTATTTATATTAGTGTCATACGTGCTTTCTTTTTTCAGGTTTTGCTATTTTTCTAATTTACCTAACGGATGTTTTTGTCATATTTCGGATAATATTTGTGTTCTTCTTCTTCTTCTTCTTGTCAGATGGCTTCTGCGACTGGGTTGTCGCAATTATATATGTGTTCGGTTCGGAGTTTTTTCAATTTGGTGCCGGCAACACTGGTGGGTTTTGTTGGTTGGTGGTGTGATGTGATGTTTTGTGGAATTTTCACTGGAAATATTGCTTTTTATATTCGAAACCAAAGTTTTAGACGAAATTTATCCAGGTCAATCCTAGTAACATCTTTCCTAAAAGTTAGTTAAAATATTCTAAAAAATAGATCTAATTTTTGGGTCATTTGGTGGGTCGGACTATTGTTGGAGTGTAGTCATTGCTAAAAATAGCTTGAAGATTGCATTGCATCACTTGGACAGCTTCTAATAACTTCAATAAATTGAATTTGTTAGATGGAGAAAGGTGGTACTAATCCTCCGCCGTACGGCTGGGGCAATCCAAATCTGCAGCCTCCGCCAGCTGCGCCGCCGAGCTACTCCCAAGCAGTTGGAGGCGTCGGCCCCTCGAGTCCTTACACTCCTCAGTACGCAGCTAGTGAGTCTATACCTGTTTCTGAATATTCAAATGACCCAATTGGCAATGTGACAAATTTACCCTCAATTATTTATTTTCTTGAATAAAGCTATTTTCTTTTCATTACAAACGTTTTGTTACTTCAGAGTTCATTTTAAACTTGTTGTGCAAGGTCATTTTTCAGATGCAATAGGTAACACTATGATGTCATGCCTAATTTATTGGTGCCGCCTTCTGCATTTTTATGACTCAGGAATAAAACAAAGTTATTTTTTGTTAGTGTTGGGTGAAGTCAATCAAAGTGTACTTTGATTGACTTCACCCACTGCCTCAGCAGTGGGTGTGTTGATTGTGATTTGTCTTTACCTAGGACTATACTCATATAGTCCTAGGTAAAGACAAATCATAACCCACTTTTATGAATTAGTTAGTGTGAAAAGTGTTACTAAAATAGTTAAAATGACAATGGGGCCTGAGCAGTTCAAACAGCCTTGATAGTCAGGAAGTTTGTGGTTGACCTTTATTTTACTTGAATTTTGATTTGAGGTGTTTTGTTTCTTTGTGTATATCCTGAAACTAGCTAGCGGTTGAGTCACTACTAACAAAAACGCCTTCGGCCGCGTATGATACCAGAGTCTGGTAACCAGTATCATACGAAGAAAAAATGATCGTCATAGGATACCGGTGTCCAATGAAGACGATTTTTTACTTTTCTGATACCTTTCATATTTTTGGTAACCAGTATCAGGTAAGGAATGAAATATTCTGCCTATGAAACCAACTGTGTTAAGCAAGGTTAGTTCCCAACTCAACACTATGGTTGATGAGAACAATAAGGTTGATGAGAACCCTAACTGGTTATGTCATTATCCACTTCTGGTTATATTATTTTCTTCTTTCATCCGAGTAAAAGCCATTGGATCGCATTATGTCTCTACGCTTATTGTAAAACCCTCGCTTTTTTAAAAATATACAAGAAAACAAGGAAATAGTTAAACTGTGAATTGTTTATTACCTACAAGCTACAACCTATTGGAATAAAATGGCGAAATGATTTCGATACAATGTCCAACACTAATTTCGTTTTCATTTAGCTGAGTTATGGCGTCATTTATTTCTTCATCAATTTCTTTAAACTCTCTGCTTAGTTTAGTTTTTTTCTTATATATATCCATTAAGGTGGTTTCTTTTCTTAAAATATCCAAAAGTGCCGCCAATGACGGTTTTTTACGTCCAATATATCTGTAAAGGCGACTGTGCCAACCTTCTATGTTATTGGTGGTACGTATTTTAGATGTTGAACAACAGCAAATTTTTTCAAAATCAATTTTTGCCATCCATTGTTTATTGAAATATTTGTTAAACTTTTCTATCTCTTCTCCAGATGGACTCTTCGACATAACATACTCATACCCCTTTTGAAAATAGGCTTTGGGTAAACGTGCAAGGCCAGCACACCTGGCTACATGCCTTTTTTTTACCCGTGTGGTTAATTTCAACGATTTAGCTTTTCTAAATAAACACCTATTCAGATGATAATAACATCCCTTAATATCAAAACTTTTGGGAAAACTTTTCGGACGGCTTTAATTGGAGCCAACTCGAAGTCAACAGTAATTGTTTCTGGTAGCCACTGATTGAATAGGGAATTCATCAAATAAAATAGTACCTCGTAAGTATGCTGTGTCTTGTCTGGTAGTAAACAAAAAATTAAAGGTACAACAGCCGATGTAGTTTCGTCGACGCCATGAATTGTATATAACTGATAAAATTCTGTCGGGCATGAACTAAAAGTACCGTCAGATAAAATATGCTTGTACTTTACGACTGATGCAGCACGTTGATTGCAAAATAGTAGAATCTTCTTGTTTTCATCACTATATTCTGCCAAAAAGAACTTTTTGAATTTATCGGGTACTACGGCTTCAATCGAAGATTTGCTTCTCAATCTTGGTGCTCCTAATACTTTATTTCTTTCGTTATACAATCCAGTTTTGATGTTTTGGAATTTAGGGATGTCCCGTACAAAGTCAAGTCCTGCTTCTTCCAGGTTGAACACCATATTTTCATATTGTTTTTGAATACTATCAAAATTATGACTACATGTTTCTTTCAAATTATCTAATTCTTTCATTATATTATTTTTTGCAGTCTTGTTTGCAATTTTCCTTGTGGGTTTTTATTTTTACGACTTCATTTTTAACATTTAGTGTAACACTCCCTGTACATCCATTATTAATATTGTGGCAAAGCCAAAAGGTAGAGGCGTTTGAGTAAGTTTTTTTCCTGTGGTACTTGCGCCCATCACGTAATAGTGCTCTTCCTCCTCTCTTCGTAGAGATAAATTCAATTTCTTTACTCATTTGGATAACAGGCAACGCGGAAATTAATTCGTTGTAGATTAAAATCAAAGAGTATATAAAGAGTATAATATAATGTCCTATATTAAAATCATGAAATGAATAATTACTTACTTGTTATTCTAATACACTGACATTGACAACAATTGTTATAAAAACTTCAGTTATCTAAAGTGCCAGTGCATTGATATCAAAAGAGGTGATATATCAATGCACATGGCATGCTTATCAGTTACATGCGAGGAAATGTTAAGTACTCCCTTGTAATTATTTGATATTTTCCTGAGTTGATACTCGGTATCAGAAAAGTAAAAAATCGTCTTCATTGGACACCGGTATCCTATGACGATCATTTTTTCTTCGTATGATACTGGTTACCAAACTCTGGTATCATACGCGGCCGAAGGCACAAAAACCTTCCTTTCTTAAATATTTTTTGTTTGATAAAGATATTTTATTGCATCAAACATGGTAGTTATACAAGGTATGATAATGTAATAAATAATATGCTCATGTACTATTCACACACTATGCTATATCAACAATCAATAAAAAATATCTAAGGTTAAATTTTGTTTATTTAGCCAATTATACAGGGTGTCCGGTAATTAATGGATAACCCCGCAGGTACATGTGGGGGGGGCAAGGGGGCAACTCAAAAAAAATTAAAAATAAAATCTATCTGCAAAAGTCTAGGATTTTTTAATTTTTTTTTTAAAGTCTGAATTTTGATACCTTTGTTAAAAATTTTGAACACTACGGCTACAAATTTAATGATAACGAATTGATTTTCTCTGGAAATAACCGTGAATAATTGGCCTTGCTATGGCGCATCACAAATTATTCCTAGCCACAACTGTTTGTTTTTTTCAAATAGTTAAAAATAAAAATTAATGTATTCGATTTTTTTATGATAATGTTTGAGCACCTGTGGTATAAAAAAAACGTATGGAGACAGGGGTGGCCTACAGCTTAAAAAACTTGCCTACTTCATGTAGTTTTTGAAAAAGTATCACACTCAATTTTTTTATTGTCAAATTACCGAGTTATGGCTATTAACAGACTGGAACGATGATTTTCAAATAAAATAAGATTTTATTAAATTTCAAAAAAATACTTGCAGTAAATTTAATTCAAGTACTTAACTGATTGTGTTAAAACGCTGACGACGACGGCTCAAACGGAAACGAACATAAGCTGACCTTGAATAGCTTACTACCTGCTGCGTAGGCCCACGTTCAATGGGTTGCTTATTGTGTGAGAGAGATAAACAATATTAACTGTATGCGAGTAACAAGGACATAAAAAGGAAGCTTCCTTGCCTTCATTTCATTTCTTCATTTGATTATTGTTTTGTTTAGTTAGTGCGTGTTTCGATACCTTCGACACCACATGTACTTATCTCGGTTCTCGTGCATTATCTTCGATTTACGACGACTCGGCGTTACTATCGGACTATTAGTGTTTTGCGATTGGACTGTTGTTTGGTGATATTTCAACGACTCGGCATTGTACTGGACTCATTGTTTTGTGCACTACGATTGGATTATTGGTGTCAAGACGATACTGAAATGCCCCGCATACAGTACTCAGATCAGGAGTATGCTAACATGCATTTCATTTATGGGGAGTGTGGCGGTAATGCCAACGCAGCTGCTGTACTCTATCGGGAGAGATACCCTAACGTGCGTCACCCTGACTATCGTGTTTTTATTCGAGTGCACAACGCTTTCTCAGAAGGAAGAATACCTGGACATGGCGTCGGTGGTTCCGGCGAAGGAAGACCCCAGCGTAGTGACAATGATGATATTGTACTCAATGTCATTGCGGAAGATCCTTCTGTTTCAACAAGAGAAATAGCAAGACGGGAAGGCATTGGAAAGTCGACAGTACTTTCGAATGCCTTCTTGTAACTAACTTACACATTTTGAAGAAACACAAATTTCATCCTTACCATGTGAGCCGTGTGCAAACTTTAGAGCCAAGGGACTATGATGCAAGAGTAAATTTTAGTCGCCATATGTTGAGCAAAATTAATGAAGACGCGGAGTTTTGCGACCGGATATTGTGGAGCGACGAATCATCGGTGAAAAGAGATGGGTACCTTAACCTACACAATCTTCATAGCTGGCAACTAGAAAATCCTCACATAATGCGCGAAGACAGATCCCAATACCAATTTAAAATTAATTATTGGACCGGAATATTTAATGGTCAAATTATTGGCCCATTCGAATTGCCAGGAAACCTAGATGGACCGGGTTATTTGACATTTTTACAAAATGATTTACCTGGCCTATTAGAAGATGTACCTTTGATAGTTCGTCAAAGAATGTGGCTGCAAAATGATGGGTGCCCAGCACATTACGCTACGCCCGTACGGAGGTACCTGAACGAACGGTATCCCAACAGATGGATCGGCCGCCTGGGACCTATTTTATGGCCACCACGATCGCCCGACCTAAACCCACTGGACTTTTTTTATTGGGGCTGCTTAAAAGAAATAGTGTACAAAAAACCAATCGCAACAATACAGGAACTTCGTCGACGTGTTTTGGACGCGGCTCGAGAAATTGGAGAGCGCAGGTATTCGCGCCTACTGAAAAGGTCATTCATAAGAAGATGTAGAGCCTGTATTAGAGTAGGTGGCAAACAATTTGAACATTTATTATAAGACTACCTATTTGAAATTGTTGTTTCAATTATTAATAACACCCCAACCACCCCAAAATACACTTTCACTGATTTTCAAAATAAATTTCTTATCTTATTATTTGTTTTTGTTATAAGAAAAATAGGGCTAGAGAAACATAGGTAGCCATAAGTCGGTTATTTGACAATAAAAAAAATTAAGTGTAATACTTTTTAAGAAACTACATGAAGTAGGCATATTTTTTAAGCTGTGGGCCATCCCGGTCTCCATACGTTTTTTTTATACCACAGGTGCTCAAACTTTATCATAAAAAAATCGAATACACTAATTTTTATTTTTAACTGTTTGAAAAAAACAAACAGTTGTGGCTAGGAATAATTTGTGATACGCCATAGCAAGACCAATTATTCACGGTTATTTCCAGAGAAAATCAATTCGTTATCATTGAATTTGTAGCCGTAGTGTTCAAAATTTTTAACAAAGGTATCAAATTTCGAACTTTAAAAAAATTAAAAAAAATCCTAGACCTTTGCAGATAGATTTTTTTTTAAATTTTTTTTGAGTTGCCCCCTTGCCCCCCCACATGTACCTGCGGGGTTATCCATTAATTACCGGACACCCTGTATATATTTTTTTTAAATAAAATAAATAAATAAAAGAGAAGGTACCTACTAATAATTGCATTATGTTATTCTATACTAGCACTCGCCCGGGGCTTCCCACAAATTTCTCCAGGATAAAATGCCTTTGTCCTTTACAGTGATACCATCTATGCTAATTTTCATGAATCCGTTAAGGTGTGAAAGGAACAGACCGAGCTACTGTAGAATTTATAATATGGATACACATTGCCAGGTCTATATAGATTTCTTTGAATTGTTTCAGCTGCTGGGCCTCAAATCGTCACAACAGTTGTACCGGTGGGACCACATCCCACTCACATGATTTGCCCGAGCTGTCATGCAGAGATAGACACAGCAACCAAGACCAAACCTGGACTAATTGCTTACATCTCAGGAGCCATCATCTTTCTATTGGGGTAACCATATTTTCTTGCTCATTCTGCAAACACTCATTAAATGTTTGCAAATGCAAATTAGCTGATGACCTCTGTGACACAGACAGTGAAGGCCTGTCTGCCACGCATGAGGCTCGCACGGGGTTCGATTCCCGCCTTGGAACAAACATTTGTACAATCTCATCAAATATTTATTGCAAATATATGTATATTACATATGGGTGTCTTAAAAATATAAGCATAATAAAAATATTGTGTCTATGTAATGTAGTTAAGTTACATGATGACTTTATTGTGTCCACGAGAGCTACTGCCGACAAACTGTTGTACAGTTTGGCAGAAACTTTTTATAGAAAAGTACTTGTAATTAGGAAAAAATAAAAAAATTATCTAGTACCTATAACACAGCTCTGCTTGTTTTAGAGCTAGATGATGCTGTGTGAATTGTCCAGCACTATATATTAATAAACTTTACTTTCTTCCTCTTTTCAGATGTTTCTGTGGTTGCTGCTTGATACCATGCTGCATCAACAGCTGCATGGATGTCCACCACAAATGCCCACATTGCAATGCATACTTAGGACGCTTCCGACGATAATCTAGTAAAAACGAACATAGATCATTACAAATAGAACACTCGTCTCGGGGCTGCTGGTATGGTTGTTATTCAGATCTCGACATTTTTTGCAAAAGCTCAAGTAATTTGTTATTATACCGACGCCATAGAATAGAATTTTTGTAATCATGTATAGGAAAAATTTCGATGCAATCGAATATCAGTATTGGCAGCACATATGTTATACACATTTTGTCTTATTTTTGAACTTATGTTTAAACAAAAAGATTTGAATACAATTCCTTGTACCTGCGTCTTACAGTAGGCTTGTCAACCAAAAGCTTATCAAGTTTTTGCGGCAATGCTAATGTTCGTTTTACGAATAAACAATTACATCTTGACTGTTGCGATGATGTTTTGCGAGTATATCTGATATAAGACTATATAAATAGGCAGTCTATGTAAGAGAAACAACGATTAATAATCTCAAAGTTATTTCAATATTTATTTTATTTTATTTATTTGGTACACAAAACACATAACAAGCAATAACAATAATAGAACACAAAAATCGGAGAAAATATGAACTGGCTTGACACGTAACACTATGTATTATGTGCACTCAACAAATAATTAGGTATATTGAGTAGAAATGTAAACAAAAGTTTAGATTGGTTTGAAAACGGTGATACAAAAAAAAACAATAAAAATAAGACCAGATATATAAAATAACACAAAACAGCAATACCTATGTATTTAATGGTGACTTCAGGATACAGTGGCTATGTTGCTCTCACAAGTACCATTTCCCCTGCAGTTCGAATGGAGGATGTCCTTAGCAGTTTTAACAAAACCATACAAACTAGGACAAAATATGTCCAACACTATATGCGACTTTAATAGCTCATTATACTGGCGACACATTCTCGATAGTGGGTTGTAAAAAGAAATGTTATTTTTATAAGTAAGTAATGAAAATAAATTAGAATGATTTGCTCTACGGGCGCTAAATTTAGTATTCAAAGAAATATGCGACAGCAAGCAATAGCGGCAGAAGGATGCATATTTTATGTACAAATATTTAGTATGCAATTTATTTCACCGGCATATTTTTAATATTTAAATAACAACTACTTTAATTCTATGTTATCTGGTTAATTCAACTTGGTAAGCCAGGAAGATGATTCACTGGTACTTTTATAGTATTAAAATTGGTGGCTTCTCAAGTTAAATAAGTCAAACTCTTAACTAATAAGTATAAGAAAATATTATTTTAAGTAGTATATCCATACATAACATTTTTATGCCTCTTTACACTTTGCTTAATTATACGTGATTATATGACAATAGCATAGCTGGATGTGCCAAAATGTTTATTTACTTCAACTTAAGTAAAATATATTATATTGCAATCTCTCTGACCTGACCAAAAAGTAACTGAATAGTATCACATAAAATTGTCAGCAACCAGACTCCTTTGTAGGTACTTTTGTATAAAATTATCCTGCATGTGCAGCAAGTTCAAACTTCATGAATCTACTCCAGTAGGCCAAGCACAACGATTGTTATCTAGGGTAGAATAGACAAAACTGACATCGCACCGTCATCAAATTTTAATGCGTAAAATATTAAAAGTAAAGAGGTATACAGCTGTAGCTTCTTTAAACATATAGAAATAACATAAAATGGCAGTTTGCTTATTTACCTAGTGTATTATTGTAACAAACAAATCTTCTAATTCTAATTTTACAATTAAATAACACGCGTTATTACTTTAAGCTTAAATATAATAATATTTTGTGTTGTGCGTGCAATAAGTGTTTGTGAATGTTCTCTTTTATTTAGGTATCTTAATTATTATTAAGATGAAAAAATGAAAAATGATGATGATGTGTGATTCGCAGATCATCAGGTTTATTACCCTGTTTATATTGTATACTTTTTTCGCTCATAGTTATTTTAACTTCATATGCATGTAAAATTTAATGAACACAAACAAAAGTAGTGCACCGAGATATTAAATTGCCAATGAGTCACATGATTTACCAAACCTACCTAATGAGTTTTTACGATTTATAAAAATGCATTTATTTTTAATGAATTTTTGTATATAAATGCTCTGAACACTGCCCTACTTAAAGATAATTTATGTCACCTTACTAGCTTATAATACGATAAAAACAACTAGGCCGGTGCAAAGTGTTCACATGCGCACCACCATTTTTCCTTATAAACGAGTACTGCGCAGCCACTGCCGCAACTTCATGTTGCGGCCAAGTTGTTTTACCCCAAGTGTACTTAAGAATTCCCTCATGATTTGACTTTTTGCTTAAATTTTAATATTTTTGTTATGCATAATTATTATGATGACTTACTATCGGTGACGAATTGTGTGTATTTTATCGTTACTAAGAAGTAATTTATATAAGGACTAAATGAATAATGTACAATATTTATTTATTTAACTCTAACTCAGAATGTTGCAATGGCCTTACAGGGATCATGGTAGACTCTCCTTCAAAATAACATCTTTATAATGGACATGAATGCTATAATATAAATCAACCCTCCGTCTTCCAAATGATAATCTCTACAGGGTGGTGCAAAACTTTTCCTCATTAGCAGAGCTGTCTTTTTTAGTGAGATTATTTACTTGCCACCCTGTATACCTCTCACTTTATAATGGTACTCTACCTACATACTGTGTCGTCCATCACATAATTATTATTTATTTAAATCAGCCTAAGTTGTTAGATCAGATAGGTACCTAGTTATAAGATACATAATATGGGTATCTATCTACCAACATTGTTAGTGCTCTTATAATTTTTGTACCAACCTATTATGTTACACCTATTTACCGTGGATTTAGTGTAAAAAGTTTAATAAATATTAATTAAACCTACAAAGACTTGTCTTTTACTTAAAATGTATTTTTATTTACGCTAGGGTGAATCAACTAATGAATTAAAACCTCTTTATTTCCATAAATACATTAAAAGCACACTTAGAACAGGTCAAATTCTTAAAATTAAACACTGACACGGAAACAAAGTATATTTTTTATTTCTGTCGCTTCGTTATGTAGGTAGTCTAAAGTAAAGAAGCAACGAAAAAACCTTTTAAGCCTGTTAGTTATTTTTCGAGTTAGAGCAAAACCCGTCTATAACTTTTTTATCCTCTAGATCAGCGGTTCTCAATCTGTTTTAGCGACGAACCCTTTTGGGGCTCGAAATATTTGACGGCCCAAGTAACTTGGGTTTTAGAAAGGTTCTAGAACCTTTGCAGGGAAATCTTCTTTTCTAAGTCTTAATAGGCTCATTTAAATTAGTTTAAATTAACCTCCTGAGCGTAAAAAGGGCCTAGGTTTTCTGAAAACTAACAGCAAAACCTATAGCTCAAATCCAGACCCTTTCGAACTATTACACAGAACCTAAATATAACCTTCACAACCTTAATTTAACGTGCTTTTAAGTTTTATATTAATCCTGCATGTAACTCTATGGCATTTTAAAACCTTTTTAATGGTCATTAATAAGTGCCTATCCAGGACTCTCAGGTTTTAAAATTTTTTTAATCAGAAACACTAGTTAAAAACTAGTGTTTCTAATTAAGAACTAGTATTTCTAACATAATGGCGCCATTCCGTTTCATTAAACGAAGTTTCAAAATGGCTACGAGACCAGTCAGTTCATAATACTGAAGTCAAGAAAAATATTACTACGATTGGCACTTTATCGTGAAACTTTAGGATGATAGAGCTGAATAGGTACGAGACGGGCCTTTCGATATTAAAATTTTTGAAGATTTTTTATGGAAATAAAAGTTATAAAATTAGGTGGTTAGTTGTAAGTCGCATTAGAAAAAACTTCTATTCTTATAAAAAAAATATATTT
The DNA here is from genome assembly GCA_963662085.1 of Eupithecia inturbata. NCBI lineage: Eukaryota > Metazoa > Arthropoda > Insecta > Lepidoptera > Geometridae > Eupithecia > Eupithecia inturbata. The sequence goes on from OY759176.1 coordinate 12,402,035, forward strand.
TAAATTGTATACTACCTAATAATACACGTTAGGTACCTACTTAATTTTGCCTTTATTGAATTAAAATATTGCTTTTTATTTCAGTGAAAAAATATGGCTGACGTTGGGAAATTACTAGAAAGCATTAAAATTTAACCATGTCAGACAGAACTGTAACAGCTAAAAGCTCTTAAATGTTTGCCAAAATAAGAGCTAAAGGTAATCTCCCAGAGCTACTTTTACTTAATACGACAAGGCGGCGGTTGCCAGTCGCGAAAACAACCGCTTAGGACAATAAATTGCTTTTGATTTTTGGTTGTAGGAGGACGTGCGTTCGACGCCTCAACAAGAGGCTGAAGAAACAGCTACAGGTTGCTCTTAAACTGTCAGGGATTATTACCAGGGCTTTTATCCTTCAAGGATCACGGGTGGCGCGCGTCGCGTCTTTTTCCCGATTTATGCACTAAAATGCTTGTATCTCATAAAAAACTAAGAATTTATTTAATTTGTAAAAATATATAGAATCTAGAATAATTACTCTTTCTATTGGTCTATTTATTTTTTGTAGTTACATGCTTTTTGTATTAAATTTTTGTCGATAACTTCAATCGATTATTCCGATAGATCAGTAGCAATCCATACAAAACAAATTGAATGTTCTAATGCAACAGGATATTATAAACACTATTACTACCAAAACAAACCATCTTATAACCATATTTTTACAAAAACTAGACCCAAAGATGATACGGACTCAGCCTAACCACATATAAGTGCCGCTAGTGGTGAGATATGTAGGAGTTACGTGAAGTTATCGATAAAATCGTGTTTGCATAAATTGAAACTAAATTTGAATTCAGCAAGAAACAAAATTACGTATCTAAGATATTTCGATAGGTATATACCTAGAGCTATGATATCTATAAAAATACAACGTTGGTAGAATTTATTTTATAGTAGGTATACCTACGTTACCACTTTATTACTACAAATGAAATTAGCCTATTTGACCATAATGTATAATAATGAAAGAGGTTGAAATACAAACCTTATCTGAAATAAACTTTGGTATTTTTGTTTTATATACAAACTTTTTACATAAAAATTGATGGTTTAATTTATTACAAGAAAACTGTTTTTGTGTGCCTAAACAAGGCACACAAAAATAAAGAACAGAAAAATATATACAGTTACCTACACAGTTTTCTTGTAATAAATTAAACCATCAAGATACACAGTTGGACGGGTTTTAGGTTTTGCTCTCGAAAACTAACAACCTGACAAGGTAAAGGTTTCTTGTTCGGTTGTTTACTTTACCTGAACGAAAAATCAAAGTGATCTCTTTATTTCCTTTTTCTTTCAAATATTTTACATCTTTATTGACAAAGAAAATTACAATTCAATAATAAAAACAAATTAGAAGTAGTATTTACAATTTAAACAATTAAAGCTAACTGCAGACTGTTGCAAACAATCTACAGGTAGTTCAACTGATCCATATCAATACCAGTCGGAAGCGTCCCCAAGACGCTGGCTGCATTGCCCCGCTGTATGGCAATGCTCATGCGCTGCGCCAGATACCCACCAGCTCTCGGGTCACGCGTCGCGTCGACCAGACGCTCAGATAAGTTTTTAAAAACCCGGAGAGCCTCGGTACCCCACGGACCTAGGGTCTCGACCCCAAAGGGAGCAAATGTGTAGGTTCTGTCAAGACCTGCATATTTGCGTCTCTTGAGATCGCCAAATCTACCGCCGCATCAGCCCTTACGGATGTCCTCGGAAGATGGGAAGGCGCAAGTGTATCGACGCATGTAGCGTCCCACACAATGGGCCTCCCAACTCCCATGGGACTAGTGTCATGCCGTCGGGCCTCTTACCATCGTCACGCAACAGACCATTCAATTCGAGAATAGCTGGTAATAGCTGTTACGTTAGCGGTGACAAAGGCCCGCCGGATGACGTCGTTAAGGCTGGCATGACGAGAAATCCGACCGGTGGCCCTAGTACACGATAATCCATGATGACCAAGCTGTTCGACAGCAGTACCGCACTGGCATTGATGAGCCGCGCAACACATTGCACCCAACGGAAGACATGTTGCAATACGGAAAGTTACGGGATCCAATAAAGTGCCAGTGTTAAATGAAGGATATTCTTGCAACCAATGTCCTGACTCCCATTTAGAAACGGCCAGGAGACGGGCACGATCCGCAGAGCTGGAGCACGTTTGTAACAAACTATTCCGTGTCAACTCACACAGAGGCCCGTCCCATTGCCGTTGGGACAAAAGAGATTTTGGGGGAGCAGCATTAGGGCAAGCATTATGCCAAGCCGTTCGAGCTTCGTCTAAAAGTGAAATTTTTAATGAAACTCCAGGTGGGACCAAACAAGATGACTTTAAAATTTTTTCAAGTAAAGAACTAGTGCTGTAGACGGAAGACAGGAACGCTACACTACACAAGGGCTACACTTGAAATTTTGCGTATACCTAAGCCTCCCAATTTGACAGGCAGGGAGGCCTGCGACCATGCCGTGTCATCTAAATCGACATTCAAAACCGATGATAGAGTATTCTTTATTATGTTGTCTAAGCCTTCCAAGGGCTCGCTGTTTTTCACAGTTGACTACATCTCATGGAATACGTAAATTTAGGTACAAATAGACAAAACCGAATTATTGTAAAAGCCGGCTATTAATTTTGAGCAGTCTGTCCGAAGTTTTGTTGAAATTTTTAATTTTCTAATCTACAAAGGACTGAAAAGACTCATCAAGAATTGGTGAACCAAGGAGGCGAAGTGAACATTTATCTTTTAAATTTAGAATTTTGTGGTGTGTCCTGATCAACAATGGAAATAGGCTGCCCTTCGTGTGCAGTGTACCTACCTAACACAATTTTATTTAATCTTAACCGTGACTGATGATTTGTTGGCCAAATCTTTCTTTATATGCAGTACGCTGTAAGGGAACTTACCTATGATGACACAAATATAATTTTAAATTGAATTAGGTACCTAAATATTATTATGGATTGTTTGTTTGTGACATGACTTATTATTATTTTACATTAATAAATAAATTGATTTTAATTTTATTGTAAATAGTTTTTTTTCTTATTCTTTTGATAATATATATATAAAGCATGCAATAGCGAATGCTTTATGTCAACTCCAAACACAATGTTATATTTTGGTATGCAATGGTACACAATGGTATAGTTTTAGGTCAGCACAATCTTTTCGGTGGTAGGCTTCATGTAAGCAACATCTATTGATTTGACTATCTCTAAAATAAATTTATAAAAATTAGAAATAGTAACTTTATTAAGTAAACAAATGTTGTAAATAAATCAACACACAACCCTACCTGCCATCTGCTGTTTTCCCTGCATTTTAAGAACTTTCAACAGCATATTTTCTTCACTAAAAAATTATAACCTCTACACAACACTCAAGATGGTGGACGCCACATCAATCCAAAAGTCTCTTGCTGAGATGGGCACAATGTTCCAGCTCACAATGGCAGATTTTGAAGGTAAGCTGATGAGAAGCAAGTCCCCAGTATCTGATCTCTCGGCATTGGCAAATGAGTTTGCCTTATTCAAAACACTGATGTTGAAGTCTCTCCGGACCCTTCAAGATCAAATTGGTATGCTCAGCAAACATGTAGACAGCCTCGAAAAGCGTGGGCGGCGAAAGATCCTTCTGTTGCATGGCGTGAAAGAGATTGCTCAGGAAGACACATCGGCTGTAGTAGTGAATACGGTGTTAGAGAGGCTGAAGTTGTCCGGTTTCACGAAAGCCAGCATCAGTCGCTGTCATCGGATGGGTCGTGCCACATCAGACAGACCGCGGCCTATTCTCTGCAAGCTCCGAGATATCGAGGTACGAGACAAGATGTGGTCTAGTAAGACCTCGCTGAAAAATACTGGTGTGACGCTCTCCGAGTTCTTGACCAAGGATCGTCATGATGCCTTTATGGAGGCTAGGAGTCGCTTTGGAGTAGGCCAATGTTGGACGAGGCAGGGTTATGTCTTTGTACTCGGCCCAGGAGGCGACCGACACCGAGTCTCCAGTGTGGAGGAACTAAACTTGATCCCATAAGCACAAACGGCCGCGACAGGAGCTCCGCCGGTCATAGTGAAGGAGGTTCCCGCTCAGAAGTCGCGACGTGCGGCCTCGCGTAAATAGTTTTTGTTTTGTTTTTGTCATACAACTAAGCGAATCGGCCGGGCTAAGTACGTCCTAAACACAGGTCGAAGTCCATCCACATCTTTTTGTTAGCATTTGTTTAGTAATACCGTCTTTTATTATTATTTTATTTGTTTTTTTCAAGTTCACCTTCTAAAAAGTATTTTGTTGTTTACATATTTCTCTGAGTACTATTTGCATGACAAACTGTCACTTCAATTTCTGTCAACCAGCATCTGACAATGACAGTGACATCACCCATTAGACGTGGACGTACTTTTAACGAAACGGATTCATTGGCACTTCATTTGCAAGAACGTTCCATTCCACGGAACATTTTTTACTTATGTTCATGTGAATTTATTCTAACTTTTATTTATATTTGCTAAAATCTATGCTGAGGACTACTCTCAATCCGTTCTGGATCTAATGCCGATTTGCTTAGTTATTTATGTTTATATTATTGTTATGTTTGTTAGTTCTATTATTACTTAGTTTTTAATTTAACTTTCCGGCAACTGGCGGGTGGATAGTGTACTCAGTAATAATTGATTTACAGGTACATTATTGATAGTAAGTTAAATTGTATTTTTTTTAAGCGTCTATTCAATCTATGAGTGATTCAGATAGTGATGAATTTATATCTTGTCCCTCTTCAGCTAGTATCAGTTCTAATGATAGTTTTAGCAGCATCCCATCTCTCCGTGATACTCTGGAAACCACGTTTAGTGATGTTTCTAGAAATTTCAATGTAGTCCATATTAATGCTCAGAGCATTCCGGCCCACATTAATGAAATGCTTGCGTCACTATCTTGCAAAAACATACATGCCATTCTTGTATCCGAGTCCTGGATGAAACCTAACTTACCCACTACTCCTTATTCACTTCCAGGCTTCCAACTCATTAGGAATGACCGCACAAGTAGCGGAGGTGGCGGTGTAGCGATATACTTACGTACTCGCATTCCCTACACAATCATAAGTATGTCTGCGCAGCCGCCCCCCTCCGCTGCTGGTGAACATCTTTTTCTCCAAGTCACTCTCGCACATCGTAAAATCCTTGTTGGTGTTTACTATTCGCCTTTTGTGCGTATTAACTTTTTCTCTTCTCTTGAAAAACATTTCGAAGATCTTATTCCTCTTCATGATCAGACCATTATAATGGGTGATTTTAATACCTGCCTAATGAAGAAAGACTCTCGTTCGTCCGCTCTTAAGAATATTGTTCAGGCTAACAACCTGACCATTCTTCCTCTCAGTGCGACTCATCATTTTCCCAACTGTCAACCTTCCCTTCTAGATTTAATTTTTGTTTCTTCCACAGCTCATGTTGCCAAGCACGGACAGTGTACGGCGGATGACTTCTCATATCATGACCTAATATTTCTATCATATAAGATTCGACCTCCTAAAGACAAGCCTAAAATTCTTCTGCAGCGTAATTTTGGCTCAATGGATCTGAAGTCTTTGTGTGATGATGCCCAAAACGTAGATTGGTCCGGGGTTCATGCAGCTAACACTATTGATGCCAAGGTAGAATGTTTCAACGAAATCTTAATAAGCCTGTACGACGTGCATGCTCCAGTCCGAGCAGTGAAGATGAAGCATCTCCCTGCTCCATGGCTTACTGATGAAATCCGGTCTGAAATGCACAAAAAAATTGCAGCCAAAATTCGTTTTAGACGAACTCCGACAGAACACAACAAGATTAAGTATGCTGAGACTAGAAATCACTGTAATAGGGTGTGTAGGGATGCACAACGCCGTTACATCCATGAATACGTTACAAATAAAGACCCGGCGAAAGTGTGGAAGTTCCTACGCACGCTCGGTATTGGAAAAACACGTCAAGAGGTACCTAACTTTCTAGACATAAATTCTTTGAACTCACATTTTTCTGCCTCTTCCAGCTTTGATAGAACCACTAAATTGCAAACTTTGAATTATCTCTATTCTCTTTCAACTCCTGACTTTTCTAAATTTTTCTTCAGTCAATTTACTGATGGCGATGTTAAAAAGAGTATCCTATCCATAACTTCTAATGCTGTTTGTAGCGACTGCATAAGTAAAAAGATGATCATCCCGATTCTTGATGAAATCCTTCCCGTAATTATTTACCTTTTTAACTTCTCTATTGACACAGAAGCCTTTCCAAGTGTATGGAAGGAAGCTCAGGTCACTCCTCTTCCTAAAAAGCCTAATCCTTCTTCTTTTTCTGAGTTCCGTCCCATCTCTATTCTCCCTTTCCTTTCTAAAGTCTTAGAGCGCCTTGTGCACCAACAGCTTAGTGTTTTTCTTACTTCCAATAATCTTTTGAACCCCTTCCAGTCCGGTTTTCGTCCAGGCCATAGTACTGTTTCTGCTCTTATCAAAGTCACCGACGATATCAGACATGGCATGGACGACGGATTCGTCACTATTCTCTCACTCCTAGACTTCAGCAACGCTTTCAACAATGTTGACTTCGACATTCTTCTAGCTCTTCTCCGCTCTTTTAACATATCGTCCTCAGTGATTGGCTGGTTTCGTAACTACTTGAATGGACGCCGGCAACGCATTCGCGTTGACGATTCCTTTTCAACATGGTGTCAACTGGATGCCGGTGTTCCTCAGGGCGGCGTTCTATCTCCTCTTCTCTTTGCAATCTTCATCAATTCTATCTCCAAACATCTATCTTCTCCCTACCACCTCTATGCAGACGATTTGCAATTCTACACGCAAGCCCCTATTGAATGGCTAGGTGAAGCCATTGCAGATGTCAATGAAGATCTCGCAAACATCAACGATTGGAGCAAATCATTTGGGCTCAAGGTTAACCCTAGTAAAACCCAAGTGATTGTCATAGGTAGCTCTAGGATGATCGCTCGTATCGACTGGCTTAATATACCAAAAGTAATTTTTAATACCCTCCTTTATTCTGTTGTAAGATTTGAGGAGCTGAGAGCGAAGCCTTTTTAATTTTGCAGCCATTATTTTCTCAACCTCTAATAAAATATTTAGCTACTGTGCGTGGTTTGTCCAGCATTATTTATAAATTCCCTCAACACGCGTCCGAAGCCGCGGGCATAAGCTAGTAGGTGTAATAAGAACTAGAAAATAATACACAAATTAAATTATAAAGAATAGGTATGTATGTATTTGTATTGTACTTTTTTTATAAGTAAAACCTTTATAAACAAAGAAAATTACAATCAAATAATTGAATCAATTGAGCTAACTGCAGACTGTTGCAAACAATCTACAGGTAGCTCAACTGAGTATATTGTAGGAACTTAGGAACTTAATGTTTTCTTAATAATTAAGAAATGATGATGTTACATTACATTTAATGTAACATCTGGTTTGAAAGTGTAAATATAATGTTAGGCAGCTTTTTATTACACAGATAATATAATTATTAAAAAAAACATTGGTTATGTGAACCAAAATTGAAATTATGAATGAAATTATGAAGAATTTCTTTTTCTTTGAATTTTTTTAAAGAAATAAAAAAATTCAAAGAAAAAGAAACTCTTTATTTGAAATCTCTAAATTGAATTGTGTTTCTCTACAATATTATGCATGAATTATACATAAAAACCTTCCCCTTGAATCACTCTATCTATTAAAAAAAACCGCATCAAAATCCGTTGCGTAGTTTTAAAGATTTAAGCGTACATAGGGATATAGGGACAGAGAAAGCGACTTTGTTTTATACTATGTAGTGATGATTACACTAAAAATTGAAAAATAAAAACAATTTAAAAAAAAGTTAAACCGACTCCAAAAAGAAATATAAGACTAACCGACTGATCTATTTGAAGTAGATACCAAGCCAAATACATAAAAAACCCTTTTTGGAGTCGGTTTAACTTTTTTTTAAATTGTTTTAAATTAGATAGGTACTTACTTAATGTTTTTTTCTAGGTACACGGCTCCCGGATTACCTCAATTCCCAAAATGTAATCACAACCAAAAGGCGTTTCGCTGCAGTACAGTGACATGCCAAGATATCAGGAAATTTCACAAAAATTTTTACCAAAGCACGAACAAATTGACACAAGACAATTTTCTGTTAAAATACTGTTCTGTAACTAAGGCTAAAGCTGGCAAAGCTAACAGCAAAAGACAGAAAGCAATAAAATACAGTATTCTCGGAAAAGACAGATTGTATCTCTCTCCGGAATTAAATATCCGTAAAATGTGGCGCCTATACAATCAGGCTCGCGAACCAGATCTTCATGTTAAGCAAAGTTTCTTCAGAAAAATTTTGAACACACAATATAATATAGGTTTTGGTTCGCCTAGAACTGACGTGTGTTCGACGTGCATTTCAATAGAGGAGCGATTAAAATCCGAAACCGACACATCTAAAAGAAACGAGTTGATGATTGAGAAAAGAATCCATCGTCTAAAATATAAAGCTCTTTATAAAATTCTTCAGGATGATAGTGCACATATTCAGACCATTACATTTGACTGTCAAAAAAACCAGGCCTTGCCAAAATTACCTGATCAGTCAGCATACTATAGCCGGCAATTTAGCTTCTATCATTTTGCCATAGTATTGGGGAATTCGAAGGCGAAACTTACGAAACAAAATGTACAGTCATACTACTGGGAAGAAACAACGCATGCTAAGGGAAGCAATGAAATCATAAGCGCAGTGTATAACTTCTTACTGCAAGTGACTTTTAATGAAGAAGTCAAGATTTTGAGAGTAATTTCTGATGGGTGTTCCGGCCAGAACAAAAATACAGGTATGGTCGCTATGCTTGGAAAGTGGCTTTACACGAATGCTCCGAGACATATTAAAAAAGTAGAATTAATATTCCCTGTCGTCGGCCACTCTTTTATTCCTCCCGATAGAGTTTTTGCGAAAATTGAGAAGACTCTTAAGACTAAGGAGGTCATAACTTCACCTTTGGATTACGTATCTGTATTGGAGGAAAACGCAACATGCACAAATCTGGCATCAGTTCCAGTTTACGATTGGAAAAAAGGCTATGACACAATAATAAAATCAACAACCAGTTGGCATTTTCCATTTATGAAAAGTAAACGCTTTTTTTTGACCAGGACAAAGACAGATAATGTTTTGGTACAAGGTGAGGTAAATTATAATAGCGAAATAAACGAAAAGAAAGTAATTACTAAGAAGAATAAAAAAATTACAATGATACAACCTGGACTGATCCAACCTAACAAAATTATACCAAAACGGGCTAAACTCCAAGATGTTGTCAAGCTACACAAATCTGGCATCAGTTCTAGTTTACGATTGGAAAAAAGGCTATGACACAATAATAAAATCAACAACCAGTTGGCATTTTCCATTTATGAAAAGTAAACGCTTTTTTTTGACCAGGACAAAGACAGATAATGTTTTGGTACAAGGTGAGGTAAATTATAATAGCGAAATAAACGAAAAGAAAGTAATTACTAAGAAGAATAAAAAAATTACAATGATACAACCTGGACTGATCCAACCTAACAAAATTATACCAAAACGGGCTAAACTCCAAGATGTTGTCAAGCTCCACAAATCTGGCATCAGTTCCAGTTTACGATTGGAAAAAAGGCTATGACACAATAATAAAATCAACAACCAGTTGGCATTTTCCATTTATGAAAAGTAAACGCTTTTTTTTGACCAGGACAAAGACAGATAATGTTTTGGTACAAGGTGAGGTAAATTATAATAGCGAAATAAACGAAAAGAAAGTAATTACTAAGAAGAATAAAAAAATTACAATGATACAACCTGGACTGATCCAACCTAACAAAATTATACCAAAACGGGCTAAACTCCAAGATGTTGTCAAGCTCTTGACGACCCACTTCGGTAACAAGTGGCAGGAAATGGAAATATTAAAATATTACAAAAACATTCAAGAAAGAGCGCAGACTCAGGATGTTGACAATTTGTATGAGGATGATGGAGGTTTGGAAGATGCATGTGATGTGAGTGAGGGTGGATTTGAGGAAATTAGTTTACATGTGTAAATTGGTTTGATTGGTATGGATTTTGGTACTTAGTGATTATAAAAGTAGATAGTGATTTTTGCCCTTAATAATTTGTGATTTTTGCATTAAGGCTTTATTTTGTATTTTAAATAACTTTTGACCACGTGTAGGTATGTGTTTTTTTTATTTCATCTGATGTATTTTACCTCTTCCTTGGCATAATTTCCAATCACCTACCTATTTTACACTTTCACTTATTGCATAACGCTATCCACACAACAAAGATAACATAAATAATTTTCGATGCAAAATCCGCTAAAATGTCATCTGTCAATAACAAAACCCTCTATAATGACAGGTTAGTTGCAAAACCCGCTAAAGTGATTTAATTTTTGTCTACAACTTTATATTTGTGTTTATTATTGTCGATAGGTTTCTAGATTATGTTTGCCTATCCTTTTACGATGATTTTAATACTAAATTCAGTCATAATTCTTTAGTCATAAATGCCTCAATCGTTTTTTTTAATTTGCGGCAAAACAGATAGAATCGTTCTAGTGGGTTTTGCTAATAGACGCCTCATATATTTACTACGCAAATACAGTCCGTAGGTACTACACCTACGGACTGTATTTGCGAAGTAAATATTTGTTTGTACACGAATGTCTTGAATGAAATCTTGCTGAACTGTATCTTTTCAGGCACCGTTGACATTCCTTGGACCTATCGTGAACAATTTTATGCCTGGTCATATTATACTTAACTGTAGTTTTGAAATCACAGTGGGCACACGAGTATATGGGTAGCCTTTGGAGTTTGACTGTCGGCGTCCTGGAAAGTTCAGCTTGGCTATTTATAGTATTTTTATTCTCCAACTCAGATATTACTGCTGAATGATCTTTGTCAATAGGCACTGGTTGTGTTGCTGCAATTTTCTCTATTACTATGTTTGGCAACAAGATCTTTGAAAGGTTGTGCGGTTGTGAAATCTGTCTTCTCAATTTTTCAACGCTTTTATAGGTCAGCTGAAAATAAAGCACTATTCTTATTATACTAATTACTGACAATCTCGGTGGCGCAGTGGCTCGAAGGTCTTGCAACGCAGAAGGTTGCGGGTTCGATTACTGCCTTTGGACAAATGTTTGGAGGTATGACCAGCACGTATTTGTTTTGAATATTGGTGTTAAAGTTTTGTATACATCAGTCATTTAGGACCCATAACATAAGGTCTACTTACTTTGGGGTATCTGTACGAAAATGTCCAGTATTATTTATTTATACAGGGTGCCAAGTAGCATGTGTACTAAGCCTAATGGAGGTGATTCTGGATACCGCAGAGGTCAACTTTTGTTCTACGTTTTTTTTAAAGAACATAAATTATCGCCATAATAAGCACAACTTGCGTTATGGGTAGGTACTCGATAACTGTTAAACTTAATAGTTTATTAATAGGGTTTCAAAACCATCATGGTCTCGCGTTGTCTGTCCTTTTTTCACTATTAAACATCTCAGCATCTACCGCAGCTATTCAATTGAAATTTAAAATGATAATAAATTTCGTGCGCCTGTACTAGAGATTGCATTCCGGATTATCCGGATAATTAGACATTTTTTTATCCGGATTTAAGCATTGAAATCCGGATAATTCGATTATTTATTTGTAGTAATTGATAATTTGAAGTTTTTAGGCAAATATTATTTATCACGCGATCGTAAATGAGCTTTATGAAACGTTTATAATTTTTTAGGTACCGTTTACCTTGGGCTTATTTTTTCGTGTAATTCCGGTTACTCTAACATGCATGCATGTCGTACATACGTCGCATTGTCTTATGCTTAATACTTGCCTACCCCCCGTGCCACACCACACGCCGCACCTCCCGCTCACTCTCCTGTTCAGGTTTATAGTACCTGAATAGTTATAGGATAGTGGTTGTGTTCTGATATCCGTGCCAGTGCATTGAGTGGCCGATGTGCTCTACCATACGAAGTAGAAAAGTAAACTTGGTTGTAATGAATTCGTTATTTTGCCTGTGTGGTAGATTATTTACAGTATTGGAGGGCCTCTTAGATTATATAATATACCCTATTTTTTAATAAATGTTCACAAAACTTTGGAACACTCTATGCACACTCATAGAAAACAGCCTGTCCTGACACGAATCTGCCCAAAGTCCTTTCTCAGACAAAATCTTATTAATATGTCTACCAGCTCATCAGAACGTGCTCGTCTACTCGCCATTTTCAAGTGATATCAAGACTTTGGTTAGGTACATGTTCTGCCTTCCAAAAATCTAGGTACCCTTTTAGACAAAAACTCTTTTCGGGTGGCCACCTCTTTGCATTTGGGTTCACCTTGCCTACAGTGCATTCACAGTTATTTTACCTCTAGCTGTTAGGTTGGCAATCTGAGCGTTATATTGCCATATATAACTTCTATGACTCCCTTAAACGAAGTGTAAAAAACAGTATTGCTAATATTACCTAACTATGCCGATTTAGTATTACACTTTGTGTGATAATGGTACATATAATACGATATTTCTTAAATATTTAATCAGATATTTTGGAAGTAATGTTTTTTATAAAATATTTATCTCCATACAAAATCAGTACAGTTGTACCAACATTCGAATAACATAATATGTAAGTACCAATAATATTATATCAATCAATAATAAACAACAGATCAACATTCTAATTTCCAGTTTAATTGGGTAAAATGTTTATGACGGGTAACCCTTTTTTACATATCTGTAAGCTCTTCAAGACGAATCGACAGTTATACCAACACTCAGAAAACATCTGTCAGAGGTAAAATAACTGTGAATGCACTGTAGTTGCACATCGTTGCCAGTGTGGTGAAACCGTTGTTTAGTTTGGTCACCATGCACTGGCACGTGTCTCTTATTCAGGACGTGTGCCCCGTCGTAGTTCAATTAATGACATCATTCGTCGGGCTTTTTTACCAGCGTCAGTGTGGCAGCTACCCTCGAACCACGTGGCCTTATGCGAGATGATGGTAAAATAACTATATGTAAATATGACCCTGATTCCCTGGAAGATGTGTCGGCCTTTAATTTGCGATGCCACGAGTGTGATAACCTAACGCCTTCACATTTTGCAGGGTCGTTTTGCATGTCAGTAAGGGCTGGCTAACATCAGCGGAGTTCCTCAAACGTCGAAAATACGCTAATCTTGATCGAGGGTACCTGTTTGACCGTGGAAACCCTTGGTCCTTGGGGTCATGTGCCCCTGCACACGCAATTTATAAAGATCTTACAAAACTTGTCAGAGTCGACAGGTGATCGGAATGCTGGCTCTATTTCGGTCAACGAATTATCTTTGTCATTCAACGTGACAATGCTGCCAGCATTCTGGGCACTCCTCCGTGCCTTCTGGTGATGGCTTAGATTTTTAGGAAATTTATATTATTCAGTGTAATTGAATAAATCGTAATTTGTCGATTTGTTGTCTATTAAATTTTCTTATTTAAAACCTAGAGACATACTACGCTTTTTAGAGATAAATGATAATTCATTAAAAAATTATGCTGTTTCATTCATATTTTATTTCATTTAGTCATTTCATAGCGAACAATGGAAAATATAATAGATACAAGGAAGATAATAAAAATAATTGAAACAACATCACACTACTATTATAAACTGGCTAGCTCTCTAAGAAACTAGGTCGCGGCTCAGCTGCGTTTTTCCGGACTATATCGTCGGCATAGAAGAGCCGAGAGAAAATACTAATCATCTATGCAAAATTTCCACCCGATCTATTCTGTAGTTTTGGTGTGAAGCGGGGACGTCCAAACTTCGACATTTATAGTATTAGTCTGATAAGAAAGTTTGCACAAATGGATGTTCGTAACCTTATCATGCCAAAAACACTAATCAAACTAGGCCGAAATTTAGCATAAATGTAGTTGTAGACCTGGGATAACAAAAACCCTAAATTTAATCTCGCGAAATTGCGTGATAACCGCAGGCAAACGCGAATTTTTTTTTTATTTTTTATTAGGGACAGTTAAGTTTTATCACCGGTGCCCCCATCTCCGCCCTTATCGCCCAAACCATCGTGCTCTGGAACGATGGATGTGTGAGAAGATGAGCGAAGACCTGGCGCTGGCCTCGGACGAGGATGACACAGAGGTGGAGGAGAAGGGAAACCGAGATGATGGTGACCCAAAGCCCCTCCTCTTATAACGTCGTCCAAGCAAACCTCGAGCACAGCCTCACAACTACGGCTAACCTGCGCAGAGTGCTGGGGGACCCAAGCAACGAGACCATAGCCCTGATCCAGGAGCCGTGGATCAGGGCGGGGTGTGTGTGGTCTTAACAATCTAAACGGTAAGCTCATTTACGACAACACTTGTAATAATCCGCGTGCGTGCATTTTTGTACCACGCAACATAACTGTTGTTCCCATAACCGAGTTCTGTTCCAGAGACCTGACAACTGTCAGGCTCTAGGGCGTTTTTGGAGAGGAGACCGAAGACATGTGTGTATGTGAGTGATAGTGCTCGCTGACGCGAGCACTATCACTCACATACACACACACATTATCACACTAAAAAAAAGGAAAAGAAAAAAGGACAGAAAAAGCGAGACCTTTGAGTTTCAAACGTTGTAAAAGCCAAAATAATAGGTAGGTGAAATAAACCGACAAGTGCGAGTTGACTCGCACACGACGGGTTCTGTAACGTAAAAATCAGGCAAATATTTCAAAGAACATCAAATTTTCACTTGTTTGGAGACCCCTTGTGATTTTCAACTTTATTTTATTTTTGTGGTACCTTTATTGACAAAGAAAATTACAATTCAATAATAAAAACAAATTAGAACTAGTATTTACAATTGAAACAATTAAGCTAACTGCAGACTGTTGCAAACAATCAACAATCTATCAATCTATTTTATTTTTAGTATTAGTTGTTGGAGTGAAGTTACAGTTTAAGTGTTAGCTATTTATATAATGTTTCATGTGCCTACTTATTGTAGTTCAAGAGATACAGCCTTGACAAATTCTGAGCAAAAAATGCAAAAAAGTTACGTTTTTTGTATGGGAGCTTCCTTTTATTTTGATATTTATTTTATTTATATTATTTGTTTTTATAGCGGCAAGAGAAATACACATTCTCTAAAAGTTCATGAGATCTATCTCATGAACTTTTAGAGAATGTGTATTTCTATCCATATATCCATCCGTCCGTCTGTCACAGGGCTCTAGCCCTGTGACAGATGGACGGATGGATGGACGGACAGCAAAGGCTTAGTAATAAGGTTCAGTTTTCACCTTTTGGCTATGGAACCCTAAAAAAGGAATAAGTAACAAAATAACATAAAGAATATCAGGAAGACTTATCATGATATGTGGACCGATAGTGTTGATGAACCATACTTTTGAAGATGGGAAGGGATTTAGCTTGTCGGATAGAATTTGAGATATTATTTAACAGAATTCTTAAATTATTTGAAAATAGAAGCATTCTGGAATTATCTGCAGATAGTTTCATCATTATGATAGACAAAACAAAACATACCTTAGATGTGTTACGAAGTGTCTCCTTTAAATAAATCTCAGTAGCAATCATATTCTTTAAGAAGTTGTGGAGTCTATTCACCATCGCATTGCAGAGATAGCAGACTGACAATGGCATATTTTCCTTCTTATCCACCTAAAATGAGAATGGTTTTAGTAAGTTTGTTACCTATAAAACAAAGGTAATTAAAAAAACTGAAGTTATTGCTTAAATTGTCCACATGGTACCTACTGTTAATATCAATAATATAAGTGAAGATAATTTGTCCATATAATTAATATGGTCTGATATGTTCACATTATCCCTATTTCCTAGTAGGTAGGTAATATCATTAAGTTGGAGTATTTTGAAATCTTTCATTATCAATTTTGTGCATAATGTCATGCAGATTGCAAAAAGGTAAGCAATTATTTAGGTACCTACTTAATGCTCCATAATCAAATTCAAGAAATGGCCTATATTTTTTTTGTCAAGACAGTTAATTTTGTCAAAATTAAGTAGGTACCTAATCAAAATCTCTTGGGTCGACGTTCGGATTTCGTGGCCCGCAAGGCGTGATAACAATAAAGCCTGTCAAATAAATAGGAAAACCACAAAGATGGGCAAGAGTATCTTTGCTATGGCGCCCTCCATCAATCATGGGATAAAATTTACCTAATAATATTGGTACCTATACTTCTTTAGTTGTTTAAAACATGTTTACAAACGAGATAAACCTGGAATTGGCAAACAAAAGGTACCTACCTAAATCTATGGTTAGACAAAATTCTGACGGTGTTTATGTAGGTATTCTGTTTCAATACCCTACCTTCCTGTTTTTATTGGATGTTATGTGTTGACACCGATTAAGACTTACCTCCTTCTCTGTATGCCACTCACAAATCTCATAGTATCGAGTGTTTTCTGCTGGATACATTCTGACGCCGTCTGCGAGACAAATCCGGCAAACTTCAATTTCCATTTTGTAACTTGTAACAGTTCTGTCAATAACAATATGTTATATATAATAAAGCTATCGTACGGCACAACAGCGCAACGCAACTGCCACAGGGCACGAATATTACAATAATTACAATTTCCTACGAAGTTTATTATCTCCAATTTGAGTCAAATAAAAAAATGGCGGTAGTGGCAAGTGACCCACGAGCTCGTTCTTTTTTTGAATGAAAAATGCGTCGTTTAGTCGAAAACCGTCGGAAAAGTCGTTGAAAAAGCAAATTAATGAAAAGTGCCGCGAGGGCGGCAAATTCAAACTTCGTTTTTGCTATCGGCCTCTTTGTCGGTTCTTACTCGGAAACGAAAAAAGATACACTGTCGAAAGATTTAATACAGGTAGCCGACCACCCAAGCTGATTACTATCACAAACATCACCACTCTAATGCTAAGCATTTGTATAAATCCCAATTGGCACGGGACGATTTTTTTCCCACTGCGTCGAAATTTTACGAGTGGTTTTACGAGCTCTTTGTGTAAACAAATTGTTTGGGCACGTGCTGGTTTTTGCTTGTTATGTAACAATAGACTATCTAACTTGCGATTAAAACACATTTAGTACTTCAAACTTGGAAAAAATAATACGTGGTTCTCATTTAATTGTGTTTATTCAACTACAGCATATTTACATGCTAATTTGTAGGAAATTTCACGGAGAATCTAGGTATATAAAGATATTACTAGGTATTCTTACAAAAAGATCAAGATCAGCGAAAAATGCGGCATCGGCAGACGCGCGTCAACCCACATTTGGAGAAGTGTGTGTGTGCGCGACTTGTTAACGTTGTTTATCGCAGCTCCTTGCGAAAGTTTATCCAAATAATAGGAAATCTCAGTATACTTACGAGAAAGACAAATAACTTTGACAATTACCAACCTGGAAGATGGAAACCGAAGTCAATGCAAAACTGTAAACACAAACTGACGCAACTGAAATGACAGCCACTATCATTCTGTGAGTCTGTTCAAAAACCATTTAGGATTGCCACTTACAAATTATTCGTAAAAAATCGAAAATCAATAATAAAATCGATTATAAATTACATTTATGGGAAAATTGGTCTCAAAATGAGTAGAAGAATTTAACTAGATCTAGAAGAAAGCAAATTGACGACGGGAAAGATGATAATTACGAAAATAATATGATATCACAAAAAAATTACCTTATTACTATTGAGAACCTGAAGAAGAAACTGTGCAAAAGAAAAACTGACACAAACGCTTATCGATGAGCAGGAAAGTAATGCACAAGAATTTGAAAATGTTTGCAAACAAATAAACGTTCTGAAGAAAAGATGTATGAAGTAACTCGACTGGAACTCGAGAAACAAATTAAGGATTAACCGACGAAAATACCCTGATGCTAGAAGAGCAAGAAAAATATACTAATATTAAGGATTATACCTCGTGTGTTCATAAGTCTTGAGACACAGTAAAACTAAAATATTTTTGGAGCTAAGTTGAGTATTCATTTATTGGATATTAAAATTAAAACTACTGACATCTAGATCTGTATTTAAAAATAAATCATTCAAAATGGCCGCCTTTGCATTCAATGCAGGCCTTCAAACGCGTGCGCCATTCATCTATGGCGGCACGAATCTTTTCAATGGGAATCCGTTTCGATTCTTTAATAAGGGCTCGCTTGAGAGAATCCAGGTTTGGGTAAGACTTTCTGCATGCCCTTACCTCCAATTCCGTTCATAAAGAATAATCCAAAGGATTCAAGTCAGGGCTTGACGAGGGCCAATCTTCGCTCCGAATGAAGCCTGGCAAATTGGCCTCCAGCCAACGTTGGGTAGTCTTAGCTTTATGGGAGGGAGCAGAGTCCTGTTGGAAAACCCAGTATTTTCCAGCGAATAGCGTATCATTTAATGGTTTAACCACCGCTTCCAATAAGTCGGTTTGGTAATTTTGTGCCTTCACCTTGACGCCTTGCTGGCAAAAATGAAGCGAAGTGACCCCCTCGTAGGAAACACCCCACCAAACCATCACACTTGCTGGATGATGAGTGCGCTGGACATTGCGTACAGATGGCTGGACGTCCTTTGAACTTCTGGCGTAAACCTTATTGTTCTGCCGGTTAAACTTTTCTTCCACCGTGAAGATCTTTTCATCGGTAAACAGGATATTTTTTGGATCGTGTCTCTTCAATAGGTTCCGACATCGTTCCAGTCGCAATTTACGAAGACGCTCGTTTAAATAATGCACTTTCCTTCGACTGTAGGCTTTTAGTTTAAGATCATATTTAAGTATCCTGTTCACCGATATTCGCGAAATGTTGGTCTGCAGAGCTAATTTCTTTTGAGTCCGGCAAGGGTTGCGACGAATTCGCTCTCTGATTACTTTGATGTTGGCGGGCGTCCTTACCAGATCGCGGGCGGCCACATCTTCCACGGTCTTCTAAAGAGCCGGTCTCCTTGTACCTCTTTATAGTATAATACACAAAGTTCCGACTACATCCCAAACTTTGGATTTCACTAAAAACTTGCATTGGTTTTTTTCCTGCTTGAAACAGTGAAATTACAGTCGCACGCAAATCTTTTGTTGGCACCATTTTCACGGAGAATGAACAAATATTCAAATGTATATTTTTTCTGATTCAAAACATTCGAAATTTAAAATTTTAAAAGTTTAAAAAAGGTTGCATGAATTAATTTCTTTTTAAATTAATTAAATAAGTTCGTCTCAAAACTTATGAACACACGAGGTAGAGAATTAGAAAAAACATTATATCTAAGAAATAAGGAATATCAGGACCTACAGCGAAATCACAGTGAGTTGCTACTAAATCGTTATGAATTACTGACGCCACTGAAAGGATTTACAACGAAGAAGACACAAAAGAAAAGAAGACTGACAATGAATAAGAAACATTTCAAAATCATGCACAGAACTAAGTACAGCTAAGAAAATAATGAATGAAGAGCTAAAACAACGAGAAAAACTATTATATCACTAGCAGATGAGAGCAACAAATTACTTGAAATAATATATAAAAATGAACAAGACTTAAAGGATCAAGAAGTTACGCTAAATAAGGTATATTTTCTGGAGCAACAACTGCTTAAACTTCAACAAATTATTGAAGATAAAGTTGAAAAGATGGGAGGGACAAAAGGACGCACAACTGAAGTTAAGACGTCAGCAGCTGAATCTTTAGGACAAAAAACAAAGGTACGGACTAGCTTCAACAAGGAAGTTTCCATCTATTCTGATAACTACGGAAAGGACATGGCGCATCACATCGGGAAGTGTATACCCTCATATAAAATTAGCAACACATGTTTGCCGGGATGGAGATTCAACCATATCATAGACGAAGACAAAATATACAATAGGACGAGCGACAACATAATAGTAATAATAGGGAATTACACAACAATAAATGGAAATATTGGACAGTATCTAGACTCAATTGACAGAATAGCGATTAACCTAAAGAAAAATCAGCAACAAATTATAACCATTACGATCACTTAAGGGAAAAACAAATACATAAACAACAGAATTATGAACATCAATAGTAAATTGTACGTAATGGTGTACTGATGTACACAACAACTTGAACATCATTGAATTGAACGGGAAAATACGAGTAACGAGGAAACCTTATAAATTATGAAATATTACGCACGATACATTGCCTTAGCTTGCGACTGGAGTCAACAGAAGCAATCCGACGATTCTGCACCATTGTGAGGCGAGAACCTATAATAACAAGACCGAGGTAGATGCCGAAAATTCTCTGACAGGGAACAGATATGAGAAGAAATACCAACCTGCTAATGAATTTAAAGTCAACATCAAGGATAAGTCCGGGACTGGACCAGATGTGACACGACGGCATGCGGCATTGAGATTTCTGAGACAGGAACAAATTTTCAAACAAGACCTGGGCGAGAGGTCAACACTTAAGTATTTGCCACCAAAATGTACAAGGTATTTATAAGAAGCAAATGCCCCTCAGTCTATTTTTAGCCAAAGAAAACATAGATATTATGTGCATCACAGAAGCCATTTTATACATATGACAGGAATATAGAAACATTTACGATAGAAAACTATAAAAAAGCTACATATTTTTGTCGAACTAAATATACTCAAGGAGGCTGTCTAATATTAGTGGAAAATAGCATAGTTATGTTTTAAAATACGAGACGATATTAATAAAATGTCTGTAGAGAAAGAATTTGAAGTGAATAGTATAGAGTTAAAAGAAATGTATATATTAGTAGTGTATAGATCACCATCAGCTGATATTGAAATATTCTTGTCCAAACTAGAACAATGTCTAGATAAAGTGACTAGGTACATAATAAAACTGTAATCCTTTGTGGCGACTTTAACGTCAATTTCTCCCTAATGAAAGAAACTCCAAACCAGTTGTCTGACGTTTTAAACTCTTTTCTGTTAAAACAGCAAGTTTTTGAGTACACACGTGTAGTTGTTACAAAATTAAATGGCGTTATTGTTGGGTCTTGTATTGATAACATGTTTTCCGATTCTGGAAACGTCGTCAGCGTAAATGTTCAGCAAGGTGTAAAACCCGACCATTACTGCCAGGTCATCAAAATTAAAACCAACATTACATAAATCAACTATTATATAATGTATGTACATTACATTGATCACATCACTTAATGTTTATTTTGTAATTATTGATTTTATTTAGACATAACGTTGCTTGATATATTTTATGTAAAGAACCCATGGAAGGTGGTCCCCAAGATACAGGTTTATCCTAGTTTGGAGATCAACAATGTAATAATTTTAAGTCTCAAATATAGTACATTATATAAATCTAAGTACATTATATAAATCAACTATTATATAATGTATGTACCTACATTGATCACATCACTTAATGTTTATTTTGTAATTATTGATTTTATTTAGACATAACGTTGCTTGATATATTTTATGTAAAGAACCCATGGAAGGTGGTCCCCAAGATACAGGTTTATCCTAGTTTGGGGATCAACAATGTAATAATTTTAAGTCTCAAATATTTTTCAATAAACGTTATTATTATTATTCACTTCATTTATTTTATTTGAAAATTTTAATTTAGCTCCCATTACTGTCAAACGGGTAATTAAGATTATAAGATCCCTTAAACCAAAAAATTCCAATGACTTTTGGCGTGATATACCACGCCAAATCTAATAAAGAAAATAGATACAGAAATAGCAATACCAATTATGAGCTTAATTAACGACTCCATCTTAAAGGGAGTGTTTCCGGATGAAATGAAGGTGGCTAAAGTAGTACCAATACATAAAAAAGGGAATACACCTAACTGTAACAATTATAGGCCAGTCTCTGTATTGCCCAGTCTTGGCAAAATATTCGAGAAATATTTGGCAGAAGAACTATAGGAGTTTTTTAATACTAAAGAAATATTATATATACGGCAATATGGCTTTCAGAAATGTAAGTCAACAAATGATGCAATTATAAGACTTGTAGAGGACGTATATTCTGGCCTGGAAAAATCACAGAAAACATTTGGCGTTTTCTGTGACCTTTCCAAAGCATTTGACTGTGTGTCGCATGATATTCTTTTTGGGAAACTAGAATACTACGGAGTTTCCGGAGTAGAAATAGATATATTCAAATCATACCTGATGAACAGAGTCAAATAACTGAAATGAATGGCCATCGCTCTATGGAGTGCAAGGTAAAGATGGGTGTTCCCCAGGGTTCAATTTTGGGACCCTTGCTATTTTTGCTATACATAAATGACGTATCGACTGTACTCGACAAAGTATGTAGATGTTATCTTATTCGCTGATGATACCAGTTAATATAAAGGACTCCTCATATGAAATAGCAAATATGAATATGAATATACTAGAGTCAATAGATAAATAAAAAATATGGTTCTCAGTAAATAGTATGCTCCTTAATATAGACAAGACCAATATAACTGCGTTCTCACTATGCACTAGATTTAATGACTCACCCGGACGTCTTAAAAAGGAAACATTAGAAACCCTAAATATAAGTCACAGTAATAAAGTAACATTTCTAGGTGTTTGGCTTGACTCAAAAATTACATGGGGTGTTCACATTGATGCTTTAACAAAAAGACTGTGCTCGGCAACTTACGCCATAAGAAAAATTAGAGAAATAGGAGGAGTTAAAGCAGCACGTATGGTTTACTTTGCCTACTTCCATTCGATTATGACTTACGGGATATTATTATGGGGGAGAGCAGCTGATGCAAACCGAATATTCTTGTTACAGAAACGAGCAATACGTTACGTATTAGGCTTAAGGTTTTTGGATTCGTGTAGAGACAAATTTAGGGAAGTAGGTGTGATGACAATGGTTGGAGAATACATCTATCAGAATTTACTTTATGCTAGAAATTGTTTACCTACATAATCTTAAGTATGTTAGGGATGGACATGTTTACAATACAAGACATAAAAATGACTTAGTTGTCCCAAAAACATGATTAGCTAAAATCTCAAAAAGTTTTGTTTACAATTCAATCAAATTATACAATATGTTACCAATTAATGTAAGATCTATGTCTAATATAAAATTTAAATTGTTTATCAAGAACAGAATAATAGATAAAAGCTATTATCGATTGGATGAAGCTTTTGCTGATAAAAATGTTTTTAGATTAAATTTGATTGAATAGGAGGAGTTAAAGCAGCACGTATGGTTTACTTTGCCTACTTCCATTCGATTATGACTTACGGGATATTATTATGGGGGAGAGCAGCTGATGCAAACCGAATATTCTTGTTACAGAAACGAGCAATACGTTACGTATTAGGCTTAAGGTTTTTGGATTCGTGTAGAGACAAATTTAGGGAAGTAGGTGTGATGACAATGGTTGGAGAATACATCTATCAGAATTTACTTTATGCTAGAAATTGTTTACCTACATAATCTTAAGTATGTTAGGGATGGACATGTTTACAATACAAGACATAAAAATGACTTAGTTGTCCCAAAAACATGATTAGCTAAAATCTCAAAAAGTTTTGTTTACAATTCAATCAAATTATACAATATGTTACCAATTAATGTAAGATCTATGTCTAATATAAAATTTAAATTGTTTATCAAGAACAGAATAATAGATAAAAGCTATTATCGATTGGATGAAGCTTTTGCTGATAAAAATGTTTTTAGATTAAATTTGATTGAATAATGTACTTACATTTGACATTTGAAATGGGACATTTTATTTTATTTTATTTTACACTTTGACAATGCTATTGCAGCTACGAAGCTTGTGTTATGAATTTTATTTTGTTTTTTGAAATGTATTGAATCTGTTTGACTTGACTAAGTGTTCCCTGATAGATTCATCTATAGTATGAATTAAATAAATAAATAAATAAAAAATAAAGAGCTCGCGCGACTTTTTTAAATACGCTGGCATGTCGCGTATACGCGCGGTTGACGCGCGTCTGCCGATGGTGCATTTTTCGATTATGTAAATCATTTTATTAGTAGGTATTAAAAATATGAAATGAACAGAGACCTTTTAATGATAACTCTTTATTCTTGGTTCATTATAGTGCTGTTAAAATAATCAACATCGAATACTTAGCCGTTCGGCTAAGTACTTGCCTAGTTTTAAGCCTAGTTAACCTAGCCTAGTTTTAATACTACATAAGACCCATCGACCTTAAGCTCCCATGTCAAGATGAGCCACACTTTTCCATATTTGTATACTAGTTTCTGTCCGCGTCTTCGTTAGCGTTGTTTCTATGGAAACGTTTTAAGGTTATTTCTAACTAATTTATGATAAAAATTAGCCTATGTTTTATTCAAGGCCTACCTGTATGATTTTTTTTAAGCCGATCCCCTAATAAGTAGTTTTAGCGTACCTAAAGAAGTACCTACCCAACAAACATCCATCACTTTACTACGTTTAAATTTCCATTTCGTTTTTTAGGGTTCCGTAACCGAAGGGTGAAAACGGAACCCTATACTAAGCCTCCGCTGTCCGTCCGTCCGTCCGTCTGTCATAGGGCTCTATCTCATGAACCGTAAGAGGTAGACAGTTGAAATTTTCAGAGAATGTGTGTCTTGCCGCTATAACAACAAATAATAAAAATAAAACAAATTTCAAAATTTAAGGGGGAGGCCCTATAATTTCATACAAAAACGTGTTTTTTCGCTATTTTTGCTCTTAATTTGACACATTAAGGTGGAAATGAGGCTTTATCTCTTGAACTACGATAGGTAGGTAGGTACATGAAACTTTCTATAAATAAGTAACACTTCAACTGTAATAACAAAAAATACTAAAAATAAAATAAGGCTAAAATTGAAAGGGGTCTCCGAACAAGTGAAAATTAGATGTTCTATGAAAAATATGCCTGATTTTTACGGTACGGAGCCCATTGTGTGCGAGTCGACTCGCACACAATGGGCAGGTTTAGTTGGTAGGTAGGTTTTAGAAATTACTTATATTATATTTACACATTTCATAACTACCTAGGTTATTACTTACCTTTCCAGAACATAATGATCAGGCACACTCACTACGACAACTCGATCATGGTTCATGAGTTTCATGACGCACATGGACGTCTTTCGTCGTCTCGTGGAGCAGTGTTAGTTGATTGAATATGTAGGTACGGTGTAGGTATGTGTACTATAATAAAAAAATAAAAGTTGTAGAGAATTTTATCAGCTTTCATTAAGTAGTAGGTATAACAAAATTTCCTATATTTTTCCTGGATCGCTCTGCAAACTTCGGAGATAGGGGCCCCCCCCTATGAAATATTGGGTGGAATGGGTATTTTTTTGACCTTTTTTAAAATATTTCAAAAAGTATGAAAGCTACAGAAATTTCAAAAACTGTTTTGAAATGTACAATCTGATACCTTTCATTTGATACCCCACTTGACATTGTAGGTCTCTTTTAAAATTTCGACATCACAATAATTTGTACCTACTGAAAAATTACATTTTTATTTATTTTTCTTTTAATCTGTACAGGCGCACGAAATGTATTATTATTTGAAATTTCACGTTATTTGCTGCGGTAGTTGCAGAGACATTAAAGATGGAAAAAAGGACAGAAAAAGCGATGCCATAAGGGTTTCGAAACCGATCTCCGATCTTCGAAACCCTAAAAAGGAGGTTCTATTATCGGCTGTATGTAGTGTTCGACGATTACTCCGTCAATTGTGGACAGATTTTGATAATTCTTTTGCTGTTGTACAGAGAATGATTTCGAGATTGTCCAATAAAAAATTTCCCCAAGGGATTAATTTTTTTTCTTCCGAAATTTCGTTTCGATTGATCGATACTAAAGTCTAATCGAACGAAAACTGATTACTAATAAATATTTTATTTTTACCACTCTCGCTCGAAAACGCTCAACGCTTTGCTGCTCAAAAACAGTGAGTGAAAATTTCTGTAAGTATCATACTTTTTTAAATATTTAAAAAAAAGACGAAAATATTACTATTAGGTACCCTATATACCTACTCCGAAGTTTGCAAACCGATACATCTGAAATGTTTTGGTATTCATCAAATAGCAAAGTCTCTAACCAGTACCTGTAGTAAGTACATATTGGTATACTTGACAATCGTTCGAAACCCTCGGCGCGCGAGTCCACTCGCACTTGACGGATCTTGTTTTGATGTTGGTTAGAAAACTAAAATTCACATGCTTGGAGTTGAGATAAAGATAATTAAAAATAAATAGTTGCTTACAACATTTTTAATAAAGAAAAAAGAAACAAAAACTCAAAACCCACAACCGTGTTAAAAAAATATAGGTAAGTACCTAATCAAAAATAAAGTTATGTGCAGGTGCAGGATTGTCCATGCTGCGGGCTGCAGGATTGTGTTAGGTAGTCTAGTAATTTTTGCAGTAGGTGAAAAATCGTAACGGGAAACGATGAAAGTAAGTTAAGTTAAGAACTTAAGTTCGTTTCTCGATTGATAATTTCTTCACGCCGCACATATCCGTTGTTGTGGAATCTGGGTTGTCATATGTGTGTCTAATTTTAACTTGTCTGGAACAAAACAATTGTTTATAGTGAAAGCTGGTCATTTCTCAATCTAGGGTTCTCAAAGAATTATTCATTCCACTCTCTTATTTTCTGTTTTCTCAAGATCTCAATGTCTATGCTCATTCTACGCTTTTATTTTCTGTTTGGTTGTTCGACTGACAATCAATAGTCATGTCCTCATGCTTTATCGTTTATGAAGAAGTTGTAATTGATTTTGGTATATTTGCTCTTCGTTGTGTAGGTTTACTTTAAATAGGTACATCAGCCATAATAAAATACTTTATTTTTGAATCCCGATATTCAATAGAATAAAATAGTATTATTTTTGTTGTTTTATTTGCTACTTGCTTCTGCCTGCAGCATTACCTACACGCGTTTTTCCGGGATAAAAAGTAAGACAGATTGAAATCTGTGGTAAACTATAATTTTAATACTATTTTCAATATTTTTTCATAAAAAAATCATCTAGCATTAATCTTTGTTGCATATTTTGCAGGCTGGATAAAAATCGAAACTTTCGCAAGTCCCGATATTTTTCGAGTCTACAGTGTGTCTACCATGAGTTTTAACAATCTATACTCGCTAGCGACTGTAGTTAAAAAAAGTATGAAAACTTGAACAGCGCGTCTAGCGGATAGTTGGGTACTAAAATGCGCGGTACTAATATTTACGTAACTACTGTATTAACGTCAGGCGATCTAACTGTGACAACTCATGGTAGACACACAGATTCGCATCTCTTTTTTTTCAAAAATAAGTAACTGTGACTTTTAGTAAACCATACTGTCATTCAGTGTTTATTTACTCACCTGTCAACAATTAGGGAAATTCATAGTCACAGATTTATAAGTACCTATAGTCATTTATAGTTGTGCTGTACTAAACACAAATTAAGATCGTGGAAGTACGAGTAGTATAATTATGAAAACTGTAAGACTGCATGAGAAAATGCAGAAACTGTTATGGACTAAAGAGCCTGCGACCACGAGACCTTCGTTATTTTAAAGAAAGCTAAGATTTTGGTCACAGTGTAGTTGACGAGACGCAAGAAAAATCAACTTTTTTCAAGGTCATTGACCTTTGACCTTGAGGTCAATTAGTGTACGAACGAATAAAGTCGGTCTGAGTAGCCCTGCAGGCACAAAGTCTTTTTCGCCTTGTAATTGAGCAACACATTTTGACCTCTAGCGCCGGGAGCATTAAACTTTGAGGTCAATGTGCTGAACAAAAGATGTACCCCCAGCGACCCCCTTCCTTATGGCATTATATAAATTATGTGTTAATTGTGATAAAAAAAATCATGAATTTTTAAAAGTTTTTTTGCCTTGCGTCCTGTGAACTACACCCCAACCCGATATCGGCCAAAGCCACTATCACCCAACTTTAATAATCAGTGATCGTTACTATCTGTTTGGGGGCATCCGCAGACAAACACTCGGCTTTTATAAAATATAAATAAAATGCCGAAGGTCTGGCGGTCGCAGGCTCTAAGCCTATTAGTAAAATAGGTAGGTACCTACTTACTGTTTGAGGTAGTTATTAATAATCAGGTTTTGGTATTCTACACGGGATTTAAGCCTGATCAGCGCGCTGAAACAACGGTCCTCATACTCCTTGTTTTTTATGGCCTGCATCTTGTTAATCTGCAAATAAATAATCTACAGTGAATATTATGATCATTAACTCACACACCTTTGCTATCTATTTATCATTATTTGTACATGAAACAAAGGAATTATCAAAAACCCATTAGCCAGTTTGTGATACCTGTCATAAGGTTTATTTTAATGCCTCTGTAATAGGTACTTTTATTTTGTTTCGCTTAAGCGGAGATGCGAAGTTTTGGTGGCCATCAAATTCAGTTTTTTTAAACCATAGGTAGGTACTTCAACAAAATAAAACTATTACAGAGGCATTAAAAACATTTATTATTTTATAATGATTAATATGATGACTATGATAGGAATCACAAACTGGCATTGGATTATCCAAAATTCCTTTTTTTTACGTAAAAGTAAGAATAAATACAGCGCCTCGTGATTATTGGACGGCCGGCCACTAGTAGGTACCGTACCTACCTACATTTACTTACACAGATTGATGACAAAATGGTGAGCCCACTCGGTGAGGTAGGCCCCTCTTTTTGACCATTTGTTAAAAAAGTAAAACTAAAACATAGTTACAGAGCGTTTGTAGATATGGGTCTATATTTTACAGAAAAAATAATATAGATCCATATCTACAAACGCTACATACATTTTAGATGGATCACTCTGCAGCTGCTCTCTGCTCATAAGCAAGTGCTACTCACAAAACACTATCACAAAAACAGTTAACACACAGTATCTAAAAAAACGTGACTTACAGCGCCCCCTGGCGAGAAAACACCACACAACTTAGCTAAGAACCATCGGCAATAAACCTTTGAGAGAAAATTGTGTCTAAATTTTAAAAGGTTGATTGCAGCGCCCCTGGTGAGTAAACACTATAAAACTTAGCTAAGAACCATCAGCAATTAACCTTATACCTTTTACAGAAAATTGTGTCTAAATCGATCAAACCGCTCTGGACATAAATGGAATCCTTGGTTTTCATTAAAACGATGATGGCAGCGTCCCCTGGTGAATAAACACCATACAACTTAGCTAAGAACCATTGCCAATTAACCCCATACCTTCTACAGAAAACTGTGTCTAAATCGATCAAACCGTTCTGGAGAGAAATAGGAACATTAATTTTACCAAATACACACAACAGCGCCCCCTAGCGAGTGACCACCATACCACTCCGCTAAGAACCATTGCCAACGAATTCATTCCCGATTCGTTTCCGCACACTAAGCACCCGATCAAAAACCGACCCCGCCGGATGCGGGGTCGAAGAACTCCCCGCTTCTGCCCGAAGGTGCATTCGTGCACCTCGTCGAAACCTCCATTCCCTCTTGTAGCATCTGGCAACCGGGCGGACTAGGCTGTCCGAGGCTCGCCCTTGTGCGTGTTGCCCCAACCGGCGCGCCGGTTGGGGCAACACGCACAAGGGCGGCGGCGAGGCGCCCTCTGTGCCCGCCATAAGTCCGGTAGAGCTGTCATGGCCATATGCGGTCGACAGCACTAGTCCTTTCAAAAAAAAAGTATGTTCTTAATTCTTCCGCCTGTGAGATACAGTCCGTCTAAAAAGAGTAGAAATTAATGTTTTTGGAACTAACTATAATCTGTGGCTGGCAACACTTCATTGAAAGTCAATCATGTCACTTGCTTGTCATTGTAATGTAAACATTGTTTGCTTTCATTTGAATTCTTGCTTAAATTCTAGTTTTTATCCAAAAACTTATTAAAAACATTTGAAAAATGAATAAAACAATCCGCAGCGGCACACGTGAAGTGATATACAAAGTGTTTATGCGATGTTTAGCCGAATTCCAAGCCGGCAGATTGCTCACGCAGATGGAAGACGTTTATAAACGAACAGCGGATCTGACTGGTAAGTTATGAATGAATGTAGTACTTTTATGTCACTTTACACTCATTTAAAAAGTAAATGTCTTATCCAAGAGTGGTCTTATCATGAAATATTTACTTTGATATCTACAGTTGAGGTTATGAAAATAAAACACATATTTATAGTGCGTGTGACTGGTTTTGATACTTAACAATACAATTATTATTTTCAGGTAAATCCGAGAGTACACTGCGACGAATTGTTTCGAAAGGATCCAAAACTAAAGGAAAATTCAGTACTCCTGCTAAACATAGAAAGGGACGACCAAGAAAAGAATTAGACGATTTTGACCAGTGTGCAATCCGACAAAAAGTGCATTATTTCTATAGTGTAAAAAAAGAAGTCCCTACACTTAATAAAATACTAACCATGGTAAGGGAAGACCTTGGTTTCAATGGAAGTCGAGCCCATTTACACAAAATTTTAAAAGCTATTGGTTTTAAATACAAAAAATGTAAATCAAACAGAAAAGCTTTGATGGAAAATACGAATATTTGTATTAAAAGGAAAAAATATTTAAAAGTTATTATGGACAACCGTAACTTACATGAAGAGTTGCAAAAAGAAATTATATATCTTGATGAAAGTTATATTCACTCATCGTACAAATTAAAAAAATGTTGGCAATCTATTGAAACCGAAGGAGTTATTCAAGATATTTCAAAAGGGAAAAGATGGATTCTCATCAATGCAGGAAGTGAAAAAGGGTTTGTACCAAACTCTCTTCTAATTTTTAGTGGAAATAACAAACAGGAAGACTATCATTCTGAAATGAATAGAACAAACTTTAATATGTGGGTAACCGAAAAGCTCATCCCAAACCTTAAATATCCTTCCATTATTGTAATGGACAATGCCCCATATCACTCGATTGTGAAAAATAAGGCTCCCACAACATCCAGCACGATTGCCGAAATCAAACTATGGCTCGAAGAAAATAATATTAATTTTGATCCGACCCTACGAAAACCTATGCTTTATGATTTGGTGAAAAAAAATAAACCAGAACCAGTTTATGAAATTGATGAGTTACTAAGCGAGCATGGACATACAATCGTAAGGCTGCCACCCTATCACTGCGACCTGAACCCGATTGAACTTATATGGTCTTTGGCAAAAAGAAAAGTGGCAGCACAAAATGTTGGATCCAGAGATATAAAACATTTAACCGAAGAGGCTTTTGCTTCTATAACTCCAGTAGATTGGAAATTATGTTGTGACCATGTCAAAAAAATTTAAATGGAGTACATTGAAAGAGGCCCCAGGCTGTATCAAAATATAGAAAAATTAATTATAAGAGTTGGTGAGGATAGCAGCAGCAGCAGTGAGTCTGAATCAGAATCAGAAGATTCCTGTCTGCCTAGTACTTCTCGGCAAGATTCTCCTGGGGCAATAGATGACAACATGTCTGGTGTCGAATATATAGATTTTGATATGTTGGACGACTAATTTTATAAATAAATATTTTAATAATAACACATATATAACTCTTGTTTTATTATTTTACTAGCTGCGCCCTCTGGTTTCACCCGCGTAGTTCCCGTTTCCGTCTGAATACGGAGAGAAAATTAAAGTAGCCTATAAATTATTCCAGGTACCTAATAATCTATTCCTGTGTCAAGTTTCATCCAAATCCGTTTAGTAGTTTTTGTGTGAAAGATGAGTAATAAACATTACGTCCATCCATTCTCACAATCTTTCGCATTTATAATAATATTTATTAGTAGGATTTAACCACAAGTTGTGATGTGAAGTGGTTATGTGAAGTACTAAGTTAGCTTAGAATCATCACAAAATATTAATGCCAATAATACAATAAATAATTAGCAAGTATCAAAACTAGTTATTATATAGTATGCGGGATACCAGTTAAACGACATTAGCGCCCTCATTTTTTGTCTACTCTTTTTAGACGGACTGTACCTACCCATTAAATGTTTAATTTATTTTGTCTCACTTACTCTGGGCAAGACTTACCAGTGGAATAATGTGTACCCGATACCTACCCATTGAATGTTTAATTTATTTTGTCTCACTTACTCTGGGCAAGACTTAACAGTGGAATAATGTGTACCCGCACAAGAACAGCAGGACATCAATGCCAATCACTAGTGTAGGTAATTGGCCACACTTCAATCAGCGTGGCTTCGACAGACACTGCAGTTCAGTATGCCCAAACCGACCACTTGCCCATCAAATGTTATAACTACCGTCTGAGTGGTCTTCCAAACTGGAGCTCCATTGACAATTTTGAAACTGATTAGTCTTAGGTTTTTTCCCACAGCCACTAGTTAATGTAGTGCACTTCATGATCTCTTCTGGAGAGATGTCTGTAGGCACTGCACATATATCTCCCATAAAAAAATACTAATAAGTTGGGATAAAAGCCTTTAAATAATTTTATTTAAGCTCTCATAGCTAATAAATGCATTAGCATCAATATGACTATTAAATGCTATGGATACTCTGCTCCTACAATTCTTTTCACACTACCATTCACAACAATAGGGATAGTGTTGCATATTAAGAATTTCCCTACGATGATTAAGTGGAACCATTGTTTGAGTCTGAGTGGGCGACTCAGTAACATGTTGGACATGTACAATATAAAGAGTGCTATCTGTGGAGTCATACTCCATTAGAGTAACCACAACTGGAGCCTGTGACAATGAATTTGGTGGAGATTTTGGTGTGGGGATAAAAGCTACATTACAGGGGTTGCCACGACAGGGATAGGGGACAACATCCTTGCTTACAACTGTCACTGGCTGGTTATCGCTATCACTGGTTTGTGGTAGAATCTTGTCACAATGACATCTTTTTGATTCATAGGACCCATTTTTCTGTTTCTTTTTATTACAATGTTTGCACATTTTATGCAAATACTTATGCTTCCATTTTATGGAAACCGATGTGTCCATAACTAGGTATTTCAGATTTCTCAGAAAGTCTCTCAAAGCTATTAGATATTGTTACATTGCTACCAACCTGGGAGACCGTGTTCCCAGGATCCGGTGGCTCCTCAAAGTTCATCAGGAAAAAGGTAAAAAGAAAACTTACCACATGCAATGTTATTTACATATCTACTTTACAATAAATATGAAAATAACTAGTAAAAATTAACTCTACTGATCATTACCTACCTACTTGCAAGAGAAATTAAATTATCGGTGGGAAAAAACGCGACCTTTTTTGATAGTCTTACATAATAAAAGCTTGCAAATACCTACGTATTTCCAGTGCCAACATTCGAGAGTCAAGCTCTAGGTACTAGGTACTTATTGGATGATACAAATAGGTATTCTTACCAAAGGTAATACAACAACTCTGATTCTTACCCGATGTAATTTATGGTAATATTTCAGCATCAACTTGAGCTTCGTGTTTTCCTCGCGTAACTAAAACAAGCAAACAACAGCGTTAGTAAATTTCAACAAAGCCATTGAAGCCCATCAAATAATTTATACTATAAATTCCTTGAAACACATAGAATAATTAGCAAATGTCTGTTGCACTTACTGCTTTTAGCTCTTCGCATCTTTTACCCATTTTTAATACCTTCGAGATTACGTAGGTAAATATCGGTTTTCGATTGCGGTGCAAATTATTGCACAAGTAGAAGCACGTTGTGTAAAATTTAGCTACTCCACAAGATCAGCGAAAATTTTAGGTACATTTTTACCCGCGCGAGGGTAGGAGGTAATAATTAAAAGTTACCAATTAATTTCTAAAGTAGGTAGGACTCTTGCAACAAAACGGTTTCCAGTTTTGGTGAAAATAGTTTAATATAGAATGTATAGAATATACTTGTTAAAATGAATTTTTAAATTTTTATAATTATTGTATTAAAACCATGCCCAAGATAATTAAGATAATTAAATAAAAGTGTTAAATTGAAAGGAAATAAAATCATTATACCAACTGAAGAGTAGAAAATGACATGCATGCATGACACAAGCAACTATCAGTTGGTACCATAAATTAAAGTGGTTCTTACATTAATCTTTCTGAGCCTGGAAAAAATACATTTTGGATTCTAATTTTATCTAAAATATTAATTTTAGCTTGTACTTCTCCGTCAGGGCGCTAAAAGGCCTTTCTGCGTTGAGATAGAGGGCATCTCTTTCTACACTATGCAAACTGAGGGAGACTTCAGACCCAGTTAAACCCAGACCCCACAAATCGAACACGTT
Organism: Eupithecia inturbata; assembly: GCA_963662085.1. NCBI lineage: Eukaryota > Metazoa > Arthropoda > Insecta > Lepidoptera > Geometridae > Eupithecia > Eupithecia inturbata. Next base: position 12,436,393 of record OY759176.1, read on the forward strand.
ATCTTAAATTCTAATTACCTTAAATGAAAATAATTTTATTGTTAAGGAGTATTACAATATTTTTCTTAAATTCTTTAGATAGAAAATACTTTTAATTCATCCATCACCTTATATAACAGATAGTACTAATTAAACATATTTTAAGGAACAGCAATAGAATTGGCGGCCTTATCTTCTTTACTTTAACCCTTCAAGGATCATTTTGAGAGTAGGCACTAGTCCTTCCCTCAAGGAACACGATGTCTCCAGACCCGCGCGTGCCAGCGGCGAGGCGCGGCGCGGTGCGCTCTCCATTTTTGTTGTTGAGTAACTCTAAAACTATTTGGTCAATTTGCAATTGCAAAGAGCTTCTATTTCTCTAAAATTGGTGATTTTCAAACAGCATTCATAGCAGTGGACTTTAATTTTCATCTTAGCACGTACATAGATAAGGGGTTTGAAGATTTTTGTAATAGAGCATTTGTGTTTTTTTTTTTTCGGAATTCCATGAGACTAGCGCAAACGTCCGGTTTTTTTGTTCGGATTTTTATACGACCAGCACGTAGAGAGACGCTTGTGAAAGCACATACACACGCGTAATCATGGAATACGAAGACGAATTGATTGCTATTACACTCTTACTGGCGCTAAACAAGAAGAAAGGTCGTTACTGGGTAGGTACACCATTATTAATTTTTTGGCGTCACACATAATTGTTACCAACGATGACGAGACGGGTCGATAAACGTCCACTCGGTACAAGGCACGCGTGGATCTGAATTAAAATTTCCGTCCGAGTACGGCGGACGACCCAAAATGTACGCGAGCGCTGCGTTCGGGATGTTAAAGTTTTTATTTTGGGTCACAAAATTATAAGCAAAATTGGTACAAACAAAAAAACAACATGACATCAAAAAAGGTCATCGCTCAGCATTATGCCCTGTAACAATGACGCTACTTTGCGCTGGTTTTATGCGATATTTTATAGGGCGCAGCAGCAGCAGATGATGTATGGATATCCTACTAGAAAGAGATGCATTGCTATTTTGGGACCTCTCACTCGGCTCGTTTTTATGAAACACTGCACAGTCCAGGTTAAATAGAGCTTCATGGAACGAGCTTACTTGCACGTGGGGGCCTTACAGTGCCTACCCCCGGGACCCGGAGACACCGCCGCTCGTCGGACAGTGGGGCTCCGACAACTGTCACCCAGTTGCATACCTTTACAATAGAGTTATCAGAAACTGGACACAGTTCCACGTGTTCGCTTACGGTGGGCTACGAACAATGATACGCCACGCCCCGTAACAAACGTATTGTATCGGTCATTGGCCATTGTACCGGAGTTCCGTTATTTTGCACTGTCATAACTGCGCAAACTAGATTGCGCAAGCAAGACTACCTTTGTCGTAGAAAGAGTAGTGTAAATTTTGTTATATGTGATCGAAGTTAAATTATTATTTAATTAAATTAATGAGCTTGTTTAAGCATTTGTTTTGAAAACTTAAGAAAGAATTACTATTCTATTAATTTATACTATTTAAAATATAACTTTTAAAAGAGAAAAAGTTTCTGTATAGTGAAAATAGTGACAAGGTACAATAAAAAAAAAATTGTTAGTTTATGCAACTGGTAACTTGTAACACTGTTTGTCATTGCTATTCATTCGCTAAATGGAAATAATAAAATATATGTAATTCTGAATTGCGCAGCGGTTCTTGAGACGTAATTATGTCTTGGTTATTCGGGTACAGTGCGAAGCCTCCTCAGCTACCGCTAGATGGTTCGGCCACGGAAGAAGGCCCCCGCCCTAGCGGCACAGCCTCAACCGCGCCCGCAAATAACCTCTCCAAATCTGAAAAGAAAGCCATGGAAGCCTATCGGTTCGATTCTAGTGCTCTCGAAAGAGCTGCTCAAGCTGCCAAAGATCTGGAAAGGTCAAGTAAGTAGTAAATCTAGAGGTCTCGACGATGTTGCTCGGCATTGCATAATGCGACCGCATAACCTAACTCTAACATTGATGCAATATGCCTGCTCAAAGAAACAGCGATGGCCTTCATAGATATACTTTGCATTATGTAGAACATAAATACCCTGAATAAGCGAACCACAATTTCTAAAATCCTATATTCTTTAGTCATTGTTTCTTCTTTATAACCTAGGACTGACCTGATCTATACAGGTTGTCCCCCAAATAACTGCAATGCCCAATACAGGTGAAATTACATCAAAAATGATCTAAAAATATGTTTGAAAAAGTGGTTGGAAATGGTGTTCAAATGGCCAGCCAGGCATTTGCAATATTGCTTTCCACAGTTTCTGCTCATACTTAACTCGTCAAATCCCTTCAAGTATTAGTCTCAATGGTATGCAACTTACCTTATTTCACTAATGGAAATATTATCTGTCAAGAATCAACAAACTGTGAAATTATTTTGCAAAAATTCAAAAAAATACACAGATACTGGAAAATTTGTTAAAATTAATTATATTTAGAGCCCTTCTGCAAAAACGAGGCTGTTGACATTCATTTACATATAATATATACATTTTTGTACTAATATTTGTTTGTTGCTTGTTAATTTTGTTTTTTTGTAAGTAACTTTTTAATAGTTTTGTTTACATTATGAAATCTTACTTAGTCTACCACATAATTTACATTGGTATCTTTGATTTAACGGAATGTGTTAGCTAATCCAGATTGATTATAATATAATATGATGGATATAGTTGAAATTCTTGTCAATTATCCTTGTTAGTTTATTGACTGTAATGCAAATTTGAATATTTAGAACATGCTAAAGAAGCTTTGGAACTCAGTAAGCTGCAGGAAGCCACGAAACAGCAAGAGCATTTAGTGAAGGTTAAGGAGTATGAAGCTGCTATCGAGCAATCCAAAGTTGAACAGAGGAGAATTGACCATGAGGAGCGGCGCAAAACCCTCACGGTAAAACTACATTTGTAATAGTTAATTTTGAATCTATTGGGTAATAAATAAGTAATAAGTGGTGGAATAAGTCCAAGCATTCCCCTGAAAATATCATATTTTTTATTTGTTATTAGGAAGAAACAAAGCAGCATCAAATGAGAGCTCAGTATCAAGACCAGCTAGCTAAGAAGAGATATGAGGAGCAACTCATTCAACAGCAAAGATCACAGGAGGAAATATTAAAAAAGTTAGTTTTATGCCGGTTGCCGACCGAAAGCTAAGCTAACATAAGGCTTTGCTTTCGCACAGCTAGGCAACCTCGAATGAACTTTCGAAAAATATTATCATGTTATTAGATAGATAAACACAATACTCATCCATAGACATGTCTAATTACATATTTATGAAAGTATTTTTTTCACCTAAATTAACTAGCATTTGATAATACAGTTAGTAATCAGTTAACTTCTACAATAATTCGGTTTTGTCTTTTTGTACCTAAATTTACATATTCTTTGAGATGTAGTCAACTGTGGAAACACAGTGAGCTCTTGGAAGGCTTAGACAACATAATAAAGAATACTCTATCATCGGTTTTGAATGTTGATTTAGATGACAAGGCATGGTTGCAGGCCTCCCTGCCTGTCAAATCGGGAGGCTTAGGTATACGCAAAATTTCAAGTGTATCCCGTCCAGCGTTCCTGTCTTCCGTCTACAGCACTAGTTCTTTAGTTGAAAAAATTTTAAAGTCATCTTGTTTGGTCCCACCTAGAGTTTCATTAAAAATTTCATTTTTAGACGAAGTTCGAACGGCTTGGCATAGTGCTTGCCCCAATGCTGCTCCCCCAAAATCTCTTTTGTCCCAATGGCAATGGGACGGGCCTTTGTGTGAGTTGACATGGAATAGTTTGTTACAAACATGCTTCAGCTCTGCGGATCGTGCCCGTCTCCTGGCCGTTTCTAAATGAGAGTCAGGACTTTGGTTGCATGCATTTCCTTCATTTAACACTGGCACTTTATTGGATCCTGTAACTTTCCGTATCGCAACATGTCTTCGGTTGGGTGCAATGTATTGCGCGCCTCATCAATGCCAGTGCGGTACTGCTGTCGAACAGCTTGGTCATCACGGATTATCGTGTACTAGGGCCGACGGTCGGATTTCTCGTCATGCCAGCCTTAACGACGTCATCCGGCGGGCCTTTGTCACCGCTAACGTACCAGCTATTCTCGAACCGAATGGTCTGTTGCGTGACGATGGTAAGAGGCCCGACGGCATGACACTATTCCCATGGGAGTTAGGGAGGCCCATTGTGTGGGACGCTACATGCGTTGTCACACTTGCGCCTTCCCATCGTCCGAGGACATCCGTAAGGGCTGGTGCGGCGGCAGATTTAGCCGAGGATCTCAAGAGACGCTAATATGCAGGTCTCGACAAAGCCTACACATTTGCTCCCTTTGGGGTCGAGACCCTAGGTCCGTGGGGTACCGAGGCTCCGGGTTTTTAAAAAGTTATCTGAGCGTCTGGTCGACGCGACGCGTGACCCTAGAGCTGGTGGGTATCTGGCGCAGCACATCAGCATTGCCATACAGCGGGGCAATGCAGCCAGCGTCTTGGGGACGCTTCCGACTGGTATTGATATGGATCAGTTGAGCTACCTGTAGATTGTTTGCAACAGTCTGCAGTTAGCTAAATTGTTTCAATTGTAAATACTAGTTCTAATTTGTTTTTATTATTGAATTGTAATTTCTTTGTCAATAAAGGAGTTAACTTCTCAATTTTTTTAGCATGTATACATATGCCTTCACCCGTATATTAGCTTACCTTAGTCAAACATGTAAAATTAAATTAAATGCTAGCCACACAAGCTTTTGCCCCATAACTGGTTTGACTATCCATTTTTTTTTTTTGTTGGGTATGAATGTTTTTCTTATATAAATACTAATAAGTTTATAATAATGTATAATATATAATGTGCAATCCATAAAGCTTGTGATGCTGTCATGAGACGGACATTGGCGAAATTGCGACGACCCAGTCGCAGAAGCCATCTGACAAGAAGAAGAAGTAATGTACCCTTAATTAATATCTCCTCTATAGGCAAGAGGAAAGTGTGGCTAAACAAGAAGCCTTACGACGAGCTACCATAGAGCATGAAATGGATCTCCGAGAGAAGAACAAATTAAAGGCAATTGAAGCGGAGGCGCGAGCTCGCGCGAAGGCGGATCGAGACAACCGAGACATCAATCTTGAACAGATTAGACTAAAAGCAGTCGAAAACAGAACCACCATTCTGGAAAGTATAAAGTAAGTCTCGTTATTTGATGATTTGGTTTTAATATAGGCTTATGTGAAATAAACACAGATGTATATGTGTAATTAAACTGGAGCTTAAATATCACTACAAAAAATTAAAACAATGCTGAATAAAAAAACTAAAATTCACATGTTGTCATTATAATAAAATTGTTAACAGAATTAAAATGTTCAAACTATAGTCAAGTAAGGCCACATTGTGTATACTGTTTTTCTTAGCATGCTTCACAAAGCCGAGTGATAATTCTTCAATTATAAGTTTCTGTGCAATTCTAGGACAGCAGGCAGTGTGCTGGGTACAGGTCTGAATGCTCTTGTAACTGATTGGGACAAGACTCTTGCAGCTGCCGGAGGGTTGTCGTTGCTCGCGCTCGGCGTTTACAGCGCTAAAGGCGCAACCTCCGTCACTGCACGATTTATAGAAGCTAGGATTGGTGAGTGCAATATTATTCTTTTATTAACTCGTTATATATACTACTTTTGGTAATAACAGCCAAAAATCACTTTCGCAAGCTTGTTACTTGTTATTTCACCCTTTGAAATCTTTGAAGAATCGCTAAATTTTTCCACAGGCAAGCCCACTCTTGTAAACGAAACATCAAGATTCTCAATACTAGAAGCACTCAAGCATCCGATACTGACTATGTCCAAGGCAATCACAACATTCAGGAAACCATCAGACGCACTGTCTGGAGTGGTCCTCGCGCCTGTACTAGAGACTCGACTCAGGGACATTGCGATCGCCACTAAGAACACACGGATCAACAAAGGATTCTACAGAAATCTACTAATGTATGGCCCGCCTGGTACCGGTAAAACTCTGTTCTCAAAAGTAAGATTTCGTGATTTACTAGTTACTTTACATTCATGCGTGCATTGCTGCCAGCAATCCGTCACCAGAAGGGATTCTGGTGACTTTTGTGGATGGGACTTTTAGGAAATTGATATAAGAGTAAATCAATTTGTTTTTATTCTTTAATTATAATGTTCTTTGACCTATTAATAAATCACCCATTGAATAAATCAAATAAACATGGAAGAATTAATCTTTACTTTCTAGCTAGACTAGACTGCAATTGTACATAATATTATTTATGTAATTAAATTAATAAATAAATAAATATACTGGACATACACATCATCATCTAGCTCCAAGCTAAGCAGAGCTTGTGTTTGTGAATAATGATGGTGACTAATAATTTTCTCACAGAAATTAGCCAAACATTCCGGCATGGAGTATGCTATACTTACTGGTGGTGACGTTGCACCTATGGGTAAAGACGCAGTAGCAGCTATCCACAAAGTGTTTGACTGGGCCAACACGAGCAAGAAAGGTAAAATTAGCTAGTTGGTGTATAATAATGAGATTTCCTGTCAATTACCTTTTGGTTACCTTTGTAGGAGTGCTACTGTTCATCGACGAAGCAGACGCTTTCCTTCGTAAGCGGTCGTCAGAAAGGATCAGCGAAGATCTCAGAGCAGCTCTAAACGCGTTCCTATACCGAACCTCTGATCAAAGCAACCGCATCATGTTGGTACTAGCCTCGAATACGCCGCAGCAATTTGACTCTGCAATAAATGACCGTCTGGACAAGATGATAGAGTTTGGTTTACCTGGATTGGAGGAGAGAGAACGCCTGATCCGCCTTTACTTTGATAAGTTTGTTCTGATACCTGCGTCGGAAGGAAAGAGGTAATTATCCTCACAATATTTGCTAGTCTAAGTTTATTAAAATGTTGTCTATAAAATGGTACATAACGAAGCCCCATGGCGAACCTTACATCCTTACAACCACATTACATCACACTAGGCGAATGTTTGTATGGATTGATAGACATTTTTTACTTCTTCACGCCTCAACAACTGAATGGATTGTGGTGAAATTTTGCATACATTTAAGCCTAGACCTAGAATAAATCAGGTTCCTTTTTATCCTGATCTTTCACATGGGATAGAAATAACCTATATAGACACAACGCGCGCGAAGCCGCGGGCAGAAACTAGTTTACTATAAACAAGCTTATCTCATATTATAACTTATCATTGCAGGCGACTCACTGTTGACAAGTTCGACTATGGCGCTCTGTGCAAGGTTCTAGCGCAGCGTACTGCCGGCATGTCAGGCCGAGCGCTATCGAAGCTGGGGGTCGCGTGGCAGGCAGCTGCTTACGCCTCCGCCGACGGAAGACTGACAGAGAAGATGTGCATCAAGATCTGTGACGATGCCGTCGATGATCATCGGCAAAAGGTAATTAATATGAAATTGTTTATTTCTATAAATAACCACAAAAAGGACATTGTTCTGGGCAGCTCTGCCATCCGTTTTAGTTATAAAAACTGCCAAAAGTAGTGCAAATAACTAACAAAAGCCAGCGTCTTCCCCTTTGCAGGGTACATTGTTTGTAAGGGAAACTGATCTTTATTGACCTCTACGTCGTTCTGCATTCCACTTTCTACATCCACGAAAGATTTATGTCGATGATCTCAGTGGCGCAGCGGCCGAAGGTCTGCCTGCTATGCAGGATCCGCCTTTCAGAGTTATGCAGAGTTCGCGGGTTCGATTCCCGCCGCGTTACAAATGTTTGTGCGATCTGCAGGCATTTATCCTGGGTCAGGGTTTTTTCTAGATATAATAAAAAAAATAGTGTAAGGTAAATGTTCGTTTGGAGGCACTTACGTAGTGAACTTGTAACGCCTATACGGGAATGACAGATGCGGCCGCAGTACTGACAAATGTGCGACAATAATGCGGGCATGCCATATCTACCGGAACCCCCGTTATTCAATCTATCTCGGTTAATATTCTAGTAGCGTGCAAGGTTTCGCTTACTTGGCTATAACCGATAAAACTTAGCCTATATTAAGCGTATAGCTCTGATGGATAATGTAGGGGGACCTAATTGTTGCGATATTTTCTAGAAACTTCGGAGATGACCATTCACAAACAAACTTGCAACCTTTTTAATATTTTACATATTGTTGAGTTTTTTTTTTATTTTACAAATGAAGTGAAGATTATTATATTATTAGGAAAAAATCTATAAAGTTATCTATTTCAACACAGATGGAATGGCTGTCAGAAGAGGAGAAATCTAGCAGCATGATGCCCTATCTTTTGAACTTGCAACCTTTGGACGCCAAGGACCATGCACAGGGTAGCGCAACCAAAGCGCGACCTCAAAAAGAATCAATAAAAACACCGATTGAATTGGAGAAGTGACCCAGTCTTTCAGCTGACAAAGAAGTACTGAATCAGATAGAAACAAACTTACAACCTTCCAATACTAACACAAACAAAGTGGACTGTGATACAAACCAGAAATTCTTGTACAATTTAAATGCGTCCAAGCTGCAAAAGTTTGTATTTCTCTCTGAATCAGACTTGAAAAATCTTCGTCAGCTCATTCTAAGGAATAAAATTAAGCATGGGCTATAAAATCGCTATAAAGACGATATTATTATTGGTGAATTTTAACAGCACAAACAAAATAACCTCAAATAACGAAAGTGGCTAGACTAATAAGATGGCAACAGTACATGTTGTGATATCTTCAATTTGGTCATTGTTTTTAGATTTCTGTATTTATTCATATTTAAAACCAAAAAAATATTTTCAGAAGAGCTACTTTTTGTTGATAGAGTTAATTACTTCATGAGTTTGAAATAATCTTTCTGGTCAGGATATTTTGTTCCACCGCTAGTAAAGGGCTTTCCCCAAGTCTTTTCACTACACACCACAATTAAAACAGGAATAAATTAATGTTCATAAAATGAATTAGAATAATAATAATAAAAAATTAAGTAAGACAGAGATAATTATTATGTTTTACGAAACCCTGACCAAAAGTTTATCTTTAGTTTTAAAGTTAAACTATCACACACAAACTAGCACACTAAAATGTTGTTGAATGCTTATTGCTTTTCACTGCGAGTTAGGATTAATCATAAACGAAAAATAAGTTGTAAAATAAATGACTTAAATATTATATGTAATATAAATGCAAAATGTGTAATTAATAAATAAATAAATAATGCTGGACAATCCACACAGCATCATCTAATGATAATTAATAATTATAACATTAATAATGATATTCTTCTTTCGCGTTTTAATAAATTTGTCGTATTTTTGTCTAGCTAGGAGTCAATTCCAAACACACTGTAGGTAGGTATGAATAGAATTTATTTTTATTCCTTAGAATTTTACTGATTGATGTGTTCATGTTTATTTAGAGGAAACTTACAAATGAATAATAGTAGTTCCTTGAACTTATATACGAAATAAAATAACTCGAATAATTCTCGATTTGCTTGTCACTTGATTTGTTTATTTTTAATCGGCTTTTTATTTTATGTTTATCCATCAAGTTCTGTAATTATTTTTGGTCTGAAATATCACCTACAATACTTAACTACCCAACCGGGTGAACATTTTATGGTCACCTCGAGTAATACACTATCCTCGACGTGCTCCCATAAAAGTTATATTCCCTAGCGAAGATACTATTTGACTCATAAAACTTAAAAAAAACAGTATAAATACTCAGGAATATAGATACGGTTTTTGTAAAAAAACATCTTGTTATTTGCAAATTACATTGTTGCAATACAACCTACATAATATATTCCGTTAAAATTTGAAGTAAATCAAGCCATTTCTTCAAGAGTTATTGTCGTCGCGGAACCATGAAGCAAAACCAACTCATCATAATAATTGAAACATTAAGCATACTGTATTGTGTTTCATAAGTTCACTTTTGTAATTTCTGTGGCACTGCCAACCAGTGTGCATTTAAACTACTTACCTACTCAAAATAATATGATTTTTATTTACCTTTTGAAATTGAACTAAGGTAATTTACGTGATCACAAGTTTGTGTGAAAAGGTATTTTTTTGGAAAATTTAAGCTATTTTAGTTAGTCGTGAGAACCAATTTTTACTTGGTATGGTTTAGTCTAATTTAGCATTAAAAACCATGTTGTTACTGTTCGTTTTCAGCTATAGCTATTGTTTTTCGTAGTTACAATAAAAGTTGTTATCAAATTCTGTTTTATTGGCTTACCTTAGCAGCTAGCTAGACGTGTGTTCTATTGCAGTTGGGACAAGACAAAATTTGCTCAATATGTACTTATACCTCACCAATCACCCACATCACTATGTAAGTTATCTGTCATAGTTGGCATATGTAGCCTTCAATAATCTTATTAAATAAAAGAACAAGCGATTTTCTGAGAACAACGCCCAGCCCAAACCGTTGAAGCTAGAAAGCCGAAATTTGAAAAGCAGCCACCTTTTACTACACAACCTCCCGCTAAATAAATTTTTACATTTAATGAAGAAATCAACTACGCCGAATTGCCTACTATGTAATTCTGTAGACGATGTTTTCCACATTTTGATTGAGTGTGTTCGCAACGAATCGTTTAGAAATAGTATTTTGACTTATAGGGATATCGGTCACTGCAACAGCTGAGCCTGTCTCAGACGCAGCTAGAACGTTGTACAAACTGCACATGTCTGGGAATTAGGTCATTTTGTTTTAGTTTATAAGATTTGATTTTGTTTTGTTGTTTAACTAACCAGGGCGTCATAATCGCATGTGCAACAAAGCCCTTAATAAAGAATAAAAAAAAAAACCTCCCGCTAAGAAGGGATGTTTGGAGATTCCACCCATATGGGGGTTGAAGTTTTTTTGGTGTTTTTTGTAACTCTAACCAGTGGCCAGTGGCGAAAAATGCAACACAACGCGAGCGACGGTCGCGCCTCCCTGTGACCCTGCTGCTAATAATGGGGTAAATCGTGTTATTAAAGTTCAGAATTTGGCTCCGTACTGAAATGTCTGTAACTTTTGAATGCATAATGCTATTGACCTGAAATGTTCTTTATACATATATCAAATGATACTAAATTAAAACACGTGTTTCAGGAATTTTCAAAAAAACCCTTATAGCAGGGTAAAATGAGGGTTAAAGTTATTGAGGTTTTTTGTGTAACTCTTTAACCAGTGGCCCAATTATCTTGAAACTTTCAGAGAATACTAAGAATACCTACAAAACCATTGAACACACGTTTCTGAATTTTTCTGAAAATGGGGTAAATCGAGTTATTATTTTTTGTGATTCGTAATAAACTATAAAGTAAATAATGCTACACGTATTTTTTATTTTTACAAAACTATCCCTAGGGGATGTGCATTCAATTTCCACACGGGCAAAGCCGCGGGGCGCAGCTAGTAAGCTAATAAAAAGAAACAACTAAACTCGACGAACGTGACTGCCTTCGTCTTGACGCCAGATATAATGCACCAACTCAAGAAGGATATATTCTAGAACTCTAGTGAGTATAAGTGGAATACTCAGGTATTAGCATGGACGAAAAAACAAAAGTATTAGGTACTAAGCTCGGCCTCGGTTTCTCGTCTCGGTCAAACCTACAAATACGTCAGTTGTAGGAATATTTTAGGAATTTATGGAAAGGTAAGTGGTACGGAAAACATTCACAACGAATTCACATAACACTTACATGGCCCAAGACGCACATGTGAATAATCGATTGTAATGTAACGTCTGCAGCACCACATAACTGGGCAGTGATTGCGGTAAGTGACAAAATGGCTTCCCACAATCTTCAAACGCTTGCGAGCTGTCTGTCATCCGATGGCATCAATACGAAATGCATCCAAATGTTACGCAATGAAAAAAGAGATCCTCTTCATGTTACGAGCGTTAAGTTTGTCGCTGGGCTACTGCACAGTACAAAAATGCCCATTCGAATATAAGCTTTAACTCGTAGGCTTATATAGTATAGTAAAAAGTATATCACTTCATTGGTTTATAGCTAATGTATAGCTTAAGTACTAACCAATTAACCATACATGTATATGTTACGGTGATCACTCGTCACTTAAGCTATTTTGTCTCCCTCTATCACGTCACATTCCAGCACCAACTGGGCATCTTTAACAAAGGTACAAGCGAGCGGCCAGTAGGTACCTGCTGCCTCGTTAGCCGAAAATACAGAATGAACTAGCTTACACAATCTACTAGTTGTCAGGTCAAAGCAGTGAGAATTTCCGATAACTTCTTTGTAAATAACACGTAAAAATTGCAGCGCTAGTTTCGCTCTTATCTTCTATTTCGTGTTAAATATGTAGTTATCATTATCAACCAAACGAAGTAGCTAGGTATAGAATATTTTATTGAAGTAATATAATTATTATGAGTAAAAAAGCATTACAATCGATTATTCACATTTATACACAGGTTCGAACTTAAACCACACTGCCTTATATTTAGAATCTGCCACATCAATCACGGTTTATCCTAAAAAAACTTTTTAAATACTTAATTATTTAGGTACCTACCTAATACATTTCGAATCAACATCTAAATATGTACCTACTGTACTTAGTTAGGTAACCTATTCCAAAGAATAGCATTAGAATAATTAAATAGCCAGAAATAAGAATAAACCTAGTATTTGTTAGATTTAAATGTATGGCAGGGATAAAGTTCCATACAAAGACAATTAGGTATATCATTATGCTCGATGTAGAATTTTTAACGTAAATGTGATTATGGATCCTATTCGCACTGAATTCGGTCCCTTACAATTCAATTTGGACAAACTTTTCTTTAATTATAAGGTTTGTTACACACAACGTACACAACGTAGTGTAATCGACACTTTGGATAGAACACTTGGCATGTCGGTACCTACCTACCGGGTACAAGAGACATACTGTCTCGAATTTTGATTTACTGCAGTGAACACCGCAGTAACTCAAAATTCGAGACAGTATGTCTCTTGTACCCGGTAGGTAGGTACCGACATGCCAAGTGTTCTATCCAAAGTGTCGATTACACTAGGTAATGGTTTTTGCTCATAACCGAAGCTATATTCTCCCCGTGATAAAATAAAGCAGTCTTATTTTCCTTTCATTAGAAATATATGGGAATAGGTACCTATCTATGTTTTTTTTTTTATTTATTTGGAATTTAAACATTAAGAATATACTTAGACCACTAGGTCTCCACTGTAAAAAAATTACACAATAATTATGGAACAGACTTTAGAAACAAACTGCGTGTAGTTTTGTATACGCTTTGATTATGTGCAAAAACACTAATAAAATCAGGGCTCACAATAACATCAATTATCCATAAGGGTCCAAACGCACAGGACAGGTGACTTGCTTAGCGCCTAGAGCCTTTGTACGTAGAACGTGCACGCTTGGTGCCTTCGCTGGTCGTCAAATGGCTCGTAAGGCTCTAGGCGCTAAGCAAGCCGCCTGTCTGTGCGTTCGCAGCCTAACAGATAACTACTACAATACATACCTATTATCTAAAATCGATTATTCGTAGACAAGAAAAACACTCAAGCTAAGTGACTCAAAAAGTTGAATCTACATACCGTATTATTTTCTATCTGGATCAAAGTTAGTTTTTACTGTTTTTAGTAACATATTTTGAATAAGCGGTTATCAAATTCTTAGGCGCGTATTATGAAAGTTTGCTTAATCATAGTTCTATGTTTGAGGGTCGTTTATTCTATAGAAAACCGTTACTCAAGCATAGATTGATGACAGAGCAAGCTTTCATAATACGGGCCTTTATCTATGACGAAACGAGATGGTAGGATAGGACCGAAGCGAGAAGGTCTGAATTCAAGAAATTCAGTTTCGAGAATTGACAACAATACCTAATTATATAAACGATACTAAGGCTGGTGTGCACCAATCACTGAAAGGCACCAATAGATAATCGGACAGTTAGCAGCTATCAGTTAATTTTGACGTTGTATAAAAACTTCTGTCAAAAACCTCAATTAAAATGTAATTGCCCATTTCTCTTTTTGGTGAACAGGGTAAATTCACTACCCTAAGCTAAAATCACATTTTAGGAAGATTGTTAATTATGTAATAATAGATCCATGTTTTCTTTACATTAAGAAAGTGTCTTTGTATTTTGATATTTTTTTTTACTGTAACATATTTTGGGGAATTAAGAAATTACAAATAAAATTACCTACTTTTTTACATGATTATGAAAACAGAGTGATTAGATAATTGCTATGCATGTTTTAATCTTTACTTGACCTTGTAACTATTTGACAGCAATATTACTACCTAAGCATAGACTTAAGACATTTAGTGGGTTATTCATACATAAATAAATATTCAAACACATCAGAATAATTCTAATAACTTATAAAATTATTATATAGTTCAACCAGTAAAATAGCTTGTATTGCCGTCCATTTCAGTACCTATAATTTGGTCTTAGTTACTCCTGCTGCCGAAACAACAAGTGGACTGCACCGGAGGTTCATCATCAACAACCAAGATCTGTGATGTCCTGGATGTCGGTGTCTGAACATTTGTTTGAGTACGATTTGACATTTCTCGAGTAAGCTCTAAAAAGAGATCTTCAACACCTTGGTTCATTTTGGCTGATGTGTAAAAGTGTTTCGCTCCCACAAGTGCAGCATAACTGAAATGGGAGGGAATATTGTTATACTTCACAGAGTATTTTGATGATCACAAATACAGACATAAATTTATCTTCTTGTAGTTTTACTATAATTTAACATTATTGGTGCAAGGCCTACCTATTCTGTAGTCCATTTCATACGAAGCGTTCCCTGAAAGGTCACTATTTCTTTAATTCACGCATAATAAATTGACTTAGGACTGAAATTAGTTTACAACAATAAAATATAAATAAACCTTATTAAAATATAAAATGTGATAAGCATTACTATCTTGTCAATTAATATTAAGAGAAATGAAGCAAAAGAGAGATTTTCTAGAATAGTTCCTATGTGAAATGCACTATTGTTATTAGTTAAAAAATACATGTTTTCAACTTCTGAATGGAGTAACTAACCTCTCAGCCTCTTCCAGCGGTACAGTTCTTTCATGCTCCAAATCAATTTTGTTGCCAGCTATGATAAGAACAATGTCAGATCCCAGCATTTTCTTCAATTCTTTAACCCAGTTTTTTACCTGAGAAAACCATCAATGATGACTAAGTCACTTGGTTGAAAACAAAGGTTCACAGAAAAAACAGATAAGGTTGTTGACTGATAATAATTAATAGAGACTGATTATATGCAACATAAAAAGCCCGAAATATGTATGAAAAATGCTTGCTTCATTCATACAAAACTAATGAAAAGTGTCTAAATATGCAACATTAAATAGTAAACTTTCATTAAAAATCACATACATTAGTAAGAGATTGATAAATTAACAATTTCTTAAAATTTTGTTGTCTTCTAAACCTTTACAATCAGGTACTGATCCAAATTTTCCAATTACGACCGCAAAACTCAACGTTTAGCTATTTTCGCTTAACTGTGAAAAGGCCGTTTTAGGACAAATTTTTTTACTTTTTATAATGTATTTTTACATACCAAGGAACGAAATTACAGTTTTTGTTTGAAATATATACCTACTTTCATCATCCCAAATTGAAAAGGCAATTCAACTTTGTACGAAATTTTACTTTTTGTAAAACAACGATATAACAAAACAAAACAATATTTCGTAATGAAATAGGCCTCCAGTAGGTACACAAAAAACTAAAGACGATTGTGCCAATTTTTAGTAACTGAGCCATACAACATAAGATTTCATTTGTTCATTTCATTATGATTGACATTCCTACCCAGAAATATAGCAAATATAGTGAAAATATGCATCATCACAAGATTTTTGGTAAAATATGCAACTACTTATGAAAATGGTCTAAATAAGCAAATGAATACCTACGCAAATATGCAACTGCATATAATCCAGTCTCTGATAATTATATTAGTAACCTCATATGATAAGCTCAATAAAACATATTTCAATGAGGCATTTGCTTAAAAAATAGTATGACCAGACTGGAAGAGATTTGTCTGTCAAATTAAAATGGCATGGACTCTTTACAGACTGTGCATATTTTAACATGACATCTCTGCAATCTCTACTCTCCTCTCCGCAAAAGATATAAGTTTTTTTCTGGTTTGGAAAGCACCTCATTGTAATTTAAAGATACCTTTTCAAAAGAGTCTTCATCAGTTATATCATAAACAAGTATGGCGCCGTTGGAGTTCCTGTAGTAAATAGGCCCAAGTGCATGAAACTTCTCTTGGCCAGCTGTATCCCAAATAGCCAAATTCACTCGCTTGCCATTAATATTCAGCCTTTTGTTTAAAAATGTAGCCTGAAATATTTACAATTAAAGTGAAGCAGTGTTCATCAGCATAACTAAATAATAAGACATAATGTACTAATAAATAAAAAAGGCTGGACAATCCACACAGCCTTTACCTACAGTTCTTAGCTAATTCTTACATAGTATATCTGAATTCATGCTTCGTTTGTAGAAAAAAACTGTTTACCTGCAGCGTTGTAAGATGTTTATCGTTGAACTTATCTTCGATGTATCGCAATAGCAATGAGGTCTTTCCGACGCACCCTTCACCCAGCAATACTACTTTGAAGTTCTGAGTTCCGGCGGCCGCAGCCATTTTTCGCAGAATTGAGACAAGGGAGGCAAATTGGGGTGATAGATCTTACAAATTTATTAAGCGGATGTCCTTCAACAATAGATTTATAGGTTCCAGTTCTGCTCTCTGATGGTGGTAGATTTAGTCTACCTACTTACTCGGTGGCTGAGTAACTCGGGTTCTAAGCACGTGAACGGTAATAACTTGGATTTATTGTGACATGTAATGAAAATCCTTAGAATTTCGTTGATTGCTATCTTTCACAAGAGCGATAATTATTTGCAATGAAAATTACTTTTACACAAGTTCTTGTACACATACAATCAATCACAACAAACAGTAGGTATTTGCCATGACACTGTCAGTGTCACGGAAGTTCCATTCAGGAAGCAATTCTCGCAATAGCTAGAATAATTAAATATCGTTAAAATTTCACAAAAGAAAATTACAATTCATTAATAAAAACAAATTAGAACTAGTAATTACAATTGAAACAATTAAGCTAACTGCAGACTGTTGCAAACAATCTACTGGTAGCTCAACTGATCCATATCAATACCAGTCGGAAGCGTCCCCAAGACGCTGGCTGCATTGCCCCGCTGTATGGCAATGCTGATATTATATATATATATTCATATAAATTATTTATTATGGCAAGAACTGTCAAAATATCGAGTGATTGCTTCGTATCAAACAACCGTATTGTCATCATCTGGAATTTGATATAAAATTATCATATATTATTATTATTATTGTTTGCATTTATCGTAGAACGAGAAAGAAGAACATTACTCGTCGCTCAGTCAGTGTGGCCAGGTCAACTGATTTAACAGTAGATCTATCTGTTTTTTGAACAGTCTACTGACTTATTCCTCAAAATTTATAAAAAACTGTGTTCTATTTGTTTTGGAATAAGGCTTGTAATCGGGGTAATTTGCTCTCACATTTTTTTTTATAACCAACTTGATCCGTGAACTAGCACGTGATGCTGGCAAGTTTCCTCAAAAACCCTCTGAGTAATGACACCACAAGTGGAATAAAATTGACATTAAAAAAAAAATGTAAAGCAGCGGGTACATACCGGTGACCACCATTATCCAGTGGTATACACCATTTAGCTTAGGACAAATTTTTTTACTTTTTATAATGTATTTTTACATACCAAGGAACGAAATTACAGTTTTTGTTTGAAATATATACCTACTTTCATCATCCCAAATTGAAAAGGCAATTCAACTTTGTACGAAATTTTACTTTTTGTAAAACAACGATATAACAAAACAAAACAATATTTCGTAATGAAATAGGCCTCCAGTAGGTACACAAAAAACTAAAGACGATTGTGCCAATTTTTAGTAACTGAGCCATACAACATAAGATTTCATTTGTTCATTTCATTATGATTGACATTCCTACCCAGAAATATAGCAAATATAGTGAAAATATGCATCATCACAAGATTTTTGGTAAAATATGCAACTACTTATGAAAATGGTCTAAATAAGCAAATGAATACCTACGCAAATATGCAACTGCATATAATCCAGTCTCTGATAATTATATTAGTAACCTCATATGATAAGCTCAATAAAACATATTTCAATGAGGCATTTGCTTAAAAAATAGTATGACCAGACTGGAAGAGATTTGTCTGTCAAATTAAAATGGCATGGACTCTTTACAGATTAAAAAAAAAATGTAAAGCAGCGGGTACATACCGGTGACCACCATTATCCAGTGGTATACACCATTTAGCTACCAGTAAAAAGCGGTAGTAACCCGACTGTAGAACACTGAACGTAGAACTGTGTCGGTTTTGTAATTAATGTAAAGACACTCGTACTACTTATCTAAATTGACTGCGTAACTACTTACTAGGGCATGTAAACTGGTTAATCGATTAACCGAAAAACCGGTTAACCACCTGATTTTACCTCGATTTTTAACCGGTTTTTTCGGTTTTTGTAGCATGAGTAATAATTGACAAAAACAGCTTTGTAGTAATTTTGGCCCAACCATCAACAATTATCTTACTTAGTTTATTATTTACTAGCAGTTCCCCCCCCCCTTTTTTAACCCGCGTTAAATTCGAATTTCACATTCCTAGGGGGATAATTCTCGTACCTACCTAAATCTCCCAAGGGAATTTGATGTTTTTGACCAAACATCTAACATAAATAGACTCGATCTAGAGAAGCGAATTAGGGTCGAAATGGCGCTGTATGATGAAGGAGGACACATGGGACCCAATTTAAAGGTGTACAATACAATGCACTAAAATCTATTCCCCCGACATCTGTAGAATCTGAAATATTTTTTTCTTCCGCGGGACATTTGTCCTCAACGCACTTGTGACACTCCAGTCTCATTTTGAAACGAAAAAGTGATGATAAGAATTTTTAAGTCTGATTTATAACAATACTATAATGTTCTTGGATTATTATGTATAATATTGTTGATTTTTTATCTTTTTATGTATAGTGTGTAAAACACTAGGTACCTACTACTTAAATATTAAGATTTTAAGTTTTCATTGTGAAGTGTCACTGTGTGACTTATAAAGTTTATTAAGGCTGATTTCTAATTGTTGTCTATGCTATAATAACGTACGATAGCAATTTGTTGATTTTTTAATTTCTGTTAGTAAGTAGGCACGTTGATTAGTTATAGATACCTACTTTTCCGTTAATGTCAACAACATTTTAGGTTTTAAATTAATTAAAAGACTGATTTGTGATTATTTCCATCGAGCACATACCCAATAGAGAGGAAATGTCATTTATTTTGTATTAAATACACAACAATTTCGAAAAATAAAATTCAATGTCAATTTTGAATAACGTGTATAACTACAAGAGTGCCATTGTTATATTAAATAGAAAGAACGAATTATAAAGGAAGTTACCATTAATAAGAATCGCGTAAGTACACAGGGCAGCTTTATTATTATAAATACCTAATAATAATTTGGATATCACAGTTTCCTAACAAAAAAAAAAACAAAAAAATTATAATAGGTAGTTACTTAATTAAAAAATTATAATACTTAATTACCATAATCAAATTTCTTGCTTTAAAAGTTTCGTACGAGCGAAATGCTTCACATTAAAGTTAGTACCTACCTAATGTAGAATGTAGGTCTAGGAATACTATGTTAACTAGTTTGCATACACTAAGTTTTTGACGCCTTATTAAAGATACCTACTTGAAAATGAATGAATATTGTAAAAAAAAATATATACCTAGTTAAATTTTTTACTATATCGATGAAATAATATGCATAATTGCGGAGTTTTATAACTAACACTGGTCAACAATAACTTAATCAAATTGATAAATTTTAATTACTTCTTGTTATATCGGGAGTATCGATACATTATTTTATTATTTTTGTTTATGTGGTCTACCAGTGTGTGTTACCATTATACATCTTATGAAAATACACACATTGTGATAGCCAATTGCACAATAAAGGTGGACACTGCATGCTAACAATGTAATTATGTCAGCACAACACTAGTATAAAAGAATGAGATGACGTTATAGACATTGCAGCTAGGTGAAAGGGAAACGCATAGTTCAAATGACCAGTTTTACTTGAGCCGTGCTAAAATGATTAAAAATTTAAAAGTTTAGATTTTGTACAAGTATTTCAAATTACCGATGAAATGTGATTCCATCTGTTTTGTAGTTGGTTTCTTGCTGTTTTTCCCACATCACCACCGTATAGATCAGCAAGCTATTTTTAAAGTAGGTATTTGTATGTTATCTGAATATATTTCGTAATTAGAAGAAGTACACAGGTCCGCTGTTGGTGCTGTACTGCTAAAGCGCGAGCGTGAGTTGACATTTTATTAGTGACAAAACACTGATCAGTTTCGGGATTCGAAAGACCTTAATATATTTCATATTTTTTTAATTATGGGTATCGTTTTCAACTAACCCGAGGGTGCAGATTACGAATATGAGCTATATGAGGTAATTTTCAAAATCGAATGTGGCCGACATTTTTTTTATTCCAGTTTTTTCATTATAGGTATCGTTTTCGACTAACTCGAGGGTGTAGATTACGAATATGAAGTAATTTTCAAAATCGAATGTGGCCGACATTGTTTTTATTAATTTTTTTCATTATAGGCATCGTTTTCGACTAACTCGAGGGTGAATATTACGATTACGGTCATTTTCAAAGTTCAATGTGGCCCTCGACACTCACGAGCTTTTGTAGGACATGACATGTCATTATAATATTTATTTATCATAGGTATTGTATAGTTTTTAATTTCAGTATATTATCTACCTAATTATAATATTAATTAGGGATAACGTAGGCTAAATAATGATTGTAAATAATTTGTCTTTTTCATCCGGTCCAGAGGAAATACAGTATCGTTGCATTGTTTTAGTTTTAAATATGTACATGGTACCAATAAACGATTTGTATTTGCACCTATTATGTCTCTTATTTCGGTAACTTTGCTAACAGAACTGTTATTTATGTAGATTCCAAACGATTCTTTTTCTTTGAGAATTTGACGTGGAAAAATTTATTTGAATTTAACAACATGCCATTTGAGTTGCACCAATTTACATTAGAGTTATCTTGGAGAAGAACGTCTTCCTGAACTGCGGTTACATCTTCAACTGGGTTATTCCCATCTGATCATATGATCAGATTGTGGTTGATTTCATTTCTTTGTAAATTTTAAGATCATCAGCATACATTGAAAATTTACTATTTTTAATGTATTTAGAGATGTCATTAATACAAATTATGAAAAGAATAGGTCATAAATGACATATCTGTGGTACTCCAGTTTGTGTATACTATGTCCTGGATTCATATCCTTCTACAGATACAACCTGAGGTCTATTTTCTAGATAAACCAACCCAATAATAATCCGAGAATAGCATACGCATTTAATTTATGCAGAAGTACGATATGATAGACTTTAGCAAAGGCGCTGCTGAAATCTGTCTAAATGACGAGAGAAGTCTGAAACGAATGTTAAGTTTTGAATGTTGTGTCCGCCTTTTATAAGCATATGTATTAGAACCTGTCTCATGTTAACATTTATTAATAACCATAATACTGTTACCATTGTACCTATTTTAATAAATAGTAATAATAATAAATAATAATATAAAATGTATTTTATAACGAGATTTAAAATAAATGAAGTGAATAATAATAATATATGTATATGCATACAGTCGATCGACAAAGGCGTTTTAACAGGCGCAAGCCAGGGCAAGGGAAGAGACGGGGGAAGGACGCTCCCGAGTTGCTTTCAACAGAGGTTAGTTCGAACTTCGACGAAGATTTCATTGTATGGTCGGATCTTCTTGGTAAAAACTTTCACACATATTTTGAAAACAAATTCAATCTTTTTTAAAACGGCAATGGCCTTTATTAACAAAGAAAATTACAATCAAATTATAACTAGTATTTACAATTGAAACAATTAAGCTAACTGCAGACTGTTGCAAACAATCTACAGGTAGCTCAACTGATCCATATCAATACCAGTCGGAAGCGTCCCCAAGACGCTGGCTGCATTGCCCCGCTGTATGGCAATGCTGATGCGCTGCGCCAGATATCCGCCAGCTCTCGGGTCACGCGTCGCGTCGACCAGACGCTCAGATAACTTTTTAAAAACCCGGAGAGCCTCGGTACCCCACGGACCTAGGGTCTCGACCCCAAAGGGAGCAAATATGTAGGCTCTGTCGAGACCTGCATATTTGCGTCTCTTGAGATCCTCGGCCAAATCTGCCGCCGCACCAGCCCTTACGGATGTCCTCGGAAGATGGGAAGGCGCAAGTGTGTCGACGCATGTAGCGTCCCACACAATGGGCCTCCCCAACTCCCATGGGACTAGTGTCATGCCGTCAGGCCTCTTACCATCGTCACGCAACAGACCATTCGGTTCGAGAATAGCTGGTACGTTAGCGGTGACAAAGGCCCGCCGGATGACGTCGTTAAGGCTGGCATGACGAGATATCCGACCGGCGGCCCTAGTACACGATAATCCGTGATGACCAAGCTGTTCGACAGCAGTACCGCACTGGCATTGATGAGGCGCGCAACACATTGTACCCAACCGATTCAATCTTATTATTATTGGTAGTTATGTTCTTTATTCCCAAGAGAGTAATGAGTTTTAATTTGGAATCTCAAAATATGTATGGAAATGTTGACTAGATACTCAAACTTAAGAGATCTTATTCGATTTGTTTGAATGTGGTTAACCCTTCACCTTTTTTAGCGAACAGGGCCATAATCATTTTCTTTCGGTTAGAAATACATGATTATAGTGCGTTTTACGAGCATAGAGTGTGATAAAATCCTTAGAAATGAGGAACCGCTGTTCCTCAACTTACTCCATATTAATTCTACAAGGTCAAAAGCTTTGGAGAGGTTGAGAGAACAGGCGTCCTGTGGTTTGTGTGATACTGGACGTTATTCTTGAGATTTACGATTACGCTTTCTGTAGAGAGGTATTATTTAAGTACTATTTTATTTACTCACTTACCTACATAGTAAGGTCAATAAATTCATTAATGGGTTGTTTTGTAGTCGTTAACACTAAGTAGAGATGTTGCTGTCTATTCTTTTCTTTCGCGGATTTGAACCAATCCATAGCATTTGTGGTTGTAGAAACAGGCTCAGTAGTAAATTTAGGTACGGAAGCCTCCGTCATTGTTATACTAACTGATGATACTGATGAAGTGCTTTTTATGGACGTTTTGGTTTCTTGCGAATATGTGCCATATTTGATATTCTCAAGTGTTGTAAGTAAATTTTTAACTGTAGCCACTAACGCACTAGAAATCTTTTCTATAGGCTGTGTGGTGCTTTTCAGTTTAATCTCTGAAGCCATCCTCATTTGCAAATTACTACCTTTGGGTCTTAATTTACGTAGGTAGTATCTAATTTTCTTGCCTCGTGCTTTTCTTGTGCACATAGTAGAGTTATTAGACAGTATGAGATCTTCGATTGCTTGAGGCGTCACTGCCCATTTGTAGGATGTCTGATTGTTATTTTGAACGTTTTTCTGTAAGCCCACATTGGTTCTTGGTGCAAAAGCCTTCTTCAGTACTCGAGGTGTCAAGTTTGGTTTTACTTGCTCAACTGTGCTCGATTTGAACTCTTCAAGAGTTTGTAGCAACATTGGCGGCCTGTCTGTTTTGCGATTCCTTTGAGCGATTGGTTTTTTTTGCAAGGCTAAGCTAGATTCGCGATCTTCAAGAGTTTGTGGGATTGTCAGCGGCCCGCTGTCTCTTGGAGGGTCGTTTAGTTTTACTTGCGCAGCTGAGTTTGATTTGAGGTCTTTAAGTGTTTGTGACATCATCGGCGATCCCCCGTCTCTCTGGGAGTTTCTACGAAGGTTTTGTTTTATTTGAAAAGCTGTGCTAGATTGGCATTCTTCATGACTGTGTGGCATCGTCAGCGGCCCCTCGTTTGTTAAGTGATTCCTTCGGACGTTTTGTTTTATTTGCAAAGCTATGCTTCTTTCACGGTTTACCAGAGCTGGTAGGAGATTCCTTCGGACGCCTGGTTTTATTTGAACTGATTTGCTAGAGTCATGGTGTTCAAAAACTGGTGACATAGTCGGCTGCGCCCTGTCTCCCAGGGGATCCCTTGTGACGTTTTGTTTTATTTGCAAAGTCATGCTATATTTGCGGTCTTCCAGAGCTGGTGGCATCATCGGTGGCCCTCCGCCTATTAGAGGATTCCTTCTGACGTTTTGTTTTATTGAAAAAGCTGTGTTTAATCCGAGATCTTCATGGGTTTGTGTAATTTTTAGCTTCGTTTCTTTTAGGAGGTTCCTTCGGACATTCATTTTTATTTGCAAAGTTGTGGTTGCTTTCAGATTTTCAAGTGTTTGTGGCATAGTCGGCGATCCCCCATCTTTCACGATAGTTTTTTGAACGTTTTGCTTTATTTGAAAAGCTGTGCCTAATCGAGGTTCTATATGTGTTTGTGGCATCCTTGACGGCACCTTGTGTCTGATAGCATTTAAGTTTTGTTTTATTTGTCCAGCTGCGCTTGATTCAAGGTTTTCAAACGTTCGATTTTGCGCGATTCGCACTACTGTGGAGCGAATCCAGGATAATATAGGTCCAATAGCTATAAAAATCCGGTGCCTTAGTCTACAGTCGTCAAGGAATGATATCCCCAGTAAGCGGTCGTGAAGCAGAACTGGCAATCCTTCTACGTATTGGCAAGCATTCAAATCCGCCATAATCTTACCAGTGCACACGTGGAAACTATTTGGCTCACTGTAATCTCTATCACAACTTTGTATTAAAGATGATTGCATGCGTAAATTAGACTTTTGTGCAACAGGAATGTAAATTTTCAGACCTAAAGTGGTTAGGGGTTCTACAGCGCTAAGAACTACAAAACTTTTCGTTAGTTTATTCGATCCCAACTCAACCAAGGCCACATCTGAAACTGGTGACCTCAATTTTAGGAATGCCCTGTATTTACTAATATAAGGGTGGGTGTAAATTTTTACGACCGGTATTATTTGACCGGACTTGACAATTAAACATGCGCTCGCGCAAGTGGAAGTCGTTAGTACGATATTCGGATGGATCAAAGTGCCCATACAACATATCTTAGGCTCTCTACAAAAACTGCAGCTGAATAACACTATGCTTTCCGCTCGTATCAAGCTGTTTACGCAATGAACAGTTTGTACCGTAAATCCAATGAAGTATAAAATTTTCACGAGTGTAATAACGTTGCAATACATAGTAAAAAATCATAGCTACAATAAAATATGTATTGCGGATATTTATTTTATTATTTAAATAAACACTTTATTGCACTAAGGTACAAAGGGTGGGCTTAGTGCCGAGGCATTAAGCCCACCCCTGATGAGCCTTTACGTTTTGTTGTTTCACTTCATTTGATAATCACACAATGCTGATCGAGAGTTTTTCATATGATTTTCAGCATAGGAAAATTTAAACTCTGATTAATGGCCATACATTTTTATTATTATTGTTTTATTTTGTTATGTTAAACTAATTGTGACATATGATTTGACAAATTATAAATAAAATGTTTATTTGTTTATCTGTTTTAGGTACTTATATATTTATATTTATAATGTTTTAGGTATTTATATTATAAACTAATAGCAATTTTGCTTCCGCGAGATTTATTATGATGATTAAACATCTTTGAAATTGTTTGTCTGTTCGTTTAACTTATCGTTTGAGGTAATCTCCAAAACGGCTTGGCCGATTTTGACGAGGCTTTGCTAGCAGATAGCTGATACTACTTTTAGGCACAGAATAAAGGTTGACTTTTTGAGATGAGAGTGGATGGCTAAATCCGAAAACATATGAGTTAAAGAAAAGTCGTAAAAGGAGTCATGGGCGTAATTTTTGAGAAAACCAAAACTGCATAAATTTTTTTCTGATTTTTAATTATTTATAATTTTCAAAGTTCTTTACGAATAATGTTTTATCGAGGATAAACAAAGTTAATAAACAGGCAGCGTATTAACTTGGTTTATATAATGTATCTATTTAACAGCTGGAGTAGGTACTTAGGTATTTCTTTATTTTGTAATCCTAATACAATGTGAGAGGTCTTAAGAATTTCACTTAGGCTAGGAATTAGGAGCCCTGTTAGGACGCCATGCATCTTGAGAGGTTGCTCAGACAATATTATCTTAATTAAGTAGGTAGGTATCACAATCGATGTTAACTCAATTTCTATAAGAATAACACAGAGTTTATTCTCTAAAATAGAGGTTGTTCTAATGCCATAAATTATTTAATTGAGTAATAAGTTTTATGTTTTTTAGTTAATTTTTAAATGTCATGTCTTTTTCAGATTGCTTTATTAATTATGGGAATTTATTGTAGGTTTGAATTGAACGATAATAAGCAATGTTTTTGAATATTTCTATTATGGCTTCCGGGAGGATTAATGTATGTTTTTGTATCGTTTTTGTTGAATTGGAAGAAAGATAGAGGTTTGCGAGCAAAGGTTGCTTCGATATTTCTAAGATATATAACCAGAATTAATTGGAAGTGTAAGTATTTTTACTTTGTTGAAATGTGATCTTTAACTTTCAGGTTGATGGGAACTGAAAGGCAATTCTCGCAATATAATAAAAACTGTCAAATTTAACAGGTTTTGCCATATTTATCGAGTGATAAATTGCGAGAACTGCCTTCCTGGCTAGCGCATGTAGGTACACCAGTTGTTCGAAATAATCGTTTAAAATTTTCACACTATGGCTTGGTAAGGGAGTATTCATATACACACCAAAACAAAGAAGAAACCGGAAAATTAATCTCTAAAAACTAGCAATAAAAGATACAGTATTTGTAACTCAAAGTCAAATTCAAGTCAAAAAGTCAAAAACTCTTTTTTTCCATAAATACAATAAATGTACACTTAGAAAAGGTCAAATTCTTAATAATTAAAATAGCGGGAATAAAGTGATATTTTTGATTTCAGTCGCTTCGTATGTAGACTAAAGTAAAGAAGCGACGAAGAAACCTTTAGCCTGTTAGTTGTTATTTTTCGAGTTGGAGCAAATCCCGTCCCACCCAAGCTTTTTTATCCTCTAGCTAGATAATCTGATATTTTATAGTAGGCCTTTTTACACAAGAAGGTTTTGACAATTTGTTTGAATTTATTTACTGATAATCTTTGCAACTCACTAGGAGTTTTGTTGTAGAAGCGTATAGAGGTACATTGCCCTTTAAAAGATACATTGATTTTGTGTAGTCTAGTTGTGGGCACAGCGAGTTTATGTTTATTTCTTGTATTCAAATTATGTACATCGCTATTTTTAGGGAAGCAATTGATATTTCTATGAGTGTACAATAGGTTTTCTTTAATATATTGACATGGTACTGTCATTATGTTTATTTCCTTGAATTTTTCATGTAGGCTTTCTCTGGGACCCATATTATAGATTGCACGAACAGCCCTCTTCTGCAGCACAAATACGGTGTTAATATCTGCAGCGTTCCCCCACAGCAGTATGCCATAAGACATAACACTATGGAAGTAGCTGAAATAAACTAGTCTAGAAGTATCAACCTCTGTAAGATGACGGATTTTTTTGACTGCATACGCTGCAGAACTAAGTCTCTTCGATAGCTTGCCTATGTGTGGGCCCCATTGAAGTTTACTATTTATGGTTATTCCTAAGAATATGGTACTATTAACAATTTCTAACGTTTCTCCTTTGACGGTTACATCAACCTTAACTTGTTTTGCATTAGGTAGAATAAATCTGATCCATTTCGTTTTGGTTTCATTAAGCAAAAGGTTATTGACACTAAACCAATGGACTATTTTTGAGATTGCATTGTTCACATCGTCGAAATTAGTGTTTTTGAAGTATCATCAGCAAACAATACGATCTCGTGGTTATCCTTTTCAAGATGAGGCAGGTCGTTAATATAAACTAAAAATAAGAAAATAAAAAAAAATAAAAAAAACAAGACCGAGGATAGAAACCTGTGGTACACCCATTGTAACTACAGACCCCGAAGACCGTTTCCCATTAATGTCAACTCTTTGTATCCTATCACTCAAGTAAGATGTAAGAAGATCCAAAGAGGTGTCTCTTATTCCATAGTGATGTAGTTTCCTGATTAATGTTTCATGGTGTACGCAATCGAATGCTTTTGACAAGTCGCAAAAAACACCTACAGCATCTTGCGACTTCTCCCAAGCATCAAAAATATGCGATACTAACTCAACACCGGCATCAGTAGTTGACCTGCCGCGAGTAAACCTGAATTGCTTACTATGTAGCTGGTCATTGCCATTGAAATGTCTAAGCAATTGATGCAAAATAAGTTTTTCAAAAACTTTGCTTTACTGTCTTTACGAAACCTGAAAAATACCAATAAGATAAAGCCGGGAAAAACATGAAGAAAACATGGCAGGCCATAATCAGCATCACTAACTTCAACAGCGGGGCACTGGAGACAGCGTCTTGGGGACGCTTCCGACTGGTATTGATACGGATCATTTGAGCTACCTGTAGATTGTTTGCAACAGTCTGCAGTTAGCTTAATTGTTTCAATTGTAAATACTAGTTCTAATTTGTTTTTATTATTGAATTGTAATTTTCTTTGTCAATAAAGATAAAAAATCTAACTTCAGACCAAAAAAATCACTAGAACAAGATCTACTACAAACTATTGACCCTCAAAAATCAGTGGATTCGGTCAATGATTTCTTTGGAAACACAGGGAAAACTCTTGCCGAAAAAATTACAAATGATCCGAACATTTACTCAGCAGAACTAAAAAATTACTCGAATATAGTAAATTCTTTTGGCTTTATAGAAACTACTGAAACTGAAAAAATATCCTTTATCAATTCGCTTAAAACAGATAGCTCTACAGGGTGGGATGAAATATCGTCGCGAATAATAAAGCAAAATCAATCAAGTCTTATAAAACCTCTCACCTACATACATCTACAATCTCAGTTTATCTACCGCAGTATTCCCTAAGTACCTATTTAAAAGATCCGTCATTCTACCAATCCATATAAACAGTGATAAAATGGCCGCAACTAAATATAGACCTATTTCTATCCTACCTGCACTATGTAAAATACAAGAAAGAGCCATCAACACACGCCTGGTCAATTATCTAGAAATGTACTACCTACTGTCTAATAATCAATTTGGCTTTAGGAAAGGCAGATCAACTGCCGACGCCGTATCAGAACTGAACAAATATATTATTGGATCACTGGACGTAAGAAAAAGATGACCATGCAAAAGCTTTCGGAACTGTTTCCATACCACTCCTCTTACGTAAACTACATAACATGGGTGTCCTAGGCAAACAATTCGGCTTAATGGAAAGCTATTTAACCAATCGAAACCAACGCGTAAAAATTGGAAAATACCTACATATCAAGAGACACTCCGGTCATTTACGGTATTCCCCAGGGAAGCATCCCAGGTCCTACGTTATTTTTAGTTTACCTGAATGACATTTGCAAACAGAATTACAGTTGGGTAAATTAATTGCATTTGCAGACGATACAGTACTCTTGTTCCAGGAAGTGAGTTGGGAGAAGGTTTACGCCAAGGCTCAACTAGGATTGAACCTTATATCCAAACAGCTCTATGAAAATATATTGGCCCTAAACACTGACAAAACTAAATACATGACATTCTATTTAAATAATATTACCAAACCAGACTCGACTCTCTCAGAACTCATACTGCAAACTGCCTACAAAGAACCACACCAAACTGGGTATACTGCTCTATCCTCCAATGTTGCGACACCATTATGTATCTGGGAGTAACATCAGACTTAATGATGACGCATGTACCAGATATTAACATATTAACATCTCGACTTAGAAAGCTACTGGCTGTGTTAAAAAATATCAAGCATGCCGCTAACGAGTCACACATATGTACTACGCGTTCTGCGCGAATATTTGCTCACCTACATTGTGTTACAGCATGGGGCGGGGCAGCCAAAACCCATCTGCTACCTCTAGAGACAGCGCAAACGGCAGTACTCAAGAACTCACTGAAGGTAGCCTTCTCAAAGCCTTACAGATTCCCTACGGCCGACCTTTACGCAGCCTGTAAACTACTCACTATAATACAATTATGTATACAACAATTTATATTGAGACAGCATCATAAAAGCCCAATACTGGATGAGACATCATTCAGTAAGAAACGGAAGGTCTTAATATAATCAACGCCACACTGTAATACCCAAACAGCACAAAAGTATTTCACTTTTCTGGCTCCATACTATAACACCATAAGCAATCAAATCTCTATAGGGAAATTAACTCATACTGAGTGCAAAGTAAAGACAAAAACATACT
Organism: Eupithecia inturbata; assembly: GCA_963662085.1. NCBI lineage: Eukaryota > Metazoa > Arthropoda > Insecta > Lepidoptera > Geometridae > Eupithecia > Eupithecia inturbata. The sequence goes on from OY759176.1 coordinate 12,466,984, forward strand.
TGCTCACGCTAGATTACAATAAAACGGAAAACAAAATATTGTATTAAGATTGCATTTGATCAATACGTCTTACTGTGTTTCCTTATTTTTTATTTCTTTTTATACCATCAAGTCCACTATTCAAAAATAACACTTACACGACGTCACTTACGTTACTTACTACGTCACATCAGGCAGTGAGCAACGTAGGATCTCTATAAAAATTTCACGATAACAACAAAATAAAAATTTTCAAACCCACGACGACAAATACTTTCCTTATCGAAAAAGAAATAAATAATTTTAGTAAAACTCCCGACTAAGAGACGGATTTTTTGTCTTTGTAATAATGGGAAGGTGAAAAAAATTTGTTAGCTTTATTTGATTATTTATAAATTATCATTATCATTGTTGTTTTATCCATTCTTCTTAGTCGGTTTTACTACATTTTTTTATTTCTTTTTCGATTAGGAAAGTATCCGTTGTGGGTGAGTTTTGCAAAATTTTGATTTTCTTGTTATATGAAATGAAATGAAATGAAAAATTTACAAAAAGCGGGGAATAATTTTTATAAGAGGCCTACCTCACACAGTTTTTACATCTCATAACAGTTTTTGAAGTTTATTAGGTTTCATACTCTTTGAACAATTTTGAAAAAAGTCGAAGAATTACCCCCTATGTCCGAAGTCTGCAGAGCGATCCATCTGAATGTATGTAGCGTTTGTTGATATGGATCTATATTTTACAGGAAAAATATAGAGAAGTTTGTAAGTAGATCACTTATTGAAAAATGGTCAAAAAGGGGGGGAATAATTTCTTAAGAGCTACCGAGAAGACCAAAAAATTTTTTAATTTTGAGAGAACGAATCGATTGTTTTTTTAAATTCTAATTTCGGATATTTCTTCTAAACGCTCGCTGTTTATTGATGTTGATTTTGAGTATTTTTCTTTCACTCAAATATTTGTAAAATATTTTTGTTTATACGGCTATAGATAATTATTTTGTGCTCTCAAGGTCGTTGGGGCATAGACCAGCCTTAAAGCAGCAATCCTGTACCTACCGGCCGACAGATTGCATACCTAGCGATCTCCCGCGATCCCGTGACGCTCGATATGTAACCATCACGCGCCACTGCCTGGAAATAGAAATCCCATTCATAAACAATGCACGTCGTGAATGAAATACTATCAACATCGCATATTTACATTGAATAAATAAGCCAGCCGGGTATTCTGAGAGCTTCCAGCTCCATAAAATAAGATAACGGAGTTATGCGGATGGACGTGCCAATTTGGATTGCAGCTAATGAAATGAAGCTGCGTTCAGATCGGCTTGAATGTCTTATTATCTTAAATCAATCTTTCACGCAATTTACGACCTCTGTGGCGCGGCGGACGAAGGTCCGCCTGCGGCGCAGGAGGTTGCGGATTGTCAAGATTATAATGTATAATATTTTGTCAAGCATTATTTATTTATAAATTCAAAATATGAAATGTTGTCTACGTTTGGGTATTATAGTTATACTCTTCAGTAAGGTCTTTTCAGATAATAGTAGGTAAAATAGTATAGGTATACCCTTAGAGCATTAAATGCTCTAAGGTATACCTAAGAATAGTAGTTTGTATTTCGGGATCAGCACCTATACTGTACTCAATTACGTACCTACTTATGATCTTGTTCCTTAATTTTAGGTATCTAAACTAATTGACGAACTAGTTACGATTAGTATCGGCGCAGCGGGCGATGGTCCGCCTGCGACGCAGGAGGTAGCGGGTTCGATTCCCGGAACTCAGGACAAATGTTTGTACGATCTGCAGATATTTGTTCCGGTTGCTCGGGGTGTTTTCTATTCTATCTATTCTATGTAATGTATGATTTTATGTGTAACAGTTATCTAGTACATGTACCTACCCTTAACACAAGCTCTACTTAGCTTGGAGCAGATGATGCTGTGGAGAACTGTTAGCATTTTATTGCTTATTGTGAAATTCGTCGGAAGATAACAAACGAAATCTGCTGGTTTTCCCGTTACTACAACGTGAAAGTGAGGCTGTATAAACGCAGCTTTAAAACTAAATAATTAGGAAGAGGCATTTATCAGTAACGTAGCATTTGCGTAAGCGCTCAAGAACATCTTACTCTACTTCAACTCCTACGTATAAGTGCATACCATTGATAAACCAATGCCAAATTCCTTGGATGAATGGACTTTGATCTTGATGTATGCCTACAAAACAAGAGTTTCGAATCGTTAACAAAAGGACAAAAGTAAACTAACAGTATACGAGACTTAAAAAAACTTTATTCACATTTTCATTTAAAGCTTTCGACTAAGATTGTTAATCTATCCTGAATTTAGGAACTCCATAGGTTTCGTGGGGGAGTCCCTGACTGGTAGAAGCAGAAATGTGCTCTCCCTGTATAGATCCTGAGTTCGTGGAGCTGATGGAGGAGGGAGCAGATCCGCTGAAGACTGAGCTGGAGCTGGCTTCTGAGGCGTCGTTGCTGGAGTTATCAGTAGAGCCAAATGACTGACTGTTTACCGATGAAGCAATAGGAGCTTGTACTGAGGTTTCCGATTGGGAGCTTGGGAACAGGCTAGATAGATTAGAGCCACTGGAAAAACCTGAGTTGGATCCACTTGACAAGCCAGAGTTGGATCCACTGGACAAGCCGGATACTGAGCCACTATTTAGGCCAGAATTGAAACCACTGGTTAGACCAGAGTTAGAGCCACTGGACAGGCCATAGATGGAACCGCTGGATAGATCAGAGATGGAGCCGCTAGACAAACCAGAGCTAGAGCCACTGGGGAAGGCGGGAACCGGGCCACTGCTGATGCTAGACAGAGAGCTAGTGTCGCTGGCGCTACCAAATTGATTGAAAAGTGTAGAGCTTGGAGCACTGGGATAGCTGGGGATAGAAAGAACAGCCGGGGTACTAAAAGAAGAGTCGATACTCGAAGGGACAGAGCTGGAGAAGCTGGAGCCGAGACTAGATCCGCTACTAGGGTAACTTGACACACTGGGGTAGCTGGACACACTGGGGTAGCTAGTCACACTAGGATATCTTAAGACGTCTGGATGAACACCAGAAATCACAGTGCCACTGAAATCTGTAGGTGTGGCGGCGGCGCCAGTTGTGTAAGACACAGACTGACCGTCCTTGTTGTAGTCATTAACGATGTTGTTGATCACGGCTTGAGAGTCTTCCTTGTTGTTGTATTTGACGAAGAAGACCTCGGGCTTGCTAGGTGGCTTTTGCTCAACCTTAGGAACGATAACTTCGTTATGTACTTCGGGTTTTTTCTGCAAGACGTATACAATAGTCTTTTCTTCGTTCTGGGGTTGGACTGGTAAAATTTGGGTATTATATTTAGTTGTAGGAGTTTTTATGAAAATGATTTTATAGTGTTTCTGGGCAGCAGCTAACGGGACACGAGGGAGGAGCTTGGGAAGCTCGGGCTCTTCCGGAGCGGCGTGGACGTAAAAGTGCTTGAAAACTTGAGTGGGCGCGTTAGACTGCTCTTGGTAGAACTGTTGGTATTTCTCGCCAGATGTGTAATGAGTTGTTTGGTATTCGTTGGCTCCATGGAGGATGGGTAACGTGGTGCTGGGTCCACCGACAGTTTGATAGTATTGACCGCTGCTAAGACCACTTCCCAAGCTGCTCCTAAGGCCATTGTCGTAGCCGATGTTAGAACCACTGCTCAAACCATTGCCGTAACCATAGTTGGAACCGCTAGAGTAAAGGTTGCTGAGCCCACTGCCTGAGTAAAGCCCTCCATTGAGGGAGCTAGAGGGCAGGTGCGGGTTTCCACTGAGGTGGCTGGGTGCACTGGACTCTCCGAGGCTGAAGGAAGATCCCAAGTATTGGTCTTGGGAGCCCTTGTAGTAAACAGGTCCAGAGTTGACATATCCGGTGTAGCGGTTGCTGCTGCCTCCCGACTGGTAGGATGGAATGCCATATGATGTGTGCGGTACCTTGTAGTGGTAGCCAAGGTGGCTGACATCAGCCGCCACAACAGCAAGTATCGTCAAAGCCTGAAACAAATCGAGACAGAATTAAATAATAAATACTTATTCGACGGATCAAGGTCGTGTTTTCCTCTACACAGAGGTCTATGGCGCAGTGAGTAAAAGTCCTGCCTGCATTCCACCACGTGACAAACGTTACATGATCTGCAAATACGTATTTGTTTGGTTGAGGTATCAAAAGATAATTTTAACCTGATGACGATGAGTTTAGTACCTATATTTTGGGAGCATTTGGGAAAATGTGGATTTTTAGCCCAATATTTCTTAGTTTCCCAAATGCTCTAAAATACCAGTGAACCGAAGTTAGTTTATTCATAGGGTAATAGAAAATGGTTTATGATATGCGACAAATTACTTTTCCGTGGTTTTATTCCCTGTAGAACGCAAAAATTAATTTAAAAACTACGAACAAATATGAATCTCGCGCCAACCCGTGCGGTCGTCCTTAACTCTAACACCCGAGGCTGTGTGCAAAATCCAGCTTATAATACTTATAAATTTGTTCACTTTTTAGGGTTCCGTACCCGAAGGGTGATAACTGAACCCTATTACTAAGCCTCCGCTGTCTGTCCGTCCGTCTGTCACAGGGCTTTCTCATGAACCGTAAGAGGAAGACAGTTGAAATTTTCAGAGAATGTGTATTATTTATATTGGTAAGAATCTGGTATAGTAAGATTGTTTTTGCCTCTTTCTATTTTGGCATGTAGTGAACTCTAGCCTATAGGTATCATTTGGATTTCATTCAAAAGCTTATCAAGTCCTTTTTCTATTACTTACTTGATATTAATTTTAATTTTTAATAAAGGCTTTCCCTTGTATATCCCGGGCGAATTAACATGGCACTTGGCTCGGAAATCGATACTTCCCCCGCTGCCCGACGCGTAAAATAAGTATTCGTGACATGCATGCTCCCGTTGCGCCAGCCAACAAGACCGGTCCTGCCTCTACCGGACCGGGAAATGTTGCAATAACGCGTTCCCAAGAAATGGGTTTAATTTTATTATTTACGAGGCATCGCAATGGTTATTATTTTTATCACTATAGCATCTGCCCGAGGCTTTGTTTAGGGGCAATATTGTGAGTTCGACGTGTCTACATGCCACTGGCTTATTTTTGAATCCGTGAAACAGGAGCTGACATTATGTTTGTGTTTCCTGGGAATACCTGCGCCGGTCTCGAAGAAGTCCGGACAATGAGGTTTTTATTCTTTATGTAATACCCTTTATTGATTCTATATTATACTTAACCAAGTTTTATGTTTCTTAACTGTGTTGTAGTATACAGCAACAGACTATAGTTAGCTCAGTTGTTTCAATTGTAAATATTTACTATATAGTTTTAATTTGTTTCTAGTCTTTGATTGTAATTTTTTAAGAGAAGGTTCTATGTTCGGCTGCACGTATGTTTTGTTTTTATTTTTTTATATGTTCGTCGATTTCTCCTTTAATTATCTATCAGGGACCGATTTTGAGAAATATTTTGCTATTGTACCTATAGAGAATGATCCCGGTGGTCCGATAAATTTGATTCCCAGGGAATTAGAGTTTGTCCTGCAAAACTTAAAAACACTGTAAAATTTAGGGATCCGTAGACGGTTATTAGTTTTTTCAAAACAATCAAATTATATAAAAATAAAGACCTCGCGTCTTCACAAACGTGTTCTTGATGATGGGCAGAACCTGCAGCTCACGCAGTGTCAGTGTATTACTAATAACCCTGTATAGTACTTCCCTATAAGTGAGTCTGAAACTACATCTGTGCAAAATTTCAGCACGATCCGTTCAGTAGTTATGGCGTGAAGAGTTATCAAACATCTAAACATTCGCGTATACAGGGTGTCCCGAAACTCAACGTCAAGCCGAAAACGCAGGACAGGTGGGTTCATGGCGACCCAGAAAAACCATAAAATTATGGGTCTATCTCCAATGGTTTTTGAGTTATAGGCTTTTTCCTGAAAATCTAAAATTCTCTGCCCGGCGTCAAAGTTTTCTATGCTGTGACTACAGACGTCAATATTTTGTGATTTTTATTTTTGTATTACAAACTCAAATAACACATTCATTTATTGAAGTGTAAAATTAAAACATAATGACCCCATTTCGAAAAAAATATAGTTTAGTTAATTTTTTTGCCTTAATGGTTTTCAATCGGTTAAGTTTGACCCTTTATACTGAAAAAAAAAATCCTCTACGATAGGCCGGCATGTTAAGCTAAAAGTTGGCGCAGTTATCTTACATTTTAAAATGATATCATACGTCACACTTTTCTAATTAAAATAATTTGAAAACATTTATTGTCTGAAATAAGACCTAAAATCAAAACATTTCCACACCTTTGCAACAGTACATTTTCATCTATAAATATTGAATTCAACAAGTGCAAGTGAAACAGCAATATTTTTGAAATACGTTGAGGATGCTATTTAACTTGTCCGTTAATTATTCCGGTCCACAAATTTACTTTTAATTGATATTGCGATCGATCTGTGCGCATTAATTATGGTTTTTCAATACATGTGGGTTTTCAGTTATACAGGTGTCCCTGTATAACTGAAAACCCTGTATAACTAGGTAATTTAGTGTAAAGTGTGATGTGATAGTGTGAACGTGAATTATCAAAAATACTCGTCTGAATTCTAGGTAGGTTCCTATGTTGTTATATTTTGTAGGATTTATTTTGCCTTCTCATTTTGCGAAAAAAAAGAATCTGAAGCAAGAACAGTGTCAAAGCGAGGGCCGAGTCGGGTCTTCATATCTTTCAATCAATTACCTACTTGGTATCTGTTTATACCATTGTGGTCTTGAAGAGAAAGTGCACAAGGCCGTCATATCCATATAACAGGCATGCTGGACCGTCCCGCCGACACGTGTTGCGCAACCACATAGCTTGCCACTTTGGGTCAGCGTACGATGAACTTGAACTTAGGTAGCTTCCGAGCATAGGTAGGTACTTAGTGCACGTAATCGTGTTATCAAAGTTCAAAGCTTTTTTTGTGAAAATTAGCTTACCACGCGTATACAATTGACAACTTTTTGGGTGAATGGACCCTCATCCCACTAACACTAGCGCCGCCACCTGTTTTACCTTGTTTGTACGTTAGAAAAAGGTATTTTCAAAAATCAATTGGGCAGCTTGTTTTACCGGAGTTCAGTGGCCACACTGGACACCAAGAGCAAGTTTACATCTCTGCTTAACTATACAAAATAAAAATATTACAGAGGCATTAATAAAAAGCTTTTGCCAAAAAGCCTAAAGGATTTTAGAAAATTCCTAATCCCGACTGCGAGTTCCCTTTTCGCAACTGATATTGCTCAACTGCGAATAAGTTCCCTTTTGCGCAACTCATTTTGTTCCCCATTGCGCAACTGCGAATACTTGAGCATTGGAGCTTCTCTTTTGTGCAACTCATTTTATTCCCCATTGCTCAACTCAATAATTAATTGCCAAATTGAGCTTTTTCTAATAGTTGTTTGTATTTAGGATACCTAGATTTTTATAAACATATTTTAGACGAATAGGTGGCAGCGCTATTTTTAGTCCGGGTAACTCCTTAACATAATTAGTATAGGTATACGTACTTTTGGGTAGAGGACAGAGGAGGCTGGCAAGCATTGAAGGAGCCCTACAACCAGTAGTAGGTGCGTTCGTGGCGTGTAATGATGGTGACATACATACATACATACATATTTAATATCATGGGGTCATCACCACAAAAATAATATATTCCTAACCCAGCTATTTCTCTATAAAACAAGAAGGTAAAGTTAAATCTAAATATTTTCTGTGGTTGAAACAAAGCAATGCATGTGACGCATATTAAGACGCTAAGATCAGATACTAAGTACTTTTTTTCCATAACTTCAAGAATAAATAAAGCTGGAAAAGCATACACACTATAAAATCTTCTACTTGTTAGCTACCTAACGTATTTTCACATACTGGTATTTTTAAATCGGTTATTTTGGGAATTCCTACATTATAACACAATGTACCACGGCCAAAACCAGTTTTAAACACCTACCTACCTACATGTCTACATCGTTAAAAATAGTCGCTAAAACATGTAAAAAAAAACACATTTTTATAGAGAACTTATTAAAACGGTAGGTAAGGTTCAAACATGCCTAATATATTGGACTTGGACCAAATAATTATTCAATATTAGGATAGCTCGTAGGTAGATATTATTCCGTGTTAGAATTTTAAATCAATAAAAGCTCGATTATGTTCTGAATATAATTTCGAGTTTAAATTATAACAATAAAGAATAACTACCTACGGACATTGGTTCAAGGTAGTCTAGTAGGTATCTAGGATACCTACCATACTACTAACTAAGGCGCAACATTTCAACTAATAATCTTGGCCAAATATAACTTTAATATTTGTGGAATAATTAAATTGAGGATAATAATAAAACCACAAGACGAAATGTCAAGGAACGACTAGCCAGATTAGCTTTGTTGTGATGATGAAGCTGCTTAGGAATTAGAAAAACATATTCCGGGTGATGTTCGGATTCATACAAATGCTATGTAGTGTACCTACCTAACTGGACGAAGTCATCGGTTTTTGTCTGCTTCAAAACATCCCGCGTGACAAGGACCTAAAGCTCAGCAAACGTGCTCAGAGCCTCTACTCGGACTCCGGTGGTAGAGGCTACCACAACTTGACACCGTAAAAAATATTTCTCATACCTTCTTGTTTGGGTTTTAAAACAATGTAGGTAACGGGCATTGAAATTTAGACGTTGTAAAAAAAAAACCCAATTTACGTTATAGAACTCAAAAGATGGCAAGGATCTTTCGCGGAAGAATAAAATTGTGCTACAGAGTCATGTCAACATGTGCAGTCTGTTCATTTTAATTTCAAGCTTAGCGCCATCTTTTCAGTCTTTTTGAACAAATTTTTTGACGTTATGACGCCTCCCTTGAAATTGTGCGAAAATTCTGCATTTGTGCGAAACTTCTGCCAAAATGTTTTATCAGGTTGCACAAACAATAATGTGATATTTTTAGACGAAAGAAGGTTAAATAAATCAACGATAAGTTGTAACTTTTTACCTTTCACACGTCAAAGCCATATACCTATCACCCCGAATACTTTCGGTAGAAGTCATTTCCGACTGTCCAACAATCCATGCCGAATATTAACATACATTTTTCAGACCTTTAACCTACCTAGATTATAAGTTCTCTCACAAAATATCGGTAGGTAGTAGGTAGGTACCTTTATAGTTAACACTGACCAATGACAATTAAATTAACATGAATTGTTATTTTAATAAATGAGATCATTTTAAACTTGACAGTTATTTTCATCATTATTTTAGCATACAAATGGGATTCACAGAATTTCATTTGTAATTTTCTTTTTCATCCTGGGAATAACATCATTATTTAGGTACATTAAAAACACCTAAGTGGGATGATCATTTCAAAATATTTCTTTAATATTTTTTTTTAATTAATTGAAGGTTAACGTCAAATATAAGGCTATCCTGGTAGGTACCAAATTACATCCAAATCCGTTTAGCCATTTGAGGGTGAAGGAGTAACAGACATACAAAACATTACTAAAAAATTAGCTGAACTGGTCCTGTGATATTGTTATAGCCGATGAATAGAAGAACATAGAAGATATTGTTGGTGTGCCTAAGGTTTTGAGAGATTGATGCTTTTGATAAATGAAAAGCTTGATTATTTATTCCATAAAAAACACTGTGTTGATATTTAAATTTAGTTTTACTGTGTGTAAAGTATGTACGTACAATATATATTCCTTTTATATTTAAAAAAAAAATGTAACTAGTTTAAATGATTAAGTTTAGTCGTTCTAGTTATATATATTATGTAATAAATAAATAAAAACTTTCGACTTTACAATATGATTGTGATTCATACAGCTTAGCTAATCGGAGTTCATAAATTAAGAGGAATGTTTGAGGGTTCCAATTAGCATCGACCGTAATGCACTATGTTCCTACACCCATGCATGTTAATGTTCTGTGACTTTTCTTGGTTTAGAAGTATGCGATCCAGGAATTAATACTATAAAGTAATGATTAATTGTTTTTAGACTGAGAATTTTGTTTCATAGAAAATTATAGTGTTCGTGTAGTGTATTATTTTAATTAGAAAGTGACTAAAGTGATGACATGCCAATTTTGAAAACAAAATGGTATCTACCTATAGCTTTTTAACGGAAAGTGTAAAAAAATTCTAAATGTTCCTGTTTCCAAGGTTTCTACAATAAAACCAGAATTCTTTTATAAAATCAATCACCAATCGTACCTATCATAATAATATATCATCATATAAATTTTGATGTATAAAACTGTATTAAGTTCATGTTTTATTGTTTTATGTATTGATGGTGCAATGAAGTAATAATCTATCTAAATATCTATCTATCTTTAAGTCAAGATCTAAGAAAATGTCGAATCGCTTATTAATATTTTTTGTGTCGAAAAAGTATTAAACCAGACTGATAAATCCAGAAAATTCTTAGTGGTCTCCGCGACAGCACATTCATATACTTAAAAAGAAATTATCAAAATCAGCTCGAGCTTTTAAGTCGACTAAACTCGCGAATCATTTGGAACCATTGGATGCAGATTGCAGACTTTAAATTCGAAATGTAACTTTAACCCCACGTCGTCGTTTCGAACCTTTAATAATGAAAAATTCTGTATTTAATTTTTAATACTTTCTTATACAGGGTAATTGGTAATTCACTGACACTGGGTCCTGCCCATCATCACGAACAAGTTTGTGAAAACGCCTGGTCTTTATTTTTATATAATTTGATTGTTTTGAAAAAAACTAATAACCGTCTACGGATCATTAATTTTTACACTGTTTTTAAGTTTTGCAGGACAAACACTAATTCCCTGGGAATAAAATTTATCGGACCACCGGGATCATTCTCTATAGGTACAATAACAAAATAATTCTCAAAATCGGTCCCTGATAATTAACGAAGATATCGACGAACATACATAAATAAATAAAAACAAAACATACATGCAGCCGAACATAGAACCTTCTCCTTTTTCGAAGTCGGCTAACAAGTTAAAACATTACCTTCGCCATTTGTAAAGTTCGCTTTGTACGTGTATGTATGTATGTGTATTAAGGTTGTAGTTAGTTATGCATTAGGTAGTTATTCCTCGTAATTAATACATATTTATTGATAGAGAGCATAAAAAAAAGATTTTCGACATTTTTCAGACATCATTTAGCCCCGACTACACTCGCCGGCACTGAACACCGAAACACTCAGACCCGGAACAAAAATGACAGAGAGAAAATTGCTTTTAAAAAACAAGGGTAGTTTTGTATCAACTTATGGAAAATTTATATAACCAATAAAAAATCGCAATTTTTATAATCCAACTGTATCTAAAAATGGCCATGCTATAAAACTAATGATCACGTTATTTTAAAAGAAGATGATACATACCCAAATAGCTAGCATGATGGTCACTTCCCGACGTTCTCAGTAGGTAGTGATACCTCAACTGTCACGCCGCACCTGTTTCTTTCTTTAAATACCAACCGCGGGTCCGGGGTCCGGCCAACCCGTCTTTGAACTCACAAGGTTGTCGCTGGGTTCACGAAAAATCTGATTATTTACCTATTCGCCGGTACGCGAGCTTTTACGTAACAGATTATAGAAGAGTAGGTACAGTAATGTGAGTAAGAGAAAAAATCTCACTGCAGCCTCCTTATGCCAAGGTGCCGCTTGGTACCTCTACTGCATGACATATTGTAACGAATCTTTAATCTAATTAAATACCTATCTTCGTAAGTTTTAGTAGAGGTAAGTACCTGCCTACCATGTGGATACTTAAACTAAAAAACTCGAACATAAATATCTTTGTGAATAGTGTTTTATTAAATATCTGACAATAGATAATTGAATTTTCTGATTTGGGTCCATAAAATTTTAAGAAAATTTGGCAAGAAGCAATGTCTTAGGTATAGCGCAAGTAAAAGGAAAAAACATGTTATAGTTAGGTACAACACCAAAATGTGTTTTGTGCGTTTATTAACTAATTCGGAACCCTCGGTGCGCAAGTCTGACTTGCCCTTGGCCGGTTTATATTTCTTTGTACCATTATCGTTTAGAAGCAGCCTCCTCATGCCAAGGTGCTGATTGGTGAGCAAGAAGCAATAAGACAATTTTTCCTGTTCTAAAACTATAACAGAGAAAAAAATTATACGTAGGTGGGAAAGTATAAAACCCACTAAGCTCTGCGTACCTACTCTACAGATTGCTATAATACGAACATACTTTTCTATAAAATCCAATAAAAATACATGTATAAATACGTAGGTACCTAACTGCTAGTTTTTAACCGGTTTCGAAAAAAGGAGGAGGTCGACGTATGGATGTTTTTTGTTATGTATGATTTGGATGATTCTTTTGCTATATCAGGATCTTTCTTATAGTCAAATAAAAAAAAACCCAAGGGATAAGTATTTGTCCCGCAAAACTTCACAAACAGTGTAAAATTAAGGAATTATTTTTGACTCATTCAATAATACCTAAATCTTACTAAAATATATGTAACAATACGTTACATATATTTGAATTTTTATAAAAGGCACCTACGTTCACTTACCCCAAAAACTCTAGATTCAAATAGAAAAATATTTTAAAAATATGCTCGATATAGATTTTTGTTTGTACGGGAACCAACTTACGTTTATACGGGAATGTCATCCTCCGCGGACCTCATGAGTATGTTTTGTGTTATTGTTATTTTATAATAAATAATTATGAAATTATTATATTTCTTATCATGTGTACCTACTTCTAAGGTACCTACCAAACAGGTACTGGCGTCACTAAGGTTTCTAAAACCGTGTTACGGTCTCATCAAACCTACATGGTACGAAACATTTTTTTACAGAGTGTCTAAGTCAAGGGTACTGGGTAACTAAAGCTAACAAATGATTAAAGTTCTCAACAATCAGTTTGCAAAAGGTCTACCTCTCAAAAGGTCATAATCGCCTTTAACACGTAACGCGAAATAGTCTCACTACGAATTAGGTATACAAAGATGAAGCGGAAAGAATAATGTGGAACCACAATAAACAGAATTTTCGATTTGAACATTACCTTCTTTTGTACCTATCGGTCGATTTTGATTAGGTGCTTGCGCGCTGCATCAAAAGCCCAAATGAGCATATCATGCAGCCAGCGAGTTTTCAGAGGTTCGTGGTTAGAAAATGGTGACAGGTCCGGAGACAGTCATCCTTTTCTGATTCACATTCCTCACCTCACTGATAAATGATATAAGTATTGGAATTAGCAGGCAGGTCGCTCCCGGCAATATTGCAAAGCTATGCAACGTCAGCCTGGTCGATCCAACAAAATCAGTATAAAATACTTCTACTTCAGAGCGCAATCTTAGGCTGCTAAAAGATGCTGGAGCAAATGTATGGGACGGCAGTCATTCCGAACTGTGCGTTCTCGTCAGCGCAATCTAGAGCTCGTTCACTTTTACTAGTGACATCTCGTTATGATGATACAAAGCCTTAATACGGCACATTATTACTAGATGTTGCTAGTAAAAGTGACCAAAAGGCTCCTGTACAAAGTCACTTAACAATTGTACATGGGACATGTTTATTTAATTCTGAGCTTTAAAGGTACATTAAAATATAAACCGGCCAAGTGAGAGCTGTGGGTGTTGATTCTCTTGAGAGTGTTAGTGTGTTTTGATTCACTTGAGAGTGTGTATTAGGCGTAACTTTAACTTTCCCAGCTTGCACTTGCAGACCTGAGTTTTGGTTACTTTCAACTTAATACCTTTACGCGTTCCTCAGACAAAGGGTATACTGACATACAGGCAGATGGACAACGAATTAATCCTTTTATAGTTACATATTCCTTTTGAGGTACGAAATCAAGAATCTGGTATTCGCCGCCTCCTCTGTAGATGCCTTAGAAAAATGAGAGTAAAATTGTCTACGATTGTGTTAATGCAGAAAGTTTGCGCAGAGCCGTGACAAGTTATGTAAATACGGAACTAGACATCACTGAAGTCGAATTTATTTAATTTTGTAAGTACCTACCTACCTGAAAATAATATACCTACACTTTTACACATTTTTCTATAATATTATCAAATCAACCTCTGTAAACTCGAATTTGTTTTAATTCTTTATTGTTTTTATATTTTATGTTTAAATTCCAATTGACCTATAAAACCTGGATTACACCTGGCGTTTTCGCCAGCGTGTTCGTGATGATGGGCAGAGCCTGCAGTTAACGCAGTGCCAGTGAATTACCAATAACCCTGTATAGGTACCTTGATAAACGTTTTTTTACAAAAAACTCCTTGTCAACAATTAAAAAATCGTTGATCAATGTTCTTATGTACCTAATTGTATTTTATATAATATAAATAATTATACTACGTAACACCAACCAAAAAAATAAACTTAGATACAATAGCAACTCCAATAATGAATTTGGAATCAAAACCAAAATAATTTTCAATGCTGATTTCTTGAGGATTTTATTATTTTTATTATATGTAGCACATTACATTGGAAAAAATGCATTAAAACCATACTGAAAACAGGAAATCCCGTCCTTTTTTGTGTCTTGGACGTTTGATTTTAGCAATATTGCCAGGCATGCTTCCTGTCCGAACGTTAAAATGACACTAGATGAAATGGAAACCCAACTTACCCAAAATGTCGATCGAATGAGTTCTCTTTAGAAACAGGCAGTTTCAGGGTTCCCATTGTGAACCATGGGGGGCCGTCGAATACCTGATCGAAGTACGAAACCCCTATAATAGGCCGGACTGCTAGTTTCGCTTCTGTATTCGACGTAAAAATTTTAATAAAAAATTTTAAAACTCGCTGCAAGATAATCTAGGTATATTTTTTAAATAAAACTTAATAAGACAAAAATAACATTGATATAAAAATGCATAAGAATACATTATTTTAGCTATCTTGTCGCTCCCGAGGAGCTTTCTCTGAAGGTTGCTAGAAAGGCCGTCCAACGGGGGAGAACATCATTTCAATATCAGCCGGTAGAATAGCCGGTAGCTGGTTATTTCCATTATACCTAGGTCAAACGACAAAAAGTATTTACTCCAATCCCGCCATATGAAGTCCTCTTCCGTTGCAGACTTGGCTCCAATAAAAAAACACATTATAATCTATCTATCTATGTATATAAAAGAAAGTCGTGTTAGTTACACTATTTATAACTCAAGAACGGCTGAACGGATCTCGGTGAAATTTGGCAGCGAGGTAGATGGTATCCCGGGGCCGGACATAGGCTACCTTTTATTCCGGAAAAAAGCGTGCGAAGCCGCGGGCTGCAGCTAGTATTATATAGATAGACATACATCCGTTTCAAGTTTCACTAATGGGTGCATTTTTTGCATTACATTTTAGGTGCTAAATTACTGATAGGTACCTAAATTCAATTATTTTGTATTATTGTTATTTCAATCATATTTTGCCCATGTAGAAAAAACAGGCGCAAATGTTGTGCCTTGAACAGCGAGACAGGACACTGTGCGGTATTAAAATAACCATTAATACTTCGAGATTCTTTAATATTCTTCATTCGTTTTCCTTTACGGATCTTATTTAAACAAAGGTTAATGAGTTATTTACTTCATCTATGACCTAGGCATCTAAATAAAGTCTATTAACAAAAGTTAATCTTTTCGACCGGTTCAATCGTTAATTAATTCATTTCTGCGGTCAAAGGTCAGAAATACACAAAAATCGTTGGTGCAAACTTAAACCATAGAGTCTTCGATCCATAGAGTAGATAAATTAAAATAGTTAGGTTTTAACGTTTTTGACTGAACGTCTTGAACAAACAATCTAGGAAGGAGGCTTTTCAATTCAGTTATTATGTTATATATTTTTGTATGAATCTTTAGTATATACTATATAATAATAGTAGATTATGCACGAGGAGAATGCTCTTTTTTGTGAGTACCTACGTAAACAGTAGAAATTGGTCACCCGTTTCGCGGTATTAGTGTTGTATTGCGCCTTCTGAACAGAGGTTAGTTCTAATTTCGAAGATAATATCATTGTACGGATCTACTTGCTAAAAAAATCACACATATTTTGATAATCTAAATTCTATCTCATTATTCCCAAGGCCAAGGGAGTAATTAGTTTGAATTCGGAACCTCAAAATATGTATGGCAATCAAATAATATCCCAAAAATGTTTCGAGATCGACGGGACTTGATCCCGCGTCTTTCCCTCTGTACGGGAATGTGCTAACCAACTACACATCGAGGTCAAGTGACGTAGGAGTCGACAAACTCTGGGACTTCCATCGGACTATAGCGCCCACCTACAGGGGACACATTAAAGTGTTTATCCAATCCTGTTCAATGACTAAAGTTACGTTTAGTTCGTTTGACGAGAGGTGTCGTTGCTCATTTCCTTAGAAATGAGCAACCGTACTGAGGGACAGACGCGGGTTCAAGTCCCGTCGAAGTAGAAAAATTTTTGGAATATTATTTGATTTCTTATAAATTAACCCAGTGTGAGGCTTACGCAGTATAATAATAAAAACCATATGTATGGAAATGTTGACCAAGGAGACGCAAACTAAGAGATCGCATTCGAATTGTTTGAATTTGGAAAAAAACCTTCACCTTTTCAACTATAGTCATTTGCTTTAGCATTAGTTTTCGGTTAGAGATAGGTACATAGACGTCGTATAATGAACTTTTTACAAAGCTGACGTCGTCTAGGGTGAAGTTGGGTGTGATTAAATCACGATTATAGTAACCTCGCTTCACTCGTGAGTTATTCTAGAATCCTGAGTAGCGCTCCAGATTCAATGAGGCGTAACGTAAGACACTGCTTTATCCCTCGTTGCATAATTTACTATAATTAGTTATTATTATACCTACTGATCCCAGCACAAGTGGTCCCATAAAAGTTTCATAACCATGGAATGACTATTAGCCACATAAAACTTAAATAAAGAACGGAATCAATATTCCGAAATTTTAAGTCCGTTTTTAGTATCACTAAATATACTATTCAGTCTTCGTAAATTTTTTTCTTTACTCATCGAACACGACAAATCGTGGTTATTTGAATACAAGTCTAGAATGCATGAATTCAAATATCGGAAAAACATCGAAAAAGGTATGGGTTAAAAAAGCCACCGTACTAATAAACCCTTAAAAAATGTATGGTGTTGGGAGAAGCCCACCATACTAATTGCAATTGGTTCAACCTACCCCCTACCACTTATCCTTTGGCATAAATTCTAACTTAACAGATCATCACGATTAAGACACAAAAGAAAGTAATTTTCAGGGTACTCTAAATGGCTTATTTTATTTTGTTTTGTAGTTTTGACACATGTGACATACCGTTGGAATGGCCATGAACTAGAAAAGTTTTCAATAACTTGGGAAATCTAATGCAAACTTAGCTTATTATTAATTCAATTCAAAGTTGAACTCTCAGTTTTAAAAGTTCACTTTTCAACTCTGCTTCCCGCAAATGCTGCTATATTTACCTAGATCTCACAGGCATATTATTTTATTAGTACTAGCTAACATGCCATATGTCATTAAAAGAATGTAAGCGATGTTATATACAAATAAAGTTATAGCATTTAAAACTTGAAGAAAGAAAGAATTGAAGAAAAATAATTTTAAAATGTTACAATATTTTATAAAAATAGCTAAGAGGCTTTTCAGGGTTAAATAGCCACTAAACTATTGCACTATTTGCACTTGGTTCCACCTACTTCCAGTTTCCATATGACACACGTTGTGCCGATCACCCAATATACTTACACTAATATTATATGTATATGCGAAAGTCGATGTTTGTTACGTCTTCACGCCGAAACTACTGAACCGATCAGGCTGAAATTTTGCACGGATGTAGTTTTACCTTGATTAAAGTAAAATACTTTTTATCCCGTAAAACCCACGTGAATCCACGGGCGGCTGATTGTTCTATATATATTTCTAAAATTTCATGAATATTTAACGCCCATATAATCTAATCAAGAACATAAATGTGAAAACTAGCCGAGTTAGTTCAGATAGTGGCTTCACCGATAAAAGAACTAAGATCTATATTATGTAGATAGGTGCCCAGTTTAATAGCAGTTTATAATCTTAATTTGTTAAGTTCTTTCATTATTTAATTAGTGTCTTGGCAAGTTTATACCTATCGCATTTGTATTTACGTTGAACTTGCCAAGACACTAATTAAATAATGAAAGAATGTAACAGATTAAGATTATGAACTGCTATGAAATCTCAGACGTGTATAATATATGTGTCTCAGACATTATCAAACATACAGGAGGTTTGATAATGTCTGAGATATGTTGAAAGGCTCGTGGAAATCTTAACGTGCCAGTCCTTCCTGAGTTGACTCTGTCGGATGGTTCAGAAACCTCGTGGTTTGTGAATCACAATATAAAACGCCAGGAGTATGTTGTGTGAGTTTATTCTCTTGATAAATTACATGCTAGCGATCACATCCTCTGTGAGATTTCCAAGTGTCCCTGAATGTATGTAAGCTTTATGAATACTTACTATTCATAGAGTAATGTATGTAAGCTTTATGAATACTTACTATTCATAGAGTATTCATAAAGCTTACATACATTCAGGGACACTTGGAAATCTCACAGAGGATGTGATCGCTAGTACAGCCGATCGTAAAAGGGAAGAAAGTTCTACGACGGAAGTCGGATATGACGCAATAGCTATGAGATTCCCATCTGACAGGTTGGCATTGATGGATTAGTAAAACGTCACATTCTAACAAGATACACATAGGACCAAAAGCGTGCCCAATGGTTCGTGTAAATACCCGCCGCCCGTTACTTTCCGAACTTGGCTGGACGCTCTAGCGCGCGTCTAAATATAATCTATGAAGTCGCTAGCTATTTCATTAAATTATTAATACCTACCTATTACTTAATATAGATTTAATTTATAATGTGGTAACTTGCCCAAGCTTTTCCTGATAATAAAAGCTTTGTGCACTTCATAAAAGGAGAATACGAGACGCAGAAATGTAGCGAATAGTTTTATTTTTGGAATTTAATCCCACATGGAGTAAGAATAAGCAAAGCACCCAGAAGGCCGAATAAAACAGTTCAGATCAATTCCAAGAAACACATTGAAAATATTGACAAAATATATTAATACGCTTGCTCCCGCGGCCAATCACGTCCTTTTCCGGGATAAAAAGTAGCCGTTGTCTGACCCCAGGATACCGAGTTCCTCCCTGCCAAATGTTATTAAGATCCGTTCAGCCGCTTAGGCGTGGAAAGATAACATACAAACAGATAGACGTAATTACCTACTTTCGAATTTATAGCAAGAATAGTATGGACTATTAGTGGATGGATGCAAAGCTTAGGACAGGTTCTGCTTCAGCTCCAGCTGAAAATACATACCTACCTTTAAAAACTAACTGGCTTATACACATGATTTTCCAGTTATTAAAATATTGAACGTAATTTAGGGGCAGATTCAGGGGCAGAAGCAGTCGGCTTCTGCATAACCACAACTTTTACGAAAATTAGTTTTAATGCCTATAGCAGGTGCTGCAGCTGGACAAAGTTAAGTGTTCTCTGCAATAATTATACAAAACAAAATTAGGACTTTTCACAATCCTGAGATATTTAATTGTTAAACGCGACTACCTATTTTATATTTTTGTGTGTAAAAAGCGACCATGATTTCATTTGGCTGGTGCTAAGCAAGTTTTCGTTAATTTTGTCGCAAAAAAAATAATATTATGATTGCTCGGTAGATAATTTATTTACTCCCATATTTTTTTCAACTATGGACTTACTCATAGTGTAACAAACCTTGCAAGTAAGTTGTTTAATAAATAAATCTATGAAATGATAAAACGTTCAGGTATTTATGTAGGTAACTAATTATATTGAAAGCACCATACGAAAAACCTTAAACGAGCATATATCAAAACGGGGTTTTTCTGGATGGTTGGCTTCTCATAACTACTAGGTATGCATATCTTGTCACTGGGTTATTCACTATGACCATAGGAGATTCCGTGCCGTGTAACGCGTTTCGATTGTCCATAGTGAATAACCCCCCAGGTCTTATGGAAATGAAGAGCGAGTTTTCAAAGTGCGATTTCCTACATAGATAACTGATATCTACAATAATGATTGTGTATTATAATTATGTACCTATTGGAATATGAAAGTAGTGAGTATTTTATCATTGATTTTATAGTTACTCTGAACTTTTTAAATGAATATTATTTTAAAGTCAAGGAGTCTATATTTTTTTTTTTAACTTTTGTTTTAAAATTCTATTGACTCATTATTTACTTATGGGTACATTATAAATTTATAATACTTACACCTTGCTTACAAGAAACTCATAGTATGTTTTTAGGATTCGATTATCAAAACTAGTTTTAAGTCCGGTACCTACCTGATGGTGTCATCCCGCCTGTAGAGATATGCCTGAACTGGTACCAAAATCTCAGTAAGATGAGTGCTTAGTCCCATGAAAAGGCGCTACGGTTTCATCTATCCTAAAAAATACTATTTAAAAATAACGCATAGCAGGTCTACAAGGAGGACTATACGCCGACAACAACTATATCAACTCTGCCTAACTTTCTATAGGAAAAGAGTACCTATTTCGAGTACCTACCAAAAATAGAAGAGCCCTATTATATATATAATTAATGTACTGTTAGGCTTTTTTCAAGGTGCCACGTTATTAGTGTACTAAGCGAAAAATGGGTGGTCCACCTCCCTCCCACAAACATTTTTTGTTTTAGCATTTTCCGGGTTTCAAGGTTTTTTACTGAAAAAAAGACCTCGGAACCTTCATCTAACTTTAGTCATTGAACAGGATTGGATAAACACTTTAATGTGTCCCCTGTAGGTGGGCGCTATAGTCACCTGTGGCTTTATTTAAGAACCGAAAGCATTTAAAAAATGATCTTAGTAGCAATAAGGATTTATACATATATGAGGCTAAGCACATCCCAGAAATCTAATATTTTCTATTAGTAATGTTACTAATAGAAAATATTTGGTTTTTAAATTATAATAAAAATACCAATGCAATACCGGTATCGCTGAGGCGACGACGATGTGGGCATTGGACGGGTCAGTTACTTAAAAGGATCACGAGAGAGGGCCCAAGGTTGCTACGGATTGGGCTCCAGACTCCTTTAAGACGTTAAAAAAAACAAGATCCGTCAAGTGCGAGTGTGACTCGTGCGCCGAGGGTTTCAAACGTTTGTATGTAATATGTACTATAGGTACCGGTTAAAGACATTTCATATGGATCGGTTTGCAAACTTCGGAGGGTAATGGTACATTTTCAACTTTTTTCAGTAAATTTCGAATAGTATGTAATCTACAGGAATTTCAAAAAATGTTTTGATATGTAGAAACTGATACCTTTTATTTGATACCCCACTCGGTGAGGTAGCATCTTTTGAACAAAAGTCCCCCCTTCTTGACAATTTTTTAAAAAGTTCTACTTACAGACTTCTCTATATTTTTTCTGTAAAATATAGATCCATATATTATCTACAAACGCTACATACATTTCAGATGGATTGCTTTGCAAACCTCAGTGAGGGGGGTGGGATTTCTTTTAAGGTTTTTTTAATAATTCATAAAGTATAAAACCTACAGAAATTACAAACAATGTACTTGACCTTGGAGGTCTCTTTTAAAATTTGACATCACATTTGTACTGAAAACTTTGATATAATTTTTAATAGTTTTAATTTTTTATCTGTTAATCTGTACTGGCTCACGGAATATATTATTATTTTAAATTTCATGTTATTTGCTGCTGTAGTTGAAAAGGACAGAAAAAGCGAACCTTATGGGTTTACCGATTTCCTATCTTCGAGGCACTAACTAGCCAAAAAAAAACGCTGGTGGGACGACTGGGACCATAGGCGGCTGTAGGGCATCGAGAAACGGTCATATTTTAAGAACCGGTTTTTTCGATTCCAGATTCAACATAAAACCGGATACCCGGTTTTTTCGGTTTATTCGGTGCTTTTGTTAATTTATTAGAATTTTGTAAGTAAAGTCTTAAAGTCGTGAAGTCTAGGTATGTATATCGCTATCCGATTATAGTACCTGCAAAATTTCATTTGAATCAGACGTGCCATTTCGAAATGAATAACAAACTACGTTTGTGTGAGGGAGCGAAAATCAGCAGTATTCCGGGGCCTTCTTACATATCCTATATTATATGGGTCAATAATCGAGATCTGCATAATAAACATATACTTTTTTACCTACGTAATATGAAAGAAAAATATCAATGCATTAGGATAAAATTATCTGGTTTTATCACCCAAAGACGAGTGCAGTCTGTTACATACCAGCAGATGAAAATATACGTTCCGGCTCCACACTGGTAGGTGGGATGGTCATCAAATGTTGTTATGCCAGCGACAGATAAAGGCCTCGTTGACTACCATTTTCGAGCAATGCCATTTCTAAGATTTTTTATTTTAGTGGTGCGTGCTTGCTTACACACCACTATATCTTAGAAATTCCTCACACTCAGTAATTTCTAAGAACTCAAATAATATCCCAATTTTTTTTTTACTTTGACTGTACTTGAACCCGCATCCTTTCCTCAGTACGGGAATGCGCTAACCAATTACACCACGAGGTCAAGTGACGTAGAAAAATTTTAAGATAAATTTTAGGATATTATTTGATTTCTTAGTGCCATTTCTACCCTCGCGGTAGCATACAAATCATTTGGCGTAGATGTTCTCGCAGCTAGCAACTTCTTTCAATTGTATGATAAGTTCCTCTTCATTTGTAATACATTCTTGAGAATCAGCTTCCTGCCTTGTTCCTGACGCTGATATACAAATAGGTTTGTGTTCTGTTTGTGCGTTGAAAAAGAGACACTATTTTGCGGGGCATAATCTTCACTTGAATGCCGGGAAAATACAGCCGTATCTTCGTTTTCAATATTCTGTAAATACTTTGATTGGTCAAGTATCTCAGAGTTGCTTGAGTAACTTAAGTTAGGCGTCGCTTTTTGTATTTTTTCTCAATTGTTCTGCGATATTCACAAATTTTTTAAAGAATCGAAAAAACCGAACACCTGTTTCTTACAATTTTGAGAACCGGAGATTCTTTTTGTAGCCCCTAGAAACGGGTATTCCCGGTTCTGGGAAAAACCGGTTCCGATGCCCTAGGCGGCTGGCAGGAGAAAGCACCCGATAGAAAATCTATATATAATCTCTCCTATTTCTTACCGCTTTTTACTGTTGAGTGATGTCTCATACGCTCAGAGGTGGAAACTAAAAATTACTACTTTATGACTTAAATGTCCTTTGTGTATGGATATTTGTATACCAAAAAGTTATTTTCTTAGTGTCAGTTTATTTCTAAAGGATACTATAGAAAATTACAATAACGGAATGAAAAAATTAGAACTAGTATTTACACTTATATCTTTTTCTTAAAAATCTAAGCCGTCACCAGAAGGCAATCTGCCCAGAATACTGGCAGCATTTCCACGTTGAATGGCAATGCTAATTCGTTGACCGAAATAGAAGCCAGCATTCCAGTAGACTCTATGAGAAGTTTGGTAAGATCTTTACAAAATAGCGTGTGCCCCACGACCCCAAGGACCAAGGGTTTCAACCCCAAACGGCTCAAATAGGTAACCTCGGTCAAGATTAGCGTATTTTTGCCGTTTGAGGGACTCCACTGATGTTACTGCGGAGCTGGCCCTTACCAATGTCCCTGCAAGATGTGAAGGCGCTAGGGTTTTACACACGTGGCATCCCAAACTAAAGGCCGACCCATCTTTCAGGGAATCAGAGTCATACCGTCAGGTCTTTTAGCATCATCTCACATAAGGCCACGTGGTTCGAGGGTAGCTGCCACAGTGAAAGCCCGACGGATGATGTCATTAATCGAACAATGACGGGGCACACGTCCTGCACTAGAGACACTTGCCAGTGGATGGTGACCAACCTTATCAACGGTTTCACCACGCTGGTAACGGTGTGCAACTAGGCAAGGAGAACCTAAACGCAAAGAGGTGGTTACCCGAAATGAGTTATTATCTAAAAGGGTATCTAGATTTTTGGAAGGCAGAACATGTAACCAAAGTCCTAATTCCCACTGGGAAACTGCGAGTAGACGAACACTGACACATGAGCTGGTTGACGTATTAATAATATTTTTCCGTACTAGCTCACATAGTGGTTCATCCCACAGTCTCTGAGAAGAAAGGACTTTTGGCAGATTCTGGTCAGGACAGGCTATTTCCATCTCGTCATTTCGAGTCTAAAGCTTCATCTATATACCCGTTATTTCAAAATTTTGACATATATGTAGCTAAAACGCTATGAACAAGATCTTTATTACCACGTACTGAAGGTAAAAAAGCTGGTAGTGAAACACTAAAAATTTTGCGGATTGTACGAGTATTAAAATATATTATACAGAGTGGTTTTTTGAGAAGGGCGGTGATGGCCAACTCTGGAACCACGAGGGTTAGGGAAAAGTCGTGATAGGAGTCATGACTCCTATCACGACTTTTCCCTAACCCTCGTAACCCTTATAAATCGAGGGCATGCCCTCGATTTATAAGAAAACAATAACGGCATATTTATTTTTTTCAAAAATCTTTTACTTTTGACGGAATGGAACCGTAATGGTACCTAATTACGCTACGCAGACCTTTTATGGCGAAATCGTCCGATGCATTTATCAGACCGCTTCCGTCTCTCCTTTATTTTTAACCGAATCGAATAAAGGAAAAGGGTCTATTTTGGTCGATTTCTCCTTAATTTATGGACAGATTTGGAAGAATCTTTTGCATTCGTACCTATAGAAGATGATTCTCAGCAGGTGATCCCATAACAATTTGATTCCCGAGGGATTAATATTTATCCCGCAAAACTTATAAATACGAAGTCGGTTCTTAGTATTTTAAAACAATCAAAATTATGTCAGTAAAAATATTTGGTAGGTACCTACCTACTCCACATAAGTGCCTCTAGCGTGCGAACATGGGACTAACGAAACAAATCCTATAGAAAAATGGGACGTTTCGATACCATCGAGTAACCGAACTCAGGACACTCCTTATAAGAGAAACAGGATCGATTGGCATCAAAAAAGTATTTGTGTAAAATTACCATTTCCTGGCATACAGTACATTTTTTGAAAAATCTGTGAATGCAGTTCAGAATATCTCAAAAAGTAATGGATGGTCTCCTAGGAACGTTTACCTGTAACTATAACGGTTATGGTACCTGCCCTTACCGCCCCGTCTCATAAATTCAACCTGTATAATATTTTATTTTATGTTTTCTAACAAAAGTTAAATATACAAAAGACCGTCATTATAATATTCTGGTCTATCCCCACATTATGTAGGATCGGCACAACATCAGGTATCATTTCGGCAATCAACATTAAATTCATCCTCCAATTCATTAATTTTTACATCCTGTAAAAATTAATTTAATTTTGACTACCGATCTCCCGCTCTCATAGGGAATTTAAGAATTAATTAAGACCCGGCGTCTTCTTTAACGTGTTCGTGATGATGGGCAGAGCCTGCAGTTCACGCAGTGCCAGTGAATTACCAATAACCCTGTATATCGGCAAAAATGTATTTATGTACCTTTACACATCGATCTAATTTTTTTTTTTTTTTATTTATTTATATTAAACATTATTTACATTCTTATGCTACAGCTAACATAAACCGTTGATCGGTTTGTCCGTCAGCCTCAGTCTCTATGGTAAGTATATTATCTAATTAAAAAAGGGGAGATGAGGTACAAGCTTCTCGAAAGTGGAACACTCAAATTAGGTGCAATAAGCTTCACCGATTAGGTAATGTTAGTACTTCGCTGGTAGTTTTCGGTAGTCTTTCCTTACTTTACCTTACCTACCTTAGTAACAATATTTATTTGACCGTAATTATTATTTATTTTTAGTGGGTAGGTACCCACTAAAAATAAATAAAACTACGTATATCCAAAAATAACGCCATTATGTTTGTGCTACTACGTTGATAGTGTTTGGATGAAAGTCTAAGAAAACTCGAAATAACCCATCAGCGATAAGAGGTTCATCATTATCAATACAAACTTGGCCCGATGATAAGGTCATATACTATCTATAGTTATGAATCCATACGTAAGTGAATACATTCCTCTATGCCAGATAGAAGAAGCAGATGGTATCTAGTCTATTGTGGTGATCAGCATAAGGAATGCGGAATCTCGGCTAGGAACTGTCTTACTGCAGGTAGAACTACAAGCTTACGATTGAATATTTAAGACGGCCCACCTGACAGATCCACCCTAGGCGGTCGTAGACTTCAGGGTTCTTGATTAACAGCTCGTGCTATCATCCAAAGCTGGACATAGAGATGTAGAGATTATTTATTTATATGACCTTTGTTCATTTGTTTTAGTTTATTTCTGTCTTTTTAAGTCGGAATCAAACATATATTTGTAATTTCTATAACAACTCTCAAGATGGATAACGAGAAGGTTCAATCAATAGTATCTACCGTATAAATCAGAGACAACAACTACATATATTTTAAAAGTGTGTTGTTTTCTATTTTTAAATAAAGGCAGGTGCCGTGAAATTAGGCCAATTATAGAAATTATAAGATAAGCTGGAATGTCGCGGATGTTGCAGAGGGTTGTTTGGGTTATGTTCTGAGAGGTATCTATCATATGCGTGCGCGCGCGCGGGTGGTGGTGGCGCGGGGACAAACTGCGCTCGGGGCACGTGGAGGCGCAGCGCGGGATACAGTAGCGCGCCCAGCCCCGTCCGGCACACACGATGATCGCGCCCGCGCACGCACTCGCCGCCGCGCTGCTGTGCGCGCTGGCCGGCCCCGGTTCCCTCGGCGCCAGCGCCAGCCTCCACTGTGCCATGCGCCGCGAGATCTCCCCCTGCACCTGCCGCCGCGAGGAGGCCGGCACTGGCGCCATCCTTGTCGTCTGCCAGAGGATCAACGCCTTCCAAGAGATCGCGACTGCGCTCACGGACAAGTTCAGCCCTGAGACTAAGATCGGGCTCGACATATCGCATTCGCAGCTACCGGACTTTTCCGAGCGCAGCTTCCGCGAGCTGGGCCTCTCGATCACGAGGCTCAAACTCAACTTTGACAATCTAAGGCAAGTCGATAGTTGTATTCCGTCAAGCGCGAAGGGCAGGTTCAAAACCTACTCTGTCGGTCTTATCATCCGAACGAAACGTGCCCGCTCCGTGTTAAACGAAAGGTTCAACAGTATTGATGTATTGCACAGAAGATACATGTAAGATAAACGAGAAAACAAGCTCTTGATAAGAGAAGTGCGCAGACTACGATAGGTTTTCGAATAGTCGGGCGACCAGCGGAGCTGCCTGCCTTTGCAGCGTCAGTCCCTAAGTAACTCTCCACCTGTCTTATATTTCACGAACACACAGGCTAGTTTGGCTGCACTCGTACTCTTGCGTTGGGGTTGAGTGGAACGACACATTCGTCCGTAAATTTCCCTCTCGAATGGGCTTATTATTGAAATGCTCCTTATCAGTTTTATTACAACATATAATATTGTTAATGTTTACCAGAATCGCTGACATGATTCTAGGAAAAAGGGCGGTTGTTTGCGATATACGTGCTATTTAGTTTTTGAGAAGAAGAATGATTGGGCTGTCCGTGACCCTTGTGCTCTACTCTTATTGACCATTCAATTGATCTTCGGAGATTTCTCAAGTCGCTTTAATTACTAAACGAATTGTTTTTATCGGGATTTATCTTGTAGGACTTGCTGGTCTAGTGCCAGTTTCATCTTTATTTTCATTAATTTTGATAAATTACAGGTTCATAAATGTGGTCATGAGTGTTTTCTTTATGTCGCAATGTCTCTTGTTGACATAAAACGATAAAATGGGTTTTGTTGTTTTATGTTTATAATACCTATGTTTCCGGTCCGTCTCTGATATTTTTTTGTTAATATGAATTCCGAAAATTTATAAGTGGTAATTGAAGGTATCTTCAATGTTTTTCAATGAAGTGTAACATACCTATATCCCTACGTAGATATGAAGTTCAGAACCGAACGTGTGGGGATGGCTTCTAGGAGACGATGCTTGATAGTTTGCTCGGGTTATCTAGGGTCGCTTCTAAAGCAGTAAAATTGAATGATATCATGTTGGTAGTGTCGTATTCACTGTATTTACCCATTAATGGTGAACCAACACATTACTGAGCTTGTTGTTTATCATTTTATTATTTTAAATTATTTATTTGGATCCTGTTAGGTATAAACCCGTTCGCTGTGTAGGTAGTCTCATGCCTCTGTATTTTTTTTTTGCGGAAGTTGGTGATGATTTCAGCTACAATATTACACTTATTAAAACAAAATAAACACTTCTTTATGTAGTTCTACGTTTATGTGTCATCTACCATTTGCAGCTCAGCAGCGGAGCAAGCAACTGCATCAAATACTTAATTACTTAATTCGATTCTCAGGATAAATACTCCTTATCAGCACAGAATAACTATATAACTATCAGTTTGGTTTTATTCTCATTAGATAGTTATATTAACACGGCTGTCCAAAGTTAACATAGCAACAAATTTTACAGGAGGAGCCAAAAACCATATCATCACATCAAGTGAGTGCCCTAAAAAAAGTATGAGACTAAGCTAGATGAAAGCTAGTGTTGCGGTATAGGTATCATAAGCTTCAATTATGTGTTATTTAATATTCGTAAATAATTAAAAATAGACGTTTGGCAGCAATTACTCAGCTTTTGTTTATTAAGTGAGAATCAAATACTTAAAATACATTTACAATTTTAATACGTAGCAAGTCTCTAAAAATAATGTACCTACCAAAAGTAAAAAAACATCAACTCCTTAAAATTATTACAAAAACTATGAAAACGCAAGTTTTGGGCTTTCTATAGTTAAATCATAATTTTCCCGTAAAAACAAACAAAAGCAATAAAAAGTACTTAATTTTAGATGGCCTGGTCCCCAAGTAGCCGTATTATCTTAATCGTAAATAACTGCCGTTTATCCTTTTAAAATCGGTAAGAATAACGTTATTTTAAAGACATTCATACATGCATGGCTGCCGCTTCACATGCATCTACTGAGTTATTGGCTTTTCTTTTTCTAGATCAGGACTTTTTCTGAATTCATGATTTTAAGTCGCATTGACAATTATTTTAAAACACCTTATGGGCACAGTATAACGATATAGTATAGTAGATTATAGTAATGTACAGTAGGCCAACTCCGTGAACTCGTTCAATTAAAAAGCTACTCTGCCGCCTTACAATACAGGGCAGTTCAGGTCCCACTGCGCTGTCAACTCGCCCATAAATTTGCTGCCCCTTTCCAACACGTAGCCCTCATTCGTTCTTGGGACATAACATAAAAAAGCTAGGGTAGTCTTATTCAATAAGGTTTTTAGATATAGTGCTTTCTTACACATAAGAAAAATCTAAGAAATTTTATAACCCAAAAATGTACGACGTCAATTATTAGTCTCATGTATCTCACATTGTCATTTTGTAAATATGTTATAAATGTTTATGTTGATACATTTGTATCAACATAAAATTTTGTGAGGTAAGCTGAACGAATGGGTAGGGGAGCGTCTTTAAAAATAATTAATTTTATAGACGCTCCCTCACCGCAAGCATTCGCCTCTATTAAAATATTCAGATTCGAGAATTATTTAAATCCAATGAGCAGAAACAAGCATTACAGTGCACATCCTGTAATAATGGCTGATTCGTCTGACATTGTAAAAACAACTGAAATGACTACAGCATAATGCTTCATATCGTTCTTGTTGGATTGTGACATTATAGGCGAATGCTAATGGTAATGTGTGTGTTTATTATGACTGTTATCTTTGATTGTTTTGTTTAAGATTTAGGATTATAACTAAGCGACGCGTTAAACCACTGTAGGTAATAATAAATTCTAAAAATAAAGAGAACCCAGTGCTTAGACAAACCTAACATAGGCTTTAAGGCATTGCTAATTTATGTAACGAATTTTTTTATTGAAAATTATATATATATTTATCTATCTACCATCAGTCACGGAGCTCTATAGTAACGTAATGCTCGCAAACGAATCTTGGAATGTTACCTTACGTTACAGACGAATGCAAGCAGTGAGGGAGTGCCCTACCAATGCCAATAATTAGGTAGTACATCACGTAAATAAATACATATCTATAATTTACAATACAATACAAAATTCTGTATTGTACACCAGAAAAACAACATTACAAAGAGACAATAAGACAAGTACAATAGGCGGCCTTATCGCTTAGAAGCGATCCCTTTGCAGGTAACCTTATGGCAACCTTCTTATATTTTGTTTTGAAAAAAAAAACCGGATTCAAATGCCATAAAAAAAGAAGTCTTGCTGGACAAATACTAATCCATCAAGATTATTGGTTAGAGGAGTTGAGAGTTTAAAAAGCGGCGCTTGGTAACCCTAATTGTCTAAGCCCGCCAAGCTACCCGCCAAGGCGGGCATTCCACGTACTTGTAGTTCCAAGTACTTTTGACGGAGTGCGCGTAGCCTGGTAAGGGATCCTCACTACCTTTTAATCTTGGCGATGCGATTTACTTGGTTTTAAAATTGTATTTTAGTAGACTATTGTAACCAAGTGTTGGTTACAATAGTCGTATTGGTTAAAATAGTGGCAACTTCGTATTTTTAGATAGGCTATCTTAGGATTTAGTTGTATATAAAAATAAATACTTTTTATTCTATTAAATCCAAAAATGCAAAAACGTTTTGCATTGCAACAATGTTTTTAAAATACTACACTTAATGCGTCCCTTACACGCTTACTGTTGGACAGCCGAACAGTGTATCATACATATTAATGCTGCTGAATATTCCTATCATACGTTTTTCTTAGCAGACCATTGCGGGATTAATCGCTATCATTACCTTATATATTTGTGCTAATAGTTCCTCACATGTGTGTGTTATTATTTCTTATACGGGTATGGGTATACGGAATATTAGTACTGGTGTTATTCTGGGTTTCTTATTTTTTTGTGATTTCTTCACTTTTTTAGTACTCCAACCTCATTTGGTCCGTTAGAAATTTTTGTTCAGTATAAGAAACAGGATCGACCGGCATCAAAATAAGTTTTCGTGTAAAATGCCCTGCCGTGTTATGCCAACCGTAATTTTTTGAAAATCTTGGACTAGGAATTCTCTTAAAAAATTTGGATAGTAAGGAATAATATGAGTTTTTACAGGAAAATGGAAAATAATTTTCCTGTAAAAACTTCATATTTTTTAACGCCTCCAACCGAGCCATGGCAAGCCATAGAGCGAGTACGTTAGAGTGCGGTGCGAATTTTTGATAGGCGAAACAAAAGCACTGTCGCTCATCATCATCATCTAGCGAAAAAAGCAGTCAGCGATAAGTAGTGTCAAATCAAAACAATCGAAGACGTTTGAAATGACTCCGACAACGTTTAGTGGAATCTGTATACTCCGAAGTCATGATGACGATTTTATTAACCGAGTCGAAAGTTTTATTTACGAATCATCGAAAAATCTTATAATTTTTTACTGGGAAACTCGAAAATGCCCAATTACAGGAACGATCACGTTTCAACATTTCAATTGATAGTTCAAAGTTTTGCAGTACTAACCCCCGAATACTCAAACGCAACTTCTTGATTAGCGATTTTTTAACAGCTTTCCTTGAAAAACTGTCAAAAATTATGATATAATTGAAGACGTATAATCTTTTTGATTTGTAATTTAGTAGGTATTCGGGAGCTAGTGTTTTTAAAAATAAAAAAAAATGTCTGCACGATGAGTTTTCGTTGATGAGTTTGATGAGTTTTTGTTTCATATCATAATCGCGTAATATCCGCGCGCGGTTCGAACTATTTAAAACTGATACAAAAGCGGCCAACGGCCGGCCGCTTACTTACTTTGACGAGATTCCATACGCGCTGCGGATTTACCTACTGGCATAGTATACAGACCCTACTTCTGCACAAATTGGTGTCGTTTTTAATGTTTCGAAGATCCGTTGTGTCCTTTATTCAGTCTTTAATATATCAGCTGTGTTAGTAGCAAATAACTTGAAATTTAAAATAATGATACATTTTGTGCTCAAACACCTACAGATCAAAAAGAAAATAAAAAAAAATTAACATGATAATTTTCAGTACAAATTCTGATGTCGAAACTTTAAAATAGACCTACCTACAAGGTCAAATGGGGTATCAAATGAAAGGATCAGTTTGTACATCTCAAATAAATTTTTGAAATTTCTTAGTTTTCGTACTTTTTGAAATATTTTGGAAAAAATCGATAAATTATCCATTCCCTTTTTTTTGAAGTTTGCTGAGCAATCCATCTGGAATGTATGTAGCGTTTGTAGATATGGATCTATTTCACAGGAAAAATATAAAGAAGTCTGTAAGTAGAACACTTTTTGAAAAATGGTCAAAAAGAGGGGATTTTTTTCAAAAGGGGGGCTACCTCACCGAGATCGGTATCAAATGAAAGGTATCGAAACAACGCGTGCTAGGCCGCAGGCAGAAACTATTGTAAACTATTTGGTAGGTAACAATTATTTATCTTTATTTTTGAAAATATTTATGAAGCCACAAGCGCTATCCTTTTTTAATTCTAGAGAAAAACGGAATTAAGAAGGACATAGTTTAGTTGCCATCGCCTGCTGCCGAATACAAAATATCACGACTCACAACTCGAAATAGGTACCTTTTTCGAGTTTAGTTGTTTATCACTAAGAGACAAGAGTGCTAAGCACAATTCTGTACATACTTGTGTCATGTCATGGCGTGACCCTGTGTTGGTTGAGTCTCAAAACAGTTTTTAAATTTCTGTAATATTTCTGTGTATTTCTTACGGTTAGAAATATTTTGAAAAAAGTCGAAAAATACTTATTCCACCGCCTATCTCTGAAGTTTGCGGAGCAATCAGAAATGTATGTAGCGTTTGTAGATATGGATCTATTTTTTACAGGAAAAATATAGAGAAGTCTGTAAGTAGAACAGTTTTTGAAAAATGGTCAAAAAGGGGGGAATCACTTTCAAAAGGCTACCACACGGAGTGGAGTATTAAATAAACGGTATCGATTTCTACATCTCAAAACAGTTTTTGAAATTCCTGTAGGTTAAATAATTTTCTAAATATTTTGAGAAAATTTTACTATTAGTTTGCAAGTACTGCTAGTTTGCAAACCAATACATCTTAAATGTTTTGGTTTGCTAACTTTAATTTTTAGGTATTCATTATATAGATAGATAGATAGATAGATTATCACTTTATTGCACCATCAATACACTTATAAAACAAGAACTTAATACTAATTATATATAATAATATTATATAGCAAAGTCTCTAACCGGTATATTGGTATACTTGACAAACTTTCGAAACCCTCGCAACGTGAGTCACACTCGCACTTGACGGATCTTGTTTTTATATCAGTAGTTGATAAGTTTCGTATACACATTATAAATACAAGGAAGGAAAAATCATCAGTTGGATACGTATCTATCTAATTATAAAATTGGGTTTACCACAGAGTAGACTCTATACGCAAAGCGATGAGACCTTTCAGGCCTCGGATGAGATAGCGGGATGAGCTGGGCTCTCTCAATCGCGAAGAGTGGAAGAAGAGAAGGGAGGCCTTTGCCTTACACTGGTAGATAAGACACCCTCGCCAAAATGTCCACTAACCAAATAAGAAACTGCTTCCATTGCAAGCAATGATCGAAATATGTTTAAAATTTGTTTATACGACCTTAATAATCGCTATATTTCTATGACATCTAATTGCCTTAATTAATAATTTAACATTAATGACAAGGCATGGTCGCAAGCCTCCCTGCCTGTCAAATTGGGTGACTTAGGTATACGCAAAATTTCAAGTGTAGCCCTTCCAGCGTTCCTGTCTTCCGTCTACAGCACTAGTTGAAAAAAACTTAAAGCCGTTTGGTCCCACTTGGAGTTTCACTGAAAATTTCATTTTTAGACGAAACTCGAAACGGCTTGGCATAGTGCTTGCCCCAATGCTGCTGCCCAAAATATCTTTTGTCTGTATAATATATAATCTTATTACCTAATAATTACAATTACATTAACAACTGATGAACTGTTTATTTTTGTGAAAGCATCATCATCGCATTATACACTTCATATATTTAAAATCTCGTTAGAAAATAAAGTTTTACTATAGAAATTAAAATATTATAAAACTATTCTACAGTAAAAAATATAGCAAAACGGTGGACGGTGGTAGTCACCGGCCGAGAAGCTAAGCTCAAGCGGCCGGCGACTAGGGTTGCAGAGAGACGAACTTCCTGACGATGCGCGCCGAGTGCAGGAGTACCGCCTTTTGGATCTGATCAACTTACTAGCGAGAGTCTCTTGAGATGTTGATCGAGGCTCTTCGCTATTATGCCGTTAAACGTAACGACTATCGGGACGATGGTCGCTGTATCAACATCCTACATGCTGACAACCACAATTATTATTATCTTAAGCCTATAAGTACTGACCACTTCTGGACATAGCCCTCATAGACATTGGTCTATGAGGCTATTGTATCTATTAGGTATATAGCTCAAAGAGCTATAGCTTAAAAATAACAGTAGTGTGTAGCCCTCGACTTAAGATTACTCTCATAAATTGCCTGTGTGCTGTTGGCTTCAGCCCCACGCAAGCCTTCTACAGAACTGGAGGCTCTTAATTCCCGAGATCTTGGAAAATATAAAAACAGGGCTTAAGTAACTTCCTGGAAAGGAAGTGTTGCAGAGTAGGAAAATCTATCTGTGCGGTCGCCTTCGGGCGGCACTCGTCTCGTAGGATTGTAATTCTGATCCCGTTTTGTAATTTAATTACCCTTTGGCCCAGGCCCGAGTGCGTCAATTATGAATCGTTGTACTTTACCAGCGACGACGTAGGTAAATGTTGGCTTAATATTTCCCTCTAAGAAGATTATAATGTAAGATTTTTAAATATTTTTAACATTTATTACTATTACTATATACTCTATATACTCTATATACTATTACTTCTTATTCTTTGCCGCAAAAAACACGTCACATGTATGAAGACCTCGAGAGTTAAATGTAAAAGGGGGGTCCCCGTTAACATGTTTAATTTGTTTTGTTTGTTGATATATTGACTAATAGCTTCGGCGCGCGGCTTCGCACGCGTTTTTGCAATAAAATGTAGCCTATGTGATATTCCAGGTGTGCAAAATTTCAGTCCGATCCATTCAAATTCTAATCCTGGAATCAAACATGGCTACTTTATATCCCATAAATCAGTTCCTTTGGGGTAGAAACACCTTCAAACGTCTCCGTAGAAATAACGCGTGCGATGCCTTGGGCAGAAACTAAAAAATCATAATTAACAATTCAATTAAGTTTCGATTCGAAAAGAGGCAAAGGGTTCCTCGATAAGTGCGAACAAAGTGGGTCATTCCAGCGCACATATTAACACTGACGAAATGACTTTTGAATTTGGAACACTAAAAGTTTGAACGCAATTCGCTTCAATAAAGTCCTGGCCGGAAATAAAAAAGACGACCGCTGGGGCGCGGCGGGCGAAGATTCGCCTGCGACGCAGGAGTTTGCTGGTTCGATTCCCGCCTCGGAACAAATGTTTGTACGATCTGCAGATATTTGTTCCGAGTGTTCTGGATGTTTCTATGTATAATAAAAAAATATCTATAGTTATTAAAATGTGTCAAAAACATAAGAACGAACCTTTTTTCATCTTAAACTCGATGCAATCTGTATGGACCGTGGTTTGTGCAGGTCTAAGGAATATTGTGTCACGACTCCGACTCGAACAGAAATGTACTTGATCATATCTTTAAATTAAGTATAATATTGTATAAACACCGGAACTATTTCTAAAAACCACCAGGAACTGTTTATAATAAGTGAAGTCTTATAAATAGGCTTATAATATAATTTTTTTATCGATTCTTGAAAAATGCTCTGCTACGCGAAGTTAGCTGAGCATAATATAACTTCCATTTTTTTATGTTAAATATGCCAGGACTATTCCTGAAAAGTATCGGGAACTATAGAACTCACCTGCATGCGAACAGAATTACTCTAATTTATTTATGAAGATGCTCTGCTAACTTCACCAACATGCCACACGGGACCAAAATTATTTAACCTCGAGCGACGTACTTTGAATCCTTCGCTACGCTTAGTAATCTACTCTAGAATCCTTCGCTTCGCTCTGGATTCAAAAAATCGCTCTCGCCTTAAATACATTATTTTGTTCCCTTGTGATACAATCTACTAAAAATACGCACTTATGACCTATTAAGCCGGGCACTGACCGGTGTTATGGGGTGTAATGTAACGTGTTACACAGCGTTCATGCAGTCAGTACGGGGAAAGAGGGCGCTCGCAACGAGCTACGAGACAGATTTTTGACGTTTCATGCTCGCTGCGAATTTACGCACATTACACCCGGTCATATCATACCCGACTCTTGTAAGCACACTGGCGACCGTGCCTACGCACGGCGAATAAACCGTAGATTTTTACGGCGAAAAAAACGTGTGTGAACAAAGGCACCTGAGATACAGCCTGCTGACAGACGTACTTAACAGCTCCACACTTTTTTTATATACCACCAAGGTGTCAAACAGGCATGCGGCTCGCCTGGTAGAAAGCGGTTACCACAGCCTATGGATGCCTGCAACATCAGGGAAATTACACGCGCTTCGCCAATCATCATCGTACCATCAATGGCCTATCATGTCCTCGGCTGGATATATGCCCCTGTCTGCGTGATAAAAACATTGGTATTTTTCAAAATTCCGTGCAAAGAGAGTTTCATTCAAAAATATTTTTATTCTGAAGAAAGCGACTGGAAAATTTTACACCGATAAGGCCAATGCTTCCACCCACCTTGATTGGCCGCTTGAGACCAAAACCGCTTGAGATACAAAAAATATTGTTTAAGACATTGTGCATCTACTGTCTCTACATTTAACCTACAGGAACCTCAACCCCACTTCGTTAATCTACCTTGAATTTAATTGGAAATGAATAAAGCAGCAGAGTGAGTTGATAAATAAGTTGTTATTTGTAAGTTGTAACTTGTAACATTACTATCTCTATAATTGTAGTATATAGCAATTATGACTGGCATCTGACTATCCCTATCGTATCGTATGTAGACATAATGTGAATTATTGTGAATGTTTGTAACTTTCCTCCAATTCGGTTTTTATCTGCAAGAAATACCTACTTCACCTGGCTCTGCTCTTCTCCAATACGTACAATCAATTGATTCTCATACTTTAGGTATCGGATTCATTCGCAGACAGAAAATGATAGGTAGTACCCGTTAAAGTTTACGGAGGAACGGGTAGGGGGGAGTGGTCCAACGAGGATTCAATGCCTTTTCGTAAGGCATCAAACCCCGGTATAGATAGGTAGGTAAGATGAATTCAGCAGGCAGTTAATCAAACAACAAATCATAGCATTATTGTAGTGAATTTAGGCGTACTTTTCTTTCATTTAATTCTCACTGTGGTAGGCAGGTCGCATGTTAGAAGCAGAATGCCTGACCAGAAAGAAGGGTGGTCCATGGTATAGAATATCAGTAGCTAGAAGATAGCTAGTCATGAGGCGCCCGCTCGGCAGGCCAGGCGACCATGCGACCGTTTGGCGCCGCCCCTGCGATAACCCCGGAACGTTGACCCCTCACATTTGTGTTTACTAAACTGACACTACTCACATGCACCACAATTAGTAATTAGGTATGCGATCGCATCGCTACTTCACGTGCCCTTCAATATTTAATTTGCGAATTCGTAAATTGTAGAGTACTGAACTAGCTGCCATTAAGGTAAACCGCAATACAGTGCAGCTAGAAAGGATATCTGTGCATTCAGATATCATCTGCATTTTGTACCATGACACAAAATGTTTATATACATTTTGTTATTTTCTGTCTACTTTTACTGACATCGTTAAGATATAATGTTATTTTTGTCATTATTTTTATTTTTACTCGAGTGTCAGCTGATAATAGCTTAGCATTTAGCTGTGATTAAAGTGTTATCTCTATATTGAGTAATAATACATATAATGCGTTTTATAATTTCTAATTTTAATTATGTGGGTTTAATAGATTTCATATAATTTTAAGTTTTCAGATTTTCAAGAAACCCAATATTAAAAAAACGAATACAAAATTAATATTATATTAGTATTGTGTCACTTACCTATTGCAAAAAAAAAACTTAGATGTATTCGAAATACAAATACTTATTAAATATCACAATTTCACTTAACCGGGGCGTCTGTAAGGTAAAGTCAATATGCCAATGTACTTTTTGAAATGGCAGTATTTTTGAGCTATTTTCCCCAGATTCTTAACAAATAAAAAATTATTAAAATAAATTATTGTACTAGCTGCTGCCCGCGGCTTCGCACGCGCTTTTTTAGTAGCCTATGTCCGTCCCCGGGATACCATTTACCACCCTGCCAAATTTCATTGAGATCCGTTCAGCCGTTTAGGCGTAAAAGACAAACAGACAGATAGACAGACAGACAGAGTTACTTTATGTATTGTATGTAATTTATTAAGTACATCAGTTATCTTGTCTTGTACCTACCCATAACACAAGCGCTGCCCTGCTTACTTTGGGGCTAGATGATGCTGTGTGAACAGTCCAGCGTTATTTATTCTCAAAAGCTACTCCTTGCCTTTGCCTTAGTCTTAGAACGTGTGACAAAGTCGAAAAAAGTCACAGCGCTATGACAACTATGCTATGCTAGTCACAGCGCTATGATAACTATACTATGCTAGTCACAGCGCTATGCTATGTTAGTCACAGCGCTATGCTATGCTAGTCACAGCGCTATGATAACTATGCTATGCTAGTCACAGTGCTATGATAACTATAATAATAATAATAATAATAATAATTTATTCAAAAATTACTCAAGACAAATGTTTAACATATGAATAATAATAACTTAAATTCTAAAGATTACGTTTGCCTGAACTAGGTAAAACCTGTATCTCAGGCAAAATAGCTTACAACGAATACATGTAGGTATAATCACCTAAATAAAGTAAAACAAAGCGACTGTAGATTTTCAAAATAACTTATGCTAACTACGCTAAACTAGGCTACATTTTAAGGGTACATATGTATGATACGAGTAAAAACAGATTCTGCTTATCATAAACCTTCTATAAAGAAATACCTACTATTATGATTACTGTATCGGCACTTTTAGGCGCCTCCGTAGTCTATCGAGTTTATGTACCTATTTTCTGCGATTATTTTTGCCGGACAGTCAGCAGAACCTGTAATGTGCTTACTCGGCTTCTTGAAATGTAGGCAAGTAGCACATTTGGGTTCTTCCGCCTTTCTAGTACACTCCTTTACTGAGTGACCTTGACCTCCACAGTGGCTGCAGATGTGGGTCACCTCTCGACAGGACTTGGCAGCGTGTCCATATTGCTGGCACTTGAAGCATCGTGTGACCAAAGTGAAGTCCCTCACAGGACACGAGGACCAAGAGGAGAGCTTGAGTTTCTAGGTTCAATGCTACTGCTCTGGACTTTACGGACTGGTAGAGCACTGCCATCTGCGATGTGCCATGTGCTATTTTACGGCACAGATTATTAACTTTTAGTTTGTGTTCAGAGTTTAACTTGCCAGATTCTGCGATTGAGCACACGTCGTTGAGGCACTGCTCGATGTCTGACATCCATTTCTGGATCTCTGGTGTAGGGATCAGTTCTAGGGCTTTGTCGTCTCTCTGGGACGGAGGTGCTGGGCGAGGCTGGGGCTCCGGTGCGGGAGAGGGCGTGGCGGGCGTCCGAGGTGGGCTACGGGCTGTCCTGCCGCTCCGGCTAAAGGGGCTGAGTCCGTCCATATTATTAATACATATTAATAATATTATATATATATATTTTTATTTATAGTCCATTTTCACAATTTCAAGATATGCGTAGGTATGACACAGTTACTTTTACTGCTAGTAAACAAGGTCACGAGTCAGCAAGTGATTATTTAATTTTACTAATTTTGAGCACGTCTGCTCTAACCAACGGCAAATACTCTCCCAACTATGCTATGCTAGTCACAGCGCTATGACAACTATGCTAGCTATGCTTATCATAGCCTCGTTTTACCTATAACCTAATAGGTTGTAGGATGTATGACAAGCAACTTTTGGTTTATTGCTATATCTATACTAAAAAAAAAGATGTATTTAAATTCCTAGTGTAACTATGTGTCTACATAACTCTAAAAATCATTAAGTACTGCATCTCAAGCGGCCCTTCCAAAAAATATTTATAATCCTTTTTGTTTTTTTTCCAGCGAGCTAAGAGCAACAGCATTCACGAAGCTGGATTTAGTGGACTACTTCAGTCTGGCAGACAACAACTTGCCGGACCTGCCCAGGCATGTGCTGCAGCATTTGCCGCATGTAAAGACCCTGGACTTGTGCAGGAATAAGATCACCAAGTTGACTGTGGACGATTTCAGAGTAAGTTCCTATAAGGGAGCTGGACACACCCAAGTCGACTCCTTGCCGCCGACAAGTTGACTGTCGGCTGCCTAGAAAACATAACTAGTAGTTAGACGCTAACAATAATTATCGACGTAAGATTTGTCTATTTTCGATGAATTGTTAAAACTTCGCCAGAAAGTAGCTAGATAGAAACTATTGTGGTGCATGAAAGGGGAAGTTAGAGAATTTTATGAAATGTAATGACGCGAAAATATATAAGATAAATGTTGTTATTTTAAAAATGGAATTTAATTAGGTATGTCTAAAGTACGTTTTCGTATTACAGAACCATCGATCAAGGTATCCGCTGCGCCGGCCCCCCATATATTCACAATTATACGCACCCTGAAACCATCTGTATAAGAGAACCACTTGACATGTTAGGCTACCATTTCAACTAGTGCCATTTTAGCGCTCGGACCGGAAGCATGCCTAGCAAAATTGCAACAATTTAAAATTGCCATTAAAACTACTAAAAAAGGTCGGGTTTTCCATTTTTCAGTAGTTTTAATGGATTTTTTACCACTATAATGTGCTATTAGCCCTATCCTCAAGAAATCAGCCTTGAAAATTATTTTTTGGTTTGAATATGTAACAATTTTGACTTTGTTCTTAATTCATGAATAGAGGCTATTGTTTTCATATTTATTAATGTTTTGTGTGTTCTTGTGTTTATTTTGATAAAATACTAGTTTGCAATGATTACCTACTGGTTCAAACATTTATAAAGTAATAGCAATAGTTATTTTGAATTTGAACAGTTTTCTTTTCTTGTTGCATTATATTTGTTTAGTTGACTACACAGAAACCGTTCTCTGACTACACTAACTACCTACATAACATACTATCTATTCGTTGTTAGGAAAAATATTTTTATTACTCTTATTATTAATTAGAAGGATCCAAATGAATTTAAATATGATAAGTACTAGGTATAATTGTCAGATTGTTCCTTTATGAAAACAGCGTTTATTATTATACTTAAAATTAAAATAAAATAAATTCGACTCCACTGATCTCTCCTTCCGTATGCATTTCTCTTTATCTGTAGTCTCGAAAGCCATAATATTTTACTAATATATGTGTAGTGGAATTTCATTTCGTCATAAACAACCCATCAAGTAGGGTGTCAGAATAAAGGGTTTTAATAACAAATACACTACATGTATGTTTAAACGTAATTTTAAAAAAGACAAATTGGAAAGTAACATTCTACAGTTAGGTTTTCGTTTTCCTAACGTACATTGTTATTTGACAGGGGCTAATTAACTACGTATACAAAATTACTGCTTGACATTTTTTAAGCAATCTACTACTTGATGCCTATTTTAGAAAAAAACCTGAATATTGAGAAATCCTATAAAAATACAGTGTCAGACAATCAGACACTACTGGATGCAGCAGCGTTATAGCGTTATACACATAAAGGACAACATGCTTTTATTTGGTATTTTGTGGTCGAATAAAGTTTACCTTAATAGCTATTTATTTGTTCTCCTCGTTTTATAAAGCTTGCTAAGCTGTTCTAAGATAACCTTTCATTAGCTATTAAAATTAAAATTAATTAATATTAAAAGTAATATATTAGCTATTAGAAGATTGTTAAGAATGCAAAGCAAACATAGAAACAAGATATATGGTTTAGTTGGGATGGAGTCCTGTTTCAATCTTCTCTTGTTATTTGACTGTGTGATGAAAAAGGAAGTTATGAAATGTGCGGAGCAAATGGTGCTCGTTCGTTTAGGAGTCCATGGTTCATGGTTCCCACATGCTTTAACCCACACAGATCGAATCCCAATATCCTTTGGAAATCTGTAAGAAAAAGAATAACGAAATTTTATAAGTGATTGATATTTTGTGGGATGATTGTACGAAACTGAACTACTTTGTCTAAAAGACAGGTCATAATATGATAATATAGGTGATAGTGTTTAGATCTCTCCTACCCTTACAAAAGTAATTTATCATGGTATGTCCAAAAATATTTCTCATATTTCATAAAATATTTGTCTTATTTCAACCTAAATTTCTTGGGGGAAATTTCAATTTCATAGGTAGATTCATTTCTCAAATTATCATCCACTAATAAAA
Organism: Eupithecia inturbata; assembly: GCA_963662085.1. Taxonomy (NCBI): domain Eukaryota; kingdom Metazoa; phylum Arthropoda; class Insecta; order Lepidoptera; family Geometridae; genus Eupithecia; species Eupithecia inturbata. The sequence goes on from OY759176.1 coordinate 12,509,737, forward strand.
ATCACCCTGTATAAGAAAATGATATCGATATTCGCGATTGTGCTATCATTAAAAATTATAAATTAAAACAAAAAGAATATCGATATTTCTGATTGTGCAGTCCCATCACAAAATTTGTTGAGGTGCTGCCAGATTCTTTGTTGAAACTGATATTTTTTGGTAAAATGTCGACTGAAAATATAATTCAACTAGAAAGTGTAATAATAATCTAAAACATGCATAATAAATTAACTAATGAAAGTATTTTCTAAAAATCTTTGCTATTTTGAAATGTACCCATATAAATGCGGTGATATTGCAGTATTTCCCTAAAAATCACACGAATCTATAGTAATCATTATTGGTTCATTACAATAGGAAAATTTTATTAATGATTGTAAAATAAAATATTCAGTTTTAGTGTTAACTCAACTACGAAACTTGCTCTAGAATATTACACTGTATAACTTACTGGCAACACCTTAGTACAGACGAATATTTTTCTATTTTTGCTAAATAAGTGCATTATTTAATTGTATTTGGACAAAATAATACTTACAGATGAAATGTAATATTATCCTTTTGTAGGTTTGAAGTTTCTGACCTATTTTTGCACCAAAAAACACTGCAACTCGGCATTTTCACCGGAGCTTATTCTGCGCGCATTGCAATCCCACAACTGGCGGCCGACGCGCGGCAACTAGTTTTATATAACGGGTATGACCGCCGCTCTCGTACCTTTGGCAGAGGGGGTACGCCTATGAGTGTCGCCTCCGTTCTGGTTTAATGCTCTAAGGTTCTAGTTATCTACCGGGGAGGCAGTGGAAACCTCCTTGATCGATGTTGAGAACAAAACAAATGTCTCAAATATAAAAAAAAACTAGAAATAACCATTTTGAAATGTACATACTTCCTTTTCTTTTTTTTTATCGGTAATGGCCTTCATTAACAAAGAAAATTACAATCAAATAATAAGAACAAATTAGAAGTAGTATTTACAATTGAAACAATTAAACTAACTGCAGACAGTTGCAAACAATCTATAGGTAGAACTGATCCATATCAATACCAGCCGGAAGCGTCCCCAAGACGCGGCTGCATTGCCCCGCGCTGTATGGCAATGCTGATACCTCTTTTAATTGATCCTAACTTGATTTAATTCATTGGTTTTAACCCCCTTTGGGCCCCCTTACCCCAAAAACTTCTAGACGGATTGTAACACTACGTCTATGCCCTGAAATTATGCCAAAAACAGGAAATGGTTCATTCCAAAATATAGTTCTGTTCTCATTATTATATTAAATAAGTTATGTATTACATTGTAGGTACTTTATTATTATTTGTGATCAAGTAATCTGCATTAAACGCCATCTAGCGACAAGTGGAAATAGTAATCTAAATATTTTTGTACTCTAAAATGTATGTAGATGTTTAGAGCCAAACATCTCATAAATCACAGGAAATCTATTTCTGAGCTTTGCAGCACAGTTTGATACCGTACGGCACAGATAATTTGTTGATAATTGTTCAGGATTCATCTCGGTTTCGACGGAATCAGCGGGGCTGTCAGCTTGACGTCAAGATAGTAGCCACATTGAAATACCTAAATATCTCCTTATTATATATACTGCTATATAGGAGCAATATTTATTATGCTTCGGGCACCGGAGGCATTATATATTGCATTATTTTTTGGCATAGTAGAAACCACCAAATTTTATGGCGGAGCTACTAACTTGACGGACACGATGGATTTGGTCTCACTAAGTTACCAGTACATTTAACAAGTCTCAGTACATTCTATCAAATTCACGCAAATCGCATCAACGGTTGGGCAGTTATGCTCGAAGTGACTATTGCGCCATACAGCCAAATCTCACAAGCTGCCTCTGAGATGTACGTTCGTTTCACTCACACCGATAAATTACACTGAAATTTCGCCCTAACCCAGCCCCCACACAGCCCCAGCCACGACTCGATAGAACGAAAATTGACGAACGAGGGAAAAAAAAAGACAAGAAATTTGTTATTAATTTTAACAGATCAAAACAGATAAAGCTCAAACTAACATATCTAACCCCGCGTAGTTACCGATACATATGAAATGCTGAAAGAGTAAAGTGGAAAAGATTAAGTTTAATAATATGAATTAAATAATAATATATATATATTTTATTTATTAATTTAATATTTTTTTATGTAATGTTGTGGTCGTATGTTGTGGTCTAAAAGTAAAAATATTATTCTGGAAAGTCCCGAAATTTCTTGGCAAATGATTTAACGATTTCCCGGTTCTCAAGTTGGCCAAAATCTTTCAAAACTCGGAATTTCTGGAACCAAACCCTACTGCGTACGCTGCGTACGCTCCGATTCCGATCCGGTAGATTTACGCGATTTAGGATTTTTTGATTGATTTCTATGGTACAGCGTACACTGGATCGGCATATCTACCGATACCGATGCCAGGCATATTTATATACAGACGCCACGTACGCTGCTTTATGGTCCGATTCCGATCCGGTGGACGCATAGCTACATATATTGACTCCCTGACACGTCAATGCGAGAGAGACTTGCTCTCCAAGGTTTTATTTTGAAATGATCTCCAAATTAATCATTATGAAATCTTATTACCAATATCCGCTCATTTGACACCCCACTCAAAAACATAATATTATTTGCAGGACATTCAGGACCTAGAGCACCTATTGGTAGCTGATAACTCCATATCCAAGATAGAAAGAGACGCGATACCCAAAGGGCTAAAGCACGTACACCTAGGCCTCAACAAGCTTAGCTCCTTGAACGGAGCTCTACGTGATCTGGACGACTTGGAGTGGATATTCATCAACGCAAATCATTTGAAGTCCATTGATAATGAGCTTCCAGTTGTAAGTGTGACAATTTATAATATCTATAATAAATTTATTATATTGATAACATATCTCTAGGGTTTTATAACGGGCCATGGACCGGACCTCATCATCGACATGATGCCTTAGCTAAAATACCTCCGCATAATAGACCAGATCGCTACAATTTCCGATCCTGCGCTACCCGCATCCAATGGTTTCCCGCAACTTTCACGAAGCCGTGGTTCACTTTGTCCTTCCGCTTGCCTAAAAACGTTATAAGTCTATCATATCTATCATGAATTAATATTCGTGATGAGGAAGTTTTTTGCGATATCTCACTTTTTTAGTACCTACTCCAACCTCTGTTGGTCCCATAGAAGTTTATGATCAGTTATAAAACAGAATCGATTGTCATCAAAAAATGATTCGTGTAAAATGTACGTTTTTTGTAAACAATACATTTTTTTTCAACCTGACAATAGGGACTTTTTTAAAAATATGGATAATCTCCTAAGACCATTTTCCTGTAGCTACACCGCACCGGTTAAGGTGCTTGCTCGCACGTCTCTGGTGGAAACACTCACGTCGTTACACAGCCTCGCAACGCATCCTCGCAACGCGCAGCTATCTCGCACATTTCTGGTGGAAACACTCACGTCGTTACATAGCCTCGCAACGCATCCTCGCAACGCTCAGCTAACTCGCACATCACTAATGGAACAGCCTTATTGCCTTGTCCAAAAAATCCACCCTGACCAATTGTCGTGAAACTGACAATATTCTAGATTGTTTCACCTTGTCGGATAGCTGAAGAAACATTGATATTTTTAAGTACATCTGTAACATAACTGCCATAGTTTTTTTTATATACCTCAAAGAAATTTATACTTTGTACAAATTTATTAATTTTCAAACTACACAAAAATCGTTACAAAATAGAACTATATATGCACAAATTATAAGAAGGCCCTATTTGACTAAAATAGGTAATTTTTGTAAATAAGTTGTGATAGGTATATCCAATATGGCCCAGCGTGGGGATTATGGACATTACCCCCAATTAGATAAATGCCAATAAGGCGCTTATCAGGGGGAGGCCTGGGTCCAGCAGTGGACCAATATAGGCTGTGGAGATGGAGATGGATGGAAGTCCAACATCTCGAAAACGGTTAAGTTTGGGTTATCGTGTTAGAAAATTACAAACAAATAAGAAAAACTAATTGGAACTATTATTTACAACTAGCTGTACCCGCAACTTCGTTCGCGATTGCCATACCTGCCGGTTAATTAGGTATTCACATTTGACCACAGTTTCTCTCATATTAAGAAACGCTGGGCAAACAAAGCTTCAATGTGCAGAATTGGACTCGTTACACTTATAATATAAGTACCTGTATTAAGGCAGGTACCTAGATTGTGTATAAATCGTGTAGGGTCTACGCGGGATAGCATGCATCTTCAATCCCATTCTTAATCTACACGATTTTTTGGTACGACTCGGCCGGCCGAGTTTGACACTTCAAGAAGTGTCATAAACTGCGAAAGCAAAATATGACCGGTTTCGCTTCTTACACGTGGTTTGGTTACGTTCAGCAGGGTTCAACTGATGGGTGCGTCTTGGAAGAAAATAAATAGATGGATAGAATAAATCTAGAAACTTACCTAAAACAACATACAGAAGAACCGCACTGAATTACGGGGTAAAAAGTAATCATTGTCCTTCCTCGTAGTATGAACTCAAATCGTGTCAAGTTTCATTTCTTTCAGAATCTACGATGAATTTCAGGATTAAAAGTATTTTATGTCCTTCTTCGTAGTACGAACTCAAATCTTGCCAACTTTAATTTAAATTCATTCAGTTGTTTTGGTTTTATGCATGGCCAAAGAATTTTACTTTCATCCCCTCTCCCAGGGGAACCGTACTGAACTCCGAGATGAAAAGTATCTTATGTCCTTCCTCGTAGTAAGAACTCAAATGGTGCCAAGTTTCCTATTAAATCATTCAGTAGTATCGGCGTGATGCAGACGGACAGACAAAAATGAAATAAATTATAATTTTGGCTTCAGTATAGTTAATGAGTGCCCTCCAAAAAAAAATAATCTTCAATGTACAGAATTGGACCTATTACAGTTTTATTATAAGTATAGATTGAAACAATTGAGGTAACTGAAGATTTTTGCAAAAAATCTACAGGAACCTCAACTGATCGAGATCCTAGGTCCGTGGGGTAACGATGCACTCTGGGTTTTAAAAAATATCTGAGGGTCTCGAGGTCGAAGCGAGGCGTGACCCGAGAGCTGGTGAGTATCTGGCGCAGCGCATCAGCATTGCCATAGAGCGGGGCAATGCAACCAGCGTCTTGGGGATGCTTCCGACTGGTATTGATATGGATCCGTTTAGCTACCTGTAGATTGATTAGTGTTTCATAGTTAAATCATTTAGTGATGATGGAAATTACAACTGCCTCAAGGGTCTAGGTCGACTTAACCAGTAACCCTGTAATCTACTGAAGATGTACTTATAACAAAACTGTAACAGGTCCGATACTAAATAATTCGTTACTAAATAAATTACTTAAAAATGACTTAAAATTCTGTATTTTGAAGATATTTTGATTTTTTTTTGTTGAGGGCACTCTAGAGGTATTATCGATGCTGAAGCCAAAACTGTAATTTTGTTTCATTTTTGTCTGTCTGTCTGTATCTAGGCCGCGCAACACGCCGAAACTACTGAAAGAATTCAAATGAAACTTGTCACGATTTGAGTTCATACTACGCCGAAGGACATAGGATACTTTTATTCCGGAATTGAATACGGTTCCCCTGGGAGAGGGGATGAAAATAAAATTCTTTGGCCGCCCATCACGGCGAAACTACGTAATGTACTCAAATGAAACTTGGCACGATTTTAGTTCATACTACGAGTAAGGACATAGAATACTTTTTATTTCAGAATTCACTATGGAGAGAGGGGATGAAAGACAAAATGTGTACTTAGTTGTAATTCATTTACGCGTCGTCCGAATCATTCTTTGTTTTTGTTAGAAACCGTGTTGCAAGATCGAATTTGACTAAATCAGTAGAAAGTCGAGTAGAATATAAGTAGATTGAAGAAAAAATAAGAAAATTTTGAAAAAAGCTGTATTTAGGTAAGTTTTTCTAGTTTATTTCTTAAGTTTAAGAAGTTTAAGTCCTACCACCACCCACCGTCCACGTAGTCGAGGACTATCTGTCACGCCTAAACGCGCTAAGCTTGAACAACAGAGTCGTCTTAAGAATCTGATGGGTCACGCGGAAATCAACGGCAATGAGTGTGCTTGCGAGTTCCGGGACCAAGGGGCCTCAGCTGGGCCCCCAGCCGTTCTGTGGCCGTCCTAAAAGCTTGGCTCACAGAACCCTCTTGGAATCCTGCTACGAGGAATCGTCCATGTTCTAGAAGTATTCCTCGGGCATGAGTCACTCAAGGTCATTGATAAAAACTTACGATAAACGGTACACCAACCGAATCCTAGCGTTAACAGAAGCAACCTTCGCATCATGACAAAAACCCTAACTGGACACTGTCGCGTTAACAAGCACATATTCAAAATGGGGCTAAGCAACACACAATCCTACAGATTCTGCGAGGAGGCGGAGGAAACGCCTCTCCATCTGCTAGGAGAGTGTGGAGCGCTGATGCAAAAACGTAGCATTCACCTAGGCAAGCACCTGCACAGTCCAGACGAGCTAAGATACACCACGCCGAAGAAAATCCTAGTTTCTAACAGCTGCAAGGGTTAGGCGAATTATGAACGCCGCAGCTTCAAGGCTGAACACACAAAGTGGCGATCACAATAGGCCTATCATGGCCGCAGTGATGCGAATTCCACCTAAAGCAAAAAAAAAAGATTAGGGAACCTACCTGCGACCCAATACCTATTTCAGGCAACGTAAAATGTACAAATGGTCCATGCGATCTGAACATCATGTTCATGGGAACATGATGTTTGGTGGTTCCGTTCAGCTGGTCTAGTTGACTGTAACACCGAGAAATTTATTTTTCTCGATAAGACCGTCGAAGTTTTTTCACTCAGATTTTTTTTACTTTGGTTTACAATCCCCACCTACTACCGAAAATCAAGTGCGGTGGTCCAGTCAACGGGCTGAACGGAACCACGATTAAGAAGCGAAACCGATCATATTTTCTTGTGTCCTTTAATTTTATGCTAGTTAATTAACTGAGTTGGCAAAATATATAAACCTTCATTCATTGGTAGCAATTGCCATAATATAATTTATACTAGGTATATACTTAAAATATGTGACGGTCGGAATACGGCCAGACCTCGACACAAATTAGTCCTTTTGTATTGCGGTCTGGCCGTATTGTGTGGATCTACGTGGCCCAAAGGTCATGCGTGATTCAATTTCCAGAAAGCCAAAAGGATATCTCTGATCCACGCAGCGCACAATGAACTGCAAAACCTGCCCGTGGACTTGAAGCAGATGACCTCCTTAGACTCGCTGTATTTCTACGGAAACCACCTAAGATCATTAGATGGAGCTCTCCAAAAATCTAGAAGACTAATGAGGATTGGACTATCTTTCAATAAAATTGAATTTGTGAGTAAAACTCTGACATTGAGATCATCAAATAGACCCGGTTACTTTGAACTAGACCCAGAAAAGTAGCCACTGTAGAGGCCAAAATTGTATATGGAGCCAATTCTTTGGATTACTCAATTATACAAATAAGAACCATTAAAATGTACACGTTATTTGATACCCCACATTAAGCCAAATTAAAAAAAAAATTGCAGCTCGCTGAAGATGAATTCACGGAAGCAGAAAAACTTGCGGAGTTGGATATTGCTTACAATAATCTACAATCCCTGAACGGGTCATTGAGAAGCCTGAAATCTCTGCGATATCTAAACCTCACCCACAATTTGATGACGGAGTTTTCTTTGCAAGAAATAAAGGGCTTGAAACGGCTGTCGGTTATCGATCTTTCGCACAACAAAATCAATCGTGTTACAGGGAACATGGTGGTAAGTTAAAACGATTATTGTTTGTAGTACCTGTTTTGCTCCCCATTTTAACAGTAACTCTACATTGTATTGTCCCTCCTCTACGTTGACATGTCTATCTAAATGCTTTGTTTAATTTTAAAGATAAAAATACTTTATTGACTTTGTAACAATGTTTGAATGTTTTTCGGCTTCGTTACTTAGGTTTTTTTGTCAGATCGTCTAAGACGATGAGGTAAACCAAAAAATATGGCTTGTACTTACAAAAATGTTGGTACAAGATTGAAATAACTATAAATTGCACACTGTCTAAAAATGTGATTTGAGTGCCATAAACTCGCGCGTAAGCTTATAATATTTATGTCTTCCACTCTACCCACACGTAACCAAAAATTATCTACCCCGTGTAGGTTGTTCCTTAAAGCTGATGTTGGGATTTGCCAAAAACCTTTCAGAATCTGGTGGATGTAGAGACGCGAGTGTTGGAGTTACGCTTGGACCACAATTTCATTCTGACCTTAGGCGGCGCCCTAATGGGGCTCCACGGCTTACTACGGCTGAACTTGAGTAACAACCTCCTTCAACAAATAGCCCCCGATGACCTGATTGGCTTGGACGAGCTGCGGTTACTCGACGTATCACACAACCATATAACTACACTAGAGGAAACCTCGAAGGTTCGTTATTCTAATATTGATTTGCATAGCGAATGTCGTAAATAATTAGAGTCATACGGGGTAAGGTAACCGATCGCAGCGGGTAAGTGAGCGCACACCCATTATCTACGGAACAGGGCGCGTGGGGTACCTACACAGTTTGTTTTGGTGGTTTGGCAACGTCTATACAGACAACTAATTGCGACGCATTACTTGACCGCACTGCGGGTGTAACACCTAGTAGGATGAACCTGAAAATTTTGAGAAATCGAAGTTTGTTATTGTGTATTTTTCGAAGTGTGTAGCGTCTAAGATGCTGGGCCGATATTAGCAAGTCTTTTGCTGTAGATTTAGAACTTATCTAGGCATGTTATGCAAAATAAAGTGCTAGGCTTAGTAATTCATTTTCTGATTTATGTTTATGTGCATTCATTCGTAATTTGTCCATTGGGGTTAAGTATGTGGGAGTAGGTGTTCGCACGCATATGTTAGGCATGACATGCGGACATACCGCATATACCTACCCACATACTAGTTATATGGTGGATACCTTTGTCTCAAAATAATCTAACCCTAATATGCATTAAAAGTTAGAAATGAACGCATGTAGGGTAAGCCCCCACATACGTTCACTTACCCCATAAGGGTGCACTCACTTTCCCGCAAGTCCGGGAAAATGTACGCATTCCAACTTCTTGTCTTAATTCGGATTTATTAAAAAAATGTAATTGACAGCACAAATTTGGTTAATTTCATTAAACAGATATTTTGTATACCTTTAAACAATATATCCACTCTTCTAAATACTATATAATGAGCATGGTGAAATTTTAAAGTGAACCCCCGAATTGTTCTATAGCTATTGTGTTTTTGTGTGTTTATGTTTATAATATAGTAAGACTATAAATGTTTTGGTTATTTTCAGACATTTTTACCATCTCTCGAAGAGTTGATCGCTCATCACAACAATATCACGTTGCTGGATAAGGACTTCCACGGTTTACCGTCGCTGTGTATCGCTGATCTGTCATTTAATCAGATTCAGACAGTTAATTACGACTTGGTTTCAAAATCGCGGTGTACCATCAATGGTGTCCCCGGAATTCTAAAGTTATATCTACAAGGTACGTAATAGTCTCATCTAAACAAAACCAAGTATGTATTCATAGCTTGCCAATCGACCTATCATCTGGCAAGCTTTGGAACATACTGTACCATATTCTGTGAAAAATCGGATCATTCGTTCCTAGTATTAATTTCATTTTGATAAAGCTGGTACTTCATGTTTGCTATGGCTTTTTTCAGCGATGCGAATTTATTCCATGTTTTGTGAGATATTGTAGTGTATGTATTTACCATCTATATTTGCAACAGCGAACGATAGTAAAGCCGCTTTTGTTGCCTTTAACCAACGTGCTTTTTGTACTGCTTGGTTTCGGCCCCAGCCATGCTTCAATCATACTGCGAGCTTAGCGCAGGTGCGACGAGACGGCGGCGGCGCAGCGGCGGGCGCGAATTATCAAACATAAAAGCGGTTTTTAAGAACGCGAACTTACTCCGCTCGACGCATGTGACACACGTGAACATTACGCACTCTGTATTGCGATGTCGTCGACAGAAGAAGCTTTTTATGAAACCGCCGCGGCCGCGCCGTTTGCGTTCATACTAAAAAAGTGACTAAGGCGGGTGCCTAGCGCGACGGGCTTGAGCGAGTAAGCACGCGTAATTTTCAAAAGTTCCTATTCGCGCGTTATGGCCGCACTAAGGGTCTAGTCAACAAGAGATGAGCGGGTGGCGGGCGCGGTATCAAACTTTATGGGTTTTGGAAAACAGTGTTGAAAATTTAGCATATTACAAGATTTGGCATAACTATTATTTTAATCATGAGTATAGTGTAAGGTATATAGATTCAGATCAGATCAGCTGAGTAGTTTTGGCGTGAAAAGGGAACAAACATCTAAACGTCCATCCAACCTATTGCAATATACAAATAAATATAATTTGTGTCAAACTTTATTTATTTCGCGCACACCATCTCTGGTTTTCAACACCTCCCAACTCAGGATATAATTGTCTAGTAATAAATTGGCGTGTTTTAAAAAACGATAAACCGTCTTCAAATTCCGATGTATAGTTAATATTCATCTATGTCTCGGAAGAACGAAATCACACCTCTCTTACTTTCCCTGACCGAAGGTCTATGTTCACGTGCAAAAAATTGAGTTTACACTGGGGCAACATCTAGATAAAATTCAAGTATAATTTAGTTTGATGACACATGGATGAAGCTGTTGACGCCTGTTGGCATGGAAACCATTAATTAGGTGATAATGAAATTATCATATTCTGAAGAATTTTTACAAACCAACGTTTTAAGGCGCACATAGCGATTCCTCGAGAATCAAACTTATAGGATACCACCTCAAAATCAATTTTGATACAACAACGAAAGAATCATCAAAATCTATTAGCAATTGGCGCAGATATCACCCAAACTGTTGTAGCTAGTCGTAATTCTCCAAATATATTAAATTGGTTTTTTAGTTTAACGGGATAAATACTAATCCCTCGGGAATTAAATATTTATGGGACCACCTTGGGATCATTCTCTATACAATAGTGGAAGAATCGGTAAAATCGTTTACCCATAGTAGGAAATATCAAGTAACTTACATACATAAAAAAAAAACATATAGACGAACTGAGAACCTCCTCCTTTTTGAAGTCGGTTAAAAATAACAAATCCTCGTCCATGATTGCCACACCTGCAATACGTCTAATTGCTACAACCACCCGCTCGCCATTGTGGCCACCGCACGCGCCCGCCTTAGCCCTAGCATAGATGAAGGAATGGCCCTAGCCACCGCGCATTCTCTGTGAAAGCGCACTTAGGACGCGTTCGTTCAATAATCTACAGTCTGCACCGTTGTGCAGACTGTATAGTCATGTCGGACCACTAATGCGACGCTATAAAGCGGTGGTGGAAGTGGAATAAAAAAATCCTTAAGTTTTATACCAACCTAATTCTAAATAATCAAATTGGTAATCGATTTTATAAAATTATTATTCTGTCTTTCTGATTGTTCGTGAGCTGGAGTGTTGTGATCAAGCTCGACGCGGTGACCAGCCGAATAGAGATGCATATATTTGTATTCTTTTGTGTTCACACCCATACACAATACCAATAGGTTTTTTATGGCTTTTACAAGTCTAGATGTGAACATAGTGCTTTGATATGTATTTCTTTATGGAAATATCTAATTCTGTTATAATGAATAATGAGGGCTGTAGCAATAAATGATATTCCAGAGAATCCCGTGCTCTGCGACGAACGTATGTACGAGCTAATGACAGTTCTGGAGAGCCTGAACGCGCGCGTCAGCGGTGTGTCCGCATGCGCGACCACCACCGCCTCGCCGGTGCTGATGCGCGCGCTCGGCGACGACGCGCTGCCGAACGCCGCACCCGTGGTGGTCCAACCCTCGCATCTGCTGTACCGCCGCGTAGGCGCCCTCATAGGCCACGTCCTCCCGGACCTCGAGGCACCCCCTCCGCGCCTCGACCCCCTTCAATCATCCTCCTCCAACGTCGTTCTCAAGTGGCCTGAAGAGAAGGAGCTTGCGCACTTCGCGCACCCGCTTGCGGATCATCTCCGTCTGCGGGACAAGAACGACTCTCCTCGCTGAAGCCCCTCGCAGCGAGCGCGAGTTCCAGCGCAGCGGGTCGGTAGCTGGAGCGGTTCCTTCCACAGGGCGATTCAAATTATGTTTTAGTAAACTTTGTGTGAGACAATGCGTGACGAACTCATTATGAATGTAAGTAATTTTTCCTCAAAAATCAGTAATTAGACTTGTAGGTAGTACTCATAGTTTTGTGAAAACTAAGTCATTTTTTTCGGAAATATTAAGGTATGTCTACATTATTACTAACAACAAAGTGCCTATAACATAAACGATATGTACGTACTGTACAGCTTTAAACCTAAAAAGAATCTGAATAAAAAAACTTGGCTGAAACACTGCCATGATGCTGTGCCTAGAATCTAGACACAGAGAGTTTTACAAGATTTATAGTTTATACAAAATATCAGGACTCTAGAATTTTGTGTTTTCGCTTATCATTCATTATACTTAATTAAAATGGCATTCAATCAAAGGCATAGCAGGTAAATTAAGTTCTTAGGTATTATAAAAACAACGCCAAAGCATTTTTTCAAAGATAAGGAACGATTAGGTAGTATGGGTATTGCCGTCTCTACCTAGGTAAGGCAATATACATATTTTTAACCTTGGTATATTTAAAATTCCTTTTGTTACCATGCTCAGAATGGCTTATGAAGGCATAAGTGATAAACCCCACCTATTTTTAGGTAGGTAGGTACCTACTTTTCTTGTAAAAAATTATAGAGCTCAAACATTATAGGCTCAGGTACCAATATGTTCTAATGAAAAAACTTACATTATGGCGCTACCCCGACCCAGAACAGTATCTTATTATTATTACGGTTATCTTTTTATTACGGTAAACAAAAGAAATTTCTAAAATCCATCGGGCAGTTTGTGATACCTATCATAAGCTTTTTTTTAATGCCTCTGTAATAGTTTTATTTTGTATAGTTTAGACAGAGATGCGAAGACAGAGTTTGGTGGCCAAAAAGAGCAACTTCGCATCTTTGCATAAACTATACAAAATACAACTATTACAGAGGCATTAAAAAAAAGCTTATGATAGATATCACAAACTGCCCAATGGATATTAGAAAATTCCTTTGTTTAACGTAATAACAAGACAAACTAGGTGGCAGCGCTGTCCTGGGTCGGTGTAGCGCCTTAAACATAAACCTTAAAAAAGGATATTTACCTAACCCACTCGAAGGTATCTACAAAATGTAAATCTGTATAGCTTCTAACAAGCTTCACACACTTATACCTAAATATCTCATAACTTTATGCAATAGGAGACGTTCGTTTTTTAACAGACCATTGCTTAAAATTCACTGCGAATTAATTTGTAACCTGTGTTTGTGTATATTATGACATTCGGAACAGCGCCATCGTACTAATTATAATTTAAAAATACATATATCGAGATTACTTTATGAAAGAAAACATACTTACTGCCGAATTCGGAACCTCCTCCTTTTTTTGAAGTAGGTTACAAATGGCTTTGCCACTACAAACTTTAGGTCTGTACTATGAAAGCTTCCGCAAGCATTACATGAGCAGTCATTTTGTGAGCGGCGTATCGCAAGCGTAGAATCTCTGCTCAAGTAAAACTTTATTAAAGAACGTACCTAACTCTGACCCCATTCTGGTTGTAATCTCAAAAAGTTTGTCAAAAAGTAAATAGGGTCTTGTCTTGAGTTTTGGTGGTTTTGAAATAACTACCAAAAGTTCCTTTACTTTCAAAATCTTACTTCCTTGATAGATTTTGCTCAGTTTTTTTATTAGCTCTTCAGAATTATTGATATTTGGTGCGAATCGAAACTGATGCCTGAAATAATAAAGTATTATAATTACTATTGGCATGTAATTTACTAATTTTGTTAAATTCCAGTTTTATTTGGTGTTTTTACTGTTTGATTCGCATTGGTAGTAAGTTCCTAGGTATAAAAGGCAAGATAATTCTTGGAATGATGTTTTTTGGCATTGAAGTAGAAGAAAGTTCTATGTCGAGTTAGGTTAAACTCTGCTACAGACATCAAAGAAAGTCAACATCGATGCGGCAAAGGCGGTGACTTCACGTCCTTTTGCTTTTATTCAAATAAAATACTTATGTAAGGTACACTCAAAAATAGACATAATTTATACATAGACATATGCATCACCCAAGCGTAGATAGATGGCTGATACTACCTACCAAAATTAAATGTAGTCGACAGAGGGCGCCTAATTTTTACATAGACATAAGCAAAGTTTATCTGAGAAGAGGCTTTACGAAGCTAAATGTCGGTGAAAGCCATAACTACAGTAGTAATATTATGTTTCTATGACATCTGTCAAATTTGTAACTCATGGTACCTAATTCTAAGCAAATGAAGCCCAAACTACATTTGCTGTAGTATAGGTTACTACACTGACGTAGGATAGTTATCTACGTGACTCATACTGCGCATTTTAGTACCCAACTATCCGCTAGGGGCACCTTAAAAGTTTTCATATATTTTTTAACTACAGTCGCTAGATATTTATAATATTAATCTATAAATCGATACCTACTCAAGCCAAAACTGTATTTTTTTCATTTATATCCAGGCTGTCTGTATCTTGGCCGCACATCACGCCGAAACTACTGAATGAATTCAAATGAAACTTGGCATGATTTGAGTTCATACTACGAGGTAGGACATTTGATACTTACATTTGTTCCCTTGCAGGGGGATGAAACTTAAAATAGTAATTCTTAACGCGTAGTCCGATTTCATTCATTCTTTTCATGTTAGAAAAGAGAAAGATTGTCACGTATATATTTTATTCTTGTAGGTACATAATATTCAGAAATAACAGACACCACAACAGTACACAACCCACAATATGAGTTACAAAAATAACTTGAAACCCGGAATGTACAGGAATTTTTAAGCCGACTCATCATAATTATGTTGGTGCAATGTGCGCACTTTATCGTTTATGCATAATGGATAGGCCTAATGTCAAAGACAAACCATTCCAAAGGATATTATTGTTATTCTTTCACATAAATTTGCAAGAATACTAAATTTTTATACATTATTTCAGATCATAAAACTATTTTAGTAATTGTATTCAGCCTGCACGCAGGCGTGCAAATCTTGTGTGAGTTAAATTATTAGAAGTACCTAAGTATTAGTCATGGCATTTATGTTACAATTCAAATTTCTAATTATTCGTTTACATTATAAAAATATTTTCCTAGTAGCCATCCACTTAACTTTTTCCTATATAATATATTTATTTAATTATTTTAATTAGTTCGATAATTTATTGTAAAAGGTAATTAAAATGTTATAAACATTTCTTTTATATATATCTTTATGTCACTGGTGTTAGTAGAGCAAATTGTTAAATTTAGGCATTTCGCCGATAGTGATTTTACAAACTGACAAATTTTCCTAATATACAATCATGCGAGAGGCAGGATCCTACAGTTCTTGAAGAGAGGCTTGCATCTATCGAACCAAGGAGTTAGATTTTGCCAAACAATCATTATTACACAGTATGCACCTCCAAAATAACTTGAAGCCCATAATCTATACCTTCAAGAACATGTCTCATCTAAAGCTGGCGTATGATTCTGATGATTGTAGTGTAGGCAGGTGCTGAGTAGGTAGACTTATTGTCAAAGTCAGTAACGTCATCCTGAAGGCATGATTAACTGATAACTACGTCATAGATATTACGTAAAAACAAGAAGTTACTTGTAATTCTTTATTGTACACAATAATACATAAGCATGAAATTAAATCATGCTTATGTATTATTGTGTACAATAAAGAATTACAAGTAAAAACAAGAAGCTTAAAACAAGATTATGTATAGTTCTTGCGTAAAAATTACAAAAGTTCAATGCCATTATAATTCGTATATAGTTTTTTATAGTATTTTTGGAAAATAATCATTGCCGATTTTACAACACTAGGCACAAGCCTACACGTTAACCTTCAATTCCATTTTTTCTATAACTGGTACATTACTTCCCATGCAAGTAACTAGCGTCCATTTACTAAAGTACTATGCACTCTTTTGAAAATTCTCTACAGGTTCGAAATATGTAGGTAAATAAAATTTTCAGTTTGTAATTTTAAAATAAATAGACTTGAAATTATATAATTATGGTAGGTAGGTATTTATATAGCAAAATACAATTTTTTCTTGTTCTGTCTGTTTGTTTGAAAGTAATCTCCGAAACTCCGAAACGGCCGGACTAATTTTGACGGGATTCAGCTGATGTTATAGCAGGTTAGGTATTTTAGAAAAAGAAGGCTTCCGTGCAAAACATTTAACTTATGAAAATGTGAATTCTAAGCGGGCGAAGCCACGGCCACAGCTAGTTATAAATAAATGAAATGAAAATAAAATATATTTATTCCGATAGGTACAGGTATAAGAAAATATAAAGGTAAACTTATGTATTAGAGCAACAAACACGTCACACGGCCGAAAAAGATATAAGATGTAAGTATAAATTGCTTAAAAACTAACTAAGTTAATAATATTGTTTTGATCTGCGCTATCAGAACAGGGCCATCCTCAGCTGAATAAGTAAAATTTGTTTTTTCATCTCTCGCAAAAAATTTGTAAAAATATTGAGTAAATTCAAAAATATTGAGTAAATTTGTCTTTTGCTCTATTTGTGTAAAAAGAAATTGTTACACATAGGTATGGAAAACCCTCCTTTCACACGAAACACAGCCAAAATGAGTTTCTAACAATCACACTCCACTCTCTTTAGAATCTTTTTGGGTTCCGTACCCGAAGGCTAAAAACGGGACGATATTACTAAGCCTCCGCTGTCTGTCTGTTCGTCGTCTGTCAGCGGGCTGTGTGTATCACATGAACCGTAAAAGGTAGACAGTCGAAATATTCACAAAGTGTGTAAGTATGTGAAAAAAAAAACAAATAATAAAATAAAATAATATTTGAGTTTATTGAACGGATGACGTCATCCGTATTCATTATCTCGACTTTCGAGTTCATCGTCAAACGCGCCGAACTGACGTGTTCTATACACGTCAGTTCGGCGCGTTTGACGATGCAGACAAGTGCGTGAGGCCACGAGGAAATTCGATGAGTGCGGCGAAAGTGGCGCCGACAGGTGCGCGTTAACCTTTACAGGGTCCTGCACCCTAAGTTAGGTTACTGGCTAGTATCGAAACGTCATTGATATTATCGAAACCAAACATAGGGCTCAGAACCCTGAGGTTTAGTTAAACTGGAGGCAGGTTCTCGTTATATTTTTGAATACAAAATCGTTGGCGATGCCGCTGTTCCACCAAAGATATTATTATATATTTTAATAATGTAGATACATACCTACTATTCAAATTTTTTTGGATTGGTCCTAGCTAGATGGGATGGATGGGCCCCGGTTGGGTAGAACATTGGAGTTCCTTGCGTGTGTGTACATAACTATTGTAGTAGATTACTTACCAAAGATAGTAATAGTAACAGTAAAGGACACGTAACAAAAAAAACTGTATGCATCTGATTAACTTAGTTAGGAACCTAAAATAATTTATGTAATTAAATATTTTTCTTTGTTATAAGTTTAGTTATGTTTTAATGTAATTTATGTCGATTAACAAACACTAATAAATCTTTAAACTTCAGTTTTGTTTTATTTGTCTCGTTTCGAAATCTTTGGTTATTGGTGTAAGTACTTAGACACGACTATTGATCTATGTATATATGTTTGACCTACAAATGTTACCGTAAAGCCAATCTATCAAAGTATTCGCCGCAGCCGCCGCGCCAGCTCCAATCCACATCATTTTGATTCCAATAGGTACCTAAATTCCAGCCAAATAACATGTAAAATATTTGTAAGCAAACCACCACCTAAAATTCACTCTGTTGCCTTTTTATACGCAATTTACATTACTTGTCGATTTGAGATCCTTCCTTCAATAAATATTGTATACAATTATAACTGAAAGAAAGCAAAACCAACAAGCAAAGCTTTGCTCTGCTCTGGTAAGAACTTTCGCCAGATCGCATCAACCATTTTAGTCTGCGTTAGGGTTAAGCTGTAGTAAGTACAACGAAATATAATTTACGGAAAAATCTTTAAATTTGAAGGTCACAAGCTCTTAGCGATGATGCTGCGTGGATTATCGAGCATTTGGTATTTATAGAGAGAAGAAAAAAGAAGGAGCGGAAAGAAAATAAACCGCCATGTGCGAGTCGACTCGCACACGAAGGGTTCCGTACCATAAAAATCAGGCAATTTTGCAAAGAACATCATGTTTTCACTAGTTCGGAGACACCTCTAAACTTTCAACTTTATTATATTTTTAGTATATTTTGTTATTACAGTTGAAGTGTTACTTATTTTTAGAAAGTTTCATGTGTCTACCTATTGTGGTTCAAGATATACAGCCTTGACTAACGAAGAGCAAAAATACCTAAAAAAACACGTTTTTTTTTATGGAAGCCCCCTTTAATTTGGATATTTATTTTATTTTTATTATTTGTTTTTATAGCGGCAAGAGAAACACAATCTCTAAAAAATTAAAATGTCTACTTCTTACGGTTCATGAAATAGAGCTTTGAGACAGACGGACAGACGGACGGACCGACGGACGGACCGACGGACGGACAGCGGAGACTTAGTAATAGGGTTCCGTTTTCACCCTTCGGGTACGGAACCCTAAAAAAAGGAGAAATCTATCACCTCAATAATAGCGAACTGCAAATTTGTACGTTATAGATTCAGTGATTTGAAGAATTTAGTTTGTTGTACACTAGCAGGAAGGCAATTCTCGCAATTTATCACTCGTTTCGTCGTTCAAATTTGACAGTTCTTGCCATATTTATCGAGTGATAAAATGGGATAATCTTTTGTATGTTAAGTGAGTCCGCCGCCGCGGCGGCGTAGCGGCGGCGTAGCACGCTTTTCATTATTAAGTGTGTAAGGAGGTGGGGGAAGCGGGGAAGTGAGAAATTATAAGAAATGTTATTGTGATTACTTTAGGTACCTACATAAAATATAATCATCATTGGCCTGTTGACACCTAACGAAAGATGAATTACCTACTTGGCACCTGACGCTAGAATTTACCTACACTAGATATCCAGTCAGTCTCGTTTAATTCTAAAATTGTTTCATCTTAATTAGCCATAAATAGTACCTACGTAGTTGTAGTCCTCACTTTTTTATGTTTATAGGAACTTTTATAAATGCAACGGATCAGGCCTGCTGAGGGGACATGCTGTTAATAAGTTATTATATCTGAGTCAATATTTGACATTACTAAATCAAGTGTTTTAACATCATTATTAGCATAATTATTATTAATAATGTGAGAATAAAAAGAGTTTGATTTTGTTCTTATGTACTAATGGTTACTTAATTAAGTGTAGGAATTTGAAATAATTACTTAATCTAGTAAGACATTCTAAGTGCATAAATCAAAAGAGAATGATAGGTAGCGTAGAGTAGTATTGTAGCATATGCTACAATTATGGATCTTATAAATATTGAGATTTAATGTTAATCAAACTTAGTTATCTAGTGTTAATGGAGGTGTTTTGTTTGTTTGTTGATAGTCATCTTGTTACTAGATGGCAAGAATATAAACCTTCCACCTTATACTGCACCCTTAATGATAACATATGTAGGTAGGTACCTAGAATTTTATCAAGGATACGTTACCCATACTTGTGGAAAGCAAAATTTGAAATAGCTGTCATTCAGTGAGGGAAGAGGTTTAGCCAGTTTTCAAACATCTCTCTTGGTCTTTTTTTGAGGTGTTTTTATTTAAGCAAAAGCACCACATTTTACCTAATGTAATAATTTCTAATAATTTAATCAAAAGTTCGTTATTTTATTTATGCTGAGTTTGTCTGCGGATGACCGCCACACAGGTAGGAACGATCACCGATTATGAAGTTTGGATCATAGTGACTTTGGCACATATCGACTTGCAAAGTTGCTAAATTTGCACCAAAAATCCGTTTTTCTATTTCGTATTCTGTATATTTTGTAGGTACGTTATGGTATTAGAAATCAAGTACCTACTTCCACTACCAGCCATTTTTTCTATGTTTAATAAAAATATCTATCCTACATGGATAGATATGTATAGTATTATGTCGGTATGTCAGTCATTTAGTAGGTACCCATAACACAAGCTCTGCTTAGCTTGGGGCTACATAATGCTGTGTGTATGTAATTTTCATAGTGGCTTTGGCCTGCCGGACGCCTTAAACTTGAGCCATAAAGAAGTGTAATTTTTGTGAGGTTCTAGGTTTCTACGGAAGGGGCGGCGGATACCTGATCGAAGAATAATTTATTATTTCTTATAATTTAATCTAAGGAAGAAAATTTCAATCAAATACTAGAAACAAATAAGAACTATTACAGGTAGTATTTACAATTGAAACAATTGAGCTAACTGCAGACTGTTGCAAACAATCCAATCAACAGCTCAGCTTTTCCATATCAATACCAGCCGGAAGCGTCCCCAAACCGTTGGCTGCATTGCCTCGCTGTAAGGCAATGCTGATGCGCATCAGATACTCGCTAGCTCTCTGGTCAACCGTCGCTTCGACCAGACGCTCAGATAAAACCTGGAGAGCCTTGGCACTCCATCCACGGTCCTAGAGTATCGACTCCAAGGAAAGCAAATGTGTAGGCTCTGTCGAGACCTGCATATTTGCGCCCTTAGAGATCCTCGGCCCAATCTGCCGCCGCACTAGCCCTTACGTACGGATGCCCTCAGAAGATGGGCAGGCGCAAGTGTGTCGACGCATGTAGATTCCCATAGAATGGGCCTCCTTAACTAGAATTTACTTTAGAGGGCGTCAATTCAGATAATTAGCTTCATTGCTCAAATAAGCTCCTCTAACGCGTTATTCACGCTAATTATTAGTGTTTGTCTGTGCTTTTTGTTAGCCTATGCTAGTACTAAGTAGTCTTTTTTTATTTTTTTGTCTTAAAGTTTTTTTGTGTGTGTAATTATTGTAAGTAATTTTCTTTCTTTCAAATAACGCGCTTGCGTTAGCACCGGCCGCTGCCGCCGCCACCGCTGCCCGATCCCGTTGCGGAGGGAGTGAGAGTGAGCGATGGCCGACCGATCCGATGAGCGAGCTTTTATTTTTTTCTGTCTACTTCAACTTCTTGTCTGATGACTCTGCATTTGGTTCTAGGTTAGTCTAATAGCCCGGCCACACGCTCCATTTTACTTGCGCAGTCAAATTTGTGCGTTTATGAAGGTGCGCAAAAAGATCGAACACCGTTACAGTAGCCACATGTGCAAGTAAGTGCTTGCAAACTATACAGCGCAAACCTCGTCATGCCTCATGCATGAGTCTGGACTGAACTGTCAGCACGGAGAGATTTGTTTTTATTTCTCTATTTTCGGTATCCGTCACGACACGAGGTCGCATAAAGATGAGTTTTTTATTAGGAGCTCGACGATTTGTAAAATTCTATGAATTCAGTTAAAAATCCTTCGAATATCCTCTCGCATCACTCATTTTTTATTATTATTTATTAGTATTTGTTTTATAATACAATTATTGTAATAAATAACAAATACTAAAAATATATCATAGTAGTAGTTAGACGAAAATTTAAAGGGGTCTCCAGTCCACAAGTGAATATTGTATGTTATTTGACAAAGTTGCCTCATTTCACGGTAAATAACCCTAAGTGTGCGTGTCGTCATCATAATAAACCGCCAAGTGTTTATTATGATTTATACATTCGAAAACACTTTGCCGCAATGAAGCACGGCTTGAATGACCGGCCACACGCTCAAGTAAACACGTGCAAACTAAATTTGCGAAGTCTAATCTTCAGCACGTCTACGATTGCACAAGCCTCGCTTCCGACTTTGGCGAGCTACCGCTTGCTGTCCACACGCTCCGTCTTACTTGCGCTAACTGATTTGTGCAGGCATGCTTGCAAGAAAGATAGAACGTGTGGTCGGGCAATAACATAAAATAAATTTTGTCTATAGATTTTTGTTATGTCATTGTCAAGCAAGGCTTGAGTGTGTGTGTGTTGATGCGTAGGTAGAATAGAAAGTAGGTAGGTACAGGTACGTACGATTACGGGTGTGAGTGATGTGATGTGAAAAAGAAAAGGATTTGTTGCAGTTACTGTTACAGTTTTTGCAAATTTCATTCACTTACCAACGAAAATTAACTACATATCTCGTAGTGGAACGAAAAAAAATCGATACTGCCGCTTGTGCAATTCGACCCTTGGTAAAAATGTTTGGCAACCTTGTGATTTCCTTTTAAACACTACCCATCCCCCTTATCCCAAATTGATTAGTCTACATCGAAAATCAACGTAATGTGAACTCTTACGGTAAGTTTGAATCATTCCGGGATCATGATGGAAGACACGCGAGATGTGTTCAACATGTACGAAAACAGCCCAGATTCCTTGTATGATCAAAGCTTGAACTACATCATCAAGAATTTACATACTATTACGACACGCGATCCAGACAGCTCCAGGCGCTGGTTAAAGCTCAAAGATGGCATTTCATTGCCAAGAGAACTATGCGAGACATTTCTCCATAGGTACCAAAAAACCGAATGCGTGAATGATAACATCGCGAATTTATTCCACGATAAATCGACCACAAACCTGAAATCCGTTAAGCTACGCAACTCGCGCATCACTGATGATGGTATGCGAACATTTATGCAGCACAAGCCAGAAACGGTGGTTCTGGCGCACTGTGAATATTTGTCACACCATACCCTGAACCATATCAATGAAAACAGTGACAACCTCAAGTCCTTGAAGCTTGGTCCAGTAACATTTATCCTACCGCAAGATGAAAATGTGTGCCGCAGCAGGGGCTTTACAATCAATGCAGTTAATTTGAGGAGTCTTACTATCCGTCGTAGAGGGCTTGCCATATTCCCAGCACTTCTGTTGAGGCCCCTGCCCAATCTAGTTCATCTTGATCTGACTGAATGCACAGCTGCAGGCCCACTGTGGGTTTTAAGCGAGATGAAGTCTCTGCAGTCACTGGTACTTCACAGTGTTCAATGGTCAAAAGATGCGGTGAAGTGCATTGTTGCTCTGAAAAACTTGAAGCACCTTGACATTTCTCATGCTAATGATAGGCATGGAAGATTTCTCAATCCAAACGAAGCGCTGACATATATTGTTACAAGTTTGCCTAATTTGCAGTCATTAGATATATCAGGAACAAATCTTGCTGGTACTGGAGCTTCAGTGCTTGCTATTGATATGCCCGATGAAGGCAGTGGAAGAGACAGGTATGAAAAGATGCAATGTGACATACCTGGACTGCTCAGCCGTGTTGAAAAACCTTTAGAGTTCCTTGGGCTTTATGGTACTCTTCATGGAGCTTGTAAAAGACATGACCTACCAGCTAAACAGGTAACATAAGAATTGTATACTTATATGCCAAAACCAAATAATAGGCATTATCCAAAATTAAGTAATTGCTACAAAATGTTATGTATAAACATAAATAAATAGCTATAGCTTTAAATCAAGTGAGGCAATTGTTCCATGCGTAAATTGCATAACTAAAAACAATATTTATTGTAGGTAACAGGAGATGCCAATGAGAAACAGATTTTATTGGCTTCAAGAGCTTACATGGATAGACCGGCAATGTTGACCCGTGTCCTCAATGACCTTTATTATCTTTTTCGCTATGAGAACAATGGTTATGTAGGCCATGCACTAGCTACTGTACTGGAAGCTATGGAGAAACATCCTACAGAAAAACATATTCAGATATCTGGAAGGTATTAATTTAAATACTAATTTATTGTATATAAACATTTTACAGCAGCTTATAAGCTGAAGACAGGGCTCTATGGCGCTCATTAGGGAAGGCAATGGTTCAGCAGTGGACTAATTATAAGCTGATGATAATGATCACAAAACATAGTCATGTGTAACAGGGATACAATGTTCTATTTAGAAAATTGAGTCACCAGCACCAAACAGTATTTCCAAATAAGTAGTGCTGATATGGCTGGAGTTAAACCTGATGGGAAATGTATTGCAGACATTAACCATATATATGTTTGTATTTTACAAAACAATAGCTGGTAGTTAGTCTCGCTAAAACTTAAAATTTACCGATTTGAATAGTTTTTTGTTTTGTTTGCTCTAAAGACAATTTTTTTCTTTTATACCGACCCTAGATATAAAAGAAAAAAATTGTAAGTGATACAAAGTTCAGGGGATCATCTAGTCTGAAATAAAATACAATCAACTAAATCAACAAGAAGTTATTTGAAATAAAAATATTATGTTACTGCACACAGTTCCCCATACATTTATGAACCATAATTAATTATTTAATTCTCTCGTTCGTATAGCGCAACACTCTTCTACATAGTCAAAGGTAAAGAGAAATCACGCATAAGCATTAAACTTAACAGAAAGATAATATCAGCATTGCTGGATGCAATGGAAACCCACATTGGTGATGACACCATGATGAGGAATGGATGTCTCACATTGTGCCAGTTCAAGATACCCCAGGATGTGGTAAATACTTAAATAATTATAATACAAATAAAAAATTTCTTTACAAAAGATTTGAACAAAAGTTAAACAAAACTTTATATTTCAGCTGTTTGAGTATGACAGAGTGGTTCTGATACTCTTGACGGGAGTCAGTGACGTTAATCAAGAAGGTTTTGTACAACGCATCGCCATTTACCTCCTGAACTCACTGGCTTGCCAAGTTGACGGCTCACAGAAACAGTTTCTTGGGAATCACGGAGCCATTTCAGTAAGTTGGAAGTGTAATTATACTACCTTAGATAATAAGTAAGTTTTTAAAATGATTATTGAAATAGTAACCATGTGTCGTTAATCCCTTTCTAATAATAATGTTTTTTGTGTGTTTGTTTTATGAGGAAAGTAGTTTTTAAAGTAGAGTTATAATTTTGAGGGGTCTTAAAGAAGTTGCGGTAGTTAAGTAGCTACTTCTAAATTTAGATGTTTTATTGATCTTTTGTTTTCTTTAAATTTTATTTATGGAATCAAAATCAGACAGAGACGTATTTTAGTACATTATTGATTGATCTTATTGACAAGTTGGCAGATTCGTCACTGTATGCATGTTTTGTAATAAATTGCTGCTCGCTATTTAATTCCAAAAAAAAAGTTGATCGAGCAGTGTAACGAGCTACGATCTCTGTGACAAGTCAACGGATCCGTCACTGTATACAATAACTTGCCGCTCGGTATTTAATTTTTATCCAAAATCACTGATCGAGCAACGAAGCGAGCGAAGATCTCAGTGACAAATTAACGAATCTGTCACTATATGCAATAACTTGCCGCTCGCTATTTCATTTTAATCCAAAACCGTTGAACGAGCACCGAAGCCAGCGAAGATCTCAGTGACAAATTAACGGATCCGTTACTTTAAGTAATAACTTGCCGCTCGCTATTTTATTTTAATCCTAAACCATTGATCGAACAGCGAAGCGAGTGTAGATCTCGGTGACAAATTAACATATTCGTCACTATATGCAATAGCGTGCCGCTCGCTTTTTCATTTCAATCCAAAACCATTGATCAAGCAGCGAAGCGAGCGAAGATCTCAGTGACAAATTAACGGATCCGTCACTAACACGAACTAATTTTTTCATGGCAATTTTTTTATATTATGTTAGTTTGTAAGGATGTAAGAAATCAAATAATATACCTAAACAGTTTCATATAACAATTTTGGGTTATTATTTGATTTCTTAGAAATTACCACTGAATGTGAGGGCTTACGCACTATAATAACAAATAACCTTGTAAGGATGTAGTTAGGAAGTATGCCATCTTTTTATATTCAATATAATTATTTTTGAGATACATTTCCTTGCTCTAGGACGTGGGTTAGTAAAAATAAACCGTGATCGATCTTCTTTAAAAAAATATAGGGGATGTATGTAATGTATTGTGTTAAGTATATCAGTTATCTAGTACCCATAATACAAGCTCTGTTTAGCTTGGGGCTAGGCGATGCTGTGTGGATTGTCCAGCATTATTTATTTTATTTTTGTTTCTTATTTTATTTACGAAAACGGGTGTGGGTGTTGGTACAAATAAGCAGTAAGCGATGTTTAAGCTTTTGTAGAGGCGAAGAAGTTAAGAAAAAGTAAAGGTTATAATTTCAAAGTAAAAATTTTACCAACAATCAGTGGATTTACAAGAAGGTAATTATTTTTTACAAAATATAACTGGCCTGCGCCATTCTAATGTTCGGTTGAAGCATGGTGTCAGTTCTAAATTTCAAGGTCCGTAATTTATATATATCATACTTATGTAAATGCAAATGTAAATATGTCTTTATGTTATCTATTCACATCTAAACGGCTGAACGAATCTTAATGAAGTTGGCAAGGAGGTGATACCACCTCCTTGCCAAATTTCATTAAGATTCGCATAAACAAGGTAACCTATGTCAGCAGAGGACGTCTTCTGTGAAGATTGTGGTGATCAATGATTTGCTATGCGAGTTAGGTAGGGTTATTTTTATCCGCGATTTTGTCTTTTTTGTATTATTATTATGCTTTTACGCTCTATACTATCTCTTTTATGTTTATTGAAAATAACAAATTGATCGAGCGAGCAAAGATCTCAGTGGCTTTGCTCATCCCATGCTTGTATTTTATGTTTGGTAGTTCGACTGACAATCAAATAGTCATGTCCTATGCTTTACCTACCTTTCCGATTTTTTATGACAATCGACTTTGTGTATGAAGAAGTTTTAATCGATTTTGGTATTTTTGCACATACTCAGGCATCTAAATGACTTATAGTGAATCCCAATAAAATAGTTTTATTTTTGTTGTTTTATTGCCCACGCAATTTTCACACGCGTTTTTCCGGAATAAAAATTAAGACAGCCGGTTACTGTGATACTATAGTTTTGTATTATTTTCAATATTTTTTCATGGAAAAATCATCTAAACCCAACCACTTATCGTCGAAACATAAAACTTGCAGGGTATGTAGAAAGCGACGAAAGTGAGCACTAAGATAAGAATTTTTAAAATTCGCTCTCTATGAAGTTTTTTGTTTATTTGTTTGCATTATGCCACGCGACAAGCGCGCGTTATTTTCCTTATTACAATAAAGAAAAAAAAATATGACGGAGGTTTTACATGGTTTCTGCGGGTTAAAGTGATATCAAAATCAAACAAAACGTTTGTCTTTATTTGTGAAAATTATAAAAGTATGAAAATATAAAATCAAATCCTATGTGGGTAAAGTCGCGGGCAAAAGCTAGTTTAGAATAATCTTTTGTTACTTTGTCGGTTCGATAAAAATCAAAACTTTCGTAAGTCCCGATATTTTTCGAGACGACAGATTCCCATCTCTATCTGTCAAAGTAACTGTGTCTATGTAATATTTCATTCTGTCATTCAGTCTTCATTCACTCACCTGTCAACAATTAGGAAGTTCATAGTCATGCATATACCAAACAGAAAATGAGATCGTGGACGGACCATTGTTGACGGATCTGTCACTGTATGCATGTTATGCGCCAATGCACGCCGCTCGCTATTACTTACGAAACGATTGCTTTTTACGGAAATCGCAATCCATAATAATAAAAAATACAAGGAAATAGTAGATGTGACGCGGAAGGTTTTCTATGTAAATTTGTAGGTGGGCTAGCCTGAAAATTCTATATTAGCCTTATTCGTCACTACTGAGCAAAAGCCTGCCCTAAATCCTTCTACTCAGTGTGGCCACGCGCTCTTCCACCAATCCTGTAGGTATATTTTTTTATCGTGTGTTTTCAAAATTCTCTTCAAATGACCGGTCTAATTTATTTAATTTTTTTTTTGCATCGAAATATGTCAATTAATACGATAATCAAAATGTGTCAATGTCTTTTCCTTGCGCATAATCTTTCATGGATATCCGATTAAATAATCGAGAGTCGGGTTATACCTAGTATGTCGCAAGATCAGAGTTCGCGAAGAACTATCTTACAAATACATAAACAAATAAATAGCAGCTATAAATGTTAGCTTGTTCAAAAGTCTATTCAGATTATGTAAATAATTTGGAAATGTACGAATTCTCTAAGGAACATGGTGTTTTTAATGAAGCCCTGGTACGCTGGAATAGCATTACAGCATCGTACTGTATGGTCTGCAGGCAGGTGTAGTGCGCTGCGCGGATGCAACTATAGATCGTCTAAGCCCTGTTTCCCTGGCGGACAAATCTCGGTGATGGGTGAAAGTACTTAACCTACGCGCACGCGCTCTTTTTCAAGGCAACAAGCTGGTTAATAACGCGATCTTTATTTGAAAAGTATTACATTACTATTTCATTCCAATGCGACACCTGCGACATACAATCACCCATACAAAATGGAAACGCGTAAAATGTTATGTATATGGTTTTCAGTCTTTTGCTTCGATGTCATGATGGTCTATTCTGGATATACCTTGTCTAGCTTCATGCGGGGGGGTTAATCTGGGGTTACTGCGTGGCGGTCTACGCGTATCTCGCCCGGAAAATCTATTTGATCATGCGCCTTGATGTTGAAGACTATTGGTGTTATTAGAGCAGGCAATAAGGACTAGTATTATATTGGGGATAGGGTATTACTTGGTACGGTCGTTCGAATTTGTTGAATGGTTTCTTTCACTTTTCATTTGGTTCCTTTCTACTTTGAAAGGCTGCTATCAAAAGATTTTAGATCCATATTTTTGTGAATAAAATATTGTGTAGGTTTATTAACGGCATCGTGTCGTAACCTTTCTTTGAGTTAAGTACGATTTAGAATATCTACAATTACAATCATTATGAAGAACAACATTGTAGCTTGAGTGAATATATTTGCTTCGAAAACACTTCTTTATAAATGATAGATGACTGGCGTTGTTTTAAGCAACCCCAACAAAATTGTAAATACTAAATGTGTACAACAATATATGTATGTATAATTATATTAAGTTATGAAGAAGAAAATATCGTAGCAGACTAAGGACAGAAAGTTCGTCTTCGGCCTTTATTCACTTCTTCCACTAGTGGACAACATTGAAGTGAAGATAATCGATTAATACCTTATATGATATCCGTAAAAACTTCGTTTAAAATTTGACTTGTTTATGAGCTTATTTATTTATTTATTTTAACCTTATTGTACTAAGGTACAAAGGGTAATGTCGAGGTATTTTCTTCCTGCCGACCAAAAACATATGTTTTACAGGGGGTCGGCGTGATAATATTAATTAAAAAAATATATAAAGATGTCTATAATATAATATATATATATATATATATATACACTTATACCTAAATACCTACCTAAAGCATAAATATGAAACAAGAAACAAAACATTTTATGAAATAAATTAAGTATTGGTATAACCTCTTAAGAAAAAGCCTGCGCTTATTAACTAAGGCGCTATGCAGACAACAACTATTACGGCAAAAGGCAACTCGCAACTAGCAGTTTACATTATAAACTTCTTCATAGACGTTTAAGAAGTTTATACGAAAAATATTGCAAAGTTAAAAGTCTTGATTTTATTCGTTGTTTGAACTTATTGTATCGACATATTTAAACACGTGTGTTTGTTATAGAAAATGCTGAAATTAATTGCGGACCGACTGGAGCGTCAAATCTGCGACGATGTGCTAGAAGTAGCCTGGTCCACCATGTGGAACGTGACCGACGAGACACCGGACAACTGCCGCCGCTTCCTCGAGAACCGAGGCATGGAGTTCTTCATCGGGTGCCTGAAGGTATGTACCTAGATATGTCTTCAGAAGCATTAACTATGGCTTGAAGCCTATTATGTTCTGAACTGGAATTCCTAGGGCGAATTTATGGATGGAAACTTTAGCGTTGAGCGTAATTGTAATTATAAATAGATTTTTTGTATTGCGACTAATGTAAGCCATTTGATACGATACCAACCCTTGCTAACATAAAAACAATCAATAGTAGTTTTGGAGCCTATCGACAGTATGTTGATTTTAATAATAAATCTCTTACATGTCAATAGTCTCCAAAACGACAATCGAAGTTTGTTTAAGCATGGGTTTCTAGCAAGTGGTTTACAATGGTCGCAAATCTACTATTACTTACCAAAAATCACTTTTAGATCTCTGAATTTACATAAAACTTTTACACGCACCACCTTGAAGAGCACGGCTTGCATTTCAGTTTCTACGCACTTACGCTATTCCAGCTCTACCAGCTGTAACTTTTAAGCGAATTATGCCGCCAGATCCTTTCAGTAGTTTTAACGTAAGGAATTTGAACTTTAATCTTGCGCCTTTAAAATATTAGTGTGTCAGTGGTCTATCTATTGAATGTAATGTTCATCAGAAGATTTTTCATTAGTACACGTGTGGATGATGATGGTGATATTGATGCTCTACCAACATCATTATCGAAGACTGAAGTGGAATCGGGCAATAAAAAATGGCGACGACCACCCGACATAACAAAAAGATGCCAGCCACTAAAAAGGTGGAAGGGCATTATGGAAATAGCAATAAAATATTGAAGTTGAAAAATACGTAATGGCACACCCTAGAGGACAAATACTCTCGGGATTCGGATAAACATAATTAATTATTTTTGTGAATTAATATTATATTCTGAAATGTAGCTATAAATTCAAACGATAAATGAATGGCTTAATAATAATCATAATAGCCTCTTTCCCCTGTCTAAAGCTGTTCTGGTAAAGACCGATATTGCCTTTGGGTTTTCAGGCATTGGTTAAACACTGGTTAAGGACCTGTGACAACTTACACGTCCCGATTCCAAGTGGTTACCATAACTAACCATGTAAGCAGTCGCCACCGCAACTTGTACTCATCTACTTACGCGATGGTTGCGTCGCCGACCAAATCTTTACTTAAGTAACAATATTTATTTGTAAATTTTGATTTGTTTGCTATTGGTGTAGTCAACAATATTTTGGCTACTCCGCTCTCGGACGAAGCCCTTAAGATATCAAAATTTGTTAAATTAGGAATGAACCGTAGATACTAAAATATTTAAGTATAATCTCGAGGGTGACGTAATCATGTTGATTAAATTCTCATAATTCAATAAAAATGAAAAAAAAAAACATAATTTGCCTAAAAATCACTTGCTGTTGATTTTTTGGACAGAACTAGCACTTCGTGTCGATTTGAACGATTGAATTAATAAACAATTGATTGTACCAATACAGAAAATAAAACAGAAAACCTTTTCTGCAAGCAATAGCTCAGCCACAGGATATGGCAAAAATAATGGGATTGAAACTCACAAGAACTACCTACCTACATGTTTTGTTAAATTGTATATCGGTCGTTACCTACTTAAAAAATCAGTGAGAAAACTTTTATTAGTATAGTTTGGTTAATTTTAACAGCTATGTAAAAATACTATATAAAAATAAGTCGGGTTTTCCTTCCTGACGCTATAACTCCAGAACGCACGAACCGATTTCCACGGTTTTGCATTCGTTGGAACGGTCTCGGGCTCCGTGAGGTTTATATCAAAGAAAATTCAGGAAAAATTTAAAAAGAAAAGCGGGAAAATCTTTTACATAAAACGAAGCCATCTGGTGGCGAAACGGAGTTCGCCGGGTTTGCTAGTTGAGAATAAAAAGTACAATAGGTGATCTTATCGCTGAAAGCGATCGCTTCCTTTCGATGTCGCTTATACATTTACAATGCTAATCATTTCCTAAACTTTGCCAACAATAATTTTCGTTGTTTCTGTTATGGAAACATGGAATTGGCTAGATGATAGATAAGCTCGCGTTACACTGATACAACAGTTATCGTCACATTCGTTTAGTTCCAGGCATTTCCGAACAAAGACGAGTTGCTCCGCAACATGATGGGTCTCCTCGGGAACGTCGCGGAGGTGGCAGAGCTCCGTCCCCAGCTGATGGACAAGACTTTCCTCACAGTCTTTAACAATTTGTTGGAGTCCGACAGTGATGGAATCGAGGTAGGTCTATGTAAAGTTAAACACTAAAATACTTAAATCAAATGGTAGCTGTTAAAAACGGTTATTTATCCGACTGTGGAATATGAAAATGTAAGTTTTAACACCACAAGGTAGCAGACAAACGTGCGGCCCGCCTGGTAGGAAGCGGTTGCCGCCGCCTGTATGTAACCTGTTTACAACATACAAGGTGACTTGGGCCAGAATTATGAAAGCTTGCTCAGTCATCGATCTATGCTTGAGTAACGCTTTTCACTCAAGCATATAGATTTATGACTGAGCAAGCTTTCATATTACGGACCCCAGTATGGATGTTGATTAAGCCGTTTAAAAAACAAAATCATAAAAACAGCGCACAGTACCAATATCGCTGCTGCGCGTATGCTAACAGGTAGATGTAGTACCTTCTCTACGATGCTCGGCGTCGAAACAAAACTTCTTTCGTATATGTTCACATTTCATACATCTCAAATACTATGCAACCCAGAAATAAAATAAAAACTTCGAAAAAGTGCAAAATATCTTTCGTTGTAGCCAACGAAAGGCATTTTGTACACACTTACCACACGCCTACGCTTTTCAGCAATTATTCAGAAACTAAAGACCCATCGGCCGGGGGCCACGAAAGCGCTGTATGTTTTTCTTGTTATAGTATATAGATGCAAAATTAGTTATGACGTTAATTAAATACGAGACAAAAGGTGCCGTTTCAGAGTGGGAGATATGTAGAGTACTTCATCGTCAACCTATACTAGTCCACTGCTGGACCTCCCCTATTGAGCGCCATAGCGCCCTGTCTTCAGCTTGCCGCATCCAGCATCTGCCTGCAGTCTTTCGCAGGTCGTTGTCCCACCTGGCTGGAGAGCGTCCTACACTACGCTTGCCGAGTCGCGGTCTCCACTCAAGAACACGTTTACCCCAGCGGTTGTCGGTTCTTCGCGTGATATGGCCGGCCCACTGCCACTTCAACTTGCTAATTCTTTGAGCTATGTCGATAACTTTGGCTCTCTGTCGGATGTATTCGTTACGAATCCTATCCTTCAGAGAAACTCCGAGCATACCTCTTTCCATAGAACGCTGAGCGACCTTGAACTGGTTGGACCAACCCTACCGTGAGTTGGCACTCACAGTAGGGCTGGTCTCAGCTTCGTAAGTCATGACGTGTAGGACGCACTGATTAAAAACTTTCGTTTTCAAGCATTGCGATATGGATGACGAGAAGACTCAACTCGGAATAAGTATTCGGTAGAGTACTTATTCTTTGGCAATTGGCTGTTTAGAGTTGCTATCATGGCAGATTTATTACAACGACCTATCTTTCTTATATCGGTCTCTTGTAAGACAGCCATAAAGGGCTTTTTATCCCATCGAAACCATTCGAAAAAGACGAAATGGTTATGGACGGAATGGTTTAAGTGCACCCAATAATATAAGAAACTTTTAGCGGGCAGGAATGAGTTTTTAATCCTCTTTATATGTGCGCCACAATTATCTTTGCCGCGCACTTTTTGATTTTGGAACATCTTAGTGTTCAGCGCCAAAGAAATCGAACGAAAATATTGTTTGAATAAAGACTGGCTGGTACTACATCCAAATAACGAGATTCACCGTCACATTTTCTTTAAAATGAGACAGATTCGGACATTATTTCGAACACGCAGAATATTAAATCTACAACAATCTCTATTCCTAATAAAACTGTAACAATACATTTTCATAATTGCGAAAATATCTCAAATGTAAATATAAGTTTTTAGTTGTTTTATTATTAGATACTACTTATTTAATTTCAATTTAGTTGTTACTCTATGTTTTATTAAATAATAATATTACAATAAATTATGAGGCGCCTTTTATTTTTAACCGACTTCAAAAAAGAGGAGGTTCTCAGTTCGTCTGTATGTTTTTTTTATGTATGTATGTTACTTGATATCTCCGCCTATGGGTAACCGATTTTACTAATTCTTTCACTATTGTATAGAGAATGATCCCGAGGTGGTCCCATAAAAATTGTATCCCGAGGGATTAGTTTTTATCCCATTAAACTTAAAAAGCAACATAATATTTTAGGAGAATGACGACTGACAACAGTTTTGGTGATATCTGCGGCAATTGTTAATAGATTTTTATGATCCTTTCGTTGTATATAAATTGATTTTGGTCTATAACTCGAGGAATTGCTATGTGCGACGTAAAACGTAGGTTTGTAAAAATTCTTTAGAATATGATAATTTCCTTATCACCTAAATAATAGTTTCCATGGCAACAGCCGTCAACAGTTTCATCCATGTGTCATCAAACTAAATTAGACTTGAATTATAACTAGATGTCGTCAGTGTAAACTAAAGTTTTTGCACGTGAACATAGACCTTCGGTCAGGGAAAGTAAAGTAGGGGTGATTTCGTTCGTCCGAGTCATAGGAATATTGTCTATGAACCGGAATTTGAAGTCCGTTTATCGTTTTTTAAAACACGCCAAATTATCTCATAGAGGGTGATGAAAAGTAGAGTGTATTACTCAGGCGCAAAATATATTTTTAACTCGGACCACGTACTTTGAGTCCCTCGCTACGTTCAGGATTCTACTAAAGAATCCCTGGCTACGCTCGGGATTCTACTCTAGAATCCCTCACTTCGCTCTGAATTCTAAAAAGCGCCCTCGCCGTACAAATATTATTTTGCTCCCTTATGATATGATACAATCTACTATTGGTATATGGTCTTACTCTTATTTATTATGAAATGTTTATTCAACAGATTTGATTCTTTTTGATGACTCTACAGATCGGTGCCATAAAAATACAGGCTTTTATTTTTTGGATTTTAGTGGGTTCGATTGCCGGATAATGCAAGATATTTTTCAAAATGCTATGAACGCTATTTCACTTGTTTAAAATAGTAAAGGAATGTTTCCTTTCAGTAAAACTTCCTATTTCCAATATTTCTGCTACCAGGGCTGAGCGACACCCTGTATAATAGATGCACGATTAAGGCACAAGAAGCAAGCTTTTAAATGGACTTTTACGTGGCACATAATCGTAGAATACAAAAAAAATTACATTAGACACAAGACCATCATATTGCCGCCCATTGTGCAACTGTTTCAGTGTTTGTGTTTCTCTGTTCTGTTTTCCTCTATCTTGGTGTGCAATAAAGAGTATTTGTATTGTATTGTATCATAACAAAGATAGGACTAAATCACAATAGAAAAGTAAATGAAATTATGACAAATCAATAAACTAAAGTTGGTACCTAGGTTGTTCAACTTTAAAAAGTAGATTGTGCACCAGGGTAACCACCTCTTATTTTATTATTCTTACAGGTGAGCTACAATGCCGCCGGCGTGTTAGCTCATATGGCATCGGATGGGCCCGGTCAGTGGACCGTGGATGAGCCAGCTCGCGACACGGTCTTAGAACGCATGGCCGTTGCTGTTTCTCGCTGGGACCTCAATGCGGAGAGGAACATCAACTACCGCTCGTTTGAACCGATACTTGGCCTGCTCGGGGCCCATCACACCCCGCAGTGCCAGCACTGGGCCACGTGGGCGCTTGCAAATCTGACTACTGTCTACCGTGAGTACCTTACCTACTATGCCCGATTTCAGTAGTTGAAAGGGCGATAAAAAGTATTCTATGCTCTAATCCATAAAAAAGTATCCTGTGTCACTATAAGACCCGGTGTATCGCGTACGGGCCGATCGAGGCACGTGTGTTGTTAGCGACGATGACTTTATGCGGATTAAATAAGGCTCAAATTATGCAGACCGACGACATAGATTATGTAATAGTAGTCAGCGGCCGACTCGCATGTTCCTACCTACTGATGTACCTATAGATTAATTTCTCGAACGAATCGAAAGGAAAGACAAGGACAGTAAAATGTTGTAGAATAAAGAAAGTGATAGGTTAAGCTCGCCTATGTACACATCCTATTAAATAAGTTCATGCTTAGGTATTATTGTGTACAATAAAGAATTACAGAATTAAAGAATAGGTATAGCTTCTAGAAAAGCGCGGAAATGTGGGATAAGGACGACTGACAATAAATGAAAATTTAAGGTGTTTGAGGTAAATGAGCGAGACAGAGCTAGAGGTGTTAGGAGAATTTTCTAGAAAGTTTTCAAGAACCGAGTTAGGTATAAAAGCCGAGCTTATCGGCCGGTTATTCAGTCAGTTCTATTGAATTAATTAAGCGCAGTGCAGTGACTTTTGTATTAAATACCTATTTGTCGACCGTTGTGGCGCGGCGGGCGAAGGTCCGCCTGCGACGCAGAAGGTTGCGGGTTCGATTCCCGCCTTGGGACAAATGTTTGTACGATCTGCAAATATTTGTTCCGGGTGTTCTGGATATTTTCTATATATAATAAAAAATATCTATCTATGTTATGTATTGTATTAAGTTTATCAGTCATCTAGTACCCATAACACAAGCTCTGCTTACTTTGGAGCTAGATGATGCTGTGTGGATTGTCCAGCATTATTTATTTTATTTTATTATTTATTTGTGTGTATTCGGTTGATTAAACCGATTTAAGTGTTCTGAAGTGTATCTACTGACATCTTTCCCGACCAGCCCTAGTTGAAGTCTTACACATTGCCCCTACATGTGTCTGTACAAAAAATTGTTTTTCTCAAGTCATTGTCAAGTTCTTGAAGTTTAATTTTTAATTAAAAATTTCAATAAGAATCCTGAGCTGTGGTTAGGCAAAACGACTCCAATAAAAATCCTTATCTACGGCTCTATCCGATCCGGAATGAAAAACGTAAAATTCACCCCCAGCCATTTTGTCTTCTCAGTTCGGCGGCCATTTTGGATCATGCACAACGCCACCATTTGCTGTGGAACCTATTTAAATGTCTTATCCTTCCAGCGGAGAAGTACTGCGGCTTGGTGGACAGCGAGGGCGGCCTGCGCCTCCTCGCTTGTTTGCTGGACCATCCTGTGCCCTACGACCGCATCAAGCATCTGGCGCAGGTGGTTATTGACAACTGCTCTGCGTTCGCCGTCGCCGTCGCCAACCTCCAGCCGTCTCCGATGCAGGAATAGCACGAGCTGCGCTACGCCATCGAAGCACCAAGGCTTACATGGTGAGACCGTCTGATGATGTCCTGATAGTAAAATTTCAACCTCGGTGGCCAGTCTCAACGAAGACTAGTCATGTGCGCAGGACATTATTAAAGTGCTCTAGTGTGTGTGTAAACACAGGTGCACTCTCTATTCCTCCACACTCATAAATCGGTGGGACGGCAGATAAATACGACCATCGGGCGCTGGACCAATGGCTTAACATGTTTTCCGAGGCACGGGAGTGTAACGCAGCCAACTTCCTGACTCCGGCCTTCTTCTGTGAATTGTGTTTTTTAATTAGTTTCTTGCTAGTAAAAGTATTAATAATAGTTTTTGTCCGAATCGGACTTGATACGTCTACTATTATAGAAGAGCGATTATACATTAACGTATGCTCGAGTGGAGATCGCGTCTCGACAACCGTAGTGTGGGACACCCTCCGTCCCTCCACCCTCTGCCTGGTGGCTAGCTGCCAATGAGTGCAGGCAGATGCACAGGGTCATTTGGGGAGGCACTGCAGTGGACTATCATGGGTTGTTCATGATGATAATGACTTTACAAGAGCTTCTTCGCTTGGCCATGCTATTTGAAAAGAGTTTGAGCCAAAATCAGCAGCTATTTGGAGACCGCAATGTTAATAATATATATTTGCATTTAGATCTCTAATCGTTGGATGTCTCATCCGCTCATTCTATCGAAATATATGATATAATATTCACCAACTGATTTGGTGGGACCATAAATGAAGTAATGACTT
Source organism: Eupithecia inturbata (assembly GCA_963662085.1). Taxonomy (NCBI): domain Eukaryota; kingdom Metazoa; phylum Arthropoda; class Insecta; order Lepidoptera; family Geometridae; genus Eupithecia; species Eupithecia inturbata. The sequence goes on from OY759176.1 coordinate 12,547,709, forward strand.
GATTAACGATGCTGAAATGTATTTAATTTTTAATTTTACAATAAAACAAATGGTAGGTATATTTATTTACTTCATCAGCTTATAGACGACCTTTCCTGAACTTGCTTCTCCCAAATGAGGGTTTTGCCATAATCACCACCGGCAGGCGGATTGGTGATCTCAGTAAAGAAAGAAAGAAAATAATTGTAATTACCTTAAATCTACTACGCAACACAATAACTGAAGACACAAAATTATTCCTAGACTTCATCATCATCATCAATATATATATTAGTCCACTGCTGGACATTAAGGCCTCCCCTAATGAGCGCCAAAGCGCCCTGTCTTCAGCTTGCCACATTCAGCGTCTGCCTGCAGTTTTTCGCAGGTCGTTGTCCCACCTGGCTGGAGGGCGTCCTACACTACGTTTGCCGAGTCGCGGTCTCCACTCAAGAACACGTTTACCCCAGCGGTTGTCGGTTCTTCGCGATCCTAGACTTAGCTGCTAATTTTTGTGCGTAGTGGTGTTGAACAATAGACAGAAGGAAGATGCTGCCCTTCCTCCTGGAAGGTTTTCAATTGACTCTAACGCCATCTACGGCCTGAGTTTGAGAATATAATATTTATTTATTTAGAAAGTATACATGTGTGTATCAATGTTGCACCATTAAACCACAATAGGTTTGTGTTGGTGCGCACACTCGTCTTATACATAAATGTTAGTTTAATTAGATAGTACATTTGGATCACTTCTTATAATCTACGAGACAAAAGATAGTAACTCGATATTCTATAGACTAAGGTGTCGATTCTTACACCTCGACCGCCATGCCAATTATATTTTAAGTTGTGTAGATAAAGTTGTTGTGTTTGTTTCTTTTATTCATTGTTTCTTAGTTTTAAGTTTGCAATTAAAGTATTTTCTATATATCTAAAGAATGGGATTGATGATGTATAAGTATATTCATATAATATGTGACATTCGAGTCAAATATGTAATAATCTATCAATCTATCTATGATTTAAGCGGTAGAGCATGACATTTTAAATCACAATATTTGTCTAGAGATAATAGAGAATATAATGTTTATTTATTTAGACATGTGTTATACATGTGTTTATCAGTATTGCACCATTAAACCAAAAATAAATCTCCACTACTAATATTTAAAACTATTGAAACTTGGCAATGTATGAGCCAAGCACTGAGCTCTATCATACAAGAATATAATGGAGCTTAGAGGAGTCTAATGATTTTCATGTAATCTTTCTTACCAGGAACGGGGTGATGGCAGTGTTGGATTTAGTGTCATTCGCCGTGATCTACGTACTCGTGCTTCTCATCATTTGCGGCGTCAAATTTTATTTGTTTAGGGAATGAAGTTTTTGAGACTTTCTGCGTAAGTGAAATGAGCAATAAAAACTTCTGTTATCCTTATAAAACAACAAAATACCTTCAGGCGATGCCATTCAGAGGGTGCTGAGAACATAAGGTAAAACCAGACTATCTCTCATCCTGTCTTGAGTACATACCGCGGTGTCCTACCGCATTCTTGGGTTATCGCTAGATGGTGGCCCTAATAAAACAGTTATTACTTTTATTTCCATTTCACTTACAATGACTTGACTACTAATCAGTAAATGAAAAGTATATGGCCTCTGTTAATTATGTTTGCAGTGCACCTATGACTCTGTAAATATTAGATTTGTTGTATAAATGTTATCATTTGCTACATTCATTTAATAACATTATGGATTTTGAGTACATCGGAAAGAGTAGGAATTTTAAATGACTGCCATATTAACGCAAGAGTAATACAAAGGCAGCTTGTTATTTTTCAATAGATTTCAAGTCAGTCTATAGACAATAGAGTCCAGGGACTATTTGTTTTATTGTAGCCAGTTTTTAAAGATATTAATGTGTATGTATCCTTGTATCCTTGCCAACGGCCATACTGTAAGCGTATAGGGAGATTGGAAGGTGCCAGGATTTGTTCAGAAGTGAACGGTATTTTTTTTCGCAGCCGTTCCCTATTTGCTTATCGATGTATTTTTCCCTACGCAATAATTGGATACTCGTAAATAAGGTTTATCTTAAAGATAAATAAAAATAAATAGGTTGTTTCTTCGTTGTCTTGTTGTTACCACACTCCATTAATTGTAAAAAAAACACAAACATAGTAAATCAAAAGTACTCATTTGACAAAATCATTTTAAATACTATTATTTTGTCCTTCTTAGTAAGTACCGAAATAGAATAAGCTCTTGAATCAGTTTATTTGTACTCACTAATATTGTTGTAAACTGTTGTTGTAAGTTATTATTTTTTTAATTCTATTTATTACATATGTATTTAAACTTAATAAATGCATTATGTAGCCAATCTCGTATGAAGCGGTTTATAAATTATATACTTACCAAAATCTCAATTGTACATTATTTTTTTAGCCTTAATACTTCCATATAAATAATATATCAGTGTGTGTGTTCAAATAATATTGCATGTACTGTTAGATTAACTAGGATCAACTGCATTGACCTATGTCAGGGTCGCTAACCTAGTCTCTACTAGTTGGCAGTTTTAGTGCAATTGGGCATTAAAGTCGTGTCGACATTATCGAACCGCGCCGTTTTTATCCACCGCTGTCCCACTGCATCTTCTTGCCGTCTTCCACTCACCTGTGTTTAACACTAACAGGAACGTGCTCAGCTGAGCGTCCAGTTCGTTCCTCCATCTCATAGGCATTCCCCATGTTTGTTTTTTTCTGTTTATTTATTTTTATTTATGAGAAAATTCGCGGTTCTCAACGCAAACTCCATCAAACGTTCGATAATGTAGCCACTTTCAAGTAGTAATGAACTTTATTCAATGTTACATTCATAAATATAATAATATTAAAATAAATTATGATGTAGAACTTTCAATAAATTCTGAATGTCGATATATATATAGCTCGTAACAGTTAAGTTGGTCGTTCATGTTTAGCAATAATGTCATTCATTAAACTGTGATTTCATTACCACTCATAACACTGATTTTTATATTTTTGTGTAGAGTATTTTGTTAACTTCCTATACTTTATTATTAAAGATTCATATAAGTAGAGATTAAAATGTGTTGAAAATAAAGAATTGGACTTTTAATGCCGCCGAAATTATGCCGAGAATAGCCACGGGTTCTTACGAAAATGTAATATTTATTTTCTGCGTTCTACTAGGAATTTTTGTTACTACTTCAGTGAATATACTAGCGGAAAAGTACTATAGTTTCCAGCAATTCGTAAACCGAATTTTGTTGTGATGGGTCATAGAAATTAATCCCTTGTCACAACAGTCTTCGATTTAATGGAGCTCTAATAATGCCAAATACTCCAAAACTACCATTCTTTGCTCATTCTAAAATAAAAACATAAGACAGTAATTTCTGAGGTACGCCTTAGTTTTTAGGAGTATGGACTGCGTAGAGGTTAGAATCCTTTACCCTGATTCCGAAGGGCCCTATCGCAGAGATAGTATAAAAACTTCATATTCCATGGCGAGATCAGTCGGCCATGTTTTTATTTGTTGCTCTAAGACGGCACATCATTCTAATAAGTTGTACGGTTAACATTTGTTTATGTTTAGACGCCATTTTATAATTACGGTCTATCTAAAAGCCAATTGGGCTACACACTCGAGCATGCGAGAACGCATGCGCAGTAGATTTACCTACACTACTTTTTAGGGTTCCGTACCCGAAAGGTGTAAACAGAACTATTTCTTTTTGAGTTTTTTTGGCTATTTTTGATCTGCGTTTGTTAAGGCAGTTAATAGGTACGTACGGAACCCTTCGTGTGCCGGCACTTGGCGGTTTATTTAGTTTATGCATCGATAAATTGTGTATGTATTTTAAAAAAGGTGGTTTCTATAGCCACGAAAACCACATGTTTTGTCAAGATTACATATAGAGAATTTCTCGATTCATGGACTAGATAAACCGCCAAGTGCTAGTCGACTCGCACACGAAGGGTTCCGTACCGTAAAAATCAGGCAACTATTTCCTTCAAAGAACATCAAATTTTCATTTGTTCGGAGACCCTTTGAAATTTTCAACTTTACTATATTTTTAGTATTTCTTGTTATAATCTTTATTGACAAAGAAAATTACAAATCAATAATAAACACAAATTAGAACTAGTATTTATATGGTGGTACAGTTGAAGAGTTACATAAAGAAAGTTTCATGTGTCTACCTATTGTGGTTCAAGAGATTATAGCCTTGATAAACGAAGAGCAAAAATAGCCAATCAAATCACATTATTTGTATGGGCTATTTATTATTTGCTGTTCTAGCATTCTTAGAAAATTGCAACTGTCGGTAGACAGTCTTACGGTGTATGAGATAGAGCCCTGTGACCGACGGACAGCAAAGGTTTAGTAACAGCGTTCCGTTTTCACCGTTCGGGTACGGAACCCTAAAAAGTAGTGTAGATAATCTGCGCATGCGTTCTCGAGGGCGCCCTCTGTTGACGACAATCATACATAGTTATTTTACTCATAGTTATGCTTCTCATCAACAAATGACACCTTTCAAAGTACTGTTTCCGCTAACCAACAACAGATGGCGCTAAGCTAGTAGGTACAAACTCCGGGTAGTACCTAGCTTTGTGAGCTTTGTTATATGGACTATACAATATAGTCATTCTGTGCTAGAGGCTCTTTGACCGGTTTCAAGTATTTAACTCTTTTTTAATATAACTTAACAATTTTACAGTTCACATTCACTTAATGGTATTTTATTTTATTTTATTCACTAATTCACAAATTAGTACCTACTGAGACTGCTACAATTATTTTTATGTTTCAAATGGGTAATGTTTTTTGTATGCTCTTTAATTATTTGTGTTATTTTATTTTTATTATTGGCTATTATCTTTTTTCAAGCTATCTCGAGAGTTAAGGTACATTATGAAGTTCCTACCTAGTCTGTGTCACTCAGGGATAACTGTGTAGCAATCTACACAGCTAGCTAGGCACATCTAGTATAAGAAGATTAAAACAACTTGGCCGGAGTGCAATCAGCTTTAAGCAAAGTTTTCACATGCGCACCACCATTTTATACATATAAACGAGTACTGCGCAGCCGCTGACGCAACTTGAGGTTGCGGCCAAGTTTTTTTTAATCATAGTGTAATACCTACAAGAAATAAGACATAATTAGACGAGCGAAGCGTAGATATGATAGACAAGTACCTACCTACTGCTTACTACTCATAAATGTACCAGTAGTTTCAGGAGGTCTACTTTGTAACACGAATGAAATTGACGGATGACGTCGACCGCACGAAACGAACAACCTTACCACCCAGTTGCTTCCAAAGGGAATAAAACCTCTCCTCCGCTAAAGTTGCTTAGGGCGCGTCACCAACTGACACCTTTCGTTTCGGTCTCTAAGAAATAAACATCGGAATCATTTTGTTTGCAAATAAGATCATTTCTATGTTCAATAAAAGAGATAAATACATTACGTAGGTAGAGATAGAAAAATCTTAATCAGGATGGATAAAGATTATAATTTTTATCCTAAACACTGTTGATTTAAGTTTTTATATTTTATGCCTAGAATATTTAGAATACCTACCTATACCCTCCCCCCCACACCACCACCCACCTACCACCTACCTATTAGCCACCTAGCATAATATTGCCGTGCCCTAGCAGGGTGCATGTTTGAAACTTTGTAATTTTATAAGATCCCTTGTACAACATGTTTGCAATAAAATTTGACTATTGATGATGCTGTGTGGATTGTCCAGAATTATTATTTTGATCGTATGAAAATAAGGTCATCCAAAGAACGGATCGGCTGTCCTTCGTTTTGAGCGAACCTACGTCATCCGTCAAATGCGTTCGTTTTTAAAGTAGACCTCCAGAGACTATTCACTCATGGTTGAGACTGATACTTTTTTACTTCTATTTTTTTGCGGAGGTATATTGTATAGGTAGGTATAGCTTAGTTGTAAACTCATCCGACAAATCGTTGCCGGGCACTAGGTTTTGCTATATACCTACTTATTGTTGCTCCTTAGTCCTTACATTAACACTAAATAAATTTAAGTTCCTAGTTATTCTACTCAAACAAATTTTACCCATGTTAGTTTTGGGTACTTACTTAATTATGGATGTGGGACAAATAATGAAACTAATGGTTAGGTTTAACAGTATTTTATTTTATAACACCTGTTATTATTAGGTATAACATAAATGGTAGCTAAGTAAAATATAAAACTATAATTTATATGTACGCTGAAAATAAAACGTATTTTTTATACATACTGCTGGTGCATGCAAATAACAGTAAATCTTTATATAAACAATCTAACTTTCTATAGTATGCTAAAATTATTATCTTTGTGCTTTACTTTACTCATACATTCTCCTCTCCTACATTTTACATTAAATGATGTGCCAATGGGGCTTAGTAAGATTACATTGATTATCAAATATAACTATTTATATGTACCTAATAATTATTATTCTGCGCTAACTTTCCTTACTTATAAAGTTATTACATAATAGATTGATATACTAAACTTATATGATTTATTCGCATTTAGTGACTCTTTTGTTCATAGTATAGGTACCCCCTTTGTATCTCAGAGTACCTTCTCTGTTTGTAAACTAAATATCATGGTATATAATGAAACCTCAGGGATTCCTAGATATAGCTAATCAAATTGTTGTAATTGTAATTGTAGAATCAAAAGCTTTTTACTCAGCGGTTCTAAAAATTTGGTTAAAATATCGCATAGGTATCAAATTTTAATAAAATACTTTCATGCATCAAGTTCATGTAAACTTGTTAGAAATAATGATATGTGGTTATTTGTATACATTTCAAATATATATTTTACAGGGTTATTGGTAATTCACTGACACTGCGTGTAGTGCAGGTTCTGCCCATCATTATGAACAGGTGTGAAGAACGCTAGGTCTTCTATATTTTTTTTTGTAAATCAATACTGATTCAAAATGAAAAAATACGTTTGTCCGGTTTTTATCATATAATTACCAATAACCCTGTATACCTCCTACATAAAATAATATATAATCATCAAATGAATAATTCAAAATATCACCATATTATTCGTAGCAATTATTCTATTTAACACTCTTAGCTAATGGTCCTTGTTCCGCACTACCAAATCACACGTCTATTATGTTTATTGCTTATCTACAATAATGTGCAACATTTTTATAATAACATGTATTGTTATTATATAAGACGTTAAAACAAAGCAAATACAATATTTTACAATTATTCTCGGGTTGTAAATAAATAATCTATAAAATGTGTAGACGCTTTTAGCTATTATAATTTAGGTACTCGCAAGTATTGACACAAAACCTGTGTAAGGCTTTTTTATTCGTTCACCACATATAATAATTCTAGTGGGTAGTTGGGAAGCTACAAGCGCTGGTAAGTGAGATAATGGCTTAGGATATCGAGATCTTCCGTATATTAATTTCTTATCGTGGTGACAGAGTTACGTATAAAATAGCCATTATAGTTGGCGCCAAACAACTTGTCCGGTGACGGCCAGCGAGAGCGGGAAGTTTGCGTAGGTACACTCACACTTATAATTCATATGTAATTAAAGTAAAGGATATTAAAGTATTAGCAGGCGAAAGAGATAGTTAGGCACATCATCGTATAGCTCGGTCTCTCTTTTCGAAACAACAACTCACAGCGAATAATCGACGTGACTGTCCAGAAGGTAACCGCCCAACAATTTGTCCTAAAAATTGCGTTCTGTGTATCTTTGTCACGTGGCTCGCCAGATGACAACAAGTATGACGATTATTATACGTACCTACACGACCTAACAAAAACTTAAAGTAAGCTAGTTATGTAATTTAAGTTAGCTGTGTACCTTCAGGAGGACCTTAGTCTTTAATTCATCTCGGAAGTATTATAGTTGGTAGGTATAAATTGATCTCAGAGTCAGAAGGATTACATCTATTTACCTTTGGCGAGAAAAAAACCTAGTAATTTTATGTACGGTGCTCGAGACATAACCTATACTCTAAAAAACGAATATAAGCTTGTACGGCGTTTTACCCATTATAGGTATGTAGGTACTTTGAATATATATAAATATACATATATAGACAAAGAAAATTACAATTCAATAATAAAAACAAATTAGAACTAGTATTTTCAATTGAAACAATTAAGCTAACTGCAGACTCTTGCAAACAATCTACACGTAGCTCAACTGATCCATATCAGTACCAGTCGGAAGCGTCCCCACGACGCTGTTATATAGATAATATTATAACACAATACCTAGCAACACATCGGTTATTTCGGCAATCGGTCTTTGGCCTGAAATGATATAGTGACATAGGTAATCTAATCGTGTACATACCTAATCAACTAAATTACCGTGAAGACTCAAATCCTTTTATCTATATGATTATAGACTGATACAAAGTGACCTGTTACTAAACCTTCCTTAAAAATAGAAAGATGAATCGAGACTGATAATCTAAAAAAATATTGCTAAGTCGTCCGATAACATTACAAATTAATCGATAAACATAAGCGACTGATTTTGTTAAAGATAACATATCAAAAATTTATAGGAGTACAAAAATATGTTACAATAAATATTTAGTTTAGTCAAGCAATGGAAAAATTTAATATTTGTTGTTAGAGATGCTGGTTTCGTTTCCCGCCAAAGGTTTGATAGATCGTCTAAGATTTGCTTAGTGCGGGTAGACACGTGAGATACAGGTCTTATTCATTAAGAATGCAGGTGCGCATAAGAGCATCACAAACAGAGTAAGGGTCGCAGTTAGACGCGGGCCGACGATCTTCCAAGTAACCCTTCTTCTCTTCAGCAACTGCGCGCGGTATTCTGATGCTGCTTCCACGGTTTGCGACTCCTGAAATGTAATTAACCGTTGAAATCTTGTACAAAATAGTAATACCTACCCGAACAAACATAGTTCGGAAGGTTACCTAACATAACATGGGCACAGATAAGACTATGAGTTAATTATCCAACACTAATATTGTTATGATACAATAATAAAATTGGTTTTGTCATGAGTAGTAAAGCAAGAATCAGAAGGTTATCACAAAACCACGATAGCAATATTCTGTGTTTTTCCTTTATTCAAAGGAAAAAAAACTGCCGCCTGGTTTGCATTAGCACAGCACTGGACATTTCTTAGATAAACATGCCAAAGATGCTTGGCTTTATTGTGTTAAAATAAAATTCCAAAGAGTGAATACTAACCGGCGCTGAAGTCATTAATACTGGCGGTTTCATGGAGGCCAGTGAGACGCCTCTCGTTGTCTTTGCCTCCGCGGGGATCGTACACCTTGATGTGTTTCATGTGCACTTTGGAAAGCTTGTCGATCGCCTTCTCGATCTCACTGAAAGCGAACATTTATATTACTAACCCACGTATCAGACATGCAGGAAGACACCTCGAGGAATATTGTACCTTGAAACTAGTAAAGGTCGGTAAATACATTAGGTACATATACATACATACCTATGCACTTACCAAGACCTTCAATAGTACTAGGTACATACGATATTCCTCGTTTATTTAGAGTTTATCATACGTTCTTACCTAAATTACCAGGTAAAGTACATACACCTGCCTGCGGTAGAGCGTTCCTACATGTGAAAATCATATAAATTTATATAAGCTTTATGAATCTATACTAAACTAGAAAATGTAAAAAAATTGGCTCCCTTTAAATTTGACACGTAGCGTAGATACTATATTATGTGGTGTGGCATAAGTACTTTTGTAAATATAAAAAAAAAACTCACATAATACCGTTCTCCTCACGCATCTTCTTAGTGGAGAAGTTAGTGTGAGCACCAGATCCGTTCCAATCCTGAACAGGCTTAGGATCGAAGGTGACAATGACTCCGTACTCCTCAGCGAGGCGGTGGAGGATATACCGAGACATCCAGAGATCATCAGCTGCGGTGACTCCAACTGAAGGACCCACTTGGTATTCCCACTGGGAAGGCATTACTTCAGCGTTGGTGCCTGAGATGGGTACACCAGCGTACAAGCAGCATCTGAAGGAATTTTCATATAAAAACTTTGAACCATACCTACGCTTGCTTTTGATTTCAACACCCAGCTCATAAGATAGGTTCATGAACCTGACGTGTATGTTATCTTACCCACATAAGGGACCTAACGGGTTTGGTTGTCAAACTAGGCCTAGATCTCAGTATTCACGGGATCCGCGTGGTATAAAACTTGAATTACATAAAATTATATTTTTTAATTTGGTTCCTTAAATGTGAAAACACGAAAAAGAAAAAATATACGTACATGCACATAGTTTGATCGAGATCTCAGAAGCCCTGCGGTTATTGAAATGACTTATGTTTTGATTCGTTCGTAAGGTTATTTATTACTAATTATTTGGTACCTTGAACCAGTTTCTTTATAAGTTTTGTAGTTTTCTTGTAAATAAGCATAAACTTGATTTTTGCGCTTACGCCGTTCCAAAAACGTAGGTAGGTATACTCTGTCCCGCTCCTATGAACGCGAATTCCTATGCCTATCCTTTTCGCAAAATGGCGCGCATTGCTCCTTCTTAAATAAAGTAGGTAAATAGCTCAAGCGATTATTGTGTTAATTCTTATCGCAGTCGTCGATTTATCAGCGAACATACCAAGGAGTTCAGAGACATGGTCGAGTTAATGTTAGTTATATTATAAGTTTAGTACAAAATGTCGAAGAGGATCTCTGATGTAGTTGCTGAGAAATTATTTATTAGGTATAGACGAAAAAAACTGGTCTCGCTTTTCCTGTCCTTTTTTTCTCTTTAATACCTCAGCAACTACATCAGCTAACAACTTGAAATTTGAAATAATACATTCCGTGCGCCCGTACCTACAGATTTAAAGAAATAAAAATTAAAATGTAAATTTTTATTGGTACAAATTGTGATGTCGAAATTTTTAAAGACACCTACAAGGTCAGGTGGGTTATCAAATGAAATATATCGGTTTGTACATTTCAAAACAGGTTTTGAAATTTCTGTCGGTTTGAAATATTTTTCTTTTTGATATTTTTCTTTTTGAAATATTTAGAAAAAAGTCGAAAAATTACTGATTCTCCCACCTCTATCTCCCAAGGTTGCAAAGCGATCCATCTGAAACGTATGTGACGTTTGTAGATATGGATCTATATTTTACAGGAAAAATATAGAGAAGTCTGTAAAGAAGAATACTTTTTGAAAACTGGTCAAAAACGGGGAGAAAAATTTTCAAAGGGTAGCCCCCTTTGAAAATTTTACCTCACCGATTCAAATAAAATGTATCGGTTTGTACATCTCCAAACAGTTTTTAAAATTTCCGTAGGTTTTATACTTTCTGAAATATTTTGAAAAAAGTCGAAAAAACACCCATTACACTTACTTGACTTGACTTAGTAGTATAGGGGATACTACGAAGTTTGCATAACGATCCATCTGAAATGTAGGTACCTACAATTTTTAGGTATTCACTAACTAGCAAAGTCTAACCGGTACATATAGTACATATTTGTATATTGACAAACGTTCGAAACCTTCGAACGTTTGAAAGCGCGCGAGTCACACTCCCACTTGACGGATCTTATTTGATTAAAGAATGTGCATCCAAAAGCCAAGAAAACTATCAACTTACCGCGAAAGGCAACGACTAGGTAGCCACATAATAAATCTGAATTTGAGTATTTGACGGGGCTTGTAATGATTCAGAAATCAAATTTTGATTACCTAGTAGGTACCACTAGGTACCTTCGAGTCTCAGATTACAGAATACTCTATTATGTATTGATATGAGTATTCTGTAATCTGAACTTCAATACAAATAAGTGTTCAAGGAAATCTAGCCACAACCACAGCCGCCTCTTTGAACTACGATACCACCAGTATATAATTTACCTAGGAAAACTGGTAGTTATACAACTAGGCCGTAGACTTACTTAAAGCTAGTTCTATTTTTACCCGACTACGCAAGAAGGAGGTTATGTATTGTGGATTCTATGTTGGTCGAAACAGAATTTATTTTATTCACAGTTGATCCAAATATGCAGAGGACCAATTAAGCTGGCATGTCAAAGAGGACGTCCATACCAAGCAGATCAATAGGCTGATATAGTGATGAAGACGAAGAAAATATTCACCTGTAATGCGCTTCAACGAGATCCCTGGCGAAGACTTTGTTGGCGCCAACGCCACAGTAGTAAGGTCCCTGTGGCGGTGGGAATCCGCCCGGGGGCCAGCCGAAGGGCCGGAGGTCGGCGTCCAGCAGGATGTACTCCTGCTCGATACCGAACCAAGGTTCTTCGTCCTTGGCTTTATCGTAGGCTTCCTGGCATTTCAGACGGTGGTTGGTTGCTGAGGAAACACGTTAGATTTTAGTGGAGTTCGGCAGATTTTTTAAAGAGGAAACAAAAGGAAAATTATTCCGAGCAATGATTAATTTAGTTTAACTAAAGGAAGGTCAATAGACCTTCTTGTACTTGCTTATGGTGAGAAGGCAGCCAATTTGAGCAAATTTTGTAATTAAATTCATTTTGAAGAACAAAACATAATAAAGTGTCTGCTTAATCATGACCCGAGCAGTCACATATCTCTTTGTTTGACCACCTAATAAATATTTTACTGAGTCATGTTCTAATGACTTTATTAACAAAGAAAATTACAATTCAATAATAAAAACAAATTAGAACTACTATTTACAATTGAAACAATTAAGCTATTGCAAACAATCTACTGGTAGCTCAACTGATCCATATTATCAATACCAGTCGGAAGCGTCCCCAAGACACTGGCTGCATTGCCCCGCTGTATGGCAATGCTGATGCGCTGCGCCAGATACCCGCCAGCTCTTGAGTCACGCGTCGCGTCGACCTCACATAACTTTTTAAAAACCCGGAGAGCCTCGGTGCCCCATGGACTTAGGGTCTCGACCCCAAAGGGAGCAAATGTGTAGGGTCTGTCGAGACCTGCATATTTGCGTCTCTTGAGATTCTCGGCCAAATCTGCCACCGCACCAGCCCTTACGTATGTCCTCGGAAGATGGGAAGGCACAAGTGTGTCGACGCATGTAGCGTCCCACACAATGGGCCTCCCCATTTCCCATGGGACTAGTGTCATGCCGTCGGGCCTCTTACCATCGTCACGCAACAGGCCATTCGGTTCGAGAATAGCTGGTACGTTAGCAGTGACAAAGGGCGGCCGGATGATGTCGTTAAGACTGGCATGACGAGATATCCGACCGGCGGCCCTAGTACACAATAATCCGTGATGACCAAGCTGTTCGACAGTAGTATCGCACTGGCATTAATGAGGCGCGCAATACAATGCAACCACCCGAAGACATGTTGCGATACGGAAAGTTACGGGATCCAATAAAGTGCCAGTGTTAAATGAAGATTTCCTTCAACCAATGACCTGGAGACGGGCATGTTATATCGTTGGAAAGGTTAATAACGGAAGAACTATTGAAAGAAAAGTAAATACAAAACCACGTTTCGTTTTCTTTTTTAAATTAATTATAAGTTGTCACAATTTACAGATTTTCACAGATTTTTGATTTTGAATACACGTAATTTTTTTTTGTAGGTAATTTTACCTAGTGATAGTATATTTAGAATAAGTATACAATGAAGAACAAGCTATGTTGTGGCATTACCACAAACAAAAAAAATATATATAAAAAAATTTAAATTTTTTATTTCTGTAAATATGGCACGCAGGACATTCATTATACCGGAGAAATGTAGTCCATGACCCCCCAACTCCCCAAAAAATGATGTCGGTCGCTATAACAAAAACCCTGTATATATATATATATATATATATATATATATATATAATCATTTTTATATATATATATATATAAAAATGATGATCATTTATATATATATATATATATACATATATATACACTTTTGCATTCTGTTTAGGTTTTAGGTCTCACCTGTTGGCTCCATGTTGTACTTGAAGGTGTCACACATGACGATGATGTGGTTTCCGCGTCTGAAAGGATCGTTGTAAATGGCTCTAGCCACCAGGAAGGTGTCCGAGTTGTGGCCATCAGACTGACCCGTCGAGCTGCCATCAAAGTTCCATATAGGCAAATCTGGAAGAACAATTCTCGTTATAAAATCTGATGCTATATGAACGTACAGGTACGTATACAAAAAGTACTTCGATGTTATGATATGAATATGACACAGAAATTTCAGTGATTACCTACATTATCGTGTTAGTTACGATATATTAGGTACTACGAATGAGATCGGACATCGAATCGATTCTACTAAATACTTTACATACTCTAGCTTCGGAAATTAATACCTACCAAATGAATAGGTACTTTATTAATAATATATATTTTGTATCAACTCAGAATGTTCCCATACTACGATAAATCTCGAATGACCGATGGAATCTAGTGTAACATTTCTACGACTGCGGAGGACAATATTGTGAAACCTTTCAAGTTTTCATCAAAGGCGTCAGCGTTATCTTCCTCCTTCAGCTTGCAGCGCGCCGAGAACACGCTGTCCAGATGCCGAGAGAAAAAATAGGGCGGCAGGTACTCGTTCACGTGACTCCATTTCATAGTCTTATTAATTTTTGATACGTAGGCTTCGTTCAACTTTTCCAGAATGCAAGTGAGTTTATCTATATACACGCGGGTTATAAGAACGTAAGGAATTTATTTATGAATAATGATAGACAAGACACAAGTAGCACTCTGTATAAGAGTCGCAATAAGATATTGACGTCCTCTGTTCCGCGGCGGGCGAAGGTCCGCCTTTTTTTTATTATCCTGAGGGTAATGCGCACGCATATCGTACTGCCACACGGAGACAGACGATTATGTAGGATCCAACACGACGCAGGAGGCTGCGGGTTCGATTCCCGCCTCGGGATAAATGTTTGTACGATCTGCAGGTATTTGTTCCGGTTGCCTAGGTATTTTCTATGTTTAACAAAAAATATCTATTTATGTAGTTACGTATATCAGTTATCTTGTACCCATAACACAAGCTCTGCTTAGCTTGGGGCTAGATAATGCTGTGTGAGTTGTCCAGCATTATTTATTTATCTATTTAATTTTATCTACTATCTGCGTCGTAGAGAAGTAGATATAGGTAGGGTACAGGACCTACACTACATATTAACCATCAGTAGGTACAGTTTCTCGTTGTTTATGCGTTGATTCCAACAGTCACAGCTATTAGCGACGCAGACAGGTAATTAAGTAATAGGAATGGCTAATGTTTTTAATTATATAGTAGAACTTGTTAACGTACTGCATCTCACTCGAGCGAAGGCCAAACAATTTACCGAATGTATGCCAATTACAGTTGCAAATGAGGATGTAATTAAACCGCTTAAACTATACAATGTGAACGATGTCGTGTTTCTAGAGCGTTTTTGTTAAAATACCTACTCTTGCTTTTCAATTCCACGTCAGTGGAAGTTAAGTAGTTAACGAAAAAACAATCTCGCTTTGTAAATACTTCTGTTTGAATGTGCTGTGACTGATTGCCACCGACTTTGAGCGATGATGTGACATGTTCACGGAGCAATTTGCATAAATGCATGCAGATCAGCTCAGCTAAGACCATGAAATCTATTTCTGTAAAGCACGCAAAGTTAACTGCTATTTCCCGGAGCAACAAGCAGTAGTGTACTTTAGCGATTACAATTATTGTAATCACTAAAGTGGAGTTTATTGCGCCGGAAAATATCAGACCTAGCAAATATGATAATTGTGCCTTGCACCATACCTACTATTATTCTCGTGATTCCTGGCGCAATTATAAGTCGCTAATTTTTATAAAATTGGCATTGGCCTATAATAACAAAGAAAATTACAATCAAATAATAAAAACAAATCAGAACTAGTATTTACAATTGGAACAATTTAGCTAACTGCAGACTGTTGCAAACAATCTACAGGTAGCTCAACTAATCCTTATCAATACCAGTCGGAAGCGTCCCCAAGACGCTGGCTGCATTGCCTCGCTGTATGGCAATGCTGATGCGCTGCGCCAGATACCCACCAGCTCTCGTGTCATGCGTCGTCGCTTCGACCAGACGCTCAGATAACTTTTTAAAAACCCTGAGAGCCTCGGTATCCCACGAACCTAGAATTTCGACTCGAAAGGAAGCAAATGTGTAGGCTCTGTCGAGACCTGCATTATTTATTTATTTAATGAATTTAAATTTCAATAAAACATTTTTTGTTGTTTTGCGCCTCTTGAGGTCCTCTGCCAAATCTCTCGCCGCCGCCCCAGCCCTCACGGATGTCCTCGGAAGAAGAGAAGGCGCAAGTGTGTCACGCATGTAACGTCCAACACATTGGGTCTCCCCAACTCCCATGGGACAAGTGTCATACCGTCGGGCATCTTACTATCGTCACGCAACAGACCATTCGGTTCGAGAATAGCTGGTACGTTAGCGGTGACAGAGGACCGCCGGAAGATATCGTTGAGGCTGGCATGGCGAGATATCAGACCAGTGGCGGCCCTAGTACACGATAATCCGTGATGACCAAGCTGTTCGACAGCAGTACCGCACTGGCAATGAAGAGGCGCGCAACACCTTGCACCCAACCGAAGACATGTTGCGATATGGAAAGTCACGGGATCCAATAACAGTGTTAAATGAAGGAAATGCTTTCAACCAATGTCCTGACTCCCATTTAGAAACGGCCGGGAGACGGGCACGATCCCCAGACCTGGAGGACGTTTTTAACAATCAATTCCGTGTCAACTCACAAAGAGGCACGTCTCATTGCTGTTGAGACAAAAGATATTTTGGGGAAGCAGCATTGGGGAAAGCCGATCGAGCCTCAAATAAAACAAAATGTTTAATGAACTTAAAAAAAAATATGGAATCTGTAAATTGTCGAAGAGAATGGGTACTACCCTCTACTTTCTACATTCTAGTTCCTATAGCTATTCTATGGTTTAGAATGTTTAGTATGACTGTGATTTTAATATCTAAGCAGGATATTAAAATCATTGTTAGATAAACTTACCGCTTATTTTAATAATTTGTATGATCATTTTTATTCTGACTAAATTAAACTCTATTTACCTTTTTGATTTTGTGGAAGATTTGTAAAAGGTTTTCAAATCTTTTATGCGGGTCTATTTTATTATAACGCGAACAACGCCAAACGCCAAATAAGTATTATTGTTTTACGTTCTAGAGCCGAACTCATAATAATATCTTACGAACGATCGACCGACGAAGCCGCGACGCCTCAACCTCATCACCAAGGTAAGCAAACAAGTAAATCGGGTACCTTTATGCATCTTTAAGGCAACCAGGTTGCGAAAGGTCGCGCCATTTCAACGAGAGTTTCTAACACGCACGATCGAAGCAAGTTTATATTATTTTCGTAGTTCTTACCCTTGGGTTGTTTAGGAATGAAGTTCAGTGTACGGTCCTTGCATCGTAAGTGTTCGCCAGTTCCGTCAATCCAAACGTAGGTAGCGATGATTTTGTCAGCTGGCAGCGGCAGATCTTGATACCGACCGAGCAGCGTCTTCGAAAGGACTGCATTTGGGGAGTTGACCAGGACCGGACCAGAGAGTATCTTCGGGTTATCTGTTAAAGATAGAAAAACATTTAAAGTTTTTTTTTAAATCATCACTCATGATAAAGTTTATACATTTAGGTAGATGACACTTATACAAATAAAATATGCCCCATAACATAATGTTTTAAAGCGTCAGGTATCCAAAATATTCCCATATGAAAAAAAAAATCAGAGCAATAGGTATTTTCATCTGTGAAAATCTCAGAAACCTGACGCTTTAGGACATTCTGTTGGAGGACTTTTTTTATTTGTATAAGTGTCCTCTATCCAAATATATGTATAGATATTATAGTGCGCGGAGATTTAAAAAAAAAAAACCAGTGTGCCTATGTTAGGGCCACCCTCCATACTAAAATCTTCAAACCCCTTTAGGCGTGCTGACCGACCAAACCAAAAAGCAACTTAATCTGTAATAAAACTTTTCTCTCGGGTTAAAATGGTACCAACTCGTTCGTCGACGGTCGATAACGGAGTCTGTCATTTCGGGTGCGCAGGTCAATTATTTTTGACAATTTGATGTCATGTATAATTTCTCAAAGAAATGTAGAAATTGATTCACAGATTTGTAAGTACAGTACTAAAAATTAATTTATTTTCAACAACGACAACAGGACTATTAAATTCTGGATTGATCTTGCAATTAATTAAATTCTGGATTGATCTTGCAATTAATTTTGGTTCGTATACATAAACAAAAGATTCAAAAAACACTTTTCGGAGAATTTACCCAAGAATTTGTAAAAGTCAATTTGACATTGCGTCCAAATATTTCGTGTTCCTATTTCAAAGTGGAAATGGAAATTAGAAAAGGTGTCCGATGAAAATAAAAATTGACAGGCATTCCCGTACAAGCGAAGCTGCGAATAGAAGCTAATGGAAAATCTTGGGTAGTGGTTTGAGGACTTGGTAATAGTAATATGGCAGGTGGATAGGTACCTTTACCTACAACTTTGCGTGTTTGACCCACTTTCCTAGCACCACTTTAGCAAGAGGTAAATAAGACATTTTTAGAACTGGGACATGCGGCATGATGTTTCCCCCGCAATAATGTCCATTAACTTAATTGCTGGGAGCAGTATGAGTATTTTCGCATAAGTTCACGTTACGTCATCCAGCTCATATACCTACATAGCAATATACATAGGCCCCTTTTCAGGTAGGCGTTTCTAGGCAGGTGATACCTATGCGAAATTGCGTTGGTAACTTAAGAATTAACGATTATGATCTTTAAAAATTAATTACAGTTATTTTATGAGCTGGTGGTTGCTGTACAAGGAATAGTTTTGATTGTGCTTCATTATCAATCAATCAAAACATAGGCTTTCACACAAATCAGATCCCATGGGATAGAAATTACCATTAAACATTTCCATAGAAATAACGCGTGCGAAGCCGCGGGTTAAAACTTGTAAACAAATAAAGCTTTTTCTAATGATAATCGGTGCAGTCGTTCTAATCCGGTGACGGTTCAAAGTCATGAAAGGCTTTGATTAACTATATATATATAAAAGAAAGTCGTGTTAGTTACACTATTTATAACTCAAGAACGGCTGAACGGATCTCGGTGTAATTTAGCAGCGAGGTAGATGGTATCCCGGGGCCGGACATAGGCTACCTTTTATTCCGCAAAAAAGCGTGCGAAGCCGCGGGAAGCAGCTAGTTTTTTATAAAATATTCAACAAAGGAGTCCATTATATAAACTACTAGCTGCTGCTTGCGGCTTCGCACGCGCTTTCTAAGTAGCCTATGTCCGTCCCCGGGAAGCCATTTACCTCCTTGCCAAATTTCCTTGAGATCCATTCCGCCGTTTAGGCGTAAAAAGGTAACAGATAGACAGAGTTACTTTCGAATTTATAATTTTAGTGTGGATGGTACAAATATTAACCTTCAATCTTCCCGTGTGCTGCGTCCGCCATGGTTGGTTCTGTAGTTTACCTGAAACAATAATTGTTTTGTAGAATAACTGTAAACGAATATCAAAACTAGCTTTATGTACATATTTGTTTACCTATTTACATACAACGAAAATAGGTAAAGTAAAAGTATACTTGATCGGAGTGAGAGAAGCGAACGAAGATTTCAGTGGCAGCTTTGGTTATTTGGCTGTATAGTCAAATAGTCACTTCGAGCATAAAGCTCTGCGCATATAAGATGCACCGCTGCAACGGAGCACAAAAATGTGCTTAATATGAGCTTAAATTCGTAACATTTGATTACATTTTACAACGACAGCATAAAATAACAGACAGCGCGTGGGCCACTCGCTTTCCGCAACCTAGACACTCGTTGGATGAAGCTTTCCTTACCGCAAGCTTCAAGCGAGTGACCCGTAAGCGCCGCGCCGGCCGGACCGGGGCGGGCGGCGGCGGCGGCGGCGGCAGCGGCGGCCGGACCGCGAGTAGCAGGGACGGATTGGCTCGAAAAATTTGGATTGCACGCAGTTCTGGTGGTCTTTTTATGATACTGCAAGCGGTTTCGCTCACGTATTACCTACTTGTATTATAAAATAGTTATATTAAGTACATATTTGTCGCCGCCCCGCATCAAAGAATCAGCCCGTTTGCAGAATAGCTACGCCGTTTACAAAACGGCGCTTTTTAGTTAAATGCTAAGGCCGATCATTGAACGAACTCTGAAACAAACGTTCAACGATATGGCTTGGTATTAGGGTCCGGTCTTTACCCTTCGGGTACGGAACCCTAATAATTACCTATTTCACAAAGGTCTGGTGATATAGCTTTTCTAAATTTGTTTGTTTTTTCTTTATGTCCTTCTGGATAAACGGTAATATTATTAAATAAATATTGAGGCATACGAAAGTACATATTTTTTATTTTTTCCTTTTGTCTTGCTTTTAATATGTCATGCATCTTATCTTCTTTTTGTGATGTTTTTGAGCTCCTCTTCATCAAGCAATGATAGCCTGCTCGCGTAGTGAAAATTGAGACATGTTAAATGGCGGCTGCTCACAGTCAAGACTGAATTACGATGTGCCTGCCGCGGTGGCTTTAGGTACAAGTGGTCTCTTGCTTGACCGTGAGCTTTCTACTAGGCGTCGTCGCGTAGCGTCGCCGCGGCGTCGTCGTCTGCTAGCAGTAGCCGCGTGGAAATCGTGCGGCCAACACGATTTGAAACGGAGTGGTGCGGTTGCTCAGTTGGAGAGGTGCGGCTTAATGTGCGCACTCCTTAACAGTCCAATCGTTGTTGATCCGATTTGCGTAAAATTTTATAGGTGTACAGACAAGACTTGTAAAATGTGCTGGTAAATTAGAAAGGCCAAATCCGTCGAGGGGTTTTTTGAAGTAAGAGGGTCCGAAAGTAAAAGGGAAAATTAATCAATTAAATCAAGACGGGGAATTAAAAAAGGTATATTTACTTGAGTCAGAATGGTTTTTATTTTTATTCTAGCGTGTTTAGTTTTTTAGAGATAGTTTAGAATAACGTGGTGAAGAATTATCGCATAAAAATCCGGCAGATTAAGAAGTTAGAAAACCAGTCGTCCTCCCAGATTTCGTGCAGTCTTCATTCAAGTTTTTAAACCTAACCGATATCGCAATTACAATATCAGCACGCGATCATGGTGTTTGTAAACATAAATCCAGTTTGCTGCAGTTAGAATCCTGTTTTCTTTGTTTTGGTTTTCTATAGTAAATGAGAAGTCATCACGTGTTGGCCTGACGACCGGACCGTCGTCGGTCGACGTTGGTGAGTTTACGAAATCGATTGGCACAGTGCCCGATATTTTCACGGCCAACATATGACCAACATCCACTCAGATAGTAACATAACAGACAGTACATTGTACGTCAAGGCAAAGGAAACACACGAATTATACCATATTTAGTATCACAAATTTCAGCTCAACGCTGTTTTCTTTTTGTTTTTTGGTTTTAATAACTCATGGCTTTTAATAATTATCTACTTATGATGGTAAGGTATACCTTTATTCATCATCAAAGAAGGTAAGAACTCGAAGAACGGTAAGCCGACCTTAACAAGATTTTAAAAGGTTGACAAAATAATAAAGTTTTATCCGAAACAGGAAGAATTAAAATGTTACTTGGGTTAGAAAGAAGTACGTAGGTACCTACATTGTTACAGCTACATTGACTAACATAGAATGCTAGTTGTATTTAGTAGTACCTACCTTCCGACTAGATGATAGATTATTAGGTATTTAATATCTATTTGTAATAATAGATATATCACATAACAATTTATTTGCATAGCAGGAATATTTGTCAGACATAGACATACTTATGCCGAGAGATGTTCACATACGATATATTAGGTATCTACATATTCTATCTGATTAGATTGGTATACAGTAAAATAGTGTTTACATCTTCACTTAAGCTTAAAAAGATTTCAGTTAACAAATAATCAAAGTGACCACTTTATATCCTATTTTTAATCATGTATGTGTCCCAGAGTCCTGTAAGGTCTAAAGGAAGTAAAGCACTTTACTTTTTTTTCAGTTCCGCGTAAATTATGTCCATCCTGGGGATAAAATCGACTTCCTGCCAAATTAATATGAAGTTCCGTTCAGCTGTTTTGTCGTTTATAGGTAACAGACACACAGACAGCGATTCCGTTAAAAACATACTTTTGTTTTCAATAATTAGTTACTTATTCGCATTTATTTTTATAAACGAGGTTCATTAATATGAGTAGGTACCATCTACTACGACATAAATCTATAAAAACAATAACAAAAACTGTTTATTCATACAGAGGCTTTGCCTTGAATTCTAATGGTTCACGTCCAATCCAAGGACAGTCCTTTGTTATTTAGCTTTAGTTATCTGCTATAAAGATTTAAAACCTGTATAATATTAGGTTACGTCCTGATACCTGTGGCTGTGGCTGTACGGCTGTGTAATACGACCTGTATAGGAGTAGGTACCAACAAACTGACAGAGGCAAGCAAAGTTTGCCATACTTGAAGCAGACACTAATAGCTCCTGTAAATAGGAACCTTGTTAAAAAGTTTTAACTGTTTATTTCTCTGAGAAAGTAACCTATAATGCTCTGTTCCTACAGTGAGGTATAATTATTATGTACACTATATCGGCAACAAAAAAAAATATTACCCTTATGGAAAATGTTGGGGTGTTAGAAGTTAAACGTGTGTATCTGTGCGAGGAACCGATTTAGATTTCGTTTGAAAAACTGAGCAGCCTTTCAGATTTTGCGATGGTTTAAAGTAAAAAGGTCAAGAGGCCAATTACTTAGGGTAAGTGTGGTAGAAAATTATTCTTTTCTAGCCCTGCTAAAGAAGTTTCTTTCCTTGTTAATAAGAAATGGTACTGCCTAAGCTAAGCTGATAGCTCCAAGAATGAAAGGACAACATGCACCTTCATTATTAAATCAATAAAATATTTTCAAAGCCACAGGAAACAGTATTTAATTCACAGAAGAATCTTATTTATCGCACAAATTGAACTCGAATGAGCCGTTAACCTAAATAGATAAGACTTTTATAATTAATTGACCGAGCGGGCGAAGCTTCAAGACTGGCAAAATTTGCTTTCCTCTGTCAGTTTGTTAGTACTCTTCTACAGGTCGTATTTTACAGCCGATCTAGACGAAACCCAACATACAGATATACAAGGTGCCACGTTATTGGTGTACTATTCCTTATCTTTAAAGATTTTTATGTCGTCTGGATTTTTGATAAGAGGGATACTTCCTCCAATAAAGGGGCTACTGAATCTGTTTGTTGGTATGGTACAGGTCGTTTTTAGGGTTCTGTATTTACTACCGATCTAGATGAAAGCGGGCTCCATCTTAGTCCACATCTTCACGGTCTCAAGATGGTGATCAATCGCTAAATAATTTCCATTAAAAAACCTTATGCAGACCGATTAATCTAAATCAAACATAATTTGTGTTAGTTTCACCATTGTATTATTTTGCAAAGCAATTGCACTCGGATCGCAATTGTTTTTTTACGTGTGTGACTCTAGATTAGACGAATATTTTAATAAAAACATCAGCTTAGTACCTTCATAAGGGAAAAAAACGCACCCACTGACAAAATCTGAAAGATACTTTCTACACCTACAATCTACAACTAGGTACTACAACTGCTTTTCAATACATAATGGGTAGGTTATTTCTATATGTTCTATAAATCTAGAGGTTAGTATTGCGGCAGTTGAATAATTAATGTTACCTGTACCATTATTTCTACTTTTGTGATCGGCTATGTAGATTACCTACATAAAGACTTGAGCGGGGTAATTATGAATACCCTGACATCAAACAGGGAGTTCAGTATTCCACAAAACAGGCACTGAAAATAGGTACCTACATTAATAATATGTATTCTGTCGTGTGACAAGGAAAATGGAAGAAGAAAACATTGTGCAAAACGCAGGTCAGTCAAAACTGGAAATAAAGTATCAGCTACATATTATCGCGTTTATTAATAGAAAACGATCTTGACCTATGATCATACGAAGACTCGTTTTTGAAGTTTCATAGGTACGCTTCTTTAGTTGCCCTACGTGTTTGCTGGGCTATTTAGTTGAGATTTGGTGTATTATCTACTTACAAAAAAAATCTTATAATCTCTGAAAATTTAAAAGATTCACAAAATGTATTGTCACTACAGTAAAACTGAACGTAGAGCA
Organism: Eupithecia inturbata; assembly: GCA_963662085.1. Lineage (NCBI taxonomy): Eukaryota > Metazoa > Arthropoda > Insecta > Lepidoptera > Geometridae > Eupithecia > Eupithecia inturbata. The sequence continues at coordinate 12,571,977 of OY759176.1, forward strand.
GGTATCTGAACGTGTCGTCATAGATTTCAATAGCTAAATAAAAGGACTATTATAGAGGTAGGTAATTCGTAATAGCTACGCTTGGGAAAGTTAGATAAGACATTGTATTCAAGTTCTTAATAGTATGTAGGTACCTAGGGGCCGTAAGTACCTAGAAACAAGGATAATAGTGATGTTACACTACAAGTGCGTCTGCTATCTTTCTGGGTCTGACGTCTCGCTCAGTTTGCATAGTGTAGAAAGAGGTGCCCTTTAAATCAATGCAGAAAAACCGCTGTTAGCCATTTAGCGCCCTGACGGAAAAGTACAAGATGAAATGAACTTTATTGCGTTTCGCTTAGAATCTGTATTTTGTTGTAGTTTGTTTAGAAAATGTATTTTTCCAGGCCCAGACAGATAGGCCGAAAACCTAATGTATGAACCATCTCATGAACCTTAAGAGGTAGACAGTTGAAACATTCAGAGAATGTGTATTTCTTTTGCCACTATAACAACAAAAAGTAAACACAAAATAAATATCAAAATTAAAGGGGGCTCCCATATAACAAACGTGATTTTTTTGATTATGTTTGCTCATAATTTGTCAAGGCTGTATCACTTGAACTTTCTTAATATATAAATAAGTAACATTTCAACTGTAATAATAAGAAATACTAAAAATAAAATAAAGTTGGTAATTTAAAGGGTTTTCTTTAAAAAAGTGGCCGGACTTTTACGGTACGGAAACCTTCGTGTGCGAGTCGACTCGCACTTGGCGGTTTATTATCTTGTTTATGATAATGACTTTACGGATTTTGTCATTTTCCTGCGACGACACAGGGAAATGGCAAATGCCGTAACATATGTAGTTCTCGGGTTATTAAACCGTAGGAACATCTATCTATACTTATTATAAAACTGAAACAGGTCAAATTATTTACATTGAAGATATTTTGAAATTTTTTTTGGAGGGCAATCTATTATCGATACTGAAGCCAAAACTGTAATATTTTTCATTCATGTCTGTCTGTCTGTCTGTCTGTATCTTGGCCGCGCATATCTCCGAAACTACTGAATGAATTCAAACGAAACTTGGCACGATTTGTGTTCATACTACGAGGAAGGATATAATATGTTACTTTTTATCCCGGAATTCATAACGGTTCCCTTGGGAGAGGGGATGAAAGTTAAAATGCGTACTTCGTTGTAATTCATCAACGCGTTGTCCGATTTATTGATTCGTTTTTTATTAGAAACAATTTAGCAAGATGTAAAAAATAGTCAACATCATCATAATCTCAGCCTATATTAATCCACCCTTGGGAGAGGGGATGAAAATCGAAATGAGTTATAAATCATCAACGCGTTGTCCAATTTCAGTAATTTTTTTTTGTGTTAGAAATAGTGTTGCAAGATCGTTAAAAAAACAGTCAATATTATCATCATCATCGTCAGCCTTTATTAGTCCATACAAAGCTCTTTCCACAGCTCACTGTGCGATTTTGAACTGATGGACAAGCCCAAACCGTGAGTTGGACACTCACGGTAGGGCTTGTCCATCATTTCAACTCCGTTGGTCATGACGGGTAGGACACTTTTCGAAACGGTGTTGCAAGGTACAAAGTGGAGTAAAATATAAGTAGATTTTGAAAACCGTAGTTAGAACCGGTACCAAATGGAAATGTGTTCGAAAATGACCTTGAACAAACATTTTTTTTTTTTTTGTTATGCTCTAGTAATCACCTTCTTAATTAATGTTAAATACACTAGAGAATAATTACAATCTAGCCATAGAATTGGCTAATGGGTAATTTAGTTTTAACTTATTTTTATAACAACATATTACTAAGAACGTGTCCATTGGCACTTTTCTTATTGTCTCTATACTTAAGGTGAAGACACTTTGTTCATGTGTTCTTTAAGATAGCACTTATGCACATACACTATAATTATCACTACACTAACTCAAAAGGTTTTGTTCTTTTGAACCTTCTCACGATGTCCGTGTTGTCGAGGAGCTGGATTGCCTCGACGTTCACATGATAATGAAGCCTCTGTTCGTGAGCCTCTGCGTATTTTTGTATGACTGTGTCGACAAATTCAATATTTAGGTCCCGATGAATATCGTCATTTCTTACGTACCAAGGAGCATTAACAATTGACCTAAGTACTTTGTTCTGGAATCTTTGTATGATTGCTACATTTGTCCTTTTTGTACAGCCCCAGAGCTGTATTCCATAGGTCCAGATTGGCATGAGGACTTGTTTATATAATAGAAATTTTATTGTGTACTGCTAAAGTAGAATTTCTTCCAATCAGCCAATACATCTTTTTGTAGCGGATCTCTAACTCCTCTTTTTTCTTTTTGACGTGAGCTTTCCAGCGTAGCTTCAATAATAATAATAAATCATTTTATTGCCTATACTTATCTTAACCTAGCTTCGCGTCTAATGTCATGCCCAAATACTTCGCTGTATTTTCGCATGGTATTATGGCCCCGTTGGTGAAAACTGGATGATATTGATCTCTTTTATTTGTAAAGTTGATGTGACTCGACTTCGATTCATTTAATTTTATTCGCCAGATTTTGGTCCAGTTGTGTATTTTATTAACAGCAACTTGAACCTTTTCGGCTGCCTCTGCATGCGTTTTTACCGTGGCTATTATAGCAGTGTCATCGGCAAAAGTTGCGATGGTGTTGCTTTCATGTTCAGGGATGTCATGAGTATATAATAGGTATAGGACCGGACCCAATACACTTCCTTGTGGCACTCCAGCTTTGATTTCCTTTATTTCAGAGTAAGAATCCTCTTGCCTTATTCTAAAATTCTAGCTAAATATGATTTAATTATTTCTACGTATTCTATTGGTAATATACTATTTAGCTTTATTATTAGGCCTGCATGCCATACTTTGTCGAAGGCTTGAGCGACATCGAGGAAGATTGTAGTCAGACCTCTTTATTTTCCAGTGTTTCCAGTGATGCTCTGGAATGAGTTTCTATTTGTCTAATATTGGTTTAAGCCTTTTTAAGAACAGCTTTTCAAATAGCATTGACATGATTGGAAGCAGAGAGATTGGTCTGTAGGATGTAGTCTCTTGAGGTGGTTTTCCTGGCTTTGCAATCATGATTACTTCCGCAATTTTCCATAAATCTGGTACATATTTCAGTCGAAATGAAGCATTTATTAGATATGTTAGTTTAACTAATTCTTTCTTTGGTAGATTAAGTAATACTTCTCCAGAAATAAGATCAAACCCAGGAGATTTTCTTGTATTTATTTTTTGTATTATTTCACGCCAAACTTCTTTAGGTGAAACAAGCTTTATATCTAGGTTTTCATCGCAGATTTCGGTTGCATTAGGGTAACAGTTTTCTTGGCTTTCATTTGGCTTGAAGATGTTTTCTAAATGTTCAGCAAATACTTTAGCTTTTTGCTCATTTCTAACGGCCCATTCCCCGGGTCCTGTTTTTATTGGTGGGATCTGATTAATAGGTCGTTTCATGTTCTTTGTAGCTTTCCAAAGAGAGTAGTCAGTACTGCGGTCATTGGTTAAACTTTGAAGATAACTATTTGTTGTATCAGTGTTGTGTTTTTGGATTTGCCTTTTCAGTTTCTTTGTTAGAAAATTCAATTTATTTTTGTCTTGCGGAGATCTTGTTAGGTGCCAGTGGTTTCTTTGTCGACGCTTTTCATCGATAAGTTGTTTTATTTCGAAGGGATAGACATTCATAATTCTTCTTGATTTGATGGCAGGTGTAGCTTCCCATGCACTTTGCTGTATAAGGTTTATAAAGTTTTCTAAGTCCTGGTCGAGTTGCTCGGGAGTTTTCAGTGGAACTTTTAGTACTACTTTAGAGTCCAGGTCAATTTTAAATTTCTCCCAGTCTGTAGTTTTGTTTACTAATGTTGGATTTCTTTCAGTATACAAAATCCTTTCGCTCATTTCAAGGTATATTGCAGAGTGGTCGGAGTTCATATCGTAGCTCTGCGTTGCTCGTAGATAGTTTGGAGATATATTTTTGTACACAAAAAAATCAATGAGGTCAGGTATTTTTTGTGGATCGGTTGGCCAGTACGTTGGAGACCCTGTTGAGATGACATCGCATTTTTCTTCTCTTACTGCGCTCATCAGCTCTCTTCCCTTTGTATTGGTTAGTCTGGAGCCCCAGTAGGTATTTTTGGCGTTAAAATCACCCTCTACGATGAAATTTTCGCCTAGCGTTTGAAAAAAGGTCACAAACGTTTCTGTTTTGATAATGTGTCTCGGAGGGCAATATATTGCTGCTACCGTAAACGAGTATCGTTTGGTATCTATACTAATTGCCACAGCTTGGATATCTGGCTCTTCATATGTATTTAGCTCGTGATGTTTGATATTTTCTTTAATGATGACCGCACTGCCTCCTCTTCCTTTATTAGATGGGTATAGTGCGTAGTAGGCTTTGTAGCCTTTTAGTTGAATATGAGACTGGTTTGTGAAATGTGTTTCAGATAAGAGACACATGTCTATATTGTTTAAATCTAGGACTACTTGCAGTTCTTGTTGATGTTTTGATAGTCCATTACAGTTCCAGGCCATTATTTTTAGGTTTCCAATCATTTTGAATGTTTGTTTATAGCTGTTTTGGTGCTATTTTCAATCTTCTTCAAACGCTCGTCGAAACTACTCATGAACTTAAGGATTTCATCTAGTTTGTCGCTTTGGCCGGTTTTTTTCATACTACTTTAAGATAACTTTTTGTTTAAAGCTGGTGGTGGCAGCGCATATGGTATGTGACTTGTAGCATTGGGCTGTGAGAGCGATACTCTGTCTCTCGAGGCTTGTTGTTGTCTTGTGGCAGTTGGTGTCTTTACTGTTTTGTACCGCAATTTTTGCATTTCTTTGGCTATCGTGCAGCCTCTATAGCTTGCAGGATGTGGCTCCCCACAATGCACGCATTTCAGTTTTTCTGCCATTGGTTTTGTGCAGTTCGGAGTAAGGTGTTTACCTCCTTAGCGCAGTACTTTTGTGTATGTCCATACCCCTGGCATCTTTTACACTGGGGAATTAGATTTGTGGTCCGAAGAGGCTGAATCTCAACCACACATCCCAGTATATATTTGATTCCGTAGATCTTTTTTATATCTTCTTCGTTACTGAAAGATAGCGTGAACATGTTAAGTGGCTCCTTAGTTTTCCAGCTCAATTTATTCACTACTGCTTCAATCTTGAGTCCTTTGTTTTTCAAGTCTTCAATTATTCTCTCTATTTTGCAAGTAGCAGGCAGTTTCTTTACCATTACTCTTATGAGTCTCTCCTGTTTGTTCTCATAGGAGTGCCAAAGGCAGTTATTTTCGCTCAATGCCTTAGTTATGGTTCGATAGGTTTCACCATTACAGGCATTCACTTTCACGCTTTTACCATTTAACATTTTTAGGTTAAAGGTTCCAGCAGCATGTTCCATGGACAGGAAGTCATAGAAGTTCTGGAAGTTCTCCACACCATCTACTATGATCGGTGGGGGTAGGGGAACTTTCTTTTCTTTTTCAATTGTTGGTGTTTTAGTTTCAGGTCAGAGTTCAGGCGACGCGTTCAATTTCCTTTTTTTTGTAGACTTCCTAGACTTGGCTCTCAACCATTCAGTTTCTCGGGCTAGCTCCTCCTCGTCCGTGCTGTATTCAATACGCGCGTTAGAGGTCTCCATGCATGGTGATTTCGACGGATTTATTATGGTGGTGGTATCTACAACACATTTCAGCTGCTGCTGTAGAATACTTATTTGGTTCTTGAGGTCTCCAACAAGGCTCTCAAGTTTCTCTCTCTCTTGTTTTTTTTCTTGGTAGCGTTGTAACACTTTGTTATGTTCTTCGGCCAGGAGTCGTTCTGTTTCCGTTTTAATCGTGATAGAATTTTTTTGCGGTGTATTCATTGTTACGGCATGCAATTAGCTTCGCCTTAACAATAAAATGTGATGTCGTCGGTAAACATGTCTAAATTTGATGATCTAGCAAGGTCATTGCGATCGAGCCGTGTCGTACGCGACGTTTGTTATGATGCGTTAGCACTTTGCACAATCGGCACGCGCGGTTACGTATGGCACAACTACTCTCGAGGGAGATCGAACGATCATTGAACAAACTAAATAACATAAATTTATAAAAAAAATAGATATTTATATATTATAATAATCAATGAATAACTTAGATCATCTGTGTTTTTATCAAGGTTATACCTATGACAAATTGAATCACCATAACTACTCGCATCTCCATCCAGTTAGCTGGCTTACGAAATTTTGATCATGATCTAGGTACCTATTAAAATTTAGGTCAGAGAACATGTAAGTGAGTACATTATCATAAGCAGGTACTTGAGTTAGATAAGAGTGTTATTTATGACGTTGGTATCAGAACTATCAATGTTGTTATTTTGTTTAAAGCCTTGGTGATAATAAAATAGGACAAACAATAAATTAAAATATTGCCAAATGAAAATTATAACTACGATTTTACCGTAGGTTTTTTGAACACTGATGGCGACGTAGGATTTACAGCCGCTTCGGCGACATGCACAAGAGCACTAGGTAGAAAGATAGACATATTTAAATATGTTTATTGTCACAAAAATTTAACATTTTACAGTTAATAAACATATAGACAGCGTCTTAAGTCCTAAGTCCTAAGGTTTGTATTGTATTATGTATATCAGTCATACATAGGTACTAGACCCGTAACACAAGCTCTGCTTAGTTTGGGGCAAGATGATGCTGTGTGGATTGTCCAGCATTCTTTATTTATTTATCTAGACACTAGGGTTATCTAACCACTACCAGAGAATATACTCGTATAATAATATTTACCCTAATACTAACTCAACCGAATAGAATGTTCAAATGGAACTTGGATGTTCGCTGGCTAACTCAACCGAAAATAATGTTTATATGGAACTTGGATGTTCGCTGGCTAGCTCAACCGAAAATAAAGTTTAAATGGAACTTGGATGTTCGCTGGCTAGCTCAACCGAATAGAATGTTCAAATGGAACTTGGATGTTCGCTGGCTAACTCAACTGAATAGAAAGTTCAAATGGAACTTGGATGTTCGCTGGCTAACTCAACCGTATAGAATATTCAAATGAATACTAGTAGCGTGCTGGTAGCGAGTCGTCGTCGCAGAATCAGTAAGCTTATGCAATTTTATGCATTTTCCGGTTTTAACAACATGTTCCAAATTCGCTCCTCTGATATTACACACACTAGGTTTGGCCCATGGCTTTGCTCACGAGCTAACTAGCTTTAAAGGAGTTCATTTAGAATCTATTATTCAGTTGTCTCATGCAGAACCTAGTGGCAGCGTCGAAAAGCTATAAAATTAGGTGAAGAATTTTAGAATTGGTCGAGTATACACATTTATTATTCATTACAGACCAACAAACGAAATTTACATCTTTAAAATAATATTTCTGTAGAGCCTATGGATTTTAGTTCGATTTAGTCCGCTGGTGAATGTTCAATAACCGTTTGTATAATAGACAAGACCACTTCAAATACAATGCACCTGATTTGGCATATATATTTTCAAGGCCACCGAGTTATGTCACTAACTGGTCCACGATAGACATTAATAACAATGATAAGTGTTTCATCACTATAGATACTATTAACATTAATGATATTAACCGGAGAGTGGCGTACAGTCAATGGATAAAACACGGAAGCATTCATTGTGCTGTGCTAGAAAATTACCCAAACGCAAAGTCAGCTGTGGACCTGTCGTAGGCGGCGCGCGGCGCGGCGGCACTTGTAAACTACTTATCCTACGAACGAGTTTAGTTCGCAAGTCGACTAGCGCATCGCGGTAGCCGGTAGCGACTGGAGGGACTTGTATAAAATGACGTAAGCGACGTACGCGTCAAACGAAAATTTAATCTCAAATATCGAGGGACTAAAGTCGACTTTGAACTGTGTGTCCCGAGTGTTAACAAATTGTTGGCTAATCAATCAGCGAAGGATATTTGATATGTAAGTTTGTTTGCAATGTTGTGTCATGTTGCGCGAATATTTTTCTTGAAGAAAGGTACCTATCCATGTTTTCAGGGGCCGCGGAAGTACTCCATGACGGAGGATAGCCGGTTTAGAAGATTTTATGATTTTAAGGTAAAATCGTTGATCCTGAAGATCCTTCTCAGGATAATGGAACAAAATTATTAAATTGTTGGATTGTAAATTATTGGTCCTTGAAAAATATGCAAAGTTTCAATTCAATCTAACATTTTCAAAGATTCCGTTTCTAATAAACATTTACAGGTGGAACTACTAAAACCGTGAAAATATTCTTACGCTCTGCTCTCTCGGAGAATTTTTCTTAGTTACAAGCGCTTTTTTATTTAACAAAGAAACAATGCTCTGTGAAGGATATCAAAGAGAAACTTTCTTTACCAGGTAGTAAAGTTGGCTAGATAGTAAATTCAATCGGGGGGCTGCTCTGCCCCCCACTTCCGCAGCCCCTGCATGTTTTAACCGTTCACAGGTGGCGTATAAACAAGAGAAGGCCTTTAAGGTATCATATCACAATAGAATTTTAAGTTATCACAAAGAACGTAGTTCAAGTGGAGCGTGCTGCACAGCATGCTGCTGAAATAAGTATTCGATGGCCACCTGCTGCAGATCTTTTTGCACCGTTTAACTTTATATGGTTTTAGGGTGACTAAGTGCCTAACATAATATGCTTCCCTCTCACGGCATATGTAGCTGCCGATGTATGAGAACATACTGCTTGGTCAAAGTGGCACTGGGCCGGTTCAGTCCCAGGCACCCTGAGAAATGGGTTCACATTATTACACAATAGGAGCCATGACACCTGGGGGTGTCTATGGGGTCGGTCACGTAAATTGACGGGACAATCTCATTATCTTTTACCTGGAGTGGGAGGCCGCAAAAGACCGTGATATTTGGAAGGCTCCGGGGGAGACTTTTTCCCAGGAATAGGACGAGACATGCTGAATAAAAAATGATTGCGAAACAACAAAATTAGCAATCATCGGTTATTCAAAAGTGCCGTGACTTTTTATTGCTCATTTTATATATAGTGAATATAGTTGTTGCTACCGTGGACCGACGTGTTCGTCTTCTTGCAAAAAAAATTAGAAAGTGTCTTTTTAAAAAATCAGATACCTATCCCAAACAAAAGTTATCTTCCCCTTCTTAGATGGTAATGTGGCTTTGATCACCCAGTGCATAATAACGGATCGATTGATAAGGATCAAACTCTTTACTAACTTCTTCAAAATCGGTATATTTTAAGCGCTACACTGGATGAGACGAAAATACAAACAAATCCCTATAGCCGTTGAAAACGGAACCCAAAACCACTTAAAGCTCTACGTACATTAAAGATTTGCTTAATTCAGCGCCGCTGCCACGCAGCACAAAAATGTGCATTAAAATATGAGCATTCGTATCATTTGAATACATTTTACAATGATAGCATAAAATAGGAGGCAGTACGTGGGCCACTCGCTACTCGTTGGTTGAAGCTTTCCTTACCGCAAGCTTCAAGTGAATGGCCCACGAAGTGGCGTTGCCGCTTGGACTACTTGCTTGAAGCATACGCCCGTGCGTGGCAGGGACGGATCGGGTTGAAAATTTGCACGCAGTTCTGGTAGTTTTTTTTATGATATCTGGCCGCGGTTTTGCTCACGTGGTATATACCTACTTGTATTATAAAATAGATATAGGTAAGTACATATATGTCGCCGCTGGATCGTACAATAAGCCCGTTTGTAAAATAGCGTTTACTTTTATAAACAGCCTAGCTATTCTACAAACGAAAGCTATTTAGTTAAATGCAACAAACGTTCAACGATATGGCTGAACGTTGCTTACGCCTTATGGCTACGATATCGTTGTATGTAAAGAGGTGTTCCCAACAAAGATAAAGCAAAATATGCTAGAGTGTGCAGAATATTCAGATACTTAAGTAGTACGTGACAAGTTATTCTACCATAAACAATTATTGTATTTTAATGTATTTTATTGGAAAAAAGTAACTCTGTCTGTCTATCTGTTTACTTTTCAAGCCAACACAGCTGGACGGAGGTTAATAAAATTGCCAGGGAGGTAAATGGTATCCCGGAGAGGGACTAACGATTCCTAAAAACCGCATGTGAAGCCGCTGGCAGCAGCTAGTAATTATATAAAAACCTGAAGAGCCTCGGTACCCCACGGACTTAGGGTCTCGACTCCTAGGAAAACAAATGCGTAGGTCTTTTACTTGAAACAAAAAGATTTTATTTTAGGGGATCCCAGTTTTGTTGAGCGAGTCTGACTCATGCTTGGCTGTTTTTAAAATTATCATATAGAACATTTTATTTCAATGTTCAATACACACGCACACCCAGAAATGTCGACTCGTGGGATGAGTTTAGACTAAAGAGCCTTCATTTCTACCAGACCATTTCTTGTGTGGTTAGGAAGTAACCGCATGGATAAAGGCTGCGTGCGTTTTATGCGCACAGAATAATAAGGAGGTAGGTACGTAGTTGTTATACGATTTGAAGCATGGTCTTTGTGTAAAAACAAAAGATTGAAGGTTGTTACTCTGAAGATGTATTTTTTTAAATAAATTGTATGCAACTTGGTTCACGGAAATGCGAAGGTAAACAAAAGGTTTATCACCATCATCGACCTATCCAACAACATTATGATTTTGAAGAGCTTTATGTAGGTACTATATTATCTGTCCCAGTGTTGTAGTCTTAATGTTTTTGTAAAAATTTGCTTAAATTTTGAACAAATATGTAGATTTATTTTTGAGCTATGATAATGTTCCTTCTAAAGCTTTATTTACAAAGAAAATTGCAATTCAAAAATAAAAACAAATTAGAACTAGTATTTACAATTGAAACAATTAAGCTAACTGCAGACTTTTGCAAACCATCTACATTACATGTTCCTTCTTGTACATAATATTCTCTACATTGTTAAAAAGACAAAAGAACGAGACCATAATAAAAAAACATAGCCGTTCAATTAACCATAGAGGAGTTCCCGCGTGAGGAGACCCTGGCTGCAGCATCATTATTTCTATCATTTAAAATGTCAACGTCGTAAGGCCTTGGTTCTATATCAAGCAAGATTTAAGGGGCGAATTGGCTTATACATATCACTCCGAATCAAGACAAAATTCGCTTATGTGGGTCAACCTTAAAAAAGCGTTTTTAGTTTCATATCAGGAGGTTACATATAAAAAAACGACACAAATCGTTATAAATTTAGTAATGACGTGGTTTACTTGATTACATTACATCACTCCAATTGAAGGTCCGATTCAAATAGGGTCACATAAAGTTAATATTATAAACAAAATGTGATATCAATAAGGACAATTTTTAGCATAACATTTGTTATGTTTGGGATTGTTATGCGAGGGGAGTTGTAAATCGGTCAAGAGTTCAAGACTTTCAATATGACAATAATTTTAGTTCAGTTAGGTACAGTATACTGACTCAGAAAGGTAAATTCAGCGATAAGCAATGCTGACATGTAGTACCTACCTTTATTTATTTCCTCATTCTGCATTTCGTTTCTTTTTGTCTCCATATTCCCCAGTGATTCAGCTTATGTAATTCAACCGCCTTCATTGATTTATTACCTACCTACTATAAGTCCTCAACATCCCATTGTTGGGCAAAAACTTTTTTGATTTCGGTGCCAAGGCAAAAACTGTGACAAAAACTAAACCTTTTCTGTCCGTCGTCTACCGATCGGAGGCATATTATTTGTGATATTTTGTGTTTGCACCTCATGGGCAAAAAATACGTGAGTGCATAAAATGGTGAGCTGAAATTGTGAGTTTAGAAAAGATAAGATTCTAACGAAAATTAGTCCTTCTGTCGTAAAATATAATATATTGTGAAGACACTAGATACTACCAAATGTTAGACAAACTTTTTAAGTCTCGAGATATCTGTAGTCAAAGTAGTTTTTATCGCGTCTTTTATTATGAAAATATACTAGATGCTGAAATATTGCATCAAATTACTTAAAAAAACGGTTTAATGTGACCCTTCAAATGTTTATAGTCTGCAACACAATTCATGGTCGATATCCGAGTATCCGAACTGCTTAAGCAGTCATTAACCGACTGCGAAAAAAGGAGGAGCAGGTTCTATATTCGGCTGTATGCATCTTTTTTATGTATGTTCGTCGATTTCTCCGACATTTATGGACCGATTTGGATGATTATTTTGCAGTTGTATAGAGAATGATCTCGAGGTAGTCCCATAAAAATTTATTCTCAAGGCATTAGTATTTATCCCACAAAACTTAAAAAAACACTTTAAAACTAAGGAATTCGAATTCAATATTCAGTTTTTTTATAAATAATCAAATTCTTTAGGAAATATTAGATTTAAATTTTTAGTTTTAATTTGGTACTAATATTAATACTAAATTGACAAAGAAAATTACAATTCAATAATAAAAATAAATTAGAACTAGTTTATAATATATAGTATATTTTATTATATTAATACTTAGTACCTACTAAGTATTCAGGTTAGTACCATAATATTTATATTAGGTATCATATATTTATATTTTTATATAAATATATATAAATATTATAGTACCATATATTTATATATTTTTTTAAATAACAATGACTGACAAGCGTGTTCTTTTTAACGGTTAGAGATAATGGTGGCTGGAAGATATCTTACGTAGGTAGTTACATATTGAACAAAATGTTTGAACATACAAATAGGTACCTACCTAGCCATTAGAAAACACTGCTGATAAAAGTCTTTGTTTGAGCCTGAGCAACGACGAGAGCATTGTCCGAAAGTTTAATCACTTTTATATTTGTAGCATCCTTTGTACGAGGACCGCTGTTCGCATACTGTTGTAATTAATTTGAATAATACTCCAAATAATACCAAATGTCTTAATTTACATTAAGACATTTAGAAGACATTTTTATATGCACTACGTTTTATTAAAACTTGCATGATTGTTGTCTTAGGCACGTATTATAATATATGCTCAGTTTTCGATCTAAGCTTGAGTATCGCTTCAGCCATAGAAAATCGTTAGGTACCTACTCAAGCATAGGTCGATGACTGAGTAAGCTTTTATAATACGGGTCTTAGATTCATTACACTGTGCAGACAGAATGATAATACTTAAATGGCAGATAATAATGTAGTTGTGCTACCAGTTTTCTTTCTATCGGTTGCTATGCTACCTAGACTTATGCTGTTCTTTGTTTCAAGAAAAGGTAAAGAGGTTTCAAACGATTTCTTCTCAGAAAAAATCCATGCAAGGAAAGTTTTCTCTTTTTATTGGTTACCCGAATCGTGCTGGTTTCTATACTAGTTATGGTGATAATTTATTTGTAGATTTCGACTTAATGCGCTATTTATTGTGAAGGATAAAGTTCGCAAAGCAAAGTTAGTTGGACTAGCGCGTTGGGTATGGGCGTGATTGTAGCTGGTTCTGCCGGAGCTGTTGTTATTCGCTTTGCAGGTGGAAGTTTTAACATGCACTCACTCCGCACGTGCTCAGGAAGGTCACTGGGACTTTTCCACACCGGCGGCAAATCACAAACCATTTTTACAAAAATGCGCATACCGAACGCCTTTCCCCGCCCTAAATAAACCCTGTAATTGAAAGATTCATAGCAATAATGCTGTCATAAGATAAAATAAAATACGGTACCTTGAAGCAGTTCCTGAGTGCGTGCGTTTGGACGCGCGAAATAGTAGATACGATGTTTCGTGATACCGCGTATTCGACCGGCACGCGGAGGGCTTGCGGGTGGACTGGTGAGTGGAGCTCGGCTGATGTTCTACGGTATTTATGTGTGTGCTACGCTTCTCGCCGCGCCTGCGCGAGGGGGGGACGCTGCGTCACATGGTGCCCTCAACTCAACCTGACAATCGCCGTTCATTCCCAATTCATTCATAGGAACCTAAAATTATACATAAACTACCTCCTTCACCGGAGGAAGGCAATCCTCGGGGACCCCTTCGCGTGTCCCGTTTTCACTTGGGGCCACAATTGGCCTGACTAGGGGGAGATTATGGATCTCAGGACGCCGTCGATCGCAAATAATAACCTACCTACATCCAGCGATGACCAATTATCAGCTTCTTTGTTTATCTAAAGTTACAACAACAAAAAGATTTCCTTGCCCAAATCAGAGTGCCACACCTGTCGTAACTATTCGATTTACAAGAATTGCTCTAAAATTGTTAACTGAGGTAGCGGGTGCTAGATCGAATCAACATGATATATTTTTTTTAGGAAGTTCTACCCCAGGATCTGGGTGATCCCTTTTGGGGTCTACGGACTAAATTAGCACAGATGTGAGTGATCCAGCGAACCATAGTTAGTTTTTTCATAGGTAAATCATAAAATGGTTTACGATTTGCGTCAAATTACTTATTTTTATTTCTTAAAGAAAGCAGAAAAAATTAGAAACCGCAAAAAAATTTAATCTCGTGCCAACCCGGGACGGTAACAAAACATGCTATAAAACCATAGATTTAAGTTTTAAAGTTATAATAAAAAAACATACTTGGTTATTTAACAGGACAAGTTATAATTAAACATTTAAATGAAGCTGGGAGATGATGTTGAAAACAACAACAGAGTAAGAAGGCGTGCAGTCACAAATATCCAAAATACTAAGTGAGTTTTTACAAAAATGTTTTTCAATTCGTCAGCTTACAAATTAACATTTTCACGCACTTGACCGGTTTTACTAGCTGTACCCGCGACTTCGTTCGCGATTGCCATACCTGCCGACTAATTAGGTAGGTACCAATTCACATTTGACCACAGTTTCTCTCATTAGAAACGCTGTACAAAAAAAACTTCAATAAGCAGAATTGGACCTGTTACACTTATAACATAAGTGTATTGTGCAACCTAAATTAGTTTACATAAACTTTTGTGTGAAGAATTTTCTTTAACCCGATAAAAACTACTACACTAAACTACTTTATATATTACCCGAAAAACCCAGTTTTTTATTGTGTTTACTCGTAAAAAGCAGGAACTAACATATTGAAAGGAAAATATAATTATATGTTATTATGACGTATTCTTTTAATACATTTCGGCCATTCGATACACTTTGTATTTTCACTTTGTATAGGTATACATAATAGTATAATATTTTGTGTGTATTGAATAAGAGGAAAGCAATTAGCACTAATAGTCGATCAAATAAGTCATCTAGTAGCCCATAAAACAAGCTCTGCATAGCTTGGGGCTAGATGATGCTGTGTGGATTGTCCAGCATTATTTATATATAAATAATAAAATATTTTTTGATATGTAAAAGGAATGTTTTGTACCGATTCCATTAAAAATTACTAGAAAAGTCAAAAACTATTTCTTTCCATAAATACAATAAATGTACACTTAGAAAAGGTCAAATTCTTAATAATTAAACACTGACACGGAAATAAAGTGATATTTTTGATTTCAGTCGCTTCGGTATGTAGACTAAAGTAAAGAAGCGACGAAGAAACCGTTTTGTTGTAAAAGCGTATACATATTGCCCTTTAAAAGATACATTCATTTTGTGTAGTCTAGCTGTGGCCGCTGTGGGCACAGCGAGTTTATGTTTATTTCTTGTATTCAAATTATGTACATCGCTATTTTTAGGGAACCGATTTTTTTTAAAGTCTTTTTTGACAAAGAAAATTACAATTCAATAATAAAAACAAATTAGATCTAGTTTACAATTGAAACAATTAAGCTAACTGCAAACTGTTGCGAACAATCTACAGGTAGCTCAACTGATCCATATTATCAATACCAGTCGGAAGCATCCCCAAGACGCTGGCTGCATTGCCCCGCTGTATGGCAATGCTGATGCTGATGCTCTCGGGTCACGCTTCGCGTCGACCAGACGCTCAGATAACTTTTTGAAAAAAAGGAGAGCCTCGGTACCCCACGGACTCAGGGTCTCGACCCCAAAGGGAGCAAATGTGTAGGCTCTGTTGAGACCGGCGGCCAAATCAGCCGCCGCACCAGCCCTTACGGATGTCCTCAGAAGATGGGAAGGTGCAAGTGTGTCGGCGCATGTAGCGTCCCACACAATGGGCCTCCCCAACTCCCATAGGACTAGTGTCATGCCGTCTGGGTTACCATCTTCACGCAACAGACCATTCGGTTCGAGAATAGCTGGTACGTTAGTATGTCGTGCCCACGGCTATGGGTCTTATACCGCCATCCTTTTTTTATAGGGCGCAAAGGTTCGCACCTTATAGGAGTACTGTGATCTCGCTGTTAACTCGGCCTGACAACATCAACGCGCGAATCGGTGTCAGATTCCGTGTCGATGACTCGGTAGTAGCAGAGACTAGTAAGTACCAGTCTCTGGTAGTAGTCTGAATAGCCCTGCAGTGCGAATCGAGCCAGGTGCAATGTAGGTTTCCGTAGTTGCTCGACTCATTCACATTAGCATTTACCTGTTTTACACAACTAACAACTTCATCAAATCAAATTTTGTGGAGACTTTAATATTGACCTGTTAGAAGTTTACTCTCTTAGTACTAGATTGATTAATTTATTTAATTCTTATAATCTAAGGCCATTATTTATGGAACCTACCAGAATAACTGAAACCTCAGCAAAATGTATAGATAATGTATTTTTTTGCCAAAATTAAAAAAATTGTTAGTAAAAATATAATAAGCAATTTAAGATTAGACCACTTAGGTCAACTAATACAATTAGAAATTGAAGTAAAAAATAATAATTGTAAAAAGAAAATAAAATACATACCTGTGACCACAAGTCGATTTGAACGGTTTAAATTGGATTGGGATTCTATAACACCACCTTATCACTCACATAACAACCCAAATGAGTTGTATTGCAGTTTTTTTAACAAATTCACCAGTGTGTTCAATTCAATATTCACACCCAAGTCGATCATGGTCTCAGAAAAACTTAACTTTAGTGAGTGGGCAACAGTGGGTATACATAAGAGTAGACAAATGTTGTATGAATTGTATAGTGAAAAACAATACAATTTTAGCCAGGAGTTCAAAGGAAATGTAAAAAATTACTCAAAAATGTTTAGAAAACTTTGTTAAATAGCACAATCAAATTATATTAGCTCAAAAATAAGAAATAGTGAAAATGTAATAAAGTCCACTTGGAAAATGAAGGTACATTGTCATACTTTATTGTAACATGGGTTCATAGAAAATGGTCTACAATTTGTAGAAAACAACTTTTCTGGTAAGATATTATTTTCGCGCGTTTTGCAAGGAACTAATCCTTGCAAAACGCGCGAAAATAATATCTTCTATTAAAAACCGCTAAATATTTGAATTTCGCACGAATCTGTCTCGGATTCCGTGTCTACAGATTTTAACTTTTTTTCATGCACGTTTGCACTTTTGCATGCGTGTATTTTTACTTGCCTAATCTATAGCATTCAATACGCGTTCGACCGCAGTCCTGTGTATTCATATCATTATCAATGAGCAATAAATCAAGTTATCAGTTTAATCTCTCTATCACTTATCATCTCTTATCATATCATCTAAAGGTGTAGGACGAAAACATTCAAAACAACAAAACAACGAGGTAAAAACAACGCTATTTAAAGCATATTGTTCTAGTTTTTACACATGCAGCCTGTGCGTGAACCATACGCAAAAACAGTACAGCGCCCTACGTGTGCAGTATAATAACGCGTTCAGGGTGCTGATGGGGCTGCCCCGGTTCTGCAGCGCGTCAGGGATGTTCGCCGAGGCGCGCGTGGACTGTTTCTACACCACCATGCGCAAGCGGGGAGCATCTCTGGTGCGCAGGGTGCGGTCCAGCTCCAACAGCATTCTGAGCGTGTTCGCTAATAGGTTTGACTGCATCTATATGTATCACAGCTCAAGGATGCATGCTTATACTAATAATAATAATATAAAACACAACTTTGCCAAATAATTATTTTAAATATTCTGTTTCTTTGTTTTGATTATTGTGTTGTTGTGTTAAATTTAATGAATGTTATAGGTACATAAATGTGTGTTCTGTAATAAGTGGCACTACCACAGCTTCGGAATAGTTTTTATTTTTTATGTGTGTTAGTTTTAAGGATCTATGGACCGTAGATTAAGTTAATTAAGATCTTTAACTGTTCGAAGTTGTCTGAAATAAATGATTTATTATTATTATTCTTATTACATCTTTATGGTATAAACTTTTATCTATGCTTACAAGTATAGAAAGTAAAATCTAAAAAGAGTCGGAAATATGTTCTTGTATACATTTTATATAGTATTTCTAAAAAGTATATATTTCTAGTCTTTAATCAAATCTAATCAGTCCACTGGATCCCACTGATGGACAAAAGGCTAATCACACTGTTTAATGTTGGAATTAACCATAGCTACTTTTTATGGTACTCCCATTGAAATAGGTTAGAAATGATTTTAAAAAACCCTCCAGACAAAGCATCTGCAATTAATACAAGTATTTTTTCAATTGCATCGAACTGGCAACCTTCAACAGCTACAGCTAGCTCACTGCGACTTAGGGAGGTCCCTAGCTGGCTGGCTACAGACAGATATTTAGCTACATAGTGGTGCTCAAATGTGCTGGTGGCAACCAAGGCTTACAATCGCTGCAGACTGATTAAGATAACAAAGAATATCATAATATTTTGTTAAGTAAATTTTCATGCAAATTTCACGCCTTGTCTGCGTGATACCCAAAAAGCCGAAGGAAATTGCCAACTTTACGAGTCACGATCGTGTTTCTTTGTAACCTACCTATAAATTGTTTAGTGCTGCTATTAGAGATTAGGTGATAATTTTGTTAGGGTTCATAATAAATGGAAGTTACAAAATTTATCAGAGTTTCTTATATCAGGATCGGATGATCCTGCAGTGGGCAACCGGGAAGCTTGTTCTTAAATAATTTAAGTCTTATGTAATACATACTACTAATATTATAAATGCGAGAGTAACTCTGTCTGTCTGTTACCTTTTTAAGCCTTAACGGCTGAACGGATCTCAATGTTTGGTAGGGAGGTAAATGGGGACGGACATAGGCTAATAGGCACTTATCAAATAGCCCTTTCTACTGTATTTTTAAATTCAAATTAATTTGTTTAGTGAAACTCAGGTACAACATCACATTATTACGTAGTACTCCAATGCTTTAGGCTACCTACCTACCTGCTTGTGAGGAACTTATATAAATAAAAATACTTGTGATAGGTACTTTCCTTTGCGGTAACATTTAACGATAGTCGTATCGTCCTAGTAGTGTTCGACCCTTTCTTTTCTTAGGCACTACCGCTTGACACTGCCAGTAGTGTGAAGGGAAATTTTACTTTCTCGTGACACTACTGGTAGTGCTACGTGTTAAAATACATTTCCAGTGCACTTGCCAGTAGTTCCACGGGAAATATAATTTCCCGTGGCACGAGTGAGGGGGACTATCTATAGGGGCTATTTTATATCCATCGTTGAGAGTTCATTCACTCACTCTGACGTTAAGACATACATTTAAACATTTCTGAGACAACATAAACAAGCGTAACGGAAGTGATTCACACACATACTATATACTACTTATTTAAACCTTAAGATAAAAATATATATACCTACTTAGGTACGAGTATTACCAATGTATAATAACAGCTGTTGGTGTTTACATTTTTTACACTAACAGCTGTTATTTACTAAAAATACTTAAACCTAAGAGATTTCTCGCTATTATTTTATCTAACTAAAGTTCATTACGGATGTAAGCGGGTTAACTAAGGACCTTATTTGTGTTGGAAGGACACCAACGTTTCATCCCTTAACGAGGGACTTCATCAGGGTGAGTGCGGTTTGCGACGCGCCAGTACCGCTTCCGTGCGTGCACTACGGGCTCTGTGTGCATGTGGGACTAACAGTAACTACACCCAGCTCTATACTGCTATCTGACTTCCCAAGGAGATAAGGCTTCCAAGCGGTAGGTTCCAACCTCTATCTCTATTGAACTATTGAAGTTGGGCCGTCGCTCGTCCAATACTCTATCGCCTCGCGTATCTTGCAGAGATATTTTCCCTAAACAAGGCACAAGCTTTGTGGAAACGTACGTAATGCGATGGTCCTTCCTCAATACAGTGTTCTACCACCGCCGAGCTATTGGTGTTACTGTCAACATTCTGTACGGTGCGTATGTGTTCAGAGAGCCTGATCGATATGTTGCTTCTCGTTCCATCAATATACCATTTGCCTTAGTCACATTAGATCATGTATACATCTGGGCTGTCCAGTGGCTCCCTAACCTTGGGAGAGCGAAGTAAGTGCCGTATGTGTGTATGAGGCCGAAATATCGTCTTAATGCTGTATTTTCGTTGCAGCAACCGACCAATCTTATTTTATGAGCCTCTTTACATGACATGTTAGCAATGCTTTGTCTCCAGCCATAACCATTTCGCAGCAGTTCGCTGCAGTTCACTGTCTATACATTGCGGGTCGCATAGCCTTAGAGCTATTTTTATAAGGGTGCGTGGTACCGAAGCAAGGTGTGACGAATGAAGGTGCGAGTTAGCCTTTAGATATGTACCTATCTGTATGCGTTGGTTTGCGATAGACCGTGTGTATCAATCGCCTTGAGTGTACTCTATGAACCAACACATAAAGAAAAGGCAGAGCTCCGTCCTTCTCATACTCCACTGTGCTATTTTCGGATGTATGACTGGACATAGGCTTCTTTCCTAATGAGCGCCATAGCACCCTGTCTTCAGCTTGCCGCATCCAGCATCTGCCTGTAGTCTTTCGCAGGTCGTCGTCCCACTCAAGAACACGTTTACCCCAGCGGTTGTCGGTTCTTCGCGAGATATGGCCGGCCCACTGCCATTTCAACTTACTAATTCTTTGAGCTTTGTCGATAACTTTGATTCTGTCGGATGTATTCTTTACGAATCCTATACCTCAGAGAAACTCCGAGCATAGCTCTTTCCGTAGCTCGCTGAGCGACCTTGAACTGGTGGACCATCCCTACCGCGAGTGTCTACGTCTCAGCTCCGTAGGTAATGACGGCTAGGATGCACTGATTAAAAACATTAGTTTTCAAGCATTGCGGCATGGATGACGAGCAGACTCGACATAGTTTTCCAAACGCTGCCCAGCCTAGCTGGATTCTCCTCTTGGCTCTCGAAGTTGTTTTTATCCAACAGCAGAATCTGCCCAAGGTAATTATACTCGGAAACAGTTTTGAGAAGGTGGCCATGTACGACCACCGTCCTTGGATCAATGTGGCCCTTGATCATTACTTTGGTTTTATCCAAATTCATGCCAAGACATTGGTCTTCCTTCTGCCTCCCGATATATCGACATCGGGAGGCTGAAACTAGGCCGTCCAGCATCTGGTTCAGCTCCTCTAGCGACTCCGCTATTAAGACTATGTCATCAGCGAATCATAGGCGTGAGATGTAGTTGCCGTTTATGCTAATGCCCAGGGGCATCTTTCCAATCCAGCATCTTAAACATATCTTCCAACGCGCTTGTGAACAGTTTCGGTGATAAGACATCTCCTGTCTCACTCTTCTGCGCAATTGGATGGGTTTAGACTGCTGGCCCTGTACTAGGACACTCATGGTGGCGGCTTCGTAGAGACATCTCAACACCTCGATATAACGATAGTCTACTTGGCATCACTGTAAGGATTCCAGAACAGCCCAGATTTCGACGGAATCAAAGGCCCTCTCATAATCTACAAAGGTCAGACGAGAAAAGGAAGAATAAAATCAGCACATGGGCTGATTCTTCGGACTTCTGTATAATCTGCCTCACCGTGTGAATGTGTTCTATGGTGCCATAACCTCCGCGGAACCCGGTCTGTTCCAGTGACGGAACTCGTCGAGTCTCCTAACGAGACGGTTCGTGATCACTCGTGAGAACATCTTATAGACGTGGCTCAGGAGTGAGATGGGTCTGTAGTTTTGAAGGAGGGTTTTATCTCCTTGCTTAAAGAAGAGCACCACCAAACTCCCGCTCCATAGCTTTGGAGTTCTCCCACTGTGAAGGACGGTGTTAAAGAGGTGATGTAGCTCCTGTATTACAGGGGCTCTTCCGGCTTTCAGAAGCTTTGATGTCATTCCGTCCTCACTGGGGGCTTTTCCATTTTTAAGCTGCCTCTGAGCTAACACGATCTCGTCTTGACTGATGTCTGGCAGTTTGTCGGTATAGTGGCGTGTCAAGGTGGCTCTGTGGTCATCTCGTTGGTAATGAGGGGCATGTGCAGCGTATAATCGGTCATAGAAATCATCTGTCTCAGCGGAGATCTCCGACTTCGACAATACGGTCCTCCCATCGTGCGTTTTGAGCTTCTTCAGGTGGCTCCTGCTGAGTTGCTGAGTAAATACATTGGATCCTCGGTTTCGCTCTATCTCCTTTTCAGTGAGGCGCGTGTTGGAGCTCCGAAGGTCGTGCTGTACCATCTTCGCGATTAGCTTGTTCAGGTGTGACCTCTCTGACGAAGTCGCATGGGTGGTTTCCCGTCTTTTTGTCATCAGCCCAAGTGTTTCATCCGAGGGTTTGGAGTTCTTGTCAGTACGCTGCTTTTAGCAGAACTTAATGCCCTCGTCCCTCAACATTTCGACCAGATTGTGTAGGACAGTGTAGGGGCAACAAATCTATGCCCGAGAAGCTGCTGAAACTTCTCGGTGGCCGCCATGATTTGGATTGGGTTAGGTCGGAGCGTGGACTTCATCACATCAGACGGTTTCGCTCAAGGTTCAAGTTGATATTCAGAGACCTTTAATATTACATGATTATAATCTAATTGACTATTATATCCAAATACAGTAGTATACCTACCTAAGTATTTATAGGTAGTTAGGTACTAATAAATAATACTAACGCATTAGGTAGGTACCTGGGCATGAGTGTCATTGATCCCGTGTTTCATTAAAAATGATTTATTGGAGCGTGGTAGCGTGTGTACAATGTAAACGTCTATCTACTTCGTTAGTTCTGTATACTCGTAGTTATTCTGTGCTACTTCGTACTAAAACGATTTGCAAACACTTCTGCTATTATCACATTTATCACTTAGAAACTGGCTATAACCGGCTCGTACGAACTCGTGTTCACGAGTTCATACGAGCTGGGATACCTCACCTCGAATCATATGATAAGCAATTATAATAATGAACATTATTGTAATTGCATAACATATGCTTGCAGTATGAAATAAGTCAAAGATTAGGTACCAACATAGACCTCAAATTTTGGGTCAATAAAAACCGAGACCAATCTCTAGCAGATCATTGGTTAAAAATAATTAACTCATGTTATTTATATATATTGTAGGGTAGACCGGGGTAATTTAAAAGTATTCAAAAGTAACTCTGTCTGCCTGTCTGTCTGTTACCTTTTCACGCCTGAACGGCTGAACGAATCTCAAAGAAATTTAGCAGGGAGGTAAATGTTACCCCGGAAGGACATAGGCTATTTAAAAAGCGCGCCGCCGACGGCTGTTAGTATATTATCCATACTAAGATTATAAATCTGAAAGTGACTTTGTCTGTCTGTTACGCTTTCACGCCTAAACGGCTGAACGGATCTTAATGAAATTTGGCGTGAAGATGGATGCTATCCATGGGACGGAAAATAGGCTACGTTTTGTCTAAAATATGAATGGTGTTTTTTTTATTTTCCAATCCTTCTGTCCTAGCTACTGTTAGTTACTCTTATCATGCCAACCCTATTAAAACAAGTCCGATTTTTATATAACACAGTATCTTTATAGGTACAATAGAAACTACATGTCTAAAAAAAATAGGCATTTAGATTTTTAGATTGGTAACCGCTCCAAAAACACTAGGATTATACATACATGTAAGAAACCATCAGTGGCTACGAATTTTTTTATGAGATAAAACAGTTTTTCATATTTCTGTCTTTTATATTTTATTAAACTTAAATAAATATGTGAAACGTAATATGACTTTATGTAAGAAACATAATACAACATTTTCTATGTAGGGCAACATTACATTTTATACACTTGGAGCTGGCGATATTTTGTAAAGTTGGAAAGCGTTATTGACTGCAACGTTCAGTGGAAACATGAGCAATTGCCAGTACCATCTCTTCAGACGAATCCCGATTCGCTAGCAACCAACATTTTGATCAAGCCGGTCCACGCCTCCCATAAATCTATTCTAATTTACGAAACAACGAGGTTGGTCAACATCCTTCTTTTGTTTATCACAGTAACGTTTGACTTTGCTAATGGGTTCCGAGCCGCATTCCCAACGACATCCCCCCCGTCTGCCTGGGTGGTTGCGAACTGGTTAGGGTAAGAAAGTTTAAATATTTAGGACATTGGGTCACTGCTGATCTACGTGATAATTGTGACATAGAAAGGGAGCGTGGGTCGCTCGCGGTACGATGAAACATGCTGATCCGCAGATTCGCTCATTGTTCAGTAGATGTTAAAGTCTCTTTATTTAAATCCTACTGTCAATCTTTTTACACCAGCGGCCTGTGGGTTACTTACACCAAGGCGTCCATCAGTGCCCTACGCGTCCTTTATAATAATCTGTTTAGAGCAATGGTGGGGCTGCCCAGATACTGTAGTGCGTCGGGCATGTTTGCTGATGCACACGTAAAGGACTTTAACGCTGTGATTCGTAATAAAATAATATCTGTAAAACGCAGGATGCTGGGCAGCACCAACAGTCTGATGCGGTTGGGGGGGGGGGGGGGGGGGAACAGACATTGCAGTAAACATTTATTTATTTATCACACAAAACACATTACAATGCCAACTAAAAAATGAAAATACAACAAAAATTGTTTTAATCTACATTGTAGCGTAAACTTATGTGTGTACAGCTAAGTATGTATATATAATAAGACACTGGTAATAAGTTTGAGTTAAATAATATTATGCATGTACGTGCGCAATGCACACCGCCTAGCTATAAGACCCGGCAGCTTCCTATTTTATTCCAGCACTAGGCTGAGTGCTCCAGCATGGAGGACCAGCTATATGAGGATCATTGAAATGGAGGATACCTTTAAGTTCTCTAATAAAATGGTTAAATCTAGGATTAAAAATGTCAAGTTCAATATGTTTTATAGATGCTCATTGTACTGCTTGTTTTTTTCATTTCTTTTGGATCCTTGAGAGGTGCCTTCTCAGTTCGATTAGCTCGAATAGTTCCAGTCCAGCCATCATGACCCATTTTTTGTAACTCGTCGAGAAGTGGCTATGATGTAAAAAAATTATCGAAATAAAAACTGTAGTTACCCTGGGGCAGTTTTGCTATCAGATCTAGTATAACTGAGGCACCAACACCTAGCTCAGAAAGGGTGTTACTGGTACTAGCTCCCTGATATAGCTCACCTTAAATCAAGTAACCAAGTCAGGTAAAAACTGACCAAGTTTTATAGCCAAATCTGATCGGCTTACCGTGAATATGTTGCTTAGTCCCATGTTTCCCATAATAGGGAAGCATAGATTCGTCGATACTCAAATTTTTATCTCCAGGATAATACTTTACCCATCTTTCATTGAGTAGTTTCCACAGTGGGCGAACTTTTGCGAACTCATCATTGGGATCAAGATTATTATTGTCTGCAACATGGAAATAACGCAACAAATCTTCTAAACGATTCCTTGATCTATGAGCTGCCACTGTTGGAAAACTACAGTCTACTTTTTGTTCCCTATACATTCGGTACCTTGATACGCTGTTATACCCAGACAATAACAAAATGCCAATAAAATGTTTTATCTCTGTCGTGGTAACCCGAAATGTATGTTTACCTTTAAAAGGTAACAGAAAGACAGAGATACTTTCGAATTTATAACATGGTATGGATATGGAAGTATGGATAAGGATACGACTTACGATACATAATAATATGCTAAATATTTTTTTCTATTATATATATAATTATATTGTGTCTGTTGTAATAAATAATTAATCTATTCCTAAAGAAAACGCATTTATACTTAATAGTCTGTGACTGATGACAGTTTTTACTCTGTAGTTACTTTATTTATTTATTACTTAAAGGAAAACCAGCAGCACATACAAAAGTTTAGATAAAAACAGGGGGCTATTAAAAGGTTTTCACGAGAAAGAAAAATAATAGATACATAGAAAGTGTGAACAAGCAAAGTAAACAGATCACCTACAAAATTACAATCAACTTAGTAATACAAAGAAATAATATAATAAATGAGAGAACAACAAAAAAAACTAATTATAATAGCAACAAAAATGTTAATCGATAGTCAATCCGCACTATATTTCTCGAATGCCAATATCGAGTCATCCTCATCATCCTCGCCGGAGTCTGAGAAAAATTCAGAGCTTAACCGCCATCTCACGGAGTTAACGCTGAGACAGAAAAGGTCCAGATCGATTTGCTTAGAGAGTTTATTAAATTGGTCGCCAACTCTTGTTTTGTTTACCCTTCTTGTTTTGTTTGCATCCTCTACCTCTGCCTGATTCAGCTGGATAGCTTTTGTATGTATAATCGTAAAATATAAAAATAATCATTGACGTAATTGTATGCTATTTATTAGTGATCAATAATTTAGCTGCAATTTATTCTACGAAATCATATTTCTCGTCCCTGCCAGTCTACACGACACACCACATATAGCCTCAACTTCTACTGCGGCAGGCAACACTCTCCAACAGTGTCAAATAAATAAAATCTAATAACATATTCTTCGCGTCTTGTGTACCTACTATTCATTGTATTTTTGCTTTGTTTTCTGCCGACATGTAATTAAGTAGAAGTATTAACATATCACTAATTTCGTGTGATGTTTATAAGCAACGAATTTGACATTGCTCTCATTATAATTAATACAACATTAACGTAATGAATGACCTCAAGGTCATTCATGAATATATGTTTATTTTTGTAGGGACTGCTTTGGTAGTAAATTAGGTAGTTAGGCTAATTAGTACTTAAATTACCTAGTAGTGTACGTGCTATTATATTATAGGTCGAGAAGACGACGTATGGAGGCGGCTCAAGACCTATATTCGTGACGTCTCGTTTGGGGGAGATATAGACCTCCCCCAAACCCTGCGAACATAGGTTCAGATGTGGACGTAGATAGGTATGGGAGCTGATACGATGATGACTATGTTCAGAGCGTCCGTCGCGACGCGAATCGTCTGACCATACCTACGCTGTAAACTACTGATAGTCAACATCATATCAGCCCACGCCCAGTGTAGATACAATAAACAACTGAGTATCAATCGACACTAGTGATTATCTACCTATACTTAATAATAAAACTGTAACAGGTCAAATTCTGTACTTTGAGGATATTTTGAAAATTAATTTTGGAGGGCAATCTATTATCGATACTGAAGCCAAAACTGTAATTTTATTCATTAATGTCTGTCTGCCTGTCTGTATCTTGGCCGCGCATATCTCCGAAACTACTGAATGAATTCAAACGAAACTTGGCATGATTTGAGTTCATACTACGAGGAAGGATATATGATACTTTTTATCCCGGAATTTATAACGGTTCCCTTGGGAGAGGGGATGAAAGTCAAAATGCGCACTTCCTTGTAATTCATCAACGCGAAACAATGTTGCAAGATTGTTAAAAATAGTCAACATCATCATCATCTCAGCCTATGTTAGTCCACCCTTGGGAGAGCGGAAGAAAATCGAAATGTGTTATAATTCATAAACGCGTTGTCCGATTTCAGTCATTATTTTTGTGTAAGAAATAGTGTTGCAAGATCGTTAAAAAACAGTCGACATTATCATTATCATCATCATCAGCCTTTATTTGTCCATGCATAGCTCTTTCCATAGCTCACTGTGCGATGTTGAACTGATGGACCAGCCCTACCGTGAGTATCCACGTCTCAGCTCCGTGGGTCATGACGAATAGGACGCACTGATTACAAACTTTTCGAAACAGTGTTGCAGGGAACAAAGTGGAGTAAAATATAAGTCGTTTTTTAAAATAAGCTATTATTTTGAGCCATAGACGCGATAAGCGTCTGATTACGTTCTGCCTCATTGGAGTTACCACGATTCTGATTTATATAAGATTATTTTTTTAAGTTGAGCGAGTGTGAGTGTTTTTAATTTCATCTAAACGTCCGCTTTATCTTGCGCGTGCCTAAATTGTCAGATAAATGACCTGTTGATTGTTCTTACTTTAACGTGCCGCGCGCACTGTAGGTACGCCGCTAACATAAATTGGCTCATAAGCTTTATATCACAAAGCAATGACTGTTTTGTAAAGGAGATTAACAAGGCACACAACGCAATGTATTATTTAACTCCCAATGGTGTAAGTATTGAATAATAAACTATTTACCTACTAACTAACTACCTAGGTAGGTAGACCAACACACATCTTCACTTACACAATGTTGATAAAAACTCGAAGCGTTTAGGTACTCGTAAGTAGGTCTAATCGATTATCGAAGTCAGTCACATCGATCAAAAAATCAATCAAAATACTGAACTGACCCAAAAATCATACACAACGGAAGTAACGGAAGTGAGAAGGTATAGGTATAAAATGTATCACAAAACAAAAGTTGGTAAGTAGGTACCTACTCGTACTACGTAAATATATCACAAAACGGAAAACACACGAAAGTCAATCTTATTGCTACGTAATTAGATCTAATAGATCACAATCTAGATTAATTATTATTATTATTGATAGGAAATACCTATATTTAGGTACGTAGATTGTGTAACAGGTCCAATTCTGCACATTCTGCACACAGTTTTTTTTGCACACCGTTTCTTAATATTTGAGAAACTGTGGTCAAATGTGAAAACCTAAATTGTCGGCGGTACGGCAATCGCGAACGAAGTCGCGGACAGCTAGTTATAAATAAATACCTAATACTGAGCAATCCCAAGCTAAGCAGAATTTGTGTTATGGGTTACACTGATATATATTTTTTAAACATAGAAAATAGACAGACCCGGAAAAAATATTTGCAGATCGTACAAACATTTGTCCCGAAGCGGGAAAGGAACCGTCATTACCACATCGGTCGTCAGTATTATGTAAATTATAAACAGGCATTGCAAACGAACAAATTTTTTAAGTGCCTGTGAGTGTCTTTTTCGAAATACGTTTAAATCTAAATAAACCCAAGTATAATGAGTAAATTTGTTTGTTTGTGTATGAGAAGGTAGGGTAGTAATAATTTTCAAAATGGGATCAGCAGTTTCGGTGTCCGAAACTACTGATCCGATTTTGAAAATTCTTTTTACTTATAAAATTCTATTTTGTCGCTGAGTATAAATATAAATAACATAAATAAATAAATAAATAATGCTGGACAATCCACACAGCTTCATCTAGCCCCAAGCTAAGCTGAGCTTGTGTTATGGGTACTAGATGACTGATAAACTTAATACAATACATAACATAGATAGATATTTTTTACTGTATATAGAAAATACCCAGAACTCCCGGAACAAATATTTGCAGATCGTACAAACATTTGTCCCAAGGCGGGAATCGAACCCGCAACCTTCTGCGTCGCAGGCGGACCTTCGCCCGCCGCGCCACATCGGTCGTCAAGTATAATTACAATCTAGCCATAGAATTGGCTAATGGGTAATTTAGTTTTAACTTATTTTTATAACAACATATTACTAAGAACGTGTCCATTGGCACTTTTCTTATTGTCTCTATACTTAAGGTGAACACACTTTGTTCATGTGTTCTTTAAGATAGCACTTAAGCACATACAGATATTTGAGAAATAATGCAAGGTTTGGAAAACACGAGTATTTTTGATGTTAATGTTAGAACCCTCGGTTATATAATTTTTGATTTTTAAATCCAAAACCTCAATTCATATTCCTATATGAATATTTAAACGGTTTATTAAAATTATTCGGGATATTTATCTCGGAATATATCCGGGAATTACTATATAGTAATTCCCGCTAGAATAAAACTTTTGTGGGACCACCTCGAGAACATACTCGTAGGGCTATAAAACAAGCTCTGATAATTTAGCATGTTCCACTGTGATCCACTGAGATATTCCATTAAGAGATTAGAGTTATATGAAATGTCCAGCATTACCTTCATACTTACCCATTTATTTCTTTAAAAAAGTGAAGGAACCTTGGATAGTTATTAAAGCCATAAAATTCCCTTGTTTGGGCGAAGCAAGTTGCGGGCAGTAGACGCATGTGAGCTGATGTGCATATCATGTAAGTTAAAATGATACGTACAGGGTTGGTTATTTACTGACAATGCGTGAACTGCAGGATCTGCCCATCATCAGCTGTACTTACCTTTATGTAGGTCATTTCATTGTTGTTTTCTATTATCGTTATGCTCCTGATTACAAGTCATTTAAATAAAGTAAGTACCTAACTTAAATATGCATTGCAATTGGTAAAGCGATATTTCCGGAACTGTACCTACCTACTTACCAAATATTCGTCCGAAAAACTTACATTTGAGTTTCTTTAAAAAACATCGAAAATTAAAATTAAAGAATATAAAAATATTAGATATTTTTTTTATTTTTTTGTTAGGGTTCCTTATCTTATTTTCTTATTATTAATGAATGGGTAACACTTACCAGTCTTATCCAGTTACATAACCGCGGTAGCCGCCAGTAAAGTTAAAAATATTATTGTAGTAAAATTCCGTGACGTTCGGAATTTGCTGCAAGATAAAAATATACCAGCACATCTCAGAAGTTAGAATCATTAGAATGATTAATTCATTTGTTAGGTACATGTTGTTACATAGGTCTTAGGTAATAAAAATGAAGTGCCAAACATGTATCCCTGTGGGACACTACAAATTAATTTAAAATAGGTTAATTTAATTCTAGGTTGTAGGTAGAAAGGTTTGCTTTCTCCATTATGCAGTCTGTCAACAGGGTCATCATAACTCTTTAGACTCCTTAGGGTGAGACTCTGTTGAATTAAAAACTCAAACATGAGCTCATATTTTTGATTTTCAGTAATTTAGTGAATTTTCTTGAGTACCTATTTCATGGAGGTGTACCTTTTATTTTTCCGTCTGAATAAATCAACATATTTTTTATTTTATTTTAAAAAATCTGCTCTGATTACTTTTTTGCAAGCGCGCTGTGCAATTACGCAAAACCACCCTTCCTATATTGACATTTGAAAGCCCTTTGAATGGCCTTCATAATTTGCTATCGTATGGATATGACCATCGAAATGGCTTACAAGGCTATTCAAAGGGCTTTCAAATGTCTATTATAGGATGGGTAATTTTTGCGTAATTGCACAGCCGTTGTAGTGGATCTTGGTCTCTAACACCACCAGATACCGCCAGTTGTCTTGACGTTTTAGTCCAGTCGAAGACGGCACGAAGGGCATGTAGGTATTTCTCAACTTCTTCGCTCCAGCGCGGTAACCCGGACTACCAAAAGGCAAAGTTTTAAATATGCATTTATGTTTATAAAATATATGCAAAACATTTTTTCCTGTAACCTAAAGTTGTGGCGATGTGTGATCGATCATGTGTGATCATATCATGTGTGATATAGGCCAAAAACTTGCCCGCTTTGCTTGATAGGTGTAGGCGTGTGTGTGTGTAGTGGTATGTATACCTGGGGGCTCACACCACAAGTCTAAACCCTCGGGAAACCATCGTGCTGAAAAATCCTCATCAGCTCACGTAGCTTCTGAAGATGCCTTCCCCAAACAAGGGGTATTTTGACATAATCTCCCCGCTAAAAGTGACAAAAATACACAGAGGGAATCTCCTGCCCTTCTCTTGTTCTCAGTTCAGAGGCAAGTACTTTTAGTCGGCTCTTACGACATCCACGGGGTGAATTGGCGTGGTCGATTCATACGCCTTGACGGCCAAGCCACGAATAGATTTATTAAATACTCACGAGTACCTAGTAAGTATTGTCAGTTGACCTATCTCTCGATTGCTTGCAAGAGTCTGCAATAAAATTCGCTCAGCTATTTGATTGTAAATACTAGTTGTTATTTTTCCTAATAAATAGCTGTTAGTAATTTACTGATATCAAAGAAATATTAGTACTTATTAGATGGTAGGTATTAGATATTCTCCCGTCCATGAATTTTTTCGGTTTCCGTTTTGTTTCATCAATACCAAGGCGAATTATTCTTGTTTATTGTTGCTGATAGACATTTTGCGTCACAACAAATCTTGTAACCAAGTGAAATGAGTGCCTTCGCCTTATTATCTCGCTGCCGATAATGCTTGGTTACGGTTAGTCATGCTGGCAACGCGTGTGCTAGTCTTGTGTTTAAGTGGTAGGTACCTACTATAAACGTTGATAATAGTTGACAGAAGATGATGCAAATTACTTACTGCATTTTACATAAGCTCCACATATGTAGGGTAAGTACATAATTTTTCACGGCTTATAAAACTACAAACCGACTTCAAATTCCAGTAAAATATTCATCTATGTCTCGGAAGAACGAAATCATCCCTACCTTACTCTACCTGATCGAATATCTATGTTCACGTGCAAAATTGCAAAATTGAGTTTACACCGGCGACATCTAGTTATAATTCAAGGCTAATTTAGTTTGATGACACATGGATGAAACTGTTGACGTCCGTTGCCATGGAATAGTGATAGATATATTATCATATTGTGATGAATTTTTACAAACCTAGGTTTACGGCGCACATAGCAATTCCTCTAGAAACAAACTTATATGGACACACATAGTAAAAACACACTGCTGGAACCACCACAAAATCAATTTATATAGGTAGGTACAAAGAAAGAATCATCAAATGGCGCAGATAGGTACCTATTTATATCCAAAACTGTTGTAGCTATTCTCGAAAAATATTATGTTGCTTATAAGTTTAACGGGATAAACTTCTAATCCCTTGGTTTTTTTTGTAGAACCTTTCGAGGTATCATTCTCTGTCTAAACAATAGTTAAACAAGATCCGTCAAGTGCGAGTGTGACTGGCGCGGAGGGTTTCGAACGGTTGTCAAGTATAGGTACCAATATGTACTATAGGTACTGGTTAGACTTTGCTATTTGATGAACACCAAAAAATGAAACCTACATTTCAGATGTATCGGTTTGGAAACTTCGGAATACAGAGGATAATAGTAAAACTTTCGAGTTTTTTCAAAATGTTTCGAAAAGTATGTAACCTACAGAAATTACAAAAACTTTTTTGAGTTGTACAAACCGATACCTTATATTTGACACAACACTCGGTGAGGTAGCCCTCCCCCCCCCCCTTTTTGACTATTTTTCAAAAAGTGATCATCACTGAGTGATCAGTTGATCACATACACTTACAGACTTCTCTATATTTTTCCTGTAAAATACAGAACCATATCTACAAACGCTACATACCTTTCAGATGGATGGCTCTGCAGACTTCGGAGATAGGGGTGAAATGGGCTTTTTTCGTTTTTTTTCAAAATATTTCAAAACGTATGAAACCTACAGAAATTTTAATAACTGTTTTGTGATGCACAAACCGATACCTTTCAATTAATAAACCACTCGGTGAGGTAGCCCCGTTTTGAAAATTATCCCCCATCCTTATTGAAATTTTTTAAAAAGTGTTCTACTTACAGATTTCTCTATATTTTTCCTGTAAAATATAGATCCATATCTACAAACGCTACATGAATGGCTCTGCTAACTTCGGAGATAGGGGAGGGAAGAATGGGTATTTTTTCGACTGTTTTCAAATTATTTTAAATTTCACTTTTTTCGCTGCTGTAGTTGCTGAGGTATTAAATACGGAAAAAAAGGCAGAAAAAGCGATGCCGTAAGGGTTTCGAAACCGATCTCCGATCTTCGAAACATTAAAAATCAGTAAAATCGGTTAACCGTATGCGGAGATATCAAGTAATATATCTACAAACATAAAAAAAAGAACACTCAGACGAATTGAGAATCTCCTCATAGTTTTTCGTTTGAAGTCGGATAAAAATGGACAAAAATCGTATTCATAATGTTATGAATTAGCATTTTTAGGGTTTCGAAACCCATATGGCATCGCTTTTTCCGTCTTTTTCCCGTCTTTATTATCTCAGCAACTACATCAGCAAATAACGTGAAATTTAAAATAATAATACATTTTGTGCGCCTCTACATAATAAAATAAATGAAAAATTAAAATGAAAATTTGCAGTAGGTACCTACAAATTGTGATGTCGAAATTTTTAAAGAGACCTACAATGTCAAGTGGGATATCAAATGAAAGGTGTCCGTTTGTACATCTCAAAACAGCTTTTGAAAAATCTGTAGGTTTTATACTTTTCAGAATATTTTCAAAAAACTCGAAAAATTATCCATTCCTTTGACGAATACATTGGGATTTGAGACCGACAACTAAATATCTAACGCGATAGATAAGTACCTACTAGTTATACTACGATTAAACAAAATGAAATAAAAACAAAGATACTTACCTACTTCAGGCTTATTTAGCTATCCGCAATAAGCCTACGTGCCTTGCGTGTCAACATGCACTATAGATGCAATATAGGCTACTTAGTGGAAGTTAAATGTACTTAAGTATCGTCTCTTAACGAGATTGAAGAGGATAACTAGATAGATGGAGAATGATGTATCCGCCGCCGGCCATGTTTGCCATCGCAGAGGTCGCGAGCTCCCCCTTCTCAATTATTCAATGCATTTGATTTGTTCCCACCCAACCCAATCTGGCTCCCTCAGTGAAGTCAATAGATATGGTTTTATACTTGTTTGTACCCACAGAAATCAGAATAATAAGGCACTAGAAATGATAAAAGTCGCTAATTACTTACGAAACGCTTGTCGCCACCTCATTTGACTTGACATTAAATTTCAAATGAGGTGGCGACAAGCGTTTCGTGGGAGAAATTTTCTCCCACCCATGCTGTCACTACTACATACGCATAATTATATTCGAAAGCAGAGCCACGCGCACATAAACAGCGCCATAAAAAGAATCCTGCACCGTGTTTAGTTCTTATTCTTACCAATACATAGAAAATTTTACATATAAGCTAGTGCTTGACAAAATTTAAAAGTTGTTGATATTATCGATATTTCATCATACGCGTTCCTATTATAATTTAGGATTAAAGTATGTACATTTTATTATTAACTATACAGGGTTATTGGAAATTAGACTGGATTCTTTTAGGGGGTGATGGAGGAGGCCAGTTGCAAAAACTCTTCGTAAGCGTCACCGTTTAAATACTTACGCAAGAAATAGAGGCTAATTAAATTATTATCAATTATTTCCATTCATAAATTTAGTGAAAAACGTACAACGAACACACACGGTAGGCACCGCCTCGTTAAACTATGTACTATTGAAAGCCAAGTCGTCGGGAAAGCAATCAATCCAAACTTATTCACTAAGTCATTACATTTACCCGTATTTTTTCTCTGCAATAGTGTAACTAAGTGCATTGATTAACATACCAACTAAATTCACAATGGTTTTTTTTAATGGGGTTTTTGATACGAATTTACTAAAAAAATATACCTTATTTTTATAAACATGTCCTGTACCTTCCTTAATTCATGCAATTTTGTTAGTGTTTATTAAGAATTAGACTTTAGGCTAACTTAACCAGTCACTAAAGTTTGAATTGGGTGATCACTTGTTTTTATTCGATAATTGATGTCAAAGCTAAACCATCCCAGTCACATCCCTAGCTTACGACCACGACCCGCGGCCGTACCATGTAAGATTTGCGAATACGACGATATCGTAAGTTTCAGATTACATTGCTGCGTGCGCTTGTATCGCTCTGGATAATGAAGATTTAATACAGCAATAGTAAGACAAAAAAAATTACGAAAAAACTAAAAAAGTTTAATTCTCATAGTGAATAATTTGTCTCCGTTTATTTTATTAAAAAACAGCAATAATATAAAATAAAAATACTTGTCGATGAAATGTAATCCTCCGCAATTGGATATGCTAATACACACCATTTCTATCGGTACTTTCACGTCCGCCCCGTCTCCAACAAATACTAAACATTTACTCGCGCGCTGGTGGCTCATTAGTCACTTGTACGGCGACAAGGTCACGCGGGCACGCCTTTCTAGTGCCTTATTATTCAGATTTCTGTGTTTTACCTAATCAATCATTCACACATCACATAAATACCAATAATGATAATTGACCTGTGCCACAATCACGCATAGGCAGATCTTTTTCTAGAAATGTATGACACACCTGTCAGGTGTGTCATACATTTCTAGTATCAGGATAATATACTCTCCCCTGTGAAAAAATTATAAGATACTGGTTTCTGCCCGCGGCTTTGGACGCGTTGTTTCTATGGAAACTTTTTTAAAGGTGATTTCTATCCCATGGGAACTGATTTATGGGATAAAAATTATGTTAGATTCTACGATTAGAATTACCTGTACCTACATAATGTAAAATTTCAGCCCATTGCGTTCAGTAGTTTTGGCGTGAAGACGTAACAAACTTTAACATCCATACATCCAAACATCCGAACTTTCGAATTTTTAATAATAGTTCACTGGAGAACTTCACAGAAGAAAACGAAGCTCAATATCACTTTTAGTTTTTTTTTTAATTTTGATGTTCTACCGCTAACTTTTACACAGATTTTTGCCTTTGAATGCTCGTAATTTTTTTTTTAAAGTGAATTGTGTCAATGTATTATTTATTTAGAACAAAGCATTGAAGAATACAGCACAAGTTACTTTGTAGCTTTACAACCACAAACAAAAAAGATGATTATGATCATATAAAAGGCGAGGTTTTGGGTAATATTAAAAAATCTTTCTTTTATCGGGACACGTATGATATCGATTCTACCGGAACTCCTAAAAATATTATCTCCGTCGCATTATACCAATCCACCTGTAGGTACCTACTAATCAATCAGTACATCGGGGCGAGACGACTGGGGCGAGGTGGGAGTTTCGGAGCTAATAAATTCATTTCAATTTTGACAGCTGGCATCGAAATTGTAGATTTTGTTCCCACCATTTCATTCGAGCCATTGTCAAAAATTATAACTGTCATTTTGACAGATGTCGTCAAAAATGTCGAATACGAGCCTGACTATTATCTGAATATGGCAAGACTGTCAAATTTGACAGTTTTTTATGAAGTTCTGTGAAATTTGACAGATCTTGCCATATTTATCGAGTGATAAATTGGCGAGAATTTCCTTTCTGTCCTTTTGAGAATCTGTCTTATTGAGGATCTTTCTTAAGAGAACAAACCAATAGAACTACGAGTTATTTATTTTACTGTAGTGCTATGCTACTGGTAGAACTACGGGCAATTGGATTTGCACGTAATCCAACTGGTAGAGCTACGGGGTAAAAAAAATGTCCTTGGTTCTACCAGTAGGACTTACGCGATAGTTGCATTTTTGAATGACCACAGCAAATTTCGAAAACTTAAAGTACAGCTCAGCTAGGTAGGTAGGTACAGTGTTCGGCAGCCCGTGTGCCTTATGGTAAGATGGAAAAAAATGAAATAAAATACCATGAACTAAAGCATTCAGTGAATCCGAAGATCAGCTGTTTTTTTTAAATTCAATTTAAAGTTGAACTCTATTTTTTTTTTTAAATTTTCAACACATTGCATGCCCATGGCTGTTTTTTTTTACCTAGATCTCACGTAAATATTGGTTTTGATTGTACGGGCTAACTTGCCAGAATGTAATAAAATAAATTGAAAGCCCTGTTTTAACGTACAAATTATGTTCAGCACAAAATAACTCGAAAATTCTTAAAAACAGCCGTGATGCTTTTCAGGGTTAAAAAGTCGCCAAGCCATATTTTGCACTTGATGCCACCTACCCCCAGTTATGGCACACGGTTTGCTAAACATTCTATAGAGAATGGCTGCTAATAGGGCTGACTAATGAATAGTTAGCGACATCTATTGAGAAGTAGCAAGATATCCGTATTTAGTCTATAGAAATCCCATCTTTTAGATGACAGAGACAATAGTTTTATTGTCTGTGGGAAACGTCATTCCAATTACAATCATTTGACTGGAATTTTCTTGCCAAAAAAATGAATTTCAGATTCTGTTACCAGTAATTTACTATTTTCTCTGATTAATCGGTCCCGACCATTAATTTTTCGGTTGAAAAGTGCTTTTAAATTATCGGTGCTATACGTGTGTATATATTATTCACTATTTTCATGCATTTTGATCGTGATTAGGGTTCTTGTTGCAATTATCGATCTTTGGTTTTGTTGTAGGGCACGCGTTTATTTTATCAAGTGGTGGTCGGGATACCCATGTGAAACATGATTGAACTAACTGTTAAAACATTGGATTCCGTAAACCACGCCTTTAAAGTAGAAGATGAGGTGAGTAGGCTTTTCTTTAGACAAGCAGGCCGCTTTGCTGTGAGCGCGGCCACTCCTTTGGAGAATAGTGTACTGTCATGCCTTATTTTTTTTGACTAGGTACCTTTGCATCGATATATTTCTTATCATTTGAAGATTGAAGGCCTTGGCTTAGGATCTGTTAGCAAAAAAACATGTGTTGCTTGTTCAAAATAAAATAGCTAGGTTCTACTTTATCTACCTACCTTTTTTTTGGTGCTCAAGGCGAGCGTAGCGAGCCTTGCTGCATGACAGCACGAACGGAGTCATATTGCGGTGAGTGAAGCGAACCGCAATGCGACTACCGTTACATAGCAAGGCGACCGAAGCGAGCCGCGCTTCTTGTATGCAACCTGATGGCATTGGTTGGATTGTGGTGAGCCAAGCAAACCGCAATTCAACACCCATCACACAGCAAGGCGAGCGAAGCGAGCCACACTTCTTGTCCCGTGGGTCGCATTGCGATGAGCAAAGCGAACCGCAATACAATACTCGTCACACATCTACTCCTAACTAATCATGTCCAACCTCAGAATATAAAAAGTTTAAAGAAAGAAAATTACAAGTAAAGGAAACCGATTACAAATACCTAGTACTTATTTACAATACATTTATTTACAAATCTAGCTCAACTGATCTAAATCAATACCAATTGGAAATGTCCCCAAAATGCATTAGCCCATTGTAAGGCAATGCGATCGGGTGCGCCAGATCCTCACCTGCTTCGAGTCATGTGATACTATTTAGGTACTCTCATAAAATTTACAATATATATATATGTTTCTTGTATACATATATATAAGAAACCCCAGTGAACCTTGCCTTTTCGTTATGTATTCGTAATAATGAACTTCGAAGGAGACAACACTTTTGGCGGTCAATGCGAGTTAGTTTTTAATGTTATTTCAGCACTTATCAGGGAATCATAAAACAAATAGTAATTTTCCACACAAGACGTAAGCTTACACCAAAACCTAAAATAATGTTTCTACTTGACACCACTAGTGTTTGCATGATGAATAAATCCGTAATCGGAAGAATTCAGCGATCAACCAGTCAGGTCAATAAAGACATTTGGGATAATTCTACGCAATTTAATAATAACTTACTTAAATTCTAAACTTGTGTTTAGTGCAATTATTTTACGGCAAAGTACAATCAGTATTTCATATTCATTGAGATTGCTTGATTGAACATGATTAAAAGCTCTTGATTTTGTCACATCACTATTTATTTTATACCAAAAAGTGGCAGCCTACAATGTGTCAAAGATGGAATATGATTATTTGTGCTATTATAATTCCAATTTTATCCTTGAGTTTTAAACCCAACATACTTTTCTCCATAGACTGCTGGCATTTATCTAGTTTGTCTATAATTTTCTGTAAGTGACCATGACTCACATCCATGTCTTTTTGTCGAAGAGTGTCTGTATTTCTTGGCAGCATTTACTTTTTGTACAAGGCATTGA
The DNA here is from genome assembly GCA_963662085.1 of Eupithecia inturbata. Lineage (NCBI taxonomy): Eukaryota > Metazoa > Arthropoda > Insecta > Lepidoptera > Geometridae > Eupithecia > Eupithecia inturbata. The sequence continues at coordinate 12,611,784 of OY759176.1, forward strand.
TGGCTAAACTGTAGTTCAGCCACTTTTACATATTGGTGGTGTGTAGGTCCCTTTAGGAGAGTATTATTTATTTAAGTATGCTCTGCATACTTTAGGGCTCTGTTAGCTGTGTGGATTGTCCAGCATTATTTATTTATGATTTCAGACCACTGTCGCTCAGCTTAAGGAGAAAATCCGCGAGGCCTTGGGTTTTGAGTTAGACAGTCAGCGGCTCATCTTCTGCGGGAGAGTTCTGTTAGATGATCAAATACTTAAGGAATCTGGTACCTTATATTATTATAACGTTAACACATAACAACATATTTGCAGAATGTTATTAATTATATTTTCAAAAGTAGAAAACTGTTGATGTCCAAGTATCTGCAAATCCAACTTCTATGTTATTCATTATGAACTAGAACATATCCAGAGTTGTCCCACTGCTGGGTGTAACCAGTTTCTTGCCCACAACTTTTTAAATTTTTTAATTAATGAATCATTGAAATTATATATTGTAGTTAAAACCAGAATAATTTTAGGTGTTGATAATGGAAAATGCTTGCACCTCGTTCAACGTCCCCCGCCAAGTCCACCTTCGAGGCGTCGAGACAGAGATAGGATGGAAGGAGGTCACGCTGGGGACCATCGAGGCCGCGACCCCAACCAGCTTTACACTATTCGAATGGTAATTAATTTTTACTGTTACCATGAATGGATTTTTGTAATGAGCTGAAAAAGCTGTTAGTTCAGCTCATTACAAAAAATTTTGTAACTTTACATAAACATCTCCATTAAGGATACTTAGTTTAATGTTTATTTGTGCTGCAGAGTCCTCGAAATGAATTACTCATACAGCAACAAATGGCGTTTATTTCACCAACGGCTGGACGGCTTAATTCCATCCGCGGCGTCATAACAGAAATCAGAGCCTCATTGGCTGCTCTCAGAAATAGAGCTGGAGATTTGGTAAGTATAGGAAAAATAATATAGACAATAACTAAAGTTATACCTAAATCATCCTAAATCCTAAATCATCTAACATTATTTATACATTTATTTATTATTCAAAATGATAGTTCCACTCATGTGGCTTTATCCAAATTACCATCATGTTCAAAGACTCATCGAAACGAAAAACAAAAACTATTCAAAAAATGTCTAGTTATTAGCTAAATTGTATGTAAACATTGTTGGATTTTAACCTAAATCAAATTACAAGTATTTTATTTTTCTCCCTAGTCCTACAGATATAATAAAAACCTACGAAATTGTAGACAGATACCCTGTGTATCTTATGTATCGTTTGGTCCTCCCTGACTGGATCATTCTGTATACCTCTACTTTCCGTGACTTCTGTAGGTAGCCTCTGGAGTGTCCGGAAACGATGAGACTGCAAATATGGAGACGGACTCCATTGACGAGGCCCAGGCGCTGCCAGAGGTAAGTTGTTTACTTTTACGCTTATTCATACGTAGTTTTAACCGTGGTCGATTTGTTGTGTGATGTGCAGAACATCTGATCCCACAACTTACCGGCATAATGTTTTTAATTCAATTAAACATCATAAAAACAGCACCAACTAACGTAAAAGATCTTTTAGAATTTGATAGCGCTTCCCATCCCACTCTTTATTTTTGTTTCGTGTTAATGATTTTAATGTATCGGAATGCCAAAAAACTAAACCACTCAGCCTTCACATATTGTCTTCATGACTTAACATACTAATAAAATTTAATTATTATTATTTTCTTTTAAACGGCAATGGCCTTTAGTAACAAATGTAATTAAAATTAAATAATAAAAACAAATTAGAGCTAGTATTTACAATTGAAACAGTTATGCTAACAATTTCTCAATAGGAACTAACTAAAATTTTCGCAATATTGGTTTACGTAGCTAAATCTTCAAGAATAGCATCTAAGTCTAATTTATATAAACGCCGCTCTCTACCAGATAAGAATGTCTATGTTGGCAAAGCTAGTAGTAGTAAGATTCTATTTTATTCATGTGAGAAATCAGGGCCGGACTTAATCTACTTGTTTTTTAGCACGGCTACATTTCCCAATCAAGATTCGAACTGTCAGAAAATCAATACCGGGCTTGCGCACTGAGAGATACCTCTCGCCGACTATATGAGAACAGAAGTTGGTTGCATGGATTTTTTTAACATGATGAAAATGAAGTTTTTTGTACACAAACATGCCCTGGGGTGTTAGTTGGCGTTACATTGTAAAGAATGACCCCCGTGATGCCCCTGAAAGAACGAAACTTAGAAAAGGGCGTCCCCCCTTTTCTTCTCTGCAAATGACAACATTTTTTTAAAATCTGCCCTTATAGAGTTACTTGTTCTACACCGTCCGTCCGTCCATCTGCTCGGTTTTCCTCTGTGCCAGACTGAAAGCCAAGCAACTAATCGGTAAATAATCGATATATAATCGATATTTGTGAATATGTATGTATGTATTTAAGGACATCTGAATTGAAGATGATCAGTAGTTTATCCTTATTGGTGAAGGTTTTATGACGATGCCGTCGAAGGTTTTTTACTTAAATTAAATTTTTGTCTCTTAGAACACTGACGGCGATGACGGCGACGAAGATGAAGAATTGGCTGCCCATGCTCACCGATACCGTAGGTTGGTAACACATTGGGTACATACCTATGTATATGACGTCACGTATAGGCAGGTATAGGTCGTGCACAGGTCGAATAATGTAGGAGGTACATTTAAAGAAAAATATAACAATGGGAACAGGTAAGTACATAGCTTAAGAAACATTTTAATAGTACTTTGTTGGTGAACATAACATCTAAAACCATTGGTTTGGTTGGGCGTAGGTACCTACCTGATACACGTTTTCTAAAGACTATATTATATATTGAAAGCTAGCTCAGTCTTCGATCTATGCTTGAGTGATGCTTATGTCTAGTTTTAAGTAATCACTCATGTGAAAATCTATACTCAAGTAGCCTTTAAGAGCGTGATTTCCTCCATCCAAGCCTTCAAGTAACTGTATAAACATTTACTTGAAGGCACTCAAGTTTGACATATAAATGTATGATTGAATGGTTACCAAGCTATACTTGAGTGTCAGATTTTATAATAATATACGCTTGAGTAAGGTTTCATAATACGGGCCTAAGACTACTACTATACCCAATGTCACATTGTGCTTTTCTATGATGTTAACATTGTGTCTGCGATAGTGACGTCACAAACTCATTTTGAGAAAATCAATTCGATCCCCCTGCTCCTCAAGTACCTGCGAGGTTGGCCATTAATTGCCGGACACCCTCTATAAGGGAAAACATCAAATAATTTTGGCCCCATCACAAAACATCAACTGAAACAATCTACATCAGACACTCGACTTAGGTTGTCTTATGATATATCTTGCGATTTAATTCGATTTAATTTTGTTATTTATTTTTACCCTACAGTAGGCCGTGGCAAACTGAAGAGTGGTCAGCAAATCGCTGTTTACCCTATTTGTTATTTCAGACAACGTGCCGCTCGTTCGATGGGCTACCGTTTCTACGCGAACCCGCGCGACCTGGGCAAAATGCTAGAAGAGCTCGATCGATTACACGATGACTTTGCTCCGTTCCGAGCGGAGTATGTTGCCATGCTCCGCACCCTCACCTTGCATAACGTGAGTAGCCAGATGCCTGCCCCCATATCACATCAACAGCCTTTACCAGTCCACTGCTGGCTTCTGATGAGCGCCTTCTTGGCTCTTATGACACTGCCCTCTAATGATAGAGGGCAGTGTCATAATCTCCACGCAGGGTAAGCGGGTAGGGAATCGCAGATTGGTAGTGGATCTGTTCTGCAGGAGGCGCTGCTGCCGGAAGGTAGCGGCACCAGGGCGCGTCCTGGTGGATATACCTCAGACGCCTTTTACGAAACCCGCGCGGGAAGTGTTGGTGTGGTGTAATTTCTAAGCCGGCACCACATGCCCGCCCCTACTAATACACAATTCCCGGAATTCCGAAGTGTTTAATCCTTTCAAAAATTGGTTGGCTTTTTTTTGCTTAATAAAAATAAAGAGTCCCATCCAAACACGTAATGTGCGAATACACCATCCTTCGCGGGTAAAAAGGCTGCAGTAAAAGGAAAAAAGTAGCATTTCATTCAGTATCTATTTAGTTTTAAAATGTTTGGCGTTTCTAGTTTCTATACGAGTTTTTATATTAGCGTTGTGTTTGAATGTTTAGTACCAAGAGGCGGAGAGGCAGCAGCGGCAAGACGTGGTGCGCCTCATATGTGACATAATGCACAGCTTCGCCCACTGCTACCACTCCATCAGCGACATCACGTTCAACGTCGGCCAGCGCCAACCGCAGCTCAACTCCGAGTCGCCCGTCTCCACGCGTCACTCCATCCCGGTGCAGGTACCTGTACATATATCTACACTCCATCCCAGTACAGGAACCATGCATAAAATATGCAGCGAGTCTGAGCAGTCAACTATGACTTTTATACTTAACGATACGATGTGAGCATTCATGCTCCTTCACACGTTTATCGAGGAATGCATGTGGTCGACAGTTCAGTGCAGAATTGCATAAATATCGTCATACTCCTTACATTACAGTAAAAGGGAGGCATGATTCTGCGCCGGCGCAGAATAGGTATCAAATGTATTCTAACCTTACAGGCTCACATCAACGTTGTAACAGCAACCGGTCCCCATTCCATGTCCGGCGACCGTCGGGGAGCTGGCGCGGGGAGTGCGGGTGCAGCAGCGACGACCGCGACCACTACGACCGGCGCTACCGCCACCGCGACCACTGCGATGGGCGCGACCGCGACGGCGACTACTGTGACCGGCGTGACCGCGAGCGCGACTTGCGATCCGCCCGCCGGCCAGGCATCTACCCCGAGGCCGGCCGCCCCGCCGCCCGCCGCGCCCGACGCAGAGCTCCAGACCACCTCGGAGACGTTCAACGTGCGCGGCACCTCCTCCAACGATTGCACGCCGATACACACCACCACGCGCACCTTTAGGCGCCCTTCCGCGGACAGATCCTCATCCCCTGGCTACCAGGTAGAGATCGAAACCAGGGGCCACATCGCGATACCCCTCGACAATAACTTGCTCAATGGCCTCGCCGCCGTTACTAACAATTTGCTGGAGGCTCAGGGTCAGCACGATCGAGCGATTGCGGATGCTCAAGCTGCGCAGGCGGCTCAAGCCGCGTACCGTGGCCGACCAAATCCGATACGGTTTCCACCTTCTATTCGACGCCTACAGAATTTGCCACCTGCGCTTATCGCACTTGAGAACCTAGACCCCTGGGGCCCGGTCGGCCGTGCCACCTCGACTCCGCCGGACACTGGGAGCTCGCCTACCGCGCCGGCCGCGCCATCTTCACCGGCACAGTGCCCTTTCATAGACCCCGTGCGAGAATCCGTGCTTCGTCGCGTTCAACAATACGAGCGTCAGTCCGAGGATACAAACGGAGCACCAGCGGCGGCTCAGCCCTCTACTCCGGCGGCGCCTACCGCTCAGACTGCCAGCGGTTCCACGTTTCTTGGCTCGACACCGATCAATATAGGGCTTAGGAGCGCGCCCGTGCAAGGAGCAACCCCTGCGGCGGCGAATGCCTCCCAGAGGGAGGCCAGCGGGGCCACGGGTTGGGCTACAAGTGGGGCCACAGGCAGCGCGCGGCCGCGCACGGGGGCCGTCCCGGTCACGCCGCAGACGCCTGGACAAGCGCAGGTGCATGTCGCGGGCGTGACTCGCCTGCTCGACCAAACCGCCGACGGCTCGCGACCGCGCATTCTCATGGGTAAGTGCAAACGTCAACGCAGAGCCATCAAGTGCAAACGTCACGTCTATATCACACCCCGGACACTCGCCCATTTCTCCATAAGTCATGTCTTGCCACAACCACGTGCAACTGTGTGTTTGTGACGTCTCGGGTCACTTCATGAATATATCGTGCGACTGAGACAGTAGCGAAATAACTCAATACATTTTATTTTTGGTTTTCCTCTCACAAAAGGTGAAATTAAACGTCGGTTTGCGGAAGCTCTGTCAGGTGGGAGGCGAAGAGTGTTCATTGTATACGTTAGTTTTATTATATATTCTCTGTGTATATCTAACTATCTAAGCTTCCCGCGGCTTCGTACATGTTTTTCCTGTGAAAAAGTAAAAGCCTATGTCGTACCCAGGATACAAACTTCCTGTCAAATTTCATAAAAATACGAAGTGCATATGTATATATATGATATTGAGTATAAATAAATAATTTACTAAAATTTTTTATTAATATTATACAGGATGGATTTTTTAAACAAGGCATTAAGGGGAGGTACCTTAACCGGTGTAGCTACAGAAAAATGGTCTTAGGGGACTATCCATATTTTTTAAAATTTTCGTCTTTATGTTTAGATTTTCAAATAAACAAAAAATGGTCCTGTTACACGAAATTTTTTTTTGATGTCATTTAATTTTCAAATTAATTTCCTTATGTACCTATATAATATCTTTATTTCGCCTCTTGTTATGACATAACAAATGGCGAAACAAAGAGATTAAGTTATAAATTAAAATTCGAATTGCATTACTGGATTGGATAACATTATGTAAACAATACCCTTTCTAAATTGTAGCTTGCTAAAATTGAAGATATGGAGACAAGATACACACTGGAAAATGGTTGACAAAATATGGACCAATTCGATACATAACGGCATTTTTTTCCATAATTAGTAATACGAGTGGGCAATGAAAATAATTTGGTGTGACGAGTTCGTTTAAGTGGTACGTTAAGTTTAATTTAGCGACAAGTGTGAGAGGATAGTCTCCTCAGACCATTTTCCTGTACCTATAGCGGTTACGGTACCTCTCCATACTGCCCCAGCCAAAAAATCAATACATTTTAAAAATTGTATGAATACGTCTATACACATTTCATACAAGTATCGTATTTATTTTGGTAGATCTAGAAAACCTGATGCGCAACCTGTCGGGAGGCGTGGGCATGGAAGTGGTGATGAGCATGGAGGAAATGCCCAACTTTCTCTCCGGCGCTGGCCTCGACGCAGACGTGAACGATCAGGCTGGTGGTGAGTACCTATATTACAATCTCTACAAACTACCCGCTGCTGGGCGAGTGGTGCGTCCTCCCACTCGAGCCCTAGGCCTTACAGAGTGATACAAGATACGCCGAAGTACCTATTTTATAATTTTTTTCAACAGTGTACGTCACTCCGCTTTTCGCCGCACACAATGTGGGAGGAACTCCCACTGCAGATCTGCTGCAAAACATCGTTGCAATTGTTCGTAATCGCATGATGCCCCAAGACCCACCCCAAAATCAAGGGCAATCACAAAATCGGGGTCAAGGTCAGACCCAAAATCAAGGGCAATCACAGAATCAAGGATCTGACCAAAGTAACGCAGAACGCCGCAACCAGTGGCAAGGTATACGGTTTATTTAGAAATTCATTGATTTGTAGTAACATACCTAAGTTTAATTTTCAACAGACTTCAAAAAAGGAAGAGGTTCTCAAATCGACTGTATGTTTTGTTGCGTTTTTGATATAATTCGCCTACAAATAAATAAAAAAATATATTTCAAATCAAGCACTTACGTAAGTAATGTATTTGAGATTATCCAGCATTATTTATTTTTTATTTATTTCACTGGGAATAGCTTATTTCTAGGAAAAATGTCTTTGTTTCTTAGTTTAGGGACACCTACCTAAGGCCCACGTGCGCTAGGCTAGGTTAACACGGTTAACTCAGAGGTAGAAACTACTTTGGAGTTAAATTCTAATTACGAGTATGTTTTGTACCATCTAGAGTTAGGTTTAAACTTGAGTAAAAGTTTGAAATTTGCAAGGTTAATACATCGTTTTTTTTTGTCCTGAACAATAAAAGTAATGGTTGTTGTCTTATGATGATGTAGCGACCATAATGTAGTTTCAAAAAGTCAATTGTCATCCGATTTTGATCATTCATTCACTTTTGTAAAGAAAATGATCTCAGGTGGTCTCAAATTCCTTATCCCAATAAGCCAGTGGGCTTGAGGTTACCTCAAGGAGCGATTTGAGCGCCTTATCTAAACCCACTATGCACACTTCATCATCATTATTACCTCAGCCGAACGACCACTATTCATCAGTTGTCAATAATTTGTTAATAATTATTTTTATATTTATAAGAGGAGCATACCTACAAGGTTCCACGTACTATGTGTACTAAGCCGACAGGGAGTAATTCTGGACCTCGTTTTTTTTTTAATTTTATTTGGATTTTATTTGTTTTAATTATAATTTATAAAATAAAATTCATAATGTTGACTTTTTCGTCATATTCGTTATCTGTGTTCTTTTATGCGTAATCTTGTATTATAGAACATTCTTTAAAAAAATGTTTTTCGAGAAACATGTACAAACATATTGTCATAAAATAACTACAAAAATCTTCTTGGTAAATTTTAAAATCAGATCCTACCTAAAAAAATATAGTTGCGGAATTATCTAAGTCAAACTTCGATCAGGTAGGTATCCGCCGCCTCCTCCGTAGAACCTTACAAATATGACACTCGAAATGGTATACGACTTGTTTTGACGTAGACAGTTTGCGCAGAGCCATGACTAGTTCTGTAAATACGGAACAAGAGATTAGTAGAGTCGAATTTATTTTATTTTAATTATAATTACCGGCCTACCTGAAAATAATATGCTTACACCTTTTTTTTATGGGAACAATCGGAAAATCTTACCGTTACCTAGTATCGCATTTAATTGGTATATTCAAATAGTAAGGCATGTAGGTCAGTGTAGGCACATGACTGAATCTGTGTAGTCAAAATTAAACAAAAAATAAATACAATGTATATTTTTTGTTTTTTAGATTAAGATTAAGACTAGTTAAGAACTAGTAAATATTGCGAACTAGAAACTAACATCAACAAATAAAACTTAATAGTTCCTGAAATAATATAATAACCCCTCCAGAATCACTCCCTTTTGCTTGGCCCCGTTTATTTTATGACATGAATAAATAAGTAGTAACCCTCTTATTCATAATGGTCCGCTAAACAGTTGCTAAGCAGCGTTATTTCTCTCTGACTTATGCCAATAGAAGAAGACATAGTGTGAGATAGCAATGCTCTAAGTTAGCAGTCTATTATGAATAAGGGGGTAAGTGCGTGCTCCGTGTTCTAGCTCCATGGGGCGGCCCAAGGCGTCGCGCGACCGACACCGCTTATCCGTTCGCGATGGCGTGCCTCGAGTACGACCGCTATCTTAACTGCGATAGCGTTCACGCCCGGGAGCATCTGCAAGAGCGCAGGTATTTACGAACTTAGTTAAAACGGTTTTTTCATCCCATCTATGTGAAAAGCGGCATAGGGTTCCTCGATAAGTGCGAACAAAGTGGGTCATTCCAGTGCACTTAACGAAATGACTTTTGATTTTGGAACACTATTTATTTAAAAAGTTGGAAAGCAATTCGCTTTAATAAAGTCCTGGCCGGTATTAACAAAAACACGCGGATTCTAGAGTAGAATAGCGAGGGATCCTTCGCATCGCTCTGGATTCAAAAAATTGCTGTGGCCCTAAATACATTATTTTGTTCCCTTGTGACACCATATACTATTCCGAGGCACGGTTACACCCTCAAGCACGTTAAGCCGTTGTTTCTCTCTTCCTTCCTCTGATTATGAGTGTTTTCTACATATGTATAATAAAAATATTAAATATCTAGTACACATAACACAAGCTGTGCTTCGGGCTAGATGATGCTGTGTAGATTGTCCAGCAGCATTTATTTATTTATTATCTATGTGTTCTATGTATTGTATTAAGTATACCAGTTATCTAGTTCCCATAACACAAGCTCTGCTTTCTTTGGCCGATCAACTATAGCCGATGCTGGGTGTATTAATTTTCCTGCATTAATCATTTTATTATAAGCGATGGCCTTCAAAGAAAATTACAATCAAATAATAAAAAACAAATTAGAACTATTATTTACAATTGAAACAATTAAGCTAACTACAGACTGTTGCAAACAATCTACAGGTGGCTCAACTCATCCATATCAATTCCAGTCGGAAGCGTCCCCAACTCGCTCGCTGCATTGCCCCGCTGTATGGCACCAGCTCTCGGGTCACGCGTTGCTTCGACTAGACTCAGATAACTTTTTAAAACCCCGGAGAGCCTTGGTACCCCACGGACCTAGGGTCTCGACCGCAAAGGGAGCAAATGTGTAGGCTCTGTCGAGACCTGCATATTTGAGTCTTTTGAGATCCTTGGCCAAATCTGCCACCGCACCAGCCCTCACGGATGTCGTCGGAAGATGGGAAGACGCAAGTGTGTCAAAGCATGTAGCGTCCCACACAATGGGCCAACTCCCATGGGACTAGTGTCATGCCGTCGGGCCTCTTACCATCGTCACGCAACAGACCATTCGGTTCGAGAATAGCTGGTACGCTAGCGGTGACAAAGGCCCGCCGGACGATGTGAAAGCTGGCCTGACGAGATATCCGACCGGCGGCCCTATCACACGATAATCCGTGATGACCAATCTGTTCGAAAAAATCATTTTTTTTATTGTAATGTTTTTAGAGACTTATATCAACTGCAAGCTGAAGACGAGCAGGCGCATGCCGCCCACCCCGCCCCGCCCGACATTGCAGACATCAGGGTCAGGAACCGGAGATTCACAGCTGTAAGTGCAAATTAATTATAGCAGCGCGATCCGCCTGCGACGCAGGAGATTGTGTTTTCGATTCCCGCCTCGAGACATAACTTTTGTACGATCTGCCAATATTTCTACCAGGTGTTCCGGGTGTTTTCTATATACATATTACTTAAAAAAATTATGTCTATCTATGCCCCAAACACAAACGTTTTCCATGAAAATCGGTCCCCTGAGACGATCTTAAATCTGAGTTGCGCTCAAGTAAAACCACACCAACACTTGTTTATATCAAAACTATCCTTGTGTATATCCGTCGTTGTTAAGCAGTTAAGTAGCCGGGAAAAAAAACTAAAAAGTACGCGGTTTTTTTTAAATAAATATTTTAGTATGATTTGTTGAAACTGTGTTTTTTATATGGGGTTTTCCTAATATAAACAAATTTAATTTATTTTCTTGTACTACTACTACTACTCTACGGCTACATCTATGCTATATTTCAGCGCGATGTGTTACTAGTTTTGGCGTGATGAAGTAACAAAATCCGTCAATCCATCCAAACGTCCGCATTTATGATATTAGTGTGTTGGAGTACTATCTCTGCTGTTGCCGAGCGGTAGCATAATCGTCCTGGGGCCCAATTCTGCTAACCAATCGCTTTACTATAACAATGGTATCGTCGCAGAATCGTTACTTAGACAAAATAAATTGTACAGTGTGTGAGGTGCTATTTGCACGTATAAAATGGTTTCATCCTTGACAGTTTTGACGCGCGTCCCTCCATCTGTAGTTTATTTCATCTAAGGTAGAATGCAAAAATATGTTTTAGCAGAATAGGGTCCCTGTGGCGCGAAAACTACTAGTCTCTACTATAATTAAAGTTTTTTGTATAGAGTAAACACATTTTTTTGGTTACAGGTTCACATGTTAACAATGATGCGCCTTCTCAACGAACTCACCACAGAGCAAGGACAACTGAATGCATTTATGCTTACCATAGTAAGTAACATGTTTTAAGACTTATAACTCCTAGATAGAGAATTAAATGTTTTTATTAGTTAAATTTGAGATGTATGTTCAAAATAATATAATTTATAACCTCAATAGTGGTCAAAGTGGAAGCTGGCTTCGCTTTGAGCTAGATAATCTATATCTAACATTATCTTCTTACTAGCATTCAGATATCCTGCCCCCTTCACTCTAATGCTATCTCCAATCCACACGCCCAGCTTGGGAATTATGGCATTAGACACATAAGGGCCAATAAGACGCATAACAGAGGAGACCGGTATGTTCAGTAGTAGACTACTAGAGGCTGTTGATGATGATGACTCTCCGCGATAGGCGTGAAGCTCTAAAGTCACACTTTTTTGTGTAACTATTTTTGTAACGGGAATAAAATGCAGCGTTGTGTTAAAGGCTCGCCACGTGTTCCTACATCCGACGACCGGGACTCCGACCACCCCAACGCTAGTCCCGGTAGAGTTCGCGGGGATTCGCATACAGCTTCGCAATTACATACAGCGAATGTTGGAGCGCTCTGCAGACATGGGGAGACGTATCGACAGTTTCGAGGCTTTCTCTGAACGGCTCATCGCGCAAGCCGAAAGCTTTCTGCGCGACATTGTAAGTTACCTCTTCTGGCTTATCTTTTTTCTGGCTCCTAATCTTTCCTTTGCAAATTTGTTGTTTAGAATACAACTTAAAGATCTTCGATCAAAAATACAACTGTTGATCGAAGTTGGAGATTAAACAAACCACGCGCCTGAAATGTTTAATAAATATTTACATTAACTCGATTTTACACTTTTCATTTGTTATTTTATTATTTTAATAATAACAATTATTCATTTATTATTTCTTCATCAAATAGGACTTTAACAATCCTTTAGGTTTATATAGAAATTTAGATAAAATTCCTTTTCACCCATTTTTTACTTTTTTTTTTTTTTTTTTTAATTATGTCAACTTTAAGATATCAGATTTAACAAACCCTATTTTAATTAGTTTTCAATAAATTGAAACACATATCTGAAAATAATATATTCAATCATATATTATTATTGCGTGTTGTATCGCTGTAATAATGTATCTTACCACCTATCTACAAGTATATCTATATATTCGATATGCTTCGGACGTGCCCCAACACACCATACCACAGTAGTCCGGTTCTAGCTTAATGTTTTATTCGATACAAAAGTGGATGGATATCTTTCAGCCAAGCATCGCGTCACTAGGACGCAACTCGAGAACTGAAATCGACCCGACTGCATCCCTCCGCGCAATGACGCGAGCGCGCCTGCCCACAGTCATCGCCTGGATCATGTCAGAAGCTTCCAGCGAAGTTTTTGCGGCCAGGTATACTATGCAGGCTGTAGGTTCAAGCACAATGCAACACAAAACAAAATTCTTTATTGCACACCAGAAAATTTAATAAAAGACAGATATTTGAATATACCACTTAAAATAGAAAGGCTTAGGAAGCTTAAGGCGCTTAGAAGCGATTTCTTCCTGGCAACCTTAGGATGGATAGAAAATAGAATATTTAAGAAAGGGGTGTATACAAGATTAATACATAATAATAAATACCCACGGTCGCCAATCAGCCAGCCAAGCGTGGTGATTATGGCAATACACTCCTTGCTTGGGGAAGGCATGAGCGAACACACAAGAGAAGTAAGAGTCTGGCTCGGGCATCTTTTTCTTGCCAATTATCATTATTCTAGTTCAACGGGCGTAGGTAGGTAGGTACCCTATTTCTGTTAATTTCATCTCGATACCTCTTCGCCTTTCTGATAAAAAGGGTTTTACAGACGGACAAGAAAGTGCTCCTATAAGGGTTCCTTTTTTTTAGATACGGATCGCTAAATATTCACATGATACGTAATGAAACAATAACACTACCGAGTCTCCGCAAGGGTGCGGTACACCAATTAACATAAAATAATATATGTATCGCAGGTTTTACAGCGTGTTGTACTGCTTCTTCGCGGATATCTGCACACTATTCATGTGCTTCATGGGCGACGACTTCGACGGGCTCGTGCGCCGCTTCGATGAATTTATGGTGAGCTAGAAAACAATTCCATAAACATGATGATGTCCTAAGTCGAATTTCGGCCACGGCGGCCAGTCTGTACGGGCAGGAAATAATATAGTGCACAAGTGTGTGCGCAAACGCAGGTGCACTCTCTATTACCTCACTATCAAAATCCGATGGGACAGCAGACCGACGCGACCGGGGAGTGCTCAGACGCAGGACCGACAGCTTAACGTGCTTTCACGTGCTCCAGGCTACTGTAATTATACAACCATAAATATAGATTTTTATTAATTATACCGTGTCATTCACTCCCCTAGGTATATTCACCTCAGCCACTATGTATTGCATTAAAATGGTGTTTTCTGGCACAGGCAAGCATCACTGAAAACTACGGATCTTCAACCCGCAACTGGCTCCGGCTCGTGGCTCACGAGAACATCGTCGCGAGTCGGTCCTACATCGAGTCCCACAATAACGCCCTCAGCGTACGGGAGTACTTTAGGCAGGCGGACGGATCCACGCCGCCATCATTCTTCGTAAGCATAAACCAATAATCATATTTTCGTTTGGTTTTACCCGATCATTATGAGCCCCTTTTTTGTTCAGATTTTGTTTGTAGGTTACCGGAACTGATCGCTACTGTAGTGCCATCTTGCGCTGAGACCGATGATTATTAAATTTGCCAGCTTGCCAATCATTTCATGAATAGGTAGTACCTAATTGCGTTTTTGTAGTACAGAATATAAGTGATAACTAACACTAAAGGTTTTGAGGTGATATGAACTATGTTCTATATTCCGCCCACGCGTTTATTTTCTTTTTAACACAGGCACGCCTATGAAGTTTCCTAATTGTTGCTAGGCTAGTAGATAAAGACTGAATAAAAGAATTTATTATTTCATAGACACATATTCTTTTTAAAAACAGGGATGCGTATCGAATTGGAAAAATATCGGAAATTACGAGAGGTTCACAGAATACGTAACAAGATTATTGTAGTAGATTTTTCCATGAAAAAATATTGAAAATAAAATTATAGAAAGCAACTTAGTCTGATAACAACAAAAATAATACTATTTTGTTCTATTGTTCGGATTCTAGAAATAAAGTAATTTAGACGCCTGAGTATAAAGTAAAATAATACAAAATGCAAAGATAAAAAAATCTATTACAACTCGGACCACAACAACATTATTATAATAATTATATAATATTTTTTTACTACTTCTTCATAAACAAGATTGATTATCATAAAAAATCGAAACGGCAAAGCCTTATCTAATTTTTTGTCATTAGGACATAACTAATTGATTGTCACTAGAGCTATCTAAAAGAAAATAAATCTGTGGACGGAGTATAATTCCAAAATTCTTAATCCTATTAACGCATTGCTAGATAGAATCGCTTGCAACAGCGAAATATTTGTTTATGAATCGCCCTCAGATTAAAGCTTTCAAAGCGATTTGTTTTATTGCACCTAGGTGCAACCTCCCGCGTCGCTTAAATTAAATAAGCTATCAATAATTGTTTTAATGCATAAGTGAGGAGAGTTAAAGAATGTTGTACACAAACTCACACTACGAACATTAAATAATAAACTATAAATATTTAGTGAATGATTTAAAAATCAAAATTCAATCGATTTAACATTTATATCGCGGCAGAGTAAGATGACAATACCATTTGGTAGCAGATGGAACGAAACCTTTTTGATTCCTTTACTATTATTTTGCTAGAATGTCATGCTTGTTTCCAATATAGCATGCAGTATTAGCTGTAACTAGAACTTGATGTAACGGAATTTAAACTACAGTGGGTTATCACCCGTGGCTAGATGTGGTTCGCAAGTTCAAGTAGGCTATTATACTATATACAATTTGATTTGAATTTAATCATCCTTGTGCTTTTTAGGGTTTCGAGATCGGTGTCGAAACCCTTATACTCTCGCTTTGTTTGTTGCTTTGTCCTTTTTTCCGTCTTAAATATCTCAGCAACTACCACAGCTAACTTGAAATGTAATTTAATGATAGGTACATTTCGTGCGCCTTTACAGGTTTATAAAAAAAATAAAATTTTTCAAAACAAATTGTGATGTCGAAGTTTTAGGAGACATACAAGGTCAAGTGGGTTTTCAAACGAAAGGTTCATATATTTCAAAATAGTTTTTGAAATTTCTGTAGGTTTTATACTTTTAGGGTTCCGTACCCGAAGGGTGAAAACGGAACCCTTTTACTAAGCCTCTTTCACGTGGCTATATCTCATGAACCGTAAGAGGTAGACAGTTGTAATTTTCAGATAATGTGTATTTTTGCTCTTAATTTGTCAAGGCTGTATATCTTGGACTACAATAGAAAGACACATGAAACTTTGTATAATTAAGTAACATTTCAACTATAATAATAACAAAACCTAAAAATGAAATAAAGCTGAAAATATAAAGGGGTCTCCGAACAAGTGAAAATTTATGTTCTCTGAAAAAGCCTGCCTGATTTTTACGGTACGGAACCTACGTGTGCGAGTCATCTCGCAGATAGATGTACCTATATATTATTAGATATAATCTAATAATATACATCTATATTTTACAGGAAAAATTTAGAGAAGTCTAATTTTCAAAAGCTACCTCACCGTGAGGGGTTTCAAATGAAAGGATCTTGTTTTTATTATGACCAAAAATTGGAAATATCGCGGTTTTTTTGAGGATGTGTTGTGTGTGCTTTTCTGCTTGATGTGTTAGTTATAAACATTAGATATTTTGTTTCTGAGTTTGATTGAAGCTTTTTGTTTAGGTGTTTAGTTCCATAGTCATGCCCAGCTTAACTGACAGTATTTTATGCATTTCATCCATTACCCTTAGCAAAACTTTTCATTTTATTTTTATCGTGTCGTTTGAAATAAGTGTGCACGTGCCTTACATGTTGCAAATGGTCTTCATCTAGGCTTGTCTTTCTATTCGTCGATAGCTGAGGCAAGTCACGATCGCTTTCACTGATTGCAATCAAAACAGCCATTTCGTACTGCGTACTTGAGATACCTACACAGGTCCTCGCGACCAAGATATAATCTGAAAAGAATAGCGAATCACGTTAGCCGCGGGTGGTGCTCGATGTCAGATAAATAAGTGTACTTGTCCCAGTGCTGCCTGTATCGGGCCCTGCGCGAGGAAGTGAATATAGTAGTGCGAAACCAGTCGCTTCTGCCGCAGTATTGCGAGCGGCACCTCCAGCAGCTACAGCCGTTGCAGGCGCCGCCGCTGCTCCCGCCGTCGGCAGACGACTACTCAAGCAGGGTACGACCAGCCGAGAACGATCGCACGCGGCGATACAAAACCACGCCACACTTTACACACGCCCACCACCATATTTGACATTTCCTAAAAATTTGGATACTTAATTAATTTAATCTGAAATGGGAGCATTCTACACTTTAAAATCATGGAATATTAACCATTGTAAGCAGCTTATAGTGTTAAAACTTCATCACTGCCTTCATGCCTAACCTACCATAACTCACTAACTAATATTTTAGCTAGGGTTTTATTTCGCGACATTGAAAGGGACCCCCTAACCCCTTTCGATGTAGCGAAAAACCAGACGCAGAGCCATTTTACAAGAAGTTGTAGTTCATATTCCAAAAAAAAGTTACCGTCACATTTTATACTACCTATAAAAACTTCTTACATTAACAGTAGGTTAGTGTCACCTGTCAAATGTGATAAAAATAAAATCTATCGTGTTTGTTATTAATCAATTTGTCATAACAAATTGGTAAACCTTCTCTGGTTTTTTGTTGGCGGTCAACAGTTAAGGATTACTCTATTAATATCGTTATTATTATTATTGGGCCGATTCTGGGGACTACCTCTATAACTAGTAGTCTTTGTAATATAACCTATGGAATGGCAGATAAGAAATTATGCTGTACTTACACATCATCATCTATCCCCAAACTAAGCACCAGATGAATAATATACAGAAATTCTTTCATTGTACGAAAAAGGTACGTTATTTATTTTTTCACGTTTATCATCTATAAACCTGCCTTAGAGATGCTAGCAGCGACTTATTTCTCAATGTTACCTATTCTTTCTGGGCGTATAGGACAGAAGGAATTAGTCGGCCTACCTGTATATCGAAGATGTTTATTGATTTACCTAACTGAAAATAATTGGCGGCGCGTACGGAAACTAGGAAGGCAGTATGTTTTTAAACTTCTAAATCATTAATATTGCGCGGGCGTTGTAGGCCTCTGTTTTCGTATGTCCATCAATAATCCTTGCTTGTAGGTCTCGACTCTCGATATTATTATCTATAAACCTAATATTAAATTTTAGGATAGGGCAGAATACAAGCTCATTCAGCTAAACTCGTATTATCACCGTATATTTCTCCAATAATTTAACCCTACACGTCTCGACGTGGTTTGCTGTTCCTTTATAATTTAATATATTACCATCTACTCTTTCGCCGTCGAGTAATAAAAGGGTGTATGTTCTGCCTTACAAATAACAAAACTGACTTGACTCATGTAAGTTTTGTAATTATTTATTGTACACAATAACACTATACCTCGTGTGTTCATAAGTCTTGAGACACAGTAAAACTAAAATATTTTTGGAGCTAAGTTGAGTATTCATTTATTGGATATTAAAATTAAAACTACTGACATCTAGATCTGTATTTAAAAAAAATCATTCAAAATGGCCGCCTTTGCATTCAATGCAGGCCTTCAAACGCGTGCGCCATTCATCTATGGCGGCACGAATCTTTTCAATGGGAATCCGTTTCGATTCTTTAATAAGGGCTCGCTTGAGAGAATCCAGGTTTGGGTGAGACTTTCTGCATGCCCTCAGCTCCAATTCCGTCCATAAAGAATAATCCAAAGGATTCAAGTCAGGGCTTGACGAGGGCCAATCTTCGCTCCGAATGAAGCCTGGCAAATTGGCCTCCAGCCAACGTTGGGTAGTCTTAGCTTTATGGGAGGGAGCAGAGTCCTGTTGGAAAACCCAGTATTTTCCAGCGAATAGCGTATCATTTAATGGTTTAACCACCGCTTCCAATATGTCGGTTTGGTAATTTTGTGCCTTCACCTTGACGCCTTGCTGGCAAAAATGAAGTGAAGTGACCCCCTCGTATTAAACACCCCACCAAACCATCACACTTGCTGGATGATGAGTGCGCTGGACATTGCGTACAGATGGCTGGACGTCCTTTGAACTTCTGGCGTACACCTTATTGTTCTGCCGGTTAAACTTTTCTTCCACCGTGAAGATCTTTTCATCGGTAAACAGGATATTTTTTGGATCGTGTCTCTTCAATAGGTTCCGACATCGTTCCAGTCGCAATTTACGAAGACGCTCGTTTAAATAATGCACTTTCCTTCGACTGTAGGCCTTTAGTTTAAGATCATATTTAAGTATCCTGTTCACCGATATTCGCGAAATGTTGGTCTGCAGAGCTAATTTCTTTTGAGTCCGGCAAGGGTTGCGACGAATTCGCTCTCTGATTACTTTGATGTTGGCGGGCGTCCTTACAGACCGCGGGCGGCCACATCTTCCACGGTCTTCTAAAGAGCCGGTCTCCTTGTACCTCTTTATGGTATAATACACAAAGTTCCGACTACATCCCAAACTTTGGATTTCACTAAAAACTTGCATTGGTTTTTTTCCTGCTTGAAACAGTGAAATTACAGTCGCACGCAAATCTTTTGTTGGCGCCATTTTCACGGAGAATGAAACAAATATTCAAATGTATATTTTTTCTGATTCAAAACATTCGAAATTTTAAATTTTAAAAGTTTAAAAAAGGTTGCATGAATTACTTTCTTTTTAAATTAATTAAATAAGTTCGTCTCAAAACTTATGAACACACGAGGTACACTAACCAAACTCGATGTAGACAGTTTGTAAACAAACCGCCCATACTTAATCTAAAATTCATTCTGTTTCCGCGTCTTTTTATACGGAATTTACATTACTTGTCGATTTGTAATCCTTCCTTCAATAAATATTGCTTACAATTATTACTGAAACTCGACGCCAAGCAACGGCGTTTTAGTATTTGTGTCGTGGTTTGTTTACAAACATTCCACATCGAGTTTGGCTAGTGTATAGGTACTATTAGTTTATGATAAAAAGATTATAATCTATAAAAACTTCTGTCAAATTGTTGAATTTCAACGTTATCGCTTGATTATATTTTAACGGCGTCCTAAAATTGTGTGATGCATTTATCCGTGTTAAATTTTATTTCTAAAATGTTTCCCATTCTATTGAAAAAGCAATAAGATCTAGTATAAAACAGTCCTTCACCTCAAGTGGAAGTTCTATACAAAATCCATCCTCTATGATCTTTTGAAAATTAGGCACTTGACTGGCCTCAAACTGTAAGCTAAATTTGACAACAGAAAAGAAGCTAAAATACTAATAGAGTTAACTACTTTTAAAAGAAAAGGATCGTATAATCAGTTATAGCTACGGGGGTTAGTTTTAACCTAAATAAAATGTATAAAAACGTCTGACAAAATGGTCAGCTAAAATTAAAAGAATGTTTTTAAAAGTACACCGCCCTAAAGTTACGCACCCACTGGATCGGTTTTGGAGCTTAAAGATTTGTTGATTTGTAATGAATGATTTCTATGGTACAGCGTGCCCTGGATCGGCATATCTGCCGATGCTGAATGCTGATGTAGTTACGGACAAGCCTGACGCCCAGCTATGCAAAAATGCATGGAGTGCGTTTTCTTGTGGTTCAGAGCGAGTTCGTTCCACTGAAACCATTGCGCCACCTGGCGTGCGACCGTGTTCAACCGCTGCTTGAGCTGGTCCAGTGACGGGGCACTAACGACCACATCCACATCGTCCGCGTACATGTACGCCTCCCCTTCTATCACGTGTTCTGGCAGGTAATTCAGTAGCAGCGAAAACAGGATGTCGGATACCGACGAACCCTGCGCTACGCCCATCACCGTCCCGAGAGGATCAGACTTCGTCTCACCACCGTCAGCTGCGCCCTGTCTTGCAACAGGTCTGTCAGGAGTGAATGCGCTGGTCCCCGTATGCCGTAGTGCTTGAGTTTGGAGGCGAGGACGCTGTGGTCTACGACAGCGAAAGCTTTTAATAAGTCGCAGCACCGGACTGCGACGTGCCGTCTCGCACTTGACTTCTGACTTTATCGGCGTTTTGTAAAAACCAACGCCATACGCTGCGTATGCTCCGATTCCGATACATTGGACGCGTAACTTGCTGGGAATATCAGGTCATATTAAAAAAAATATATAATACCTACAGGGAGATAGATACACACGTTGAACTTTAACCGCTGTGCGTCAGGGGCTAAAATATTGTAATGTAAGTGAATTATTTAGAAATTCCTTTAACAACAATCATTTACGCATAACGCCTGGACAAAATCTTATCTAAGGTGTTTTTGCGATGGACAGCTAATCAAATTGAATGTAGGTTATGTACCCTGTCGTTGTGTGTCGTTTTATAAACAGAGGGGGTAATGTTTATGTGTGTTTGATGGTGTTGTTTCTTGTAGGGGAGTACTCCCACGACGACGAAGTCGAGAGACGGACAGTGCGAGCACGCGGACCAGGGCGACGACTTGGGCTTCAACAGCCCGGCGTCGAGGCCTGACGCTAGTCCGCAGCTGCGCTCCGAGGGCTCCTCCGCTGCTGGCTCCCCTTCACACTCCAGGCAAGGCACTGCACTCCCACCCATTTTAGGACGAGTAGAGCTCTGACAGCCAGCCTCGAGGCCCGACGCTGGGCCGCAGCTGCGCTCCGAGGACTCCACCGCCGCTGGCTCCCCTTCACACTCCCAGGCAAGAGACTACACACACCCATATTAGGACCAGTCGCTCCGAGGGCTCCTCCACCGCCGGCTCCCCTTCTTGGAGTGTGAAGGGGAGCCGGCGCTACACTACACACACACTCGCACTCTTCACACCTACAATAATAAAAATTTAATAGTAACACTAGACTAGAATAAGAATTTAGAATTATTTGTAGAAAATTAAAACTAACGAAATTAAACAATTGAAATAAATTACATACGTAATTATAGCAATCACAAGTAATTCAATGTATTATCGCAGTTTTAAAATCTAAATATTATTGCTCTGACTTATTAAGATTGGTATTAGATAAGGAATATGAGGAGTTAACCCAACTTATGTATTACCTACTTATGTATATCTAACGACCTATGAAGTATTTTAGTAAGGCAAAAAAAGATTCATTCATACCTCTTATGAATGTAAAACGAGGTCAAATATGAATTGCCAAAATAACAACTAGCTGGGGCTTTACTTGCAGCTGAGTGATTATGACATACCGACGGAATCCACGGGACACCTTGTGTAACCATCTAGTTTATTAGGCAACATGGGCTGTAGAGACCGTCATACACCATTCACCGGTTGATCATTGACGCTTGTACGTAAAAGTATCTTAACTTATTTAAGACCTTTGTGGCGCAGACGGCGAAGGTCCATCTGCGACACAGAGGGTAGCGGGTTCGATTCCCACTGCACGACAAATGTTTGCATGGTCTGTGTGTACATATTTGTTCCGGGTCTAGGTGGATAAGTAGGTTTATATTAAAGCAAACGCTGCGTAATTTGGGGCCAGATGATGCTGTTTGTGATGTCTGGAAGTATTTTTATTTACTAGCTACCCGCCCCGGCTTCGCGCGGTTAGCAAAGCAGTTTAGTAGACCTTTTTAGGAAAAAAAATACCTTTTTCATTATTTTCATAAAACGATTGGTTAAAGCTCTTTGATGGTATGATTTTTAACACAAAATCTTATTAAATTATACACCTAAACTCCCACATAAATCATTTCGTCCACTAGTGAACACCTTATGTAATGTATTGTATTAAGTTAGATAGGTATTTAGGTATAAATATATATATATATATATATATATATATATATATATATATATGTATGTTATAGACATCTATATATATATTTTAAATTAATATTAGCACGCCAACCGACCAAAAACATATGTTTTACAGGGGTAAAACATATGTTTTTGGTCGGCAGGTAGAAAATGCCTCTGTATTAAGCCCACCCTTTGTACCTTAAAGTGCAATAAAGTGTTAAAATAAATAAATAAAATAAGTATATCAGTCATCTAGTACCCATAACACAAGCTCTGCTTAGCTTGGGGCTAGATGAAGCTGTGAGGATTGTCCATCATTATTTATTTTATTATTATTATTATGAAAATCCGTTTGGTAATTTTTGAGTTCATAGAATCAGACGGGGTTTAGTTATATAGTATTGTATTGATTCATGTATTAACGCTGTAGTGTACGTTCGCGCAGATCGGAGCCACTGATAGAGGCAGAGCTGGAAGAGGGGTCCACCGCTGAGACGGTGCCGTCGGAGGCGTCGCCTCGGCGCTTGCGTCGTTGGGGCCGACAGTCGCCCACCGACTCGCAGAGCTTTGCATCGGACCTGACTTCGGAGTCGCATCCACCCGGACTCATGGCTATCGCCGTCACCGACACCGATTCTTTGGTAACTATCACTACTTTTTTCTCATAATAACTCGATAGGCGGCTGTCACGCAGTGTAGAGCGGACGCAATGACTGCGTTTTATCGTGATGATTCGTTTGGCCTGATTTTTTACATTAGGAATCCATGTGTGAGATCAAAGGTACTCATTCATTCGATAATTAATGCTTCGACTATCTCTGATTGTCAGCTGTGAATAGCTAACGGCTAAACGGATCTTAAAGAAATTTTGCAATGGAATAGATTGTATTCTGGGAAAGAATACCTATCTTTGACTCAAAAATATCTTTGCTAGAAATAAAATGCGGACGGAGTCGCAGGTAACAGCTAGTATAATTTAAATGCTAATGTGAGTTGACCTTCGTATTTATGAATGTGTTTGAACCTTTTAAAATATTCATTGCTCACCTGGCACTCGGCATTTTTATACAAGAACGCCACTTCTGCGCAATGCCCGCTTCGAACAGCACTAGAAACGTTCCATCATGTAGCTACCGATCTGAAATAAATGAGCAAGGAAATACTTTTTAAGTTGCGATGTTATACCTAGCTTGTATAATTTGTGAAATGTTTTTTGTTTTTGGTTGAAAAGCTGTGTTTCACTGTGTGTTAGTGTCATTGATATATTGAATAGCTGCTTTAACGGATTGTACGGTAAGTTTGTTGTATAACAATAAAATTGTTACGTAACTGTATGACCATGAATCGCAACATTATTTTAATTACACATTTAAGGTTATAAATAGAAAACGAGTTGAGAACATAAAATAACATTTATTTCAACAATTCTAGCATGAAGGTCATTCCACTAAACATACAATTTTTTATCCAATTTCTAAGTTAAAATCACAGATGAATTTCGAAAAATAGGTTTGGAATTTAATTTTTCAAAGTGCGAGCTTTTTATTTCGGACTCTTGTGTAGACAAAAACAATATCATTGGAAAATTCAATAGTTTAGCCCCCAACATAACAGTTGTTGATAAATGTTCACTTCGCCGAGTGAACATTATGATGAGTCTTTTCAGTCCTTTGTAGACGAGAAAATTCAAAATTTCAACAAAACTTCGGACTGACTGCTCAAAATTAATAGCCATATGGCTTTTACAATAATTAGGTTTTGTCTTTTTGTACCTAAATTTACGTATTCTTTGAGATGTAATCAACTGTGGAAACACAGTGAGCTCTTGGAAGGCTTAGACAACATAATAAAGAATACTCTATCATCGGTTTTGAATGTCGATTTAGATGACATGGTCGCAGGCCTCCCTGCCTGTCAAATTGGGAGGCTTAGGTATACGCAAAATTTCAAGTGTAGCCCTTCCATCGTTCCTGTCTTCCGTCTACAGCACTAGTTCTTTAGTTGAAAAAATTTTAAAGTCATCTTGTTTGGTCCCACCTGGAATTTCATTCAAAATTTCATTTTTAGACGAAGCTCGAACGGCTTGGCATAATGCTTGCCCTAATGCTGCTCCCCCAAAATCTCTTGTCTCAACGGCAATGGGACGGGCCTCTGTGTGAGTTGACACGGAATAGTTTGTTACAAACGTGCTCCAGCTCTGCGAATCGTGCCCGTCTCCTGGCCGTTTCTAAATGGGAGTCAGGACAATGGTTGCAAGCATTTCCTTCATTTAACACTGGCACTTTATTGGATCCCGTAACTTTCCGTATCGCAACATGTCTTCGGTTGGGTGCAATGTGTTGCGCGCCTCATCAATGCCAGTGCGGTACTGCTGTCGAACAGCTTGGTCATCACGGATTATCGTGTACTAGGGCCGCCGCCGGTCGGATATCTCGTCATGCCAGCCTTAACGACGTCATCCGACGGGCCTTTGTCACCGCTAACGTACCAGCTATTCTCGAACCGAATGGTCTGTTGCGTGACGATGGTAAGAGGCCTGACGGCATGACACTAGTCCCATGGGAGTTGGGGAGGCCCATTGTGTGGGACGCTACATGCGTCGACACACTTGCGCCTTCCCATCTTCCGAGGACATCCGTAAGGGCTGGTGCGGCGGCAGATTTGACCGAGGATCTCAAGAGACGCAAATATGCAGGTCAGAGCCTACATATTTGCTCCCTTTGGGGTCGAGGCTATCGAGGCTCTCCGGGTTTTTCAAAATTTATCTGAGCGTCTGGTCGACGCGACGCGTGACCCGAGAGCTGGCGGATATCTGGCGCAGCGCATCAGCATTGCCATACAGCGGGGCAATGCAGCTAGCGTCTTGGGGACGCTTCCGACTGGTATTGATATGGACCAGTTGAGCTACCCGTAGATTGTTTGCAACAGTCTGCAGTTCGCTTAATTGTTTCAATTGTAAATACTAGTTCTAATTTGTTTTTATTATTGAATTGTAATTTTCTTTGTCAATAAAGTTTTTATATCATAACTGCCGAAATAGCCATTAGCGGTTTTTGCCTACTGCTGGATATAGGTTTTCCGAAGTTTGCCATTCAACATGTTCAAGAGTGAATGGCGAGACATTACCAGTGGAATTCATATTCTCGACTGTGAATAATCAGAATGATCAATTTATTGGTAAGAATATCACATGTCAGTAAAAATAATAATTATTATTATAACTATGAATTACATTATATTATAAATAATTATGAAGGATACCATAGAAAATTACAATAATTGAATAACACAATTACAATTACAAGTATATACACTTATATTTATTTAAAAATCTTAAACCGTCACCAGAAGGCAGTGTGCCCAGAATGCTGGCAGCATCGCCACGTTGAATGGCAATGCTAATTCGTTGACCGAAATAAAAGCCAGCATTCCGATCACCTGTCGATTATATGAGAAGCTTTGTAAGATCTTTAAAAATGGCGTGTGCCCCAGGACCCTAAGGACCAAGGGTTTCAACCCCTAACGGCTCAAATAGGTAACCTCGGTTAAGATTAGCGTATTTTCGCCGTTTGAGGGACTCCGCTGAAGTTGCTGCGGAACATCAATTGTCGTTTTAGAGTATATTGACATTAAGAGATTTTTTACTAAAATCAACATTATGTAAATTCCTAAAGTACTTGTAGATCCTAGAAAATAGTAAAACTCGATATTTTTTCGAGCGTCACTAACCACCTTCAGTTCGTTATCTTATCATTCAGTGTATGAACATTTTCATATATAACGTTATCAATATTTGTGTGAATTGGATTGTAAATTATTCCGTCCACGTGTTAAACACTGTTAATCTGGGAGTTATGTATTCCACTGTTCATTCATAGATTCAGAAATCAATACCCATGCCGTTTTCTCAAGTCGATTCTCCCCTTACAGCAGGTTTTTCCAACGCTGATTAATTGACCAATAATTCAACATAGCTTGAATGCTCATTATGTATATATCGATCGAAAAATTCATATTTAGCGACCGATTACTATCAATCAAGTAGGCGTGATTATCTCTGTTTAGACAACTAATCTTTCTCCAAAAAAACCTTTTGACAAAAGGCTTGACTATTGGTTGGTTAAATCTGCCTTCGAGCAACAGAAGATTAGTAATATGAACAAATTTTAATCTGAAAAGTAAAAAGTTTGTCCTTTCGATCAGGGAGTCTGTGCGTTTACGCTAGAAGACCTTTTTTGAATAACCTCATAAACGTTTATAAGTAGAGTATGACTAACATTTATAATCGATGTCGATGTAATTTTGTAAGCCAATAAATACAATTTTGCAAAATCAATGCACAAAATAGCGAAGTAGAAGATACCTCTTTAAAATACTTATTGAATTTATGTGGCTTTACCCACGTGGTTGATTTAATAGTAAATTAGTAAGAAAAATAGAGCTCCCAAACTGAAATTAAATTATAATCATGACAATTGAAGGTAGAGTTTAACCGGAAAAAATAGTTTAATTAAATTTAGAAAACTTATTTGATGCTATCGATAAAATTCAAATACCTACAATGACTACACATCACTAGTAAATTTACGTTAAATATTGGTTACGCCTACACCATGTCAATCTAGTACATTGTGTATGGCATCACGTGTCCTTTATAGACTAGATTTTTTTCTCGATAGTTGGTCCTTATTCGGGGGTTGATAAGGGTGATACATGGTACGGTGGTAAAAAATAATAAGGATGGTAGAACATACAGGATGTTCTACCATGATGATGGCGTGCGAATGTCAACTTAACAGCCTGACAACATAAGAGTCTGTACTGAGTAACACGTCACATTAGAAATATAATGTCAAAATACCAATCATACAATAATAGTGACAAAAATACTTACTATAGGTTTCCAAGATTTACTGAAGACATATTGATGGAGTGAGACACAGAGGAGTTGTTCTTAGCTCGCGTGTCTCTTTTCCAGTGCGATGTGGAAGACCTTGACGTGGAAGCGCTCGTGGATGACATCGATCCCTTCGTATGTGAATACACGACTATACGCAGGCCGGTGGTGTACTCGCCGCTGAACAACATAGAGGACGACGCTGATGATGCGGTCAATGAGGACGATGAGGTCGACATCGAGACCATCGAGGATGACTCCTCTCTCGTGGCCGAGGACTTAGGGATCCGTAGGCGTCGCGAAAAGCGCGAACGGTCCATTCGCAGGGATGTGGCTCGACGTCGGCTAGAAGGCAATGTTCGACATAAAAGATCCATTACAATGCATGAAACGGAAAGACGTTTAGATCTAAGGGCGGCGCAACATTCAGGCTGGCAAATGGATTATGACGGTCGTCTGCATATGGCTCTCGAACGTGTAGTAGAAGAAAGAAGACTATTAGAAGGAACAGGAGAACAAGCCCATGTCACCGATGAAGAGCTTGAAGGAATTTCTGAGGAAGGAACTATTTTTGAGGGAGATAATTCCTCAACTCTAAGAATCGATGAAGATCGCGGGGATCCGGAGCTCGAACGTATGCAACAAGAGCTCGAACGTATGAATGCGGAGCTCGAAATTTTAAGTGAACATCCCTTACTGCGGCTCTCACTAACGGATGGGTTCGCGAGCCTGTACCGATTGGAGGAGACGGATGCCACAAGTCAGCTGGCCTCGCTCATGTGTCAATCCGGCATCCTCGACAACGAGCCGGCCGAGGAGCTTCTGGACCCGGAGCCCGACTCCGCTGGAGTTTGTACTCACGAAATGGCGGATGAGTTTGAATTAATGTATCTAGATCCTATTACTATGATGCCCTTACAAATGAGCCAGCTCAATATTAACGATCCGGAATTTCTGACACCGATCTTGGTTCCCCGATCGAACGATGCTGTAAGAGTTGGTAATGATTTTGAAAGCGATGATGAAAGTAGCAACGAATACCTATCACCCATTCACCACGCGGACCCTGCTGTCCAGCATCACCCGCCGCGGGGCGCAGATGATGATTGGTATTCGTTACCAGAGTATCGCTACCCGTACGCTGAATTAGATAATGATGGTTACTTCTCGCCACAATTATGTATGTACCATGAAACACCGCAGCCTATTAGAGCAAACCCTGCTGCTGCAGGTCCTTCTGCTGCTACTACCAAGTCTGTGTCGGATCTAAGCGAGGAATGTTATGACGAGGGCTACGACGATTTTAATCGCATGGTTGCGCACTTGCGCATTCATACTCGAGCATCGAGCGAGCCAGAACAGGTCACGCCACGAACTCCACAACCTACCACAAAGGATCAAACGCAACAAGCTACTGAGATCGCAGAAAACGTCGCAAAGACAAATAACGATGAGACGGGACGCAAAGATATACCTGATACCTCTGATGATCTTAATCTTGCGACCGTAAGTATGTTGAATTCGGGAAGAGCTCTGGAACCTGCGATTTTGTCGTCTTGTACAAAAATCGAAATCAGTTTTTACAATTGGACCGCACCCTTTACAAGCGAAAAAAATTGTCCAAATTTTTGTTATATCCGCTCCGAGATGTCGTGAATCGTAACTCTCAAAAGCGCGTGGCGGTACTCAAAGTCGCGTGTTCCAGAGAGTTAAACGGATGTTTCTCTGAACAGGAGCGCTATTACAGTTCTCGTTAAGGATCGATAAGCGCCGATTTTGACTCTGGTGTCGATGAAATTCGGTAAGAAGATGAAATCTGTGCTTATCGATCCTTATCGAGAACCGTAATCGCGCTCCAGGGATGTACTCGAGCGCAGCGAAAAGCCTCATGATAGCACAACCAAAAATAGAATCATCTATCTCGTATCTCGAGTATTTCCCGTGTTTGCAGTCCGCAAGCATTTATTAATGTTGTAAAACTTCCCACGAGCGTTTGCCCAAAAGACGATTCAATGGAATATAAAAGAAAGAAATGCCTATACCGCACAGGAAACTATGAAGACTTGTTGTTGATTGATGAAAATAACATAGGGTATGGCCAGTTTCAGACAATAATCCTGGCACAAAATAGCACAGATGAGTTTTACCGTTTTGTTATCTATGTCTATAATCGGGTACTATGTTTTTAATAAAGTTTGGTCCTTATTTTTTGTTATGACCTATATAAATGAATGACGTCATTATTCCAAATATCCTGTACAAATAATCTCGGCAATTTTTATCTACAGATTTAGGCTCACCTCGAATGTACCTATAATTTATGTTTTTAAAAATTACCGACAACTGAAATATTGCTTTTTTTATAATTTTGAGGCAGTAAGTTCAGTCAGCAACGAAAGATGCTAATCTCAAATGCGGTTTTTCGATTGGCCTAAAAAGATTAGTTCCAAATAGCTCGTAAGATGGCGAGTAATATGTCAAAAAAAAAACAATGAAGTTCGCATGGAACATGGGTGACAAAAATTACTTACTCCTTATATCAAAGATTCGAGTTTCAAGGAGCTGATCATATATTCACTCAAAATTTAATTTAACTTCGAATCCTACTGCCAGTGCTCATTCTACCATCTATCGAGCTACTTGAACCAGGCATAGATTATTTAATGGTTGTATGCCAATCGAAAACCAAGTATTCACCAGTTTAATGAATGAAGTGCTTTTGAAAATCTTGTATAAAAATCTTATGAGGTCGATTTTAAAATCTTTTATACATTAATCATATCATATCAGGTTACAGGGAGAGGAATACGGAATTTTGAAATCAAATCGTGTTCAGCGACGTTCATTGCTGGCTGTAGTTCTCAGAAATATCCATCTATTTAAAAGTGTTATCTAGACAAGTGCTCGATAATACTCCGTTGTTTAAGTTAATAGTGAACTAACAACTTCTTGAGATTGTGTTGTTTTGACCTCCAGGTTAAAGGTCCCATGGATCCATGGATATTCGTCAGCATATCTGAAAAAAGTTGGATACTTTAGAGACTCTAAATATTAGGCAAAATTTTTGCTTTCATGTGAACCTGACCTACACACTACTTACAGTATTATTAGTGAACTTATTTTTTTTACAAATATAATTTATAAAAAACGGTTTTATTTTGTTTAAAATAATTATAATGTATCATAGAACATCCGAGCTCATTTCTGGAAGATTTTGTGTACAAAACTAACATCTACACTGTATGTTATGTATGCGCCCAATAACAATGCTACGGATTCCACAAGTAATAATGCTACTCAATAAGTTATTGCCAAACTCTATTTAGAAGAGAAGCCTCAGACCATTTTAGATCCATTAATGCTGTAATGATTGAAATAACATATTTAATGGCCCAACCCATTGTTATTTTCATATAAAATAACATATTCCTGGTCCCATCCTAACGTGTCTGTGAATCGAAAGGCTCGCTGTAACGGGACATTTATTTTCATCGCAAATCAATAATGGCTTTATGCATTCCCATCACAGATAACAGTTTTTTGGACAAAGTCTATTCTCGTAGCATGCATAATTAGGGTGGTCCAAATAGGTATAGAAAAAAATAAAATCGCGTAGGCATTCGGCCACCCCCTTTTTTTATAACACATACGCGTACTACTGTGATCATCTAGTGAAAATATCAGCCTCCTATGTTGAATAGCAGAGGGTGCTCAATGAATAACGAAATAACGAAATTTTAGGAACTCAAGAACCGTCAAGTGCCGGTGTGACTCGCGCGCCGTGGGTTTCGAACGTTTGTCAAGTTTACCAACTTGTACTATATGTACCGGTTAGGTTAGGTTAGAATATTTCACACAGTATGAAACCTACTGAAATTTTATAAACTGTTTTGAAATGTATAAATCGATACCTTTCATTTGATACCCAACTCGGTGAGGTAGCCTCCCCTTTTGAAAATTATTGCCCCCGTTTTTGATTTTTACATAAAAGTAGGAAACAATATTAGAAATACTCGAGCGCGTCAGATTAAGTTAAGGTGTGTTAGTTGTGTGCTGTAAAGTGTGCATCTCAATCATCTGACGATTTGAGCGTAACGTGCGTCTGGGCTTTTTTTTTAGCAATTTCATAAAGCCACCGCGAGCATGTGACACGTCTGAATCGTCCAGTCTTTTGAATGGGAGTTTCTTTCGGCTTCACATAACATCCCATCTGAATATTTGACGCTGATCTGTTTTCTACCCTGGGTGGCCTTATGGAAGGGTAGAAAACAAAAAATATAAATTACACGTACCCACCACGCTAACCAGCAGATTAACATATCTCCGTTATCTGAGAAACGTGGGGCATATACGGATACACTCAATATCGGACGCGCTCGAGTATTTCACCATTTAACAATTTTTTACATTTTTGAAAAACTGTAGACTCTTCCCCCGCCGGTGAAAGGGTGTCATCATGTAATATTATTTTATTTCTATCATCTAATCTTCAAAACCCAATAGGTCCCGACGACGCTTGAGTAAATCCATATTTAGCATCATGGCTCCCCTACTACCACGAGAGAGAAGCAGCCTTGAGAAGCTAGAGTAAAAATAAAAATTCAAGGTTTTTTACAAAATATTCAAAAACAACACCAGATTGACCACCCTTAGGCGCAAAAGCTAGACTTTTGAAATTTCACTATGTTAACTTATTACTATAGATACGTATTACAAATTAAGGGGGTGGCCGTTATGGAAAACAAAAATAGTAGATTGTTTTACTAGGGACTAAACCACCCCATTATATACGAGGTTGTTATACTCCCGAGCGCAACGAGGGAGGATGACAAGACCGAGTTATAATGGTTGGTTTTAGTCCGGGTTAGATACTAATGTTCACTTCGATTGCGACAAAATAAAACAATCAATACCTACTTACCTTCAGGAAAAGAATGCACACGTTTTTTACTTCTCTACTTCACGAAATTGTCGTAAGTCTTTAAATATAATCTCACTTGATTTCGACCGCAATCTACAATATGAATCACATAGGTAATATTTATTTATTTATTTGCCCTTCTGTTCCATTTACATATTATTATCCTAATTTTCACTTAATGAGTCTCAATTAATTTAAATAAGCCAGGGGTCCACCTTCAATAACATCTGTACTAAAAAACAATCGTGAGTTTTCGTACTGCTACCAACTTTTTTTATGTGTTTGTTACGCACAGTACACATTCTACCATGGATGAAGAATCACCCTTCTTATATTTATCCAACAATCAACAAGCAGGCGCTTTCAGTTCTATTTTCAAAATGAATGTTCAATGTTGATGGAACACCAAAAAGTCGAGTCTTTATGTAAGAGGACGAATGTCTTGTACTGGCTTATGATTTCAGACAAAAATGAAATAATAAAAATACTTTTTACCCCTAGGGCTTAAACTCGAATTTTACTCCCGCTAAGCTACACTATAATGAATGACACTTGGAACAAGAGAAGTGAAAAAATTTTGGACCACCCTAATTGCAACCTATGCATGTTTGTTGTCGCACAGTAGCAATAAGAATTTAAAAAAAAAAAAAACGCTTAACGCGGTACGCTTTATCGTGCCAGCACAATTTCACGAGTAGCGCACGAATAGCATGCTCTAATTGTTGCTCATAATGGAGTCTACACACCAAAGTCGGCAACGAAGCCAACACAGCCCGGCAGGTTGTTATTGACAACACAAATTTATAGAATCGTGTCGGCGACAGTGCCCGCCGACTTCTTGTGTCATTTCCACGATACATGTATGCGGCATGTCCGACGCACTGCGGACTTGATAAAAGTTGCGGTTTTCTTCCCGCCGACAATGTTATTCAACCCGTCGAGACAACCCGGCGGCTTTGGTGTGTTGACTTCTAGATGTAAAGCCGCCAACATCCAACCCACCGAGCTATGTCGGTGGCGTTGCCGACTTTGGTGTGTAGACTCCTTAATTGTGGCGTGTTCGTGAGTGTTGTGTTGTGTTGCAGCAGGCGCCAATGGAAGTTATTGTGGAGGGCGAGGAGTTGCGTAGCATCATGGGCAGCAGCTGGGAGCCGGTGCTGCGCGAGGATAGCGCGGCGCAGGCGCGCGGCTGTCGACCCCAGCCGCCCTTCAGCGACGCCTACCTGTCCGGCATGCCGGCGCCTAAGCGCCGATGTCTGCGCGACTCCAGGCCCGAAGCCACGCTCGATGCGCTCATGAACGGTAACTACTGAACCATTTACTCTACTCACATTTTTTTCACGATATCAAATTCGCGTGCATTCATCGGAATCCGTTTTACTATTTTAATATACATATAAGTCTGCTGATATTAGTAATATGCTTTGTGGTGATTCAATTTTCTATCAAAATCTTTAAAAAGAACTCGTTGATTCCGTTCCGATACGCCTTTGCCTTTGCGAGTTAGCGACTGCGTCATAGCGGTGTCACGGGCTAAGAGTGTATAATGTGTGTTATTCAGAGGGTCTCCGTGGGGTGTCGGAGGGCGTCCCGGGCGGGCTGCGCGGCGGCGAGGCCGAGCTGACGCAGCTGCTGCGCGACTCGGTGCGGGGACTCGTAGCGGCGCGCGCGCGCGACCAGCCCGAAGACTACGAGCCGACTCGCTTCCCCAACACCGCCGCATTCCTCGCCAACGCTGACAGGTAACGTATACGAACACTTAACGGTTTAAAGGTTAATCCTTTGAGAGTTACGTCCGTATAGTCGCTTCAGTGTTTATTGCCCCACTGCCGACAATCCTAATTAGTGAAAATCGCAATTAAGTAATACTTAATTGCCGCCTCTCACCCGAAGGCACATCGTCACACTCCAGTCTCATGCCTGATGGGGCCAAGTCATCATCTCGCTCTTGTAGCACCTCCATATCCAATAATAATAATAATTTATATCATAAAGTATAAGAATCACATTTATATCCTGATATGGAGGAACAAAATATCACATCTATTGCCTATACTGGTCCACTGCTGGACCCAGGCCTCCCTCTGATCAGCGCCTTATTGGCTTTTATCATATGGGGGTAGTGCCCATAATCCCACGCTAGGCATGCGAGCTGGGTGGTTAAACAGACCTCTCGCCTCTTTCGCCCGAGGTGATTGTTTTTGTTGTTACACTGCCTAAAAGTTAAAAGATTTTCTTGTTTTCTATTTTGTAGGCTGCACAGTTGTAGCTTTTGATTCTGATTATTTGGAAATTGGTTTATTGGGCAGCCCGGGCAGTACACGTTTCTCTCCTGGGACTTTAATTCGGACTTTACCCTACTAGCTGCGGTCCGCTAACCTGAGTTAGCGGGCCTGCACTGCAGGTCCCTAACCAAGACCTTGTCGAGGCTAGAAAAGTTTTAAGAATATTAATCCGTGGTAGCAGGTGAATAACCTCCTTCAGTATTTTACACTTATTTGAAAACACCCTATACAGGGTTATTGGTAATTCACTAACATTTTTGTCTGTTCTACCCTAGACAATTCGTTGTCTAGTGTGATCATCATATTAAACCTGCTCGATAATAGCTCATGGCTCTCAAGGATGAAGTAATTACCTACCAGTGAAAAGCTCATGCAAACTAAAAAGGTTGTACATATACCTTATTTAAAAAAAAGTTATAGTTTCTGCCCGCGGCTTCACACGCGTTTTCCAGGATAAAAAGTAGCCTTTTTGGTAATCCAGGTCTTAAACTACATCAAATCAAATTTTCAGCCGGGTCCGGTCAGTAGTTTTGGCGTCAAAAGTAACAAACATGCAAACTTTTGCATTTATAATAATATAAGTGTGATTGACTAGCTAGACTAGGCATGATGTTTTGTCCGTATGTTGGATGGACTGTGAGCTAGGATAAACACCGGATGGTTCCCAAAGACCTGCAGCGGCCACGCGCTCGACTCAGTCGCAGATGATGGGACGACTTATACACTCACTGACCTTAGTGGTGTCACACCCTACACCGGAGTGTATGGAAAAAGGGCAATCCAGGCCTTTGCCCAGCTGTGGGATCCAGCTGGTTGAAAAATAAAAAAAAATCCCATCACACTTTCCCAAGCTCTGCTAACTTTGGGTCTAGAATTATGTGGTGTGATATAACTAGCATTATTTGTTAAAATAGCTCTTAAATGAGTGTGTGTCTCCTCTTTTGCAGGACTAGGACTAAGGACCCAGAGGAGAAAACACCCACCCCACCCAAAAGTGACGTACCGGACGCAGTAGAATAAACGACCACACGCGCACATTATGGTCTCGAACATAGCAGACAGATGCTATGGCTTAAATTTATTATTTTATTGCTCATTATTTAATACTTTGATATTTGTGTTCCACTGGGCTATGTAAAGATATATCTTAGTGTAAGCAGTTTACTTAGTATATTTTTAATTTGCTATATTTTATATTATTATAATGGTTTAAGTGGAAAATTTATAGATGCGGAAGTTTGGTCGCGCTAGCAGAATTTTGAATAGTTCTTAACATTTCATAATCGAAAGTAACTTACGCAACTCGCGCGACCGGGTGTTCCGATTCTATGCCATTCTAGGGCCTACAGAGAAAACTGAAATTCAAAGTGAATATTAATGGAAATTTTCCATGGCAACTGAAATCTTGGTAATTTTGTTCTTATTTCACTTACGGTTAATCGTCAAAACTTTTGTTGACAATAGCTAATATAATATATTTAATAGGTAAAAAATATCACTTAGTACATTTTAGAACCCAAATTAACCATTGCGATTTATACAGCTAGATACACTACAAATTAAAGTTAATGTATACTACTAGTTGAATATAGCGTGTGGTGACGTTAGCCGCTTTGTTGTTATCACTATTAGTCATATTATTATCTTTTTAATGTCTTGGTGTTTAAATATATGCCCATGGAATGGTTAAAGAGCATAGAGTTAAAATCATTTGCGCAATATTTATTTGGCAAGTGGAAGTACAAACACGCGGTGATAAGATACGAGCTAAGCTGTTAAGATTGTGGGTAATATTTATTATAACGTTAGATACCTACATAATAATAAATAATTTTTCAATTTGTGTTTAGTGTAAACGCAATGTTCATAAAAAGGAACATGGTTGGTTAATTCAAAACCATTGTAGTACGAAGCATGGCTTTGTATTATATACAATCATCCCCCATGTCCTATTTTTATTTTTCGCCGATCGGAATTACAAGTGGCTATTTGAATCTGTTTTACTAAGGGCAATAGCTTTTTCAACTTCGAAAAAGCCCCCCCCTTCGTCCCCCTCCCAGTACAGAGAAACCAAGAGCTGGCGGCTTTTTCAACTTCGAAAAAGCTTGCTTCCAGCTCCCCCCCTTTTTTGTTCACTTTTGCCACTTTTGGTATATTATTTCGACGAATACATACCCAACCACATAAATACCGTACTACGCTGCTGCTCTCTTTTCACAAAGCGTAACCTGTTCCTTTTTATAAAGTGTATTTGGTATTTATTCACAATTTATTTTTAGCTACTCAAACGACATCAATTTTATCGAAGAAACCACTACCTCCGTTTTAGCATGTCATCGTCAATCATGACCACCAAATTGATATTTAGACTAGCGGTTTCTATAGTAGAAGCTTACCTTTATGTGCCTAAAACATTGCTATCCAAACATACTGAAGATTACTAGTGTAGTTACCTCTTAATGTTAGCGGTACATTTTGTGTGTCTATTTCAATCAAATTTCAACTTAATATCAACTTTCATAAGATCCTTCTCTTGATAATAACAAAAACGAATAAGCTAAATCGGTCCAGCCGTTCATGCGTGATGCAGTGGCCTAGGGTATTTCCCTTTTTATTAATTTTTATTTAATTAATTCTTTTTTGATTAATTTTTCTGTATTATAGCAGATATAGAAATTATAGGTTTTAAAATTTTTAATTTTTATTTAATTAGTTATTTTTTTGATTAATTTTTCTGTGTGATGCAGTGGCCTAGGGTATTTCCCTTTATTATTTTTTAT
This sequence comes from Eupithecia inturbata, assembly GCA_963662085.1. Lineage (NCBI taxonomy): Eukaryota > Metazoa > Arthropoda > Insecta > Lepidoptera > Geometridae > Eupithecia > Eupithecia inturbata. Next base: position 12,649,251 of record OY759176.1, read on the forward strand.
TTAATTAATTCTTTTTTGACAAATTTTTCTGTATTATAGCAGATATAGAAAATAAAGGTTTAAAATTTTTTATTGACAAAAAAAATTATTCTATTGAATCAAATTAAACTAGTATTTACAATTAAACCAATGAAGCTAACTGCAGACTGTGGCACACTGAGAACGTGACTGCTTTGAATATAAGTGAGGCGAAGCGTGATGCAGTGTTGTGTCTTCAAATATAGTAATGTTGTTTCAGTATTTTAATAATTTATTCACGCAGTATCTTATCGACTGATAGAAAAATAAATGAGTGTACATGCCGCCAACACCAGCAAACCTTTTAAAATACCTTGGCGACGAACAGAAATGCTGCCTCACTCCCGTACAACGTTCACGTCATTCTTTTCGCACTGCACATCCTACATCACGTCAAATCACCTCAAGTATTCATTAATCTATTTTATGTACATTGACAATATTTTTTAATATGATGTTTATCTTGATTAAACAATGTGCACAGGATGTTCTTTCATTGCATAAAATATCCACTTCAATGACCGTGGTCTATTTGCATAACGCTGATTAATATTCACCTTTAGAAGTCGCAAGCGTAATATAGTTCGACATTATTGAAACTAATAATTGCATTTTCTAATATTTGTCTCTTCGAAACTCAGTAAAAATATTGCCAGAGAATTTGGTGTTTAAATTATACATATATTTAGTGACAATGGTATATACAGTGTGTATACTATCAATAGACTAAGATAAATGTACATTATCTAGAGCTGGTGTCTGAGTAAATCTTATAAATGGAATGCACGATGATTTATATTTTTATTTCAGATATATTTAAGGTCGTAATGAACTGATAATTCTCTTGCATGATGCACGATTGATGCTAGATTTTTAAACTTTAAACCTTGTACACTTCTACTACTGATACCCGATCTCTGATATCGAAATCTTTGGTTTGTTCAATTTGGCAATTGTAAGATTCCCTGAAGAAGCTGGTACTACGCTACTCGTAGCTGACCGATTACAAACTCAACGTTTTCGGTTTCTACCTACCAAACGCATTGGTATATTTATACAAACAACTAAAGTCCATTAACACACAACAGTGAACTTTTTTCCTGTTACTTGTAAAAAAATGTACTTATCATTTCGTTCTTAAAATTATACAAGCAAAGATTTTAGATATCCTCCGATATTATCTTTCAACAATAAGTTAAAGGTACTTGATTTTGTTCGTCATTTGTCATTTTTATTCACTTAACTGTGTCACGGGTTCGCAGCCATTGATCCGCCACACGTAGACCAAGTATATATAAAAAAACGTATTCTTTTGTTTCATTATAATTATGAGTTCATAATAAATATCTTATTGATTGTTCAACCTAAGCTAGACACGTTGTCGTAGTTTGTTATGGAGTCATTTTATTAAATGGCTGCTATAATATTTTTTGATGCTTTATGGGATAACAAACCTCAAAATTTATAAAGATTTGGTTTTCTTAGCAGTGGTTTTGAAATTATGTTAAACTAATCACACCTAATTTTAGATTAAGCGAATATACCTGATATTCAAGTAGATGATTTTTGGAATTGTAATAAAAAAACTGAAAAATCAAATGTGGTTTTCATTCTACTAGAGGTCAAACGCAGAAAGGTTGACTTCGGAACTTTGTTTGGATTAGTTAGGAGACTAAAAGTACTAAAAGTCCTCACCCATCTATGAGGTGAGCCCGTTTTTTAGTTTTTTGCTCGTCATAGAAAATTTTGTTATTCCACTTAATGAAAGCTGAATAAATCCTCTATAAAAAAATACATATAAATAATAATAATAAATAATTTATTCTCTTGACACAATGAGCTTACATTTAAAACTAGAATAGTAAGTATTACTATAAAAGCACTAGACTGGTGCCTGCGTTAGGTTTGTAAAAAACCTGTGTACAGTACAGGTCACCAGGCTCCCACTCCGCGGCAGTATATTATAGTTCGGTTAACCTTTTGACCGTCACGCCCCAAACGCATTCTCGTATCCTCTATGCCAAAGCACAAAGTGACCAAAAATACCTACGAAAAAAATGGTGCTGCCAAGAGTCGATAAAATGTATAATGTCGATAAACTCATGGAGACTTGATTTCGTTGGTTTTTTATGCAATAAACAACTTTTTAAAATGTGGGATGTTTTATTACCTTTTGAACGCCACCTTAAAATGATAAAATCTAACTTTCCAAGCCATCCAAGTTACAAAAAGAAGGGCTTCAGGTTATAAGCACTATTTTAAATTTTCGAGTTTTACTTGATACCTATTTACTCTATAATATATAAATTGTTACGCCGCAGTTGCCGGTGTTTTGCCTATATAAAACCAGAAATCAGATCGACAACAAATATTTTCAAATAACAACAGCACATCACTATTCACCCACGAGACGTCTTCTGTTGTCGTGAATAGCCGACATAGGCGCGGCTGGCACGATGTTTGAAAGCTTGCTTACATCTGAGGTAGTGATGTGGTAAGTTATAGTCGCTGATTATCGATAAGGGCAAGTATATACCTGTCCACTCTTGAAATGTCAACTGTCGTCGTATCTACGTATGTGTGTATGTGTATACAGAAGCCTATACCCTTAGAGCATTAAACCACCTATACCTAAAGTCCCGACCGTGGCGTACGCTACACTGATAAGGGATGATGAACCAGTGATGTGCTTTGGTGGGGGTTATGAATTATCGATCCTGCTCATGGATAATTTTTTTTCATTATGCGTTTGCAGAGTTTAAGTTTGGATTTATTATGAAATCATAATAGATATTTATTATTTATATCATGAGAATGAACATGATATAAATAATAAATATCTTGTTTAAATGTAAATTGTCTATTTTTTACCTTCGGTTGGTAGCTGTATACCACAACACTAGCGGTCGTCTCCTGCCGACAATGGCGTGCGAATCACGCCCGCTGACGGGATTTTATTTCAATGTTTCATCATCGAAATTTTTATACAACTAGGGGTTTTTCTTATAAACCTTTAGTATAGATGTATAATAACTAAAACAATGTTCCTTTTAGGATAAATAAAACGCAGAACTAACTGTTTAAAGATTGTGTATTTAGTTTTATTTTTGGAGCAGTTTTGGTCGTCTAATAACGACACTGGCGTAGTAAGCGCAATTTGTAATGTCGAGTATAGACGACGGTGGCGGTCAAAAGGTCAACATTGTGCCAAGTGTAAACATAAGATAAAAACAATGATTACAGAAAAAAAGCTAAATTTTATAATTAGAGATACACTTGACCTAGGAGAAACTTTATTAAGTTAAGGTTGTAATTAATTATTAAGGCAGCATTTCCTTGTGGTGTGTGTGTGTGTGTGTGTGTGTCTGGGTGTGCCAATGCGTGAACTTGATGTGTGTGGGTAAGGACTTCTGAGGACACCAGTCTCGAATGAGTCTGGGCAACAAGATATCCCTAGGTATCTGCATGAAAAATGAGAAGATGATAAGTAGACGCAAGATGGCAAATAAATAAATAATAAACTAATACATATTTCACTAGTTTTTAAGATTAACCTCTTTATGAGCCAGGACGTGACTTTCTGTTTGATCGTAATTAAGGCTCTTACATTAGTACATACATACCTAACTTCCAAACGGTTCCATTTTTTTTTGTTTTTTTGTCTGATTGGTCTTGCCCCCGCAAAAGCACCTTCAAGGTTCTCACTCATTATGGGACACCCTGTATAAACAACCATTAAGAATAGGTAAAAAGTGTATAGAACCAAAGTTGCAGAAAATTTTATCAGCTTTCATTAGAGGCTAGCCTGCGACCGCTAGACCTTTGTTTTTTTATAAAAGCTAAGAGTTTGTTGCGTGTCCCTCACAGGCAGGAACGGTCACCGATTACCTACCAAGGTTGGGTCATCGTGGCTTTGGCAGATATTGACTTGAAAAGTTACTGAATTTGCATTTATTACATCGCTCAATTACTTACGGCTGAATGCTTTATCAAAATCGGTGTAGACTAGGTACATCTACAAGAGAAACCCCATGTTAGTGGCCACGTAATCAACAAACAAACCTAAGTTACTTGCCGTCGAGCGTCCTTTATATAAAACCATGTTGTTCTATGGGGATCGCGGATGAAACAATGGGATAGACGTATAGTTACATGAACAATCATTTCTACCAATATACTGATAACGTTATACCTCTAGATTGAAATAGGACAAAAATTTTATATTTTTAAACATCGGCACTACGTTGTCTTTTTTCCAGGCTATGGTGAAGTAACCGTCATTAAAACACCTATTAAACAATAGGGCAATTAGGACATTGTATTGAATTAAGCACAATTAACGAAAAATATCGTCTATTCTCACTAGTTCAGTTGTCCAGTTCAGTTGACTGAACTAGTGAGATTTATTTACTCGTTTGTTCAATTGAAAATAAGACTAGCTTTTGCACCTTGTTACATTTATTACTATTAATTTACACGAAGTTTTTCCAAAAAGGTAGCCACATTAATTTCGCCATTTAGTAACTGCATTTGTACATGACGAATGAATTCGTCGTTTTCGATTTGAATTTCTGTCCTCTTCTTTGTCAATTTCTTTTTTGTAAGTACTGCAAAAAACGCTGCGTCTTGTTTTATATTATTAAGAAATTGAACAATTGTTGCTGGTCTTGTTTTAAACATGCCGTTGATCGCACGATGCCAACCTTCAGCATAATTTGTAGTTCTGTGGCGCCTCCCGAATACATTCCACGAATCTTGGCGTTTCATCCAAAACCCCATGTACTGTATAAACTTTTCCAAATCAGATTTATCCTCGAAATCATCAATTTGTGAAACAATGTAAGTAAACCCGTCCGTAATACAATCTTTAGGCAACAAAGGTAAAACACAACATAGTCCCACTATTCTACTTTTACGTTTACGTGTCAACTTCAAACTCTTGGCTTTTCTCCATAATGTATTTGTAAAGTGGTAATAACAGCCTTGGTGTTCTGCATTAGGAAATGACTTTTTGAATGCCTGAATAACGGCTTCTTCAAAATCGGTGATGAGCAAAGTTGGTTCCCATTCAGGAACTTGAGATTTTATAATGCTAAACATTTTAAGGTACGTTTCCTTAGTACGATCACTCAAGAGAACGTAAAATAAAGGCATTATCGCCGTAGTATTTTCTGAACTACACTTAGCGGCACAATTAACCGCCCACCCTTTTAAAGTGGCAAATTTTGATGTTATCGCAGTTGTAAGTTATTGGGCATGAATAAGTCAAGTGTGAAAGAAATGTAGTGACGAAAAAATTACAAACTACCCACTTAACTTTGTTTTTTTTACGCATAAGTTGTGAATAGGATAAATATCGAACTTCGTCTCATTATCGTTATCGTTGCCATACTGCTTACATTGCTTCAGTAACATTAAAAGTAAACAATTTGAGGTTGTTTTGGTTTCGTAACTTAAAGCTAGTGTTTGGACATCACAAACATGCCATTTGATGCTAATTCAGTGGCGAGAGCCGTCGCTCTTATCGACGAAGGGTTTAGTCAGAGTTACGTGGCGCGGAAGCTTGGTGTCGCACGTACCACCTTAAGGGATGCAGTGAAACGGTTTCGGGAAACTGGCTCTTATGAGCGAAAACCAGGACAGGGCCGAAAAAGATGCACCTCCGCTCGTGACGACCGATTTCTTGTGACCAATGTTCTAAGAAATCGGTTCATTACAGCTGTTGAGGCACGAAACCAACTTCGTGAGGTTCGCAATGTTCAAGTGAGTGAAAGAACAGTGAGAAGAAGACTAGGAGAGAATGCCCTAGGAGCTTTTTGACCATCTCGAGTGCCACAATTGCTCGTAGGCCACCGGAGAGAAAGACTTCGTTTTTCCCGAGAGCACGCCGAATGGAATATGGAACAATGGAAGAATGTTATGTTTACTGACGAAACAAGAATATGCTTGCACGGTCCTGACGGTCGCCAGCGTGTATACAGACGAAAGAATGAAAGGTTTGCACCATGTACTGTTGTGGAAACAGTAGGTTACCAAGGTGGCTCTATCATGATATGGGGCGGCATTACTTACGAAGCACGCACCGACTTGGTTATCTTCGAAAGAGGTGGAATAAATGCTCAGAGGTATGTAACAGAAGTGTTGGAACCTCATGTAATGCCATTTGCTCCATTTATTGGCGAAGATTTTTTATTAATGCAGGACAACGCTCGCCCCCACGTTGCTAGAGTTGTTACCGCGTACCTGGATACCGTCGGCATTTGAAAATTAACATGGCCATCCCGGAGCCCAGATTTAAATCCTATTGACCACATATGGGACAATTTAAAAAGACGTGTTCGAAGCCGCATACCAGCTCCAACCACCATAGATGAATTAAAACAATCCGTGATTGAGGAGTGGCAGAACATTCCACAACAACAGATCAAAGATGTCATCGACAGCATGCCAAACCGTTTGATGGAAGTCATGAGGGCTAGAGGTGGAAATACGCACTATAAGAATTCATTTATTCAGCAGATTTTTTATTTTTAAGCCATTTCATCACATTTGTTAATTTACGGTCAAAGTGTTTTTCAGACTTTTATATAAATAAACGTAATAATTAAAAACAATATTATCTTTCATTTTACTTCAATATACCTACGTTATAAAATAACATTCACAAGTAAGGCCACAATTTTTTTTTTAAACTAAAATCGTAAAAAATCATGGTGGGCGGTTAATTGTGCCGCTGAGTGTATTTATGTCTGCGTGTATGGTGTACACTCCTCCCTTAAATGGCTGTGGGCATATTTTAAAGGTGCCATCGCCAAGATAAATTTTTAATTTACGCAACTTTTCCCTCGCCTCTTTCGAACAAAATACTAAAACGCGTACGTCGTCATTATAATCTGCCAATAAAAAATCGGAAAACTTTGATGGCACTTCCACTGCCATAGCACTGTCTCGAATGTAACATGTTTTCTTTACTTGGTTATGTTTGTTCCTTTATCGATAAATAGAAGACTTTATTGTTTCAAACGACGGTATTTCATTAATTAGATCAATCCCAGAATCTTTTAAGCCAGCCACTGTTTTTTTGTACACCGCAGGTGCTGTGTCACTACCAGATACAATTTCTTGTAGGTATGCTATTATTAATAATGATCGACATCGTCGCTTTATTTATATCAGGCACACATAAGTCAATGTGTTTCGTTCTTTTAACTACTGTATCTTCATCCTTTAAAATAAACAAAAAATAAAATAAAATAAAAAACAAAGGGTAGGTAAACGTAGTAGCAAATCAAAATAGCAGATGTGCCGTGTTTTGGCAACGGAACCCTAAAAATGGTAACATTGGTGGAGAACCATTTTGGTGGAGAAACATTGAATTAAATTATAAACATACCGATGAAATGGTTATTGTGCCATGGCAATTAAATTTTTTGTAGCTCGCACACCGCCACAAAGTATTTTTGTTTTCATACCCACATATGCGATAATATTCATTTCCAGCACATATGTATTAGAACACGGCCTCTGCCACGTTTAATAATTTTAAACTCGTTTTCATTCATTTTAGCACATTGAACAAACTGTAATACATGTAAAAGACTAGCTGAATTGTCATAGGTGCTAGTCAATTGTTTTTTGAAGAGCAGATTAGACAAGGAGTTTACATATCGATTTTTAAGTGGCCAGCACTCTAGTGGTGAGAAGTAAAGAGTTTACAAACATAAGAATGTCACTACCAGTATATGTATAACAAATTGTAAAAATGTTTGTTTGAGTATATGTAGATAACCTAGGTATCTACCTAATATTTTTATCTATTTCTGAACTGAACAAACGAGAAAAGAAATCTCACTAGTCCAGTCGACTGAACAAACGAGAAAATAAATCTCACTAGTTCAGTCAACTGAACTGGACAACTGAACTAGTGAGAATAGACGAAAAATATAGGGGGCAGATTATCTGTGCCTATCACTTTGTTAATATAATTTATTTACTTATAAGTTTATGTAGGTACTTCTTCTGGAGTTCTTTGAATGGTATGTAAGTATTGAAGACTAAGACCAAATTCTTCCAATTGGTTAAAACAGAACTTACCAGCAAGCCTAATCTACCAAACCATTTAGCAGTAGGGGACTTCGACTACTATATAAACCAACTAGGTACTTAACACATGTTCTTACCAACAGCTATGAACAATCCTGCCCACTAGTCACTCCTAAACTTGGGACTAAATGACAATGGTGGGGTCCTGATCTGCAAAGACTGCGTCGCAAAGTAAAGAAATTGTTTAACAGAGCCATAAACACTAGACAAGACGAAGACTGGGCGAAATACTATAATGCTAAAAGAACCTACAAAAAGCAAATTCGTCTTCGAAAAACAGAATGTTGGGAGAGGTTCTGTACCAACATTGAAAACAAAAATCAGGCAACCCGTATAAGAGCTATACTAGCAAACATGCCCGAAAGCACGCTTGGATGCCTCATAAAACCTGACAATTCCTACACCAAATCGGATGCAGAAACCAGCGAGGTGCTACTGAACACACACTTTACAAACTGCCAGGTAAGAGACACCTGCTCATGGGAGGACATAACAGAGCAAACGCCTACCGAACTAGACTGGACAACTTAACAGCCCACAGTATGATAAACCGCGAGAAGGTTGTCTGGGCAATCAACAGCTTCTTTTCCTTCCTTCCTTCAAATCACCAGGACTGGATGGGATATTTCCAGGTATGCTTAGATGGTGCAGTGGCATACTAGCCGACCATCTAGTAAAGTTATTCAGAGCGTGTATCGCCCATAAGTACATACCGCATAATGAAGGGAAGTGAAGGTGGTATTTATACCAAAACCAGTAAGAAGTAAGAACCCAACCAAAATCATTCAGGCCCATAAGCCTGACATCATTTCTTCTAAAAACTCTGGAAAGGCTTTGTGACAGTGAAATAAGCGACAATACACTCTCTCACAATCCACTACATCCGCAACAACATGCCTACAGCAGAGGTAAATCAACAGAATCGGCCCTACACAGCGTAGTCTCACGAATAGGAGGTGGATTAACGTCAAAACAGCCAACACTCGCGGCATTTATAGGTATTGAAGGAGCTTTTGACAAGACCAGATTCACCAGCATATACAATGAACTCCCTGGATATGGTGTCACGCCGACGTTGACTGAGTGGATGGACAACATGCTCAAGAACTGAGCAATACAGGCCACCATCAATAACAATTCCTCTACTTTAGGTGCGCACTTCCTTTTGGTGCATCGAAATATTCAAGGATTAACAAGTAAATTATTAGAGTTGGAATTGTACATGAACTCTTTTAATATTGACATCATCTGCTTAACAGAACATAGGCTGAAAAGCTATGAGCTCATGTTTAATTTCAGTAACCACCAGGTTGGTCATGGGATGAGTCATCCCGTAGTAAATAAACGCCATAAAAAGGTTAATAAATGCGATAAATACCCGTAAAATAATACTAATAATAATGCGCTCCTTTCACCTCCAACTCGCTCCAGAACATCCCCTGCTACCAACACCGTCATGTTGTCCGCGTATGCCATGAACTGGACCCCAGTTGGCACCTGTAGGCGGAGCAAGTCGTCCAGCAAGACGTTCCATAACGTGGGGCCCAATAGAGAGCCCTGAGGGCACCCCATAGTGGAAGTCTTCCACACCGCCCGGCTGTCCGCGACCATGGCCTTCCTGCGATTAGTGAAGTAGCTCGCTGACAACCGATATATGTTTGGCGGGCAGCTTCCCCGTTTTGCCCTAACCATGATCATGGACCACCATGCGTTGTCCAAGGCTCCGGATACGTCGAGGAAGTCGGCCTGCAGATATGAATAAACTGGTCTCTGCCCAAATGGGAATTTCTGTCGCCCCATAGTACCAGGTGTGGATATCACATTATACACACACAAATACTCACACTCTCACTCAAACTTTTTTTGAAATACCTTTTTAGTTTATTCTAGTCACGTAAATACAATGCCGCGCACACTTAGCAAAAGCAAGCGCGCGCAACACTGCCGCTGTGTGTCCTACACCTGCGCACGAGTACCGCAGGTTGCGTCCCGCGTGTCTCACGCTATCCGTCACCTTTTACTATCCCAAACCTTATGGCTTCATGGCCCACTCATACGTCGTTACATCTATCCCTCCTCATGGCGGTGCCGTGCCGAGACACTCGATAAGGTGAGAAACCCTCTTCTCTTCGAACGGCAGAGGCCTTTTCCCAGGCCTCGCGCTCCAAGATCTCTCTGAGTTTGGGTGCAGTGACCACGCTGACACCATCCAGCAGACTCCCCGCAACACCCAATCGTACCCGATGATCCACAACGCGGGTCCGAGGACCGAACCCTGCGGAACACCGCACGTCATGGGCTTGACTTCCCACGCCTCCCGCGCCGGATACCGGACCTCCCTATCAGAGAGGTAGGCGCCAATGATGCGGCGCAGGTACTCCGGAAGCCCAAGGGAGGGTGCTAAAGGCATTCGCTATGTCTAGCGAAACTGCCAGTAACACCTCCCGGTCAGTCATCGCCTCCTCCGCCATCCCCTTCACCCTTTGGACCGCGTAAATAGTGACCGACGCGACCTAGTGTCGGGTATCAGAGTGCCATAGCGGGGAATGTGTGTTCAGATCCCCGCCCACCAGCACCGCTTTGCCTTGACAGGAGGTCTAAGGCTCTGTCCAACTGACGCAGGTGCTTATCAATACTCTCGCTGTACTGGAAGTAGGTCGATATCACGTAGAGGTTGTGGTCCTCCAAATGGCAGCACACAAAGTGGTTGGTCGATAGGTGGTGCAGAACAGCACACAGCTTGAAGCGGTTATGCAAATGCCGGCCCGCTGTGGAGTTTTACCCGCATTGAATAAATATGGATATGGATAAAAGCACCAGCCGTGGCGTTCTTGAACTAGAACAATATCCAGGCCGAACGAATCCGCGAGTGCACGTAACTCCCTCGTCGCAATTTTTAATGACAATGGTGGAGCTTAGTTCTGACCTTTTTTACTTTTATCATTTTGTTCTGTTAATTTTATCCGGCGTAGCAGTATTGCGCTCAGATTTAGATTAACTCTATCCGCTTCTGAATTTTTAGTTTTGTGATTTTTATATATTCTGGCTTTAATTTTATTTTACATGTTTTCTAGGTAGTTTTCGTTTTCTTATTCGTGAGCGATAATAATTTGGAGTGATCTCTCTTCTCCCTCTTTGTATAAGATGAAGAACTCGAATAATCAGCCTTTCTCTTCTTAGGGGGTTTGTTTTTTCTTATTTCTTTGATAAAATTTTCACACAGAAGCAACTTGTGATTTGGCGATCTATATCAAATTTACTGTTTATTTTGGATGTTATAGCATCAAAAATCGATACTGCGTTTTTCAGTTTACGGTTTTTAGTTTACAGGGATTCGGCAGCTCTTGTGGCAAGGAGAGTAGCATAAGCTGGACCTTAAGCATTCCATGCCATTCGAGTAAATTGTACCCACCCATACAAGAGTTAGGAATGGGAGTTATGATTTTTTGAATTTCACAAATGCGTGTTGTTCCATGAATGTGCACATTCAACTAATTATTTGCATTGCATGGATAATTTGTATGATCTGGATTTACTTTTTCTTTATTGGCAGCAGCTTTCGTGGTTTTAGTTGGTGCTTTATTCTTGGATGAAGAAAGGTTTATTTTTTTGGCTACAGATTATTGTGTCGCATCAAAAATCGATATCAATATCGATCGCAACTGGGCACCTCTCTGCGGCCATGCTTCCCACACAGCGCAGCCACCCGCCTCAGTTGCGGTGCGTTGGCACGGCCCCATGGGTTCCCCTTAGCTTCATCGCGGGTGACCAGGTCGTGATTACTAAGTCCCCGCCCCGGCAAGGCTAACCCTTCAGGGGGATCAGCGGGAGGCCTGCGTCCAGCTGTGGACCAATTAGAGGCGATATCCTCATCCTCAACAGCCTTTATAGGTTATTTATGTCATGAGCGACAAAACAAAACAAGGACTTCAGTTTGCTAGACATTTTCAACGTCGATTAAATCGTAGATTCCTTAATACCTACTACTTGGAACAGTTATAGATATTATTTAACTTATTCTACGTTCCATAGTAATATTATACCTTAAAACTAACATACATAAAATATATTGAGGCTTTTGAGGATAAGGATGAGGATATGGTTTCCATCATCATCAGTTAGTCATAAACGATAACGTTTTCTTCAAATTTAATTTTACTAGCTGAGCCTTCTTCTATTTTAGAATACATGTAGACTACACTTTCTTCTATCACCAATGTCTTGTCATCATCACTTTCTTTTTTTTTCTTAGTTTCATAAGCCGTTTTCTTTGTTGGGCTATGTTTTAAGGAATCTACGATTTTATAGATGTTGAAATCCTCTACAAAACCTACACCCATTTGTGGAGTGGAGGGATTGTCCTTAAAAATTTTATTAATAAATAAACAAAAGACCAACGCAAATGTTAAACGTGAAAACCAAGAAAAAATTAAACCGACACGCAATCACGAATTATGTGAATAGTTGCATAACTCAAGACCTAAAATTGCATCACAATTTCTATACAAAGTGTAATACAAGTTCCAGAAAACCATCAATCGAAATCACCAACCAAACCGTCCTGGGTTAAAAATTTTGTTCCTAGATCAAAGCTAAGCAGAGTAAATGAGCGCCATAAATAAAGAAATTACTATCTTTAAAGACTAAAAGATTCCAATCCAATAATCATTACACCAATGGAAAATCTTAAAGTAACAGTTGATAAACATATAACTAAAATAGAAAAATCACCAATAAAGTTAGGGGTATTCAAACTTAGATCAAAGAAATGTACAAAGCTGAAGGTTTGAGGTGATGTAGTTTGTAAAGAATTGGATGATGATTCTAGTAGTCACTATTCTAGTTTCAGTGAAACCGAAAATAAACCAACACAATACATGGGTGTAGGTTTTGTAGAGGATTTCAACGTCGATAAAATCGTAGATTCCTTAAAACATAGCCCAACAAAGAAAACGGCTTATGAAACTAAGAAAAAAAAAGAAAGCGATGATAACAAGACATTGGTGATAGAAGAAAGTGTAGTCTACATGTATTCTAAAATAGAAGAAGGCTCAGCTAGTAAAATTAAATTTGAAGAAAACGTTATCGTTTATGACTAACTGATGATGACGGAAACCATATCCTCATCCTTATCCTCAAAAGCCTCAATATATTTTATGTATGTTAGTTTTAAGGTATAATATTACTATGGAACGTAGAATAAGTTAAATAATATCTATAACTGTTCCAAGTAGTAGGTATTAAGGAATCTACGATTTAATCGACGTTGAAAATGTCTAGCAAACTGAAGTCCTTGTTTTGTGTTGTCGCTCATGACATAAATAACCTATAAAGGCTGTTGAGGATGAGGATATCGCCTCTAATTGGTCCACAGCTGGACGCAGGCCTCCCGCTGATCCCCCTGAAGGGTTAGCCTTGCCGGGGCGGGGACTTAGTAATCACGACCTGGTCACCCGCGATGAAGCTAAGGGGAACCCATGGGGCCGTGCCAACGCACCGCAACTGAGGCGGGTGGCTGCGCTGTATGGGAAGCATGGCCGCAGAGAGGTGCCCAGTTGCGATCGATATTGATATCGATTTTTGATGCGACACAATAATCTGTAGCCAAAAAAATAAACCTTTCTTCATCCAAGAATAAAGCACCAACTAAAACCACGAAAGCTGCTGCCAATAAAGAAAAAGTAAATCCAGATCATACAAATTATCCATGCAATGCAAATAATTAGTTGAATGTGCACATTCATGGAACAACACGCATTTGTGAAATTCAAAAAATCATAACTCCCATTCCTAACTCTTGTATGGGTGGATACAATTTACTCGAATGGCATGGAATGCTTAAGGTCCAGCTTATGCTACTCTCCTTGCCACAAGAGCTGCCAAATCCCCGTAAACTAAAAACCGTAAACTGAAAAACGCAGTATCGATTTTTGATGCTATAACATCCAAAATAAACAGTAAATTTGATATAGATCGCCAAATCACAAGTTGCTTCTGTGTGAAAATTTTATCAAAGAAATAAGAAAAAACAAACTTTCTAAGAAGAGAAAGGCTGATTATTCGAGTTCTTCATCTCATACAAAGAGGGAGAAGAGAGATCACTCCAAATTACCATCGCTCACGAATAAGAAAACGAAAACTACCTAGAAAACATGTAAAATAAAATTAAAGCCAGAATATATAAAAATCACAAAACTAAAAATTCAGAAGCGGATAGAGTTAATCTAAATCTGAGCGCAATACTGCTACGCCGGATAAAATTAACAGAACAAAATGATAAAAGTAAAAAAGGTCAGAACTAAGCTCCACCATTGTCATTAAAAATTGCGACGAGGGAGTTACGTGCACTCGCGGATTCGTTCGGCCTGGATATTGTTCTAGTTCAAGAACGCCACGGCTGGTGCTTTTATCCATATCCATATTAATTCAATGCGGGGAAAACTCCACAGCGGGCCGGCATTCGCATAACCGCTTCAAGCTGTGTGCTGTTCTGCACCACCTATCGACCAACCACTTTGTGTGCTGCCATTTGGAGGACCACAACCTCTACGTGATATCGACCTACTTCTAGTACAGCGAGAGTATTGATACGCACCTGCGTCAGTTGGACAGAGCCTTAGACCTCCTGTCAAGGCAAAGCGGTGCTGGTGGGCGGGGATCTGAACACACATTCCCCGCTATGGCACTCTGATACCCGACACTACGTCGGTCACTATTTACGCGGTCCAAAGGGTGAAGGGGATGGCGGAGGCGGCGATGACTGACCGGGAGGTGCTACTGGCAGTTTCGCTAGACATAGCGAATGCCTTTAGCATCCTCCCTTGGGCTTCCAGAGTACCTGCGCCGCATCATTGGCGCCTACCTCTCTGATAGGGAGGTCCGGTATCCGGCGCGGCAGGCGTGGGAAGTCAAGCCCATGACGCGCGGTGTTCCGCAGGGTTCGGTCCTTGGACCCACGTTGTGATTAGGGCGAAACGGGGAAGCTGCCCGCCAAACATCTATCGGTTGTCGGCGAGCTACTTCACTAATCGCAGGAAGGCCATGGTCGCGGACAGCCGGGTGGTGTGGAAGACTTCCACTATGGGGTGCCCTCAGGGCTCTGTATTGGGCCCCACGTTGTGGAACGTCTTGCTGGACGACTTACTCCGCCTACCGGTGCCAACTGGGGTCCAGTTCATGGCATACGCGGACAACGTGACGGTGTTGGTAGCAGGGGATGTTCTGGAGCGAGTTGGAGGTGAAAGGAGCGCATTATTATTAGTATTATTTAACGGGTATTTATCGCATTTATTAACTTATTTATGGCGTTTATTTACTACGGGATGACTCATCCCATGACCAACCTGGTGGTTACTGAAATTAAACATGAGCTCATAGCTTTTCAGCCTATGTTCTGTTAAGCGGATGATGTCAATATTAAAAGAGTTCATGTACAATTCCAACTCTAATAATTTACTTGTTAATCCTTGAATATTTCGATGCACCAAGTTAGTAAACTTTGCATTCATTTTACAGGTTTGGTTTCTTAGGTTCTTTATGTGACCAATATTATTTTACTGTTTAGGGTTAGAGACTTCCTCTATTGTCGTTTTATCTAATTTAAAGGGTTTGGAGAAGTTCCAAGGTCCTGTTTGTAAGTTTATTACAATGCTCAAAAGAAGCATCTTGTATAGCCAAATTTTTGGCTGTAATATTAAAATAATAGGATAGCGAAACCGCTATCTGTCTTTTGCAATAATTGAAAGGTAATAATTACCTTTTTCAGTCAAGTAATATTTTTTACTAACAATACTGTTAATATCAATCACATGCACTTTTTTAGGGCTTGAAATATTATGCAATGCTATGTTTAACATATATCTAATGTTATTTTCTATTTTTGGCAAGCTGTCGCTGTAGGGGAATGTAATAATTACAATTTGATTTAATTTAAGTGAAGATAATTTGTCCATATACTTAATAAGGTCTGATTTGTTCACATAATCCCTATTTCCAAGTAATATTATTAAGTTGGAATTATTTTGAAATCTTTCATTATCAATTTTGTGCATAATGTCATGCAGATTGCAAAAATGTAAGCAATTATTTACTGAATGCTCCATATTCAAATTCAAGAACTGGCCCATATTTTTTTCCAATTTCACTGCGTACATAATGTTTTTTTTTGTTTGAGCATGAAGCGCTGAGATCCATGTGGGTGCGACTGAGACAGTACCACTGTGCAGCAGCAGCCCTCCAGAATCCTGCCCTCAAGACTCACCTGGCTACTGAGAAGCGCATCCATGGCCAGATTGAGTTCCGCGAGTGAGCTGAGGAACACTGCATCACTCTCTCCAGGATTTTGCCGAGCGCGGGCAGGAGGGTCATAGGGCGGTAGGCCTTATGGTCCGACAGCTATTTACCGTTTTTTCGTTAGCTATTTCCGTATACGTCTCATCGGTCGCTCGATGAGACGTCGTGAGTGAACCCTCCACTCGCGGATGTTACTTCGATATTCGACTCACCGGTCACCGTACAACTGCCCACTGGCGTTATGTACCACAAGATGCCGACTAAGTATGAAGTTCTTCATCTTGGCTCCGCGGTCGGTGACGGTATGGACTCTTCCGACGTAATGTCAGAATCTATTTTAACTGCCTTTAAATTTATTTTACCGGTTTTGTAGGTAGTTTTGGTTTTTTTTTCGTGGGTGATGGTAATTCGGAGCGTTCACTCTTCTCACTCTTTGTAGAAGATGAAGAACTCGAATAATAAGCCTTTCTCTTGCTAAGGGTTTTGGTTTTTCTTATTTCTTTGATGCAATTTTCACACGTTTGCTTGTGATTTGGCGATCAATATCAAATTCACTGTTTATTTTGGATGTTATAGCATCAAAAATCGATACTGCGTTTTTCGGTGTGGTAATAATACGTGGATTCGCCAGTTCTTGTGGCAAGGAGACTAGCATAAGCTGGGCCTATAGCATTCCATGCCATTCGAGTAAATTGTATCCTCCTATAAAAGAGTAAGGAATGGGAGATAGGAGCTATTGTTTTTTAAATTTCACATTATATGCGTGGTGTTCAATGAATATGCACATCCAACTAATTATTTGTATTGCATGGATAATTTGTACGGTTTAGTTTTACTTTTTCTGTATTGCCAGCAGCTTTCGTGGTTTCCCTTGGTGCTTTATTTTTGGATGAAGAAAGGTTTTTTTTTGGTGGCAGATTATTGTGTCCAATGCTTTGTATGTAGTTCGATGCCCAGCTGCTGTATACTTTCTTTGTTTTATTGAGATCCTCAACATCTGCAACGTTTTTGTTCACGTCCTCATTCCCATCGGCTTTTCTTCCGATTTTTGTTGCTGTTCTGAAGTATTTGCCTTACTCGGATCAATTTAATATTTTTTGACATTGAAATCGTCTTGAAAACCTAAATCCATGTTTTGTGTTGGTTTCACTGAAACTCTAATCGTTACTACTAGAATCATCATCCGATTCTTTACAAACCACATCACATCAAACCTTGAGCTATGTACATTTCTTTGATTTGGGTTTGAAAACCCTAACTTTTTTGGTGATTTCTATTTTTTAGTTATCTGTTTATCAACTGTTACTTTATGATTGTCCATTGGTGTTTTGATTATTGGATTGGAATCTTTTAGTCTTTGAAGATAGTCATTTCTTCATTTATGTCACCTATGCACATCTCTACGCTCGCCCTCAGTCACAGCTCGTCTGCGACTAGCACGGGCAAGCAGCAAGTCGGCCGGCTGAAACCTCAGAACCGGCAACACAGCGGTGCTACATGACCTGTAGACCTTCGTCACTAGCGAGGGCCTTAGGGTCCTAAGTTGCACACTGCGAAACACGTGAACGGAGGCTCTGTGGAACCATATCCTGGCCGCGTAGGTGAACGTAGCCTTGTACGTCCCCCTGTAGAGCACCTTGAGAGCCTAGTGCCGAACTCCCCATATGTTGGCCGAGATGCGAGACATTTTTCCAAAGGCCTTGCTTGCCCTTTCGCCTATCGATGCTGCGTGGGCCGCGAAAGATTTGGTGGGGTCTATGATGACACCCAACACCTTGGGATCGGTGACTGAGCGGATCGACGTGCCAGACGCGATGGTCTTAAGCAGGGGTGGCCTTTACAGTTGCCCTTTCAGGGTCATTTTCTGTGACTTAGCGGCGGCGGCGAATGTGAGCATATTCCTCGCTCCCTATTCTTCCACTAGTCCCAAAACAGCCGGTCCTTTCACTAAATATTCTTAAACTTACGCCATCTGAACACATTTCTATCAATATTATTTAACGGGTATTTATCGCGTTTATTTACCTATTTTTCCCGACGTTTCAACAGGTTTACACACTGTCGTGGTCATGTAAATAAACGCCATAAATAGGTTAATAAATGCGATAAATACCCGTTAAATAATACTAATAATAATGCGCTCCTTTCACCTCCAACTCGCTTCAGAACATCCCCTGCTACCAACACCGTCATGTTGTCCGCGTATGCCATGAACTGGACCCCAGTCGGCACCGGTAGGCGGAGCAAGTCGTCCAGCAAGACGTTCCATAACGTGGGGCCCAATAGAGAGCCCTGAGGGCACCCCATAGTGGAAGTCTTTCACACCGCCCGGCTGTCCGCGACCATGGCCTTCCTGCGATTAGTGAAGTAGCTCGCTGACAACCGATATATGTTTGGCGGGCAGCTTCCCCGTTTCGCCCTAACCATGATCATGGACCACCATGCGTTGTCCAAGGCTCCGGATACGTCGAGGAAGTCGGCCTGCAGATATGAATAAACTGGTCTCTGCCCAAATGGGAATTTCTGTCGCCCCATAGTACCAGGTGTGGATATCACATTATACACACACAAATACTCACACTCTCACTCAAACTTTTTTTGAAATACATTTTTAGTTTATTCTAGTCACGTAAATACAATGCCGCGCACACTTAGCAAAAGCAAGCGCGCGCAACACTGCCGCTGCGTGACCCACACCTGCGCACGAGTACCGCAGGTTGCGTCCCGCGTGTCTCACGCTATCCGTCACCTTTTACTATCCCAAACCTTATGGCTTCATGGCCCACTCATACGTCGTTACATCTATCCCTCCTCATGGCGGTGCCGTGCCGAGACACTCGATAAGGTGAGAAACCCTCTTCTCTTCGAGCGGCAGGGCCTTTCCCCAGGCCTCGCGCTGCAAGATCTCTCTGAGTTTGGGTGCAGTGACCACGCTGACACCATCCAGCAGACCCCCCGCAACACCCAATCGTACCCGATGATCCACAACGCGGGTCCGAGGACCGAACCCTGCGGAACACCGCACGTCATGGGCTTGACTTCCCACGCCTCCCGCGCCGG
This sequence comes from Eupithecia inturbata, assembly GCA_963662085.1. Taxonomy (NCBI): domain Eukaryota; kingdom Metazoa; phylum Arthropoda; class Insecta; order Lepidoptera; family Geometridae; genus Eupithecia; species Eupithecia inturbata. Next base: position 12,668,724 of record OY759176.1, read on the forward strand.
ATACCGGACCTCCCTATCAGAGAGGTAGGTGCCAATGATGCGGCGCAGGTACTCCGGAAGCCCAAGGGAGGGTGCTAAGGGAGGGTGCAAAGCTGTTCGAAGGAGTTTTTGGAAAAGTTCTCGAAACTGAAGATGTCCAGTATTCCAATCGATTGCTGGTCATTATTGTGAGGTCTATTTTGGCAAAGCAAAGCATTGATCCTCTCGACGATTCTATCGAATGCTCTTGCATAGAGGCCTCTCGCAGTCGCGTCTCTTGCCACGCCAGCTTCCGTGGGCGAACTATGGCGAGCTATCGTTTCTCCACGAGCTACGACGCTACTGCTGGTTAAACAGTCTCGTAGATCACTGGTTTCCACGCCTCAGAGGCAAGACGCTCGATGTAACGGTGCTGTGTCGATAATCGTCGCTCGGTTGTCTGCATTGTGATCGTCAGCTTCGCCAAACTCTATGTCACCTCGGTGGAGTATGGCTGCTCGCATTTTGTAAATTATTTGAACCTCATCGTCTTGGAATCCCACGATCTTGAAAGCTTGATTCAGCTGCCGCCACCGATGGACGTTATGTTCCCGATGAACGATGGACAATGGCTGCAGGTACCGATGACTAGACTTCAGCTGTTCATCGAGATAGAACTTTCGCCAGCGGCCCTCGTTTTCCAAACCATCGTATAGGTAGTAAAATACATGGAAATTACTTTCACCTAAAGCTTGATGAACGACTCTTGACTGCTCAAGGAGGTAAACGGATATGCGAGCCCCCGAGATACGACTCACTCTCATCAGAGATAGATCCAAATATTTGCCAAATCGTGAACTGTTTGCGTTTATCCCTGTGCGGGCGTTGCCAAACGATTCCATAATTGGGTTCATATGTAAGATTTTTTCTTCTAGGTTTCTGTTTTGGGTTTTTGACAAAAATACCAGCTGTTTCAGTAGTATATTAGCAGACTCAGTTTTCCCCGCACCACTCTCCCCACAAATTACTATGGCCTGGTGAAGTTTCTGATGCATCAACGCCTGATGTGCTGCGTCGGCAACAGCGAAGATATGAGGCGGATTGTCTGAGCGACACCGACCTTGGTAGATCTGCTGGCTCTTTGTTGTGTAAATTCCCACATCAGTGAAGGGATTGACCGCGACTAAGATGTCTCCTATATACGTGTATATCTGATTCTGGGTGTATCTTTTCTGTAATTGATCGACAATGGCCTCTTCCGTGAGCACTTCTAAAGTTGCTAGGTCGTCGGTGTACATTTTTTCAGGTCGTGCTTTTCGATGGGACTTCAATTTGCCTCGTTTCGTGGTCGCTTCGGCGGCTCGACAACTTCAACCTTCGGCTCGCTGTCGTTTTATCTCAGTTTGAAGCTCTTTACGGATCTTATCCTCGAAGCTACTAACGGCGAGTAGCAGAGGATGCTCCAAAAGCTCCCTGGCGAATGGTCTTTGGTTCATATCTTTTATCAAACAATCGGCAATGAAGTCTGATAGTTGGTGTGAGAATGATTCCGGGTGTGCTAGCATTGGAGGTGGGTTTCGTGGGATTTGGAATAACGCTCTCATCGGATGCAGCCCAGACAGAGGCGGTTCACCTTCAGCCAACTCTATAGCGGTGATGCCCACCGACCATACATCGCACCTACAGTCGTAAGACTCATCTAATTGTTGTTCACACGCTATTACCTCCGGTGCCATCCAGTACGGCGTGCCAACAGATGTGTTCCTCCGAGCGGCTGTTGCTGCCAAATGTGAAGATACGCCAAAATCCACAAGTTTCACCTCTGCATCCTCAGTCAAAAGTATGTTGTGCCCCTTGACGTCACGGTGCATGCAGCGATGGGCATGAAGATGTGTCAAGGCCCGCACTGTACCTCGCAGCACGAAAGCCAGTTGCGGCTCGGTGAGACTGCTGCCGTGAAACAAAAGAAATTGGCCTCTCTGTCCCTTCCTCCCCCATCTGTGAAAGAATCGCGCCTAGGCCACTAGGACTAGCATCCACTGTCAATATTATTTTAGCGTTTGGATCGAAATGAGCAAGTACTTGGTCTGACGTCATCAAGTTCTTTATTTTTGTAAAAGCTTGTTGATGTTTATCCGTCCAGTCCCACTTACAACCGTTCTTTAATAGTTCGTACAGCGGACTAAGGACAGTTGATGCATTGGACGCACACTTCGCAAGCACCTACTAAATTTTCTAAGGCTTTATCAATGCCCGGAAACCAAAATCGCGATCTTGCCTCGGCTTTCATTTTAACAATTCCAAAATGAGAACTATGCAGCTCATTTAATATTCTTTTTCGTAGAGCTGAAGGCAACAACTTTATGACCTCGCATCAAGATTACATTTTCAAGGGATAACTGCATTCTGCAGAGAAAGTAAGGTTTAAGATTTTCATCATTAATTTTAGGTGGCCAACCACTTTGAATTAATCTTGAGACTTTATTTAACAAAGGGTCCCTTGATATTTCGTTCTCTAAATCCTTAGCCGTAACGGGCAAACATCCTTCCAAAGCGAAATTGACATATGCAACGACCTCCCTCCCCTCCGACTCGTGCGGGCGGGGGCGGAGCTATTGTTCGGGAACGCGCGCGATAAGAAATCAGCTGTGTTCGCCGCGCTGCTGATAAATTCTATTTTGTAATTATATGCACTTAAAAATATTGCATACCGTTGCAACCTGTTTGCTGATACTTCAGGAATGCCATGTTTGGCGCCAAATATTACCGTTAGAGGCTTGTGGTCTGTGCGCAAGGTGAAAGGTTCTGACCTGCCATATAGGTATTGATGGTATTTTCTTACGCCGAAAATTATAGCCGTGGCTTCTTTTTGAATTTGCGAATATTTTTTTTCAGCCACGGTTAACGATCGGGAAGCATACGAGATCGGCTGTTCTACGCCACTGATACCTACCTGCGATAAAATCGCGCCTAACCCGACCGGTGATGCGTCAGCGGTTAAAATTATTTTGGCATTGTTGTCAAAGTGTGCGAGAACCTTATTAGATGACAGTATTTTTTTTACTTCCTCGAATGCTTTATCCTGCTCACTACTCCAATGCCATTTACAGTCTTTTTTTAACAGTTCATGCATAGGGCTCAGTATAGATGACGCATTGGGTGTAAAATTCCGATAATAATTAATTAAACCCAAAAACGACTGAAGTTCCGTAACTGTTTTAGGTACGGTCGCCTGCAAAATAGCGTCAATTTTACTCGGGTCTTTTCTTATACCGTTTTTATCAATGATGTACCCCAAGTAGGATATTTCCCTTTGAAAGAAGGTGCACTTATCCTTTCTTAAGGTGAACCCGGCTTCTTCTAAACGTTTTAAAACTTCTTTTAACCTAGCCATGTGCTGGGCTTTGTTTGAGCCCGTTATACACATCATCTTGAAAAACAAGGACGCCGTCTAAATTACCTAACAACGAATCAATTACTCGTTGAAAAATAGATGCCGAGCTGGCCAAACCGAAAATTAGGCGGGTATGATTATATAAGCCCTTTGGCGTATTTATGCAAGTTACACTTTGCGAACTTTCATGGATTTTTATCTGATTGTATGCCATTGATAAATCTAATTTACTAAATTCTTCACCGCCGTGTAGTTTAGTAAACAGTTCCTGGGATGTAGGAAGTGGGTATTTTTCTACAAGCAGCTGCTTATTGATAGTAACCGAGTAATCAACACAAATGCGCACGGTACCATCTTTTTTTAACACTGGTACAATCGGTGACGCATACTCAGAGTAGGAAACTGGTTTTAGTATGCCTAGTGCTTGTAGCCTATCCAGCTCCTTGTTTACTTTATCTTTTAATGCAAACGGGACAGAACGAGAGAAAAATCGATTGCGCGTCAGATTTTAGGGGTAACTTAACCTCATATTTGGTGAAACAGCCTAATTTATCCGAAAATACGCCTGGATATAAGTTCGTTAAGGTTTCCATGACATTATTATTTACGTCACTCACAATATTACAACAACGATCAAGAGTGGACACAAGGTGCAATTTAAATGCTCGCATAAAATCACGACCTAAAAGGGGAGGGCCGCCATTGCAAATGACATGAAAGGGTAATTTTATAGTACGGCCTAGGTAGGTTACGTTAATTTGCATACATCCCGTAACTGCCATTTTTGTACTCGTATAGGTAAGTAAATATTTCGTAGGTGCTGATAACGGAATTTCGATAAAATGGCTTTTGTATAAGCCTTCTGATATCACAGATACTGGCGAACCACTGTCAATTTCGCATTTGATTTTTCGGCCTTCCAAATTTACTGTTTCGGTCATCGGCACCTCACTATGGCAATTAATGTTTAAAAGTAACTCACCATCATTTCCTTCATCATCGTTATTACCTTGCTCGACGTAATTCACTTTTTTATTCGGACACATTTTACGAAGATGTCCTTTCTGATTACACAATCTACACTTATAGTTACCGAATCGACACTTGGATGACTTATGGTTCTTATAACCACAAACTGAACATTTCTCGCCAGTGGAATTACGCGGTCCTTTGTTCTGGTTCTGTTGACTTATCTTGAAAATAGCCCCGTCGACGGCGGCGTCCTGGTTGGCGTTGGAGACCCACCGGCGCCACGGTGGCACCAGCGCGCGCGCAGCGAACACTCTCAGCCAGATCCACGGCTTTGCTCAGCGTCAATTGGTCGATATTCTTAGCAAACAGCTTCTCACGCTCATTACCGGGTAGCATACTCATGACAAACTTGTCTAACATTTGATCTTCAATATTTTTGAACGCACAGTAGGTGGCCAGGCCACGCAGCCGCGCGGCCCACTGCGAATGCGTCTCGCCAGGTTGCTGCACAGCCGTATAGAACTTATGCCTCTCTGCAAACACGCAGCGCTTCTGTAAAAAATGGTCGTCCAAAAGTTTTATGATCTCTTCATAGCTCTTGTCATTGATTTCGCGAGGCAAAGCTAAGTTACACGCGAGTTGAAACGTGCTTTCCGTGAGTGCGCTTAGCAATACCGCTTTCTGCTTGACCCCAGTTTTGTCTCCTGCTGCCTCGCCAACTCCATGGGCGATAAACCATTGTTGAAGCCTGCCTTTGTACAGCTTCCAGTCCTGGGTTAGGTGGTCAAAACTGGCGATAGCTCCCAACGAAGAATTGGTGCCGAACATCACTTTTATTTTTAATGAGGGTAACTCGTCGTCAATGTTGGATATTCGATTGCGGAGCGGACTGAGGGACGTGCGTAAGGAAAGACGGCTTACTGAACACTGTTTTAATGAACTACCGTGAGGTGCGGCGCAGCCGCACTCACGCTACATGTAAACTTGTACTTACATATCTAACATTAAGATTATAAAAAAGGGAATCAAGTCCTGTTTTTCGTCGTGCGCTAAAGTTGTGAAAGGTAGTGCTGATTTTAAATTATTAAAATATCTTATGGACTATAGGAACTCAGTGCACACTACAACAGGTTTGTCTCCTGCGGAAATGGTATACGGTCATAAGTTAAGGTCACGTTTAGACATCATCAATCCTAAATCATCGTCATCATCACCACCCTCGTCACCCCTTTCCAACCGTATACAAAATCAACAGTGTTTGCAAAATAATCAAAATATGAAAAATAAAATTCAAGATTTAAAGATCAACGAAGTTGTATTATACAAAAAATTTGTAAACAAAACAAATTATACATGGTGTAAAGGAATAATCACAAAGAAGATAGGCAAAGTTGTGTATTTAGTTAAAGATTTAGAAAGCTTAGAAAGTTGTAGAAGGCATATTAATCAGTTAGTTAAATATAAAGGGACTACCATCAATCTAGAAGATACAATGAATGTAAATATACCTGTGTGTAGGCCACATCCACCCTCGTTTTTGCCGGATTCATCACCATCACCTCCAGCGTCACCTCCGCTGCCACCCTCGCCAGCGTCACCTCCACCGCCACCCTCGCCAGCGTCGCCGCCGCCGCCGTCTCCGACATCGCCACCTTGTTCGCCGCCGCCGTCTCCGACATCGCCACCTTGTTCGCCACCGACGACGCTGACTCAACAATCGCAATCCCATCCACGTCTACTTACTCACCGGTGGAGACAGAAACACAGACTCATCAAGAAAGAGCTCAATCAATGTTGCCTAGTCGAAGAAGAGAGGAATTATACGAAGCGAATGATTCGCCAAGTGAGACTGATAATGAGGTGAGCACAGATAAGTCTATAGCTGAGGAAGAGTTTTACGAAGCAGATGAAACTGCTGAACCTAAACAAATTGAGGATACAGGTTCAGCTCCTGAGGCAAGATCAAGGCGTTATCGTCCCGATATTTCATATAAGAAGTTTTTTTAGTACTTAGATAGTTAGTAGGTATTTATTGTACTAGGGGAGGAATGTTACGTATGCAGTGATAAGCAGCTACGTATGTGTGCGTGCCTGCACCAGCCTGCGTCACCTCAGTGCAATAAACCAGTGTGTTACCAACCAGCGGTCGTTTCACTCATATCCACAAGCTCCCGTATCCAGATATCGTACAGAAAGCAATACCATAGATTAAAGACAACCTAGAGGCCATACCAAGCCAAAAACCATTATTGGGTTCCGTACCTCAATAAAAAAAAGGAAACCTATATAGGATCACTTTGTTATCTGTTTGTGAACCCCCTTTTCTCAGGAACGCGTGGAGGTATCGAGTTGAAATTAATTTCAACTAAGTACTCAAATCCGTTAATCTTATGGAGCCGTGATATAAATTAAATTTGTAACTCAACGCAACCATAAGTAACAGACATTTAGGTATGTCCGTTTATTTTAAAATTTATAAGAGAAACACATGCACACAAACCTATAGGGTACTTTTCGTAGACCTAGAATCATGAAATTTCGCAAGAAGCAAGGTCTTATAGCACAAGTAAAGGAAAAATACGGGAATCGAAAATTTACTGTTTATTAAAAAATTAAAAAATTTAAAATTACTTTTAGTAAAGGAAAAGATCTGAAAATAGTAATTTTGCAGTTTATCGATAAAAAAAACACTTTTAATTCTTGCCATGGACCAAAACCTATAGGGTTTTTGCCGTTATCCTAGAATAATAAAATTAGGCAAGAAGCAAGGTCTTATAGCGCAAATAAAGGGGAAAATCCTAAAATCGTAGTTTGCACAAAAATAATTGTGATTCTCGCCATAGACCAAAACTTATAGGGACTACTTCCTGTTGACCTAGAATCATGATATTTGGCAAGAAACAAGGTCTAACAATTATAAGGAACCCTAGGTGCGCGAATCCGACTCGCACTTTACGTTTTATTTATTTTTAGCAAAACGGCTTATTCCCAAAGTACTCCAAGATTATTTCTCAAACTGCCACGAAAAACAATACTATAAAAATTAATTTGATTTAATGTTGCATCCTACTCCAGAAGATATCTATCTTCTGGAGTAGGATGCAACATAAAATTTTTGCACCTTACTGTACGTTAGCTAACGTACAGTGAGGTGCATAAATTCGAGTTATAAAATATGTTTAACTATAAGGTAAAACTGAAATAAAACATACAAACTGATTAGTAATTTTTTTATAACAGAATGCTATCCGTCATGACCAACGGAGCTGAGACGTAGACACTCACGTTAGGGACTAATATAGGTTGACGATGATGATGAAACAAAATTATAGTATATGAACTTACGTAAATAAATACAGTGACGCGTTTGAATCTGCTTATTAAAAACGACAACAATAAAATCATATAACGCCTTTACTAACGATAAAAAAACATCATTAAACGTAAAAACAATTGAAGATAAAAATCAGTCTTTTGCTAACCCTCTATCTCAGCTTAGCACATAATCAACAAACTTAATTTTAAGGAATAATATCATAAATTATGTACCTAATTAGGATATACTCTAGCGATCGGTGACATAAAAATACAGGTGTTTTTGTTAAGTATTTTAGACGGTTCGATTACCGGATAAGGCCCTTAGTTCATAGATTTATAGTATAGTACAGACTAGGCCGTAGTTTTCAAAATTCGTTGAATGCAGTTTTACTTAATTAAAAAATAAATAAATGTTTCCTTTCAGTAAAATTGGCTGTCATGAATATTTCGGGTAGCTGCCCTCCAAGTAACGTTCGTTTGTACCATCATGTATGAAATGCGGGTGTTTGAATGGATTTTTGGATATTTTAATGTTTGTTACTTCTTCACGCCAAAACTACAGGACGGATTGGGCTGAAATCCATAGATGAAGCTTTAAGCTTAGTATGTGGCGTTTTTGGGCGGAATATTTTATTTACTTGTTTTTAGTACATTGCAGATCCTCACTACTGGATCCAGCAAGCTCAAAAATGTGCAGGAGCCAGCTGGATTGCTGGATCCAGCATTGCAATCCCTAGTACTGACCTATTGTGAGTGATTGAAGTATTTCAAGTAAAACAAACGATTAAATTAAAATACCTTTATTGATTAAGTAGTTCAACTACGTCACATCTTGCGAAGCACAGATATTTTATTTCATTTAATGCGTTGACTATTGGCTAAGTTGAAGAGGTACCTCTTCATCTTAGGTGGGTAGCTGTAAAGTAGTAGCAAATTCAAAGTTTTACATTCAGAATGCATTTATATATATATGTAGGTATCTACTTATTGAAAGACATTACAACGTAGTAAACATTGATGTAACTAAGCAGAGATTTAGTGAATTGTTTGTAATAAGTACAGTAGATAAGTACTTAGAAATCTTTGAAAACGCACTCACTCTTTCGACCAAACGATTAAAACTCCAACACATTCCATTACACAAAAATAGTTACATATACTTCTTAGTAAAATAATTTATTATAGCTCTGGGTAACTGCTTATTCGTTTCACATTAATACACCAATAAAATATTGTATTCTTTGCAACATCAATATAATTTTAACATCAATTGTAAGGTATTAACATACATTTTGGTTTACTAATTTGTACCTAATACCCATTGGACAATATTGAGACAATAACACCGATAAAATTCAACATCTATTACAACACTTATGATAAAACATTATATTCTTCTGAAGCAGGTCGGGTAGGTATGTATGAGCTTAGGTACATTGCATACTTAGGAACCTTACATAATTCGACTACGTGTAGGAAAACCTTTCTAAACAGGTGTAAACTCTAGTAAGTGAGTATAGAATGACATAAAATAGCAAAAATATTTTGTGGCCGCAAGTTGGTGAAAGCTCTAAAAGTTGTTGTACAATATGTAAAGATTTACCTATTTACTTTTATAAGTATATATTTAATATATATTTTTTAATATTTTTGTATACAATAACATTAATAAAATTTCATAAAATTTTACGTCCAAAAAAATATTTAAGTTTAACATTAAATACTATAATACTTTATTTTATTATAAGTACCAAACCAACATACTCGTACGTTTAAGAGCAAGTTTTATAATGTAATTTATGATAAATTAAATACTTTTTAGTTGGCACATGGGACCCAATTCGGTACATTTTAAACAAATGATATTTTTGGGTCCTCTTCTACCATTATTATTTGAAGAGGCATTAATACTAGTTAGCTCATGTTAGTCACGCTGAGCAAACGCCACAACCACAATTTACGATAATTACTTACATGATGACATGTCATCGTAAGTACATAGGTACGTATAAGTATGAAATGAATATAATTATATGAATTATTTAGATAGGTAAAGATTTTAAAATAATATACATTAGGTGTATATGTAAAAGTCTAAATATTTGTCTACAAAAAGGTAGATTAAGTTTAATTTATAGCGAAGAGATCACAAATTAAGCGCACGTGGTTAGGGACATCCATTAAGTTTTAGAAAGTGTTTACTTTATTTTGAGTAGGTACCTATTTCATACATTCAGTAGCTAGTTTCATACTCTCAATTTTATATTTATTAAAGGTTATGTAATTTTGCTTTGATTTTTTATTAGATTAGGTGCCTACTCTAGTTCACATAACCCTATATTCCAGCACAATTGTATGCGTACGTACAAAAGGAGACAAGTCGATTTTAAGCTTTCGAGTGGATTGTAGTCTCATTCCATTTACTTACATATACTATAAATTTTAATTAAAAAGTATTCCGAAAGTAGATAAGAAAGTACTTTCTTAGTTTAAAATCCACTACAAGGCAGATTAAGGTCAGTGGTTATTATTACTCATGACACAATGTCTAGGACAAAATGAATCACAACATCCAATAAACGCTACTAAATATAATAAGGGAAGGAAGATGATCTAACATCTTTTAAAACTAATTCTCACTTCTGGACTTTCTTATCAATAACTTTTTTATAATAGTTTATCTCTCCATTACTTACACTGAAAATCCATATCACACCTTAATAATATTAAACTTGACAATTTTTTTTCCAGGATAAAAGGATTCTGATTTTGATCAGATATCAAATAATAACGATTATCGACGATTAATAACGATATGCATTTTTACGTATCTTTTTTTATGTATTAGCCTTTTAAATGAATAGGTAACTATACCCTTAATAAATTATGTAAACAAAAATTGGTCATTTAAATACTGATAAAATGATTATCACCGACAACACCAAGATTTTCCCTGAGTACTTTGGCACCAATTGAATTTTATACCTAGCAGAACTGACAGACGACGACCCGCTGAGTATTGGCAATCACAATTATTTCGAGATCACCCGCGCTGTTCTGTTCTGACCTAAGCGTACGCAGACCGCGCCAATCATAAAACTATCAGATCCCGTAGTAGGCTGCAGTTTCATTGATGGTTCCGTTCGGCCTAGCCGAGACATCGATCTCGTCTGACCCTTGCGCCCAAGCGGCATCGGCGCCAACCTTTTTCTAACATTTGTTTTAATTGCGTTTTACAAAGAAAATATGTACACTAACGATTTATTTAAAATTAATTCAATGGCCATAACAGCTATTCCGCGCTATGATGTTTTGTTTCTAATCTAATGTTTACCTTTTCGTTTGTATCATTCCTATGTTTAAGTTAAGTTTATCGTATCAGTGATTATTTTATATCTTGTTCGCTCTCTTGTCACCTGAAACCATCGATCAAGGTATCCGCCGGAGGCGCTAGGCGGCGGATAACTGATCAAAGCTTGGAAAACAGGATTACCTTCAGGCTAATTTGTTATAGCTATATTTATTCATTTAGTGCACTTATGTATTGTTTCTTAACGACTTTGAATAAATTTTGTAATATATATTTTATTTTATATGTTTCCGGCAGGTTTTTATTTGAAATATATTAATAGGTTTTTAAAAGGGGCTCATTTTTTTTTATCTCTCTTTGATAGTGTTAAATTTATTCAAATTTAAATAGTATATTGTAGGACTAACAGTATTTTAGGGAATAACATTACATTCATACATATTTTTGCCCATTTCAGGTATACACAGATAGGAATCTGTTTATACCTTAGGAGAGGCTCGTAAATTATCTGCTGAAGCCGAGGAGAGCGGCCACGCGAACGCTTCGGTCAGGGAGCCCTCGCCTCGCACCCTAGTCGTGCCGTTGCCGTACTTGTAGAACATTCGCAGAGAATACATAATAATACCAACGTACATAAGATTCACATAATTTTGAATAGTAAGTATATATTGACAGGAAACATCGGTGGTGTGGGGTGCGCGTTGCATTTCCACCGCGATATATCGCTCTATCTGCGATTACGTACGTCCCGCCAGCAGCTGAGACTGGAAATAACGAATAAAGTCAATGATTAAGGGAAGCGTACGGCGAGTTCTCCTACGCGCGAGATGGCTACGGAGATCTAGTGTACAGTACAAGACTCTTTGCGGGCGTTAGGCGAGTGCACAGTACCTATCTGCGAACAAACACAAACACTGGGATTGCTAGTCGAGTCGGCTGGTCAGAGGAATCTTAAAGTCAATCAAGTATAAATCAGTAGTTTTTCCCGATTTTGTAAATAAATAAAACGTTGTTCCCCAGCCCATTTGTGAAAATCGTAGAAAAATCCTTTCGTTTTTTAGAGATGTCGTTCAGACAGTGCGCATATTTCTATTGTCTGTAGACATTTCATTAGAGTTTTGTGTAAATTGGCTGAAATAGGACGATGATTGTGAAGATGCCGACTCTGAATGGGACAATATTTAAAAAACTAACGAATTTTCCTTTGATTTTCACAAACTGAAGTGATACATTAGGAAAGTTTAGGCGTATATATTTCGTTAGGGTTTTGTGTAAATAGGCTAAAATATGAAGATGATTGTGAAGATGCCGACTGGGAGCTTTATTGGCGGTCGCCGCGTAAACCTTAGGTTACTTTACGAGTCTTACTCATAGTGGCAGCTTGGGCGAAGTTATACACTTTCGAAAAGCGGTTGATTCGATTTCCATAAAATTTGACAGGGGTACAAATTGGACTTGTAAAATGTGCCGGTAACGAAATTAAATAAATACAAAGTCATCTACACTACATACTTATTCTAAGTGGGCTTTTCAATTGATTGTTAGTGTATGATTATTAGAAGTAAGCAATAGAACAATCATAGGTAGGTACCAGGTGGTCATTTGAAAACTTACTAAAATAAATTAAAGAATATGAAAACAATGCATTTTATTAATTTAAGACCTCGTGATTCATAGTAACATTTACTACATAAGACCTACACAACCGAAATCTAAAATAAATAGTGTTGGTTTTATTTTCAAAACGTCGGGGTTCGATTCCCGAGCTGAGTACAAGTTTTTTTAAATGTATGAATGTAGTTTTTCTTGTTACTAAAATCGATAACATGGTTCCTAAGAAGAAATCTTCGTATGTGTTATAGTTTCAGACTTTCCCATACTGACCGATCTAAATGTGCCAGCCTGTATACCTTATCTTATCTTATATATTTTTACTCAAATTATACTAGTTGTATACAACCAGTTTATTATGTATAGGTCATTTTAATAATTAATATGTAACTACAACATACCTATTCATTTTATCGATAGCCTATGCTTTTTAGCCATCATTATCACAACGTTTCCATTCACTTTAGGTCGTTCTTTATCAATTTCCTAGTCTTGAGAGAGGACAGTTTTAAAAGTTAGCATAAATAAGTAAAAGTAGTGTAAAACAAACATTGCAAAATATATGGATAGAATGCCATCGAAACGGTGCAGGTGCTTCGGTTGAAGATGCCCGTAGCAAGATAAACATTAAAAATATCTTGTTTGTTATAGAGTGCAGAAGTAAATTAATAAATGCGGCCGGCGGCCACCAGTATCTCGCTGATGGCGTCATGATCGACAGCGGCGGTGGTAGCGGCGCGGGCGGCGGCTGTTTCTGCGGCCGTGCACCTCAGGCTGCGCGAGTGGTGGCGTACAGGCGCCGGCACCGAGGGCAGCCGCAACACTGAGCCCGGCTGCGCCGGGAGACGTCTTACCGCAGTAGGCGCGCACTGGGCGAAGTCGGCGCCCTGTAGTGAGGCGGCGGCGGCGCCCGAGGACGCGCTGGGCGGGCAGCCCGAGGGTCGGCGCAGCGCGCGCGCCGTGCCCCGCGGGCCGAGCGCCACGCGCGCCGCCAGCGCGCTCTGTGCCGAGTGCACGGACACCGCGCTGCCCTGCTGCGGCTCCAGATGCGCCGTGCCCGACCCCGGCAGCGACCCACCCTGTATACCATCACGAACACAACGTTACAATCCAACCACGATTCTTTCACTGAAGATTGTGCTTGTCGTAGTCGTAAACTGTGATTGCTATCACTTAAACGTCTGCTAGAACATTTATTACCAATAAATGGTTTATTGACAACAATCGCTGCAAGCAACCACGTCAGTGATCCTTCCTAAATAAGCCTACCATTCCACATAAACGACAATCAAACCTACGAGGTTTCCAAAACTTTCATCAATTTTATTGTGATGATCCTGTGCTAGGTTTTGTGGAATGGCCAAGAAAATCTTTATCAAATAGAAAAATTATGTTCATTTTAATAAACGAATTAACGAAAGGTGCAGGTTTCAACTAATAGACCTATTAATTGAGACCTGCACCTTTCATTAATCTAACGTTATCTCCGTTAGTTATGTTGATTTTAGGTATATAAGTAAGTATTTATGTCGTTTTTTTTTATAATGCTCGTACCTAAAGAGTTCATGGTGTACATTAACTTAAATATAGCATCTTATATTAGTGCATGCCTTACTAAATTAATTACAATACCTACCTATAATTTAGCGAAAGCGTGTTGGTCAGAAACTTTGTGACTTTAGCATTAGCTAATAGTTGAATAATCACCTCTATTTATATAGAGTGGCTTTTTGAGATAGGAGTGGATGGTCAAAACCGAAACTATGAGAGTTAGAGATAAGTCGTTACAGGAGTCATGCGCCCAATTTATGAGAAAATAAAAACTGCATGTTTTTTTATATATTGATAATTCTTCTTTGAAGCTTGGTAGAGGGAGTCTACATACTAAAATTGTAAAAAAATTGTCATTTCCTTTCATTGTCAGAAATGCATTTCTTTGCAAAGATTGATCCATATTAGCAATCAAATCTATTGGTATAAAAATACAGCGTGTCATATATATATGTATATGTTTTAAAAAATCTATAGGTTGTATTTCCTGCAAAACCAAAATATTAATGAAATCTAAAAATGTAGTTTTTGTTTTCTAACAAATCGAGGTCATGACTCCTTTCACGACTTTTCTCTAACTCTCATGGTTTCTGAGGGGTCCATCCACTCCTGTCTCAAAAAGCCACCACGATGTTTACAGATACAAGTGATTTCCCACGGAGATGTTGCCAGTCCATTATTTATGAATATTAGTTTATTTAATGTTTCGAGAGGCAACATCTGGGTGTAAGTTAAATAATGTTGTTTAATGATCAATGCGATGTCGAAAATCAGAGAACAATGTTGGTAATCACGGCAACAATGCGACCGATAGAAGGAAACCATACTCACGATCATGCTCCGTGCAAGCTGCGTAGAAGAACAAATAGCAACAGTGAATGAAGTAGCGTCTCTTTCAGCGTGGCCCGGAGACAGGAAGTTAATATCAGCCGCGAGTGCTAACATTTCTGCTTCATCAAGGCATACACATCTAAACATTTATTAATATTAATTTACTAGTGCAGTGACGGTACATTACGTAATCGAGAGTCGTTTATAAGATGAATGCCAATAAAGGTCTATGTATAACTTAGTGTTGTGTAGAAGTATCAAACTTAATCAAAGACCGATCGGGTTTGAATTTGGTAATACGACAATTTGGGTAACAATGTCCCTGCAGTAGACAAGGCTTGGAACGGCGCGTGAGGGGACGGTGGGGGTGACGCGGCGTGACGGTGTGGTGGGTGGGAGGGTCATATGGGGGCTGTGGAGGGGGGCCACTCGCGCGCTGTCTGTCGCCTCGGCCGCACATGCTTGCGGCCTCACATTCACATGCGCGCGCCACGGCGGCGCCGCGCCGGACCGGAACCGGACGCGGCACCATGACGACCAACTAATTGCGGATGGAGACGATCGGCGGCCGGGTTCGTGCAGACATATCTTTAGGCGGTGAGTATGAGTGATGCGACGGTGGTCCCAGCCGACTTGGCAAGACGCGCCGCGTAACACAACAATTGGAAGGCGATACACAGATGGTCGGGGGAAGTGGTGGGGCACGCTACCGTGCGGCGATACCACTTACGGCTGGGTGGGAGTGCGCCGGCACGGACAGGCTCGAGCCCGAGCCAGCACCGCGCCCGCGCCCGTGCTGTGCCTGCAATAATAACGTCATGTAGCGGGCGGTGTATGGGGCGGGGGAGCGGTGGGTGAGACGGCGCGGCGGGCGGCACGTACCGTGGGCGGGGAGAGGTTCGCGTGCGACGGACGGCGCTCCTGTGGGCCGATGCTGGAATGGCGGCGCGTGGGCAAGCCGGCCTGCGAGCCGGCGGGCGTACCGCCGGGCGAGGAGGCGCACGAGGGCGCGATCTTGATCTTAGGCGCCATGAGCGTGTTGTCGGACAGCCGGCGGCCTGGCAGCAGCGCCGTCACGCGCAGGAAGTTCCCGCTGGTAGACGGGCCCGCACTCGTGCTCGCGCCCGCGTTCATGTTGTTCGAGTTCGTAGAGTTGTTGGACCCGAAGAACCACTGACTTAACCCTGTTTTATGTACGGTCAAGAAAGCTGTCTTTTTAGTAGTATACTTAGTTCTCGGTAAGCTGGCACCCTACCTGCCTAGTGGCAACGAAAGATAAATTTGGATTATCTAACAAATTTCAGTTTGTTACGTCAGGGCGTCGTACGTCTTGATCGTATACGAAACGACGACGTAAGCGTAAAGTCAAAATTCTACCGATGTTAATAACTATAACAGAGTTTTGTTACTTCTTAACTTTTTAACGCACCTGCTTTTTGGGCACATTACCGTAAAAGCAAAATTTCCATAATTTCCGAATACATTCGTTACCTCCTATCAGGATCCTAGGGGCTGGCCCCTAGAAAGTTGAATAGATATGCGGCAGTAATTATTTTCAGGTCAGCCTTTTGAACGAATCACCTGACCGGAGTGGTCTTGGAGAGTGAACCGCTTGAACGTCTTAATATTCCCTTACAATAAGACGTTTCTGCTGGAATTAGTAGAAGATTAGTATTATATTATCAACAGAGCAAAAAACTAAGATACAAAACAAAAAAATAAAAATCGAGACCGTTACATATACTCCGTCCACGCATTCATTTTCTTTTTGACAGATCGAGTAGAATGAATCTTGTCCTAATGCTAGTCGATTCGATTTTTTATGACAATCGATTTAGTTTATGTAGAAGTTGTAATTGATTTTGTTATATTTGCTCATCATCTTGTATTATTTTACAGACATACTAAGGCAGGCGTTTAAATATCATTATTTTTTAATCTGAATGTTCATCATCATCATCATCATCATCCGGCACCCGACTTCACCCACCGCTGGATATAGGCCTCCAAAGTCTGGTGCCACTCCACACGGTCCTGCGTCAATCTCAAAATATTCAATTGATTAAAATTTGATAACTTTGTTGTTTTATTTGCTACTTGTTTCTCCCCGCGGCTTTCCACGCGTTTTATTTATTTATTTATTTGGGAAACAAAAAGCTTATGGATAAATAACCATTGATTGTTAAACTAAAGCAAATTTCCGGGATAAAAAGTAAGACAGACTGAGTTACTTTAGTAAACTCTAATTTTTATACTAAGTTCAATCGATTTCTTTAGTAAAATCAACTTCGTTACATAATTTGTCGCGTTGATAAAAATCAAAATTTTCGTAAGTCCCGATATTTTCCGGGTCGAAAGATTCGCATCTTTATTTTAAAAAGTATCTGTGTCTACGAAATATTGCATTTCTTCATTCAGTCTTCATTCGCTCACCTGTCAACAATTAGGAACCATCATAGGCGTGCAGGTTTCAAAAAGAAAATAAATGTGTGGAGTTTAGTTGAATGTAACACCATCCGTCATAATATTATTTTTATTGATATTATGTCGTTCGCCTCAATTACAAACTCCATCAACACCTCATTCATCATAATCTAATAAGTACCTACTTCAGGCGCTACAGTGCGTAAATACACATACCTACCTACTACTTGTCGATTCGAGATCTTTACAAAAATACATAATGCTGACAATAACTCTAGACATTTCTTTGCTGACTGATCCATTAGTGGATCTGCAAAGTGGATAAGAAATTGCTTGTCAAAAGTTGCAAAGAGCATTATAAAGTAACATTATCAGCGAGATGTGACATAAAGTGAGTGCGAGGTGAGGTATACAACCGCGAGTCATACTTCTGATATTCCCGGCGACGGTGGCGGCACTGACGCTGGGCCCGGCAGCGGCTGCGGCAGCGGCCTCGGAGTTCTTGCGCGCCATCTCCTCAGCACTTGACACTTTGCGCTGGACATCAAAACACAATCGATATTGTATAGCTTCGGCGAGCGTCATCGCACGCGTTTTTCTGAATAAAAATTAGCCTACTTCCTTCCCCGTGATAGCATCCACCTCGTAGTCAAATTTTATAAGGATTTTTTCAGCCGTTTAGGCGTGAAAAGGTAACAGACAGAAAGGCATACGGAATAACTTCAGAATTCCCATCCTCATCAGCTCATAGTACGTCCACAGTTCATTTTCGAATACTAAGTACTAAGTAATATGTATAGACAAAACGCACTAGGTGAAGTTAAAGCGTGTGCTAATTAGGGCGTACATAGAAGAAAATCGCGTTTTTGTCAATATCTTAAAGCTTGGAATAACTTTATAGTAAAATATATTAAACCGGCCATGTGCGAGTTAACTCGCACACGGAGGATTCCACGCCATTTTACAAAACTATTTCGCAAAATAAGCCATAAAAACGGATATTTTGATGTATCTAAAAACAAGCAAAAAGCCAACATGACGTGGTCACCCATTCAAGCAAAGTAGGAACTGACCGCGCCCCATCGGTGATCGGTACTGAACCGTGGTATGGACGGACGTTGGCCCCGTAATTATGAAATTTATTTGCTTTTTTTTTGTTGTTATAGTGGGAAGAGTACTTAATGCACACTCAGTGAAAATTCCTGTCTAGCTTTTATGGTTCCTGAAATACAGCCCGTTGACAGTCGGGAGGACAGACACCGGAGGCTTAGTAATAGGGTCCCGTTTTTTCACTCTTCGGGTCATCATCATCATCATCATTAGCTCGTATAGAGGTACATCCACTGCTGAACATTTAAATTTTATATTAATTAATATTTAAAATAGAATATGCCTCCCCCAAACGACGGCACAAGTAGCGGTTCTGAGCCGCCTCCATCCATTGACTCCCTGCGACCGCTACAATGTCGTCGGTCCATCGAGTGGAAGGCCTTCCCACACTCCACTTCCAACGGTTATCGGTTCTGCGAGCTATATGGCCTGTCCATCTCCACTTCAGCCTGCTAACTCTAAGAGCTAGGTTGGTTACTTTGGTTCTACGGATTTCTTCTATGCCACGCCTCTGGAGTTTGTCCCTCAAGAATAACGGAGTTGATCAACCTTTGAAGGACTTTACGTACCGGTGTTCCACCCGCTTTCAGAAGTTCTGTCGTTATTATGTCATCCCCAGGTGCCTTGTTGTTTTTAGCTGTTCGAGAGCCGTCCTATCTCGTAGAGACTGACGTCCGGGATATCTTCGATATAGTGTCGGATTAATTCAAAGTGCTTTATTTCCTTTACACCTTACAGGACCCTTGGACACGTCACAATAATCAAATTTCGTAAGTAAAACTAGGAAATAAAGTGATCACTTTGATTTTTGTTCACTTCAATCTTTTTAAGGTAAAGTAAAGGAGCTAACAAGATACCTTTACCTTGTTAGGCTGTTAGTTTTCAAGTTGGAGCAAAACTTGTCCCAAGCTTTTTTATCCTCCAAATAATCTGATATTTTGCAGTAAGCCTTTTCGCAGGTTAAACGGGCTCTTGCATCGCTTGCCATGTTATGATCAGGTGTAAAGCTGTCCATAAAAATTTCAAGCTCTCTTGATCTCAAGCTTGGAGGCAATGATACTGCCGCTATCGGTCTTCAGCTTCGTCAGCTGGCTTTGCCCAAGCGAGAGATCTCTTGCGAACACTTTGGAGCCCTTATTCCGCTCTATTGCACTCACAATACAATCGGTGTTGTATGAGCGCAAATAGTGTCGCATAGACTTCGAGATCTGTCTGTTGAGCGCACCGTATTTCGACCTGTCTGCCGAAGACTACAGCCTCATTTCCCTCACACTCTTCAGAGTGTGACCCGATAGTTACTGTTTTATTTCTGCGGCGGGTCCTAAGACCCGCCGCAGAAATAAAACAGTGTCTCTCTTCTTGATTTTTTTAGAGAAATCCGAACCACCGCGTGAACGGTTTCCACCAGTCCATTATTTAGTTAGTCCACTGTTGCGCATTCCGCAAGGCATTCAAAATGGTCCGGTAGCTTCAACTGAAAGCTCTCAAGATTTAGTATTTGGACAGGATTTGGGCATAAAGTCGACCTTATCAGTCGATACCATTCTAGTTTTACAACGATATTCAATAACGCTCTTGCCATGCGGTGATCGCTGCCGTTTTTAACCCTGTTGATCACAGAGACGTCATTGAATATGTACCTGTGCGTCGTCATAATAAAGTCTATCTCATGCTTATTGCCGCCTCGATGGTGCAGCAACCATTTTATGGAAGGCCGCTTCTCTAAAAAAAACCTATAAAATTCAAAAACCTTCGGAAACCTAATAATATCTAACCTTTGGCCACTGGCCAAAGGTTCGAAATTTCAAGGTGTGAAACAAGTCAGAGATGAAATCTCATCTCATTGTAACCAGTGTCATACAATCTTCGAAAAGACTTAACATTCCTCTTACCCTGAGCGTCGGTATGACGAAAGCCGGAGCCGGCTCGTCGATGCTGATCTGGCGGCTGGCAAGGTTTACGGGCGGCGACGGTGGCCGGTTGCGGTGCTCTTCGATGGCGATGCGCTGGTGGCGCTCGATGAATGTCAGCATGTGGTTCAGCATCTGTTCGAACATTAGGCAAATAAGAATTTTGCACATGTGTGAGTAATTTTAATTAACTCCCACGAACTTCTGTTCTCCTGGTAGGTATTTCTTAGGTATTGGATATAAAATAGCAAAGATATTTAGATACAATATTCAAATTGAACATGTAAATTACCTGTGATGCATTTGTAAATATTCGTGCAACGCATTTCAGTGCCGTGCGTGATCTAGATAATTTTAGTCTTTATTTCTACGTTTTGTCGCGATAATGTGTTTCGTATTTTGTAGGTCATCCTTAATTTTAGCAAAAATGTGTTCTCAAGTGATTATCATCGTCATCTGGGAAAACTAATGAAATATGAAATATTGCCGAGCAAAAGTTGACCCCCTCGTAGTTCGGAGTCATCCCCCTTGTATATTAACTTATTACCTTCCGAGGTGAAGCCTCGGAAGGTAATCAGTGCAGTATCTTTAAAATTATTTTATACCTAGCTGTAGGTATAATATAATTTTTAAAATTGGACCATTAAATTCCAGAGATTCGGAGTAATCTCTAACTAACAAGTACCTGTTTACCTACCTAGTAGATAAACAGATAAACATTTTATTTATAATTTGTCAAAATAATATCGTATATTTTGACAAATTATAAATAAAATGTTTATTTTGTTTTCACATAACGAAATAAAATAATAATAAAATTAATGAACATTATTGAAAATTTAAAAATTCGTCGTAGGTATAAAACGCCTTCTCTACGAGCCAGTTTTTAAGCTTACTATTCTTAAAATTCTTTTCGAGACTCGGTGCGTACTTAACCTCTGGGAGCTTGTTATAAGTAGGTAGACGGTTCCATTATGTGCGTCAACTTGTCTGATTTGGCCAGTTGTCTTGCCGCAGGCACCAGCCAGCTACCCGCGGCATTATGAGTGTTGTAGCAATGCATCTCCGCTTATTTTGACCACGAATAAAAATTATGTTTAACTGGGTAAAGTATGGTCTCACAGATATTCTCTGCGACACGCGTACTATCGCACGTACGGCCCTTTTTTCCATTCTGAAGACGCGTTCCAAAGGAAACGCAATAGTTGAAAGCGGCAGCACGTCCAAAGAGCTCGACGCCGAACTGCAACAATGAGTGTGCGGTCGCAAAATAGCACATGCGGACCATATCAGCGGGCACCAGGCGCGCCAGCCTGCCCAGCGCGTAGCACGCACTGCCGAGCCGCTTGCACAGCTTGTCCACGTGCACCGCCCATGTCAGCCCGCGGTCAAACCCGAATACGAGGAATGTCGTCGACAACACTTCGTGTATTGAAGTGCCACCGACAAGTTCCTGGATGACCGGCCGGAGATTGAAAAATGAATGAAGTGTGTTTTACTAATATTTAGCGCAAGGCCGTTGCGTTGGAGCAGCAGCGACAACAGCAAATTCGAGACAGACGAACCCTGTGCTACGCCCATCACGGTCGTTAGTGGATCGGACTTAACATCTCCGCCGTCGCCAACTACGACCTGTGATCTGTTCCGCATCAGGTCGGTCAGAAGAGCATGCGCAGGTCCGCCTATGATGTAGTGGCGGAGCTTGGCAGCGAGTACGCCATGATCTGCAACATCAAAGGCTTTTGAGAGGTCACAACACAAGACCGCGACTCGCTGTTGGCGCTCGCAGCCGTCGACTATAAGTCTGACCACTTCACGCTCGAGAGACGTAGTGGAGCGGCCCGCGCGGTACGCGTACTGGAGCTCCGACAATGCTTCGGTGTCTGCGAGGTACTTCGTAAGTCGAGTACTTACTCCATTCTCGAACACCTTGACTATCGCTGGAATAATGGACACCGGTCTATAGCCGTCTATGCTCTTGCACTTATCCTTCCCCTTGAATAGTGGTGAGACCTTACTAGTCTTGATTACTAGTAAGTAGGTACTAGCGTCCAAACAGGAGTTAAATAAAACTGCCAGGCATGGCGAGAGCGGCGTCGCACCGATGCGTAACGTTTGCACAAACCGCAGCGAGCGATCAGTTCTTGGGCGGGCGGCCGTGAGGGCGGCGACGACGACGCGCGGGACGCCGCACGCGGCCGCCGCGCCCACAAATCTTGCGTTCATGGCGTCAGCGGCTGCCTTCTTTGTAGTAATGGGTAGGTTGCTGGCCGCGGTGATTAGGGCCGAAAGCGCAATGTAGCGCAGGTTCAGGCCATCACAGGGCAGTCAGCATTGCAGCCTTTGATAAACAAGCTACAAGGCCGAGACCGAAGATAGTTACAGCGCGGATTGCAGCCCTTAAGCTGCAATGAGGACCAAGCTTGAAGGCCGAGATCTTAGTAAGCTTAGCTTGAGGTCATCCTAGCATGGTCAGCGGTGCAGTCATTGACGCATTAGGTTATTAAAGCATTAGGACACAAATATTTTCTCCCCGAAGGGTTCCCGCTTTGCCGGGGCCGCAGAGAGGTGGAGGCCGCGGCGGGAGAGGAGTGCCGGTATTGAGTTAAGCCGCTCTACCTGCATTCCGCGGTGTTTGCGGAGTCGCAGGGAAGGAGGAGTGTCGGTATGGTGACGGCCGCTCTTCCTATCCTCTGGGACCATGTGGCAGGCGGCGGGGCCACTCGACTGACCTGTCGCAGGGGGACCTAGGGCGTTTAGACACGGGGTCGTCCGGCGCCTAATTGGCGGGTAAGGTCTCCGAGGTGGTCGCGGCGCATCATGTGTTTCTGGCGCGTCGTGAAGGGGGGTGCTGCACACCACCCAGTGAGTTTTTAGTGGTGTTGGAGTCCCACATAATCGTACCGTCTCCCCGTAGCAGTACGATATGAGTGCGCATTTCTCACAGGATATTAAAAAAAAGGACAAGACTATTTGATCAGTCAAACTATCAAAAAGAAAATTATTTCATGGATTAAGTATAGTGTGCCAGATTAAAATCAAAGTTAATTAAAAGCCGGGGCAGAGAATATGCATGGTGTTTGGTAGCTAAGCTTCAGGGAGAAACTAAAATATATCATTTACGACAATTTAAGCCATGGTTGTCTCAGACGAAGTCTTACCATTGATACCTTAAACCCGTTATTTTAATGCGTCTGTCACATTAAAGTACTGCTAAATGAGAATGAGTCCTTACCTCCATGATCGCAGTCAGTTGCGATTGCTCCATATTCCGGTTGACGATATGTGGAGCCACGGAAGGCAGCATCCTAGTGGCCATCATCTCGTGCGGTATACCCAGGCGTTCATCCGTCACCATCCTCGTGTACAGGTCTGTAAAACAGCTGTTTGTCAAATATTCCTGCGACATCTAAATAGACAAGCGCCCAGCGCGGTATTACATTGTCAACAGCTAGAATCGCTCGGCAAATACCTGTAAAGCGCAAATTCGCTTCGCATGTCATTTGTTTGTCATATTGCCTAGGTACCTTATCCACGAAGCGATATTTTTGTAGTGAGTGGGTTTTAGTTATTCGATTTGACATTATGTTACAACCATAAATAACATCGTAGTAGTTGTTACACACCAAGCGATAGTCACTTATTTTATTATTAACCTGACTCTACTCCGTCCACGCACTTATTTCCTTTTTGGCACATGCATGCCTATGAAGTTCCCTAATAGTTGTCAGGAGAGTGAATGAAGACTGAATGAGATATTCCATAGACAGAGTTACTTTTTAACAAAAGAGATTCTATTCTGCCGACTTGAAAAATATCATGACTTACAAAAGTTTGTATTTTTAAGGAGCCGGCAAATTATGTAACGAAGTTTATTCAAGTTAATTTTTCCATGAAGAACTGTTGATTATAGTATAACACTTATAGTTTACCACAGTAACTCAGTCTGTCTTACTTTATATCACGGAAAACGCAAGCAAAAAGAAAAAGCAAATAGCAAATAAAACAACAAAAATAATAGGGTAGGTACTAGGTACTTATTTTATTCTGTTAAATAATCGGATTCTAAAAATAAAGTCATTTAGACGCCTGATTATGTCTGTAAAGCAATACAAAATGCGGGAAAAAACACCAAAATAGATTACAACTTCTACATGAACCAAATCGATTATCATAAAAAATCAAATCGGTTAAGCACAAGACATGACTGTTTGATTGTCAGTAGAATTACCTTAAAGAAAATACATGCGTGGACGGAGTATAATCATCAATTTATATGGTCGCGCATTTCTTTCAATACTTACTAACAAAACGCTCCATGACAGAGGCATCATTAAGCTTCATGATGAGCATCGAGGGAATCACGTGGGTGGTCAGGTGGCTACGTTCAACCTTTGGCATCAGAGTCTCGAACAGACTAAGGCATGTCATGCTCATATCGAGGTCATTGTAGTGCCTCTCAAGCACCGGCCGGACGTTCGGCAGCGCTTTGTTCAGCACCATGTCATCGTCGAACCACTCCATGCAACGCATGAGGCATTGCACCGCAGACGCCTGAAATATAATCTGATTCAGGCTTGTGTATCGATCCGATACAAGATAAGATTGCATTACATTGTTATTTATGTGTCTACAAGTTATAAATAAGATTGATAGATGGATGTTGTGGAAAAACCGTCAATTAAGGTTACAAGTGAACGTGAACCAGATATCGTACAACCTCCTCTACTCATTAGTCGTGAGTAACCATTGCTATCTAATAACGCTTTCGACACAGTAAGTACCTACATGATTTGTTTTACAACGTCTCAATCTCAGCTCATCAATAGAAGAATTATTGTATATAGTGTAGAATTTTTTTTCCATAATATGTATAGAGCGGAAGTACTTACTGTATTTCCGCTCTATACATATTATGGAAAAAAAAACTTTTATATCTTGCGCACTTATGTGTTGGTATATTGGATGTTGTAAAGTAGGCTGCCTTCGATGCACACGTCAAATTGGAAAAGAATCGAAAAGAATGGAACGACATTTTAAGCAATTAAAGTGGAAGGAAATCCCAATTATCTAATGTTCATCATTATAATATTAATCTACAGCTGGACATAGGCCTAATGAGTGCCATAAATTCAAATTGCTTTATTACCTTTAGACCTTACCTTACCTTCCTCTTGGACAAGTCACAAAATCCAAATTACAGTAAAACTAGGCAATAAAGTGATCAATTTGATTTTTTGTTCACTTCAACATTTCAAAGAAGCGAACAAGAAACCATTACCTTGTTAGGTTGTTAGTTTTCGAGTTGGAGCAAAACTTGCTTGCTTATATAGAGATGATCGGATATTTTGTAGTAAGTAGTTTTTACAAAGGATATGTTTGATAATTTGTTTGAATTTATTTATTGATAGTTTTTTTCAACTCATTTGGAATTTGTTGTAGATTGCCCTATAAAAGATACATTAATAATTAATAATGACATTAATCTTGTGTAGCCTAGTTGTTGGCACAGCGAGTTTATTCTTATTTCTAGTATTTAAATTGTGTATGTCGCTATTTTTAGGGAACCGATTGATATTCCTATGAGTGTACAACAAGTTTTCATTAATATATTGACATGGTTCTGTCATTATGTTTATTCCTTTGAATTTTTCACGTAGGGATTCTTTGGGACTCATATTAAAGATTGCACGAACAGCTGTCTTCTACAGCACAAATAGGGTGTTAATATCTGCAGCGTTCTTAGCAGTATGTCATATAGCATAACACAATGGAAGTAGCTGAAATAGACTAGTCTAGAAGTCGAAGTACCTAGAGTCGTATCAACGTCTGTAAGATGACGGATTTTTTGACTGCATACGCTGCAGAACTAAGTCTCTTCGATAGCTTGTCTATGTGTGGGCCCCATTGAAGTTTACTATCTAAGGTTATTCCTAAGAATACGGCACTATTAACTATTTCTAACGTTTCTCCTTTGACGTTTACATCAGCCTTAAATTGTTTTAAATTAGGTAGAATAAGTCTTATAAATACATTTTGTTTTGGTTTAATTAAGCAAAAGGTTATTGACACTAAACTAATGCACTACTTTTGAGATAGCATTATTCACATTGTCCATAGCGCCTTGTCTTAATCCCACCTGGCCGGAGGGCATCCTGCACTATGTTTGCCGAGGCGCGATCTTTACGACTATCTATTTTAATAACCTGTTTACTCCAGCGATTGCTAATTTCGAAAATTTTCAATACCTCGAAAACCGTGAGACTTTTTTCTGAACATTTTTTATGACCCTTAGGAAAAAGATTGACCACTCTTTACGCCATACATTAAGAGTTTATTCTGCACTGCTATAGTAGAATTTCTTCCAATCAGCCAGAACATGTTTTTGTAGCGTATATCTAGCTCCTCTTTCGAGCGCAGCTTGGCGTCTCAAGTCATGCCAAAATACTAAAATAATATTCCGTTTTCAACAACGGGGCTGATGGTAAAAACTGGATGATATTCTTCCCTTTTATTTGTGAAGTTGATGTGACTCAACTTCGATTATTTGCAAGGCTTCAGTTCAAAGATCTTTATTTCTCATTTACAATAAACATGTTACTTACATGAGAAACTTAAGCTAAGTAATTGATATTAAGATATTTTTCGTCTTTCTAAGTTTAGTCTAGGAGTGTTACATCCTCGGATATATATCTTTGTAATTTGCTTTTAAACCCGCCTAACGTTTCAGCACCTTTGGTCCAGTTGTCTTATTAATGGCAACTTGAACCTTTTCGGCTGCTGCTACATGCGTTCTTCTTGTGGGCATAATGCCAGTGTCATCAACAAAAGTTGCGATGGTGTTGAATCGATTTGTTTTTATAAAATGACAAATAATAATATGCCTTTTATAAATTTCGACAAGGAGCTCAACAGGGTAGTCACTAGCTGCACCGACAAAGATGATGACGCCCCACTTCTCACGAGGGTACGATGCAGAGTCTATTGTCATCATCATAGAGATTATTTTATCGCGACGCGATGCAACGAGTCGGCACCCCATTTACATTTGAGCATTTCGTTGCGACGGGTGTTTATAATGTGATTCTGGTCATAGAAAATGTAAACGATTGGATTCAACTTAACACGCATAGACATATACATATCATTTATTTGCCACTGTACACACAAGATAAATTAACAATTTAGCAAGATAACAACAAGATATTAAATACATATTCAAAAACAATGAACATCAAATCGCTTTAAGCGATAAGGCCGCCAGTTCCATTGCTGTTCCCTACATTATATTTAATAAGTACTATCTGTTTTACAAGGTGATGAATAAAGCATTGTCTATCTATCTATCTATCTATCAACGATGCAATACATTGAAAAAAAAAAATAATATGTATGTAGGTACAAAATAAGTAGGTAAATAATGTGCGCTGCAGTAGCAAATGGGTCCAGGCTCAGCATAATGCCAACTGTACACACGCATCGCGTTTTGTCGGGTCGCGTGGCGTTTCAATAGTGTGTTTCCACATTTATGCTCTTACCAGGACCGCCTTATCGCTGTTCTCCATAGCCCAGAGCAGGATGGGTATCATCTCCTCGCGCAGAGTCTGGTCCCTCTCGCTCTTGCTCAGGAACAACTGCATGGCGTCCAGGAAGGCGATCACGGCGAGAGGATACTTGCCGACGAACGCTCTAGTGTACACGTTTCTGCAATAAATACCGCGTTTAGGCGACTCTTTACTTAGTGAGGCCCGCAAAAGTATGTATCCCCATTGCGATTTGACTAGCTAGTGTAACCATAGAGACCCTTAAATAATCCTTTAAGTAATAATAAAGGTTGGTCCAACAATAATGGTGGCCAATAATGGTTGGTAAACAATCCATGTGCAATTGGAGCTTAGACTTGTTGGAATGAGGGATTTTATATTATTAAATAGGTAATTTTCTATTGGGTCCAAATAAAATAAAATATATATAAAGTTTCTACTAATCTGATGGGTGCTAAATACTAACTTGATGGCAGGGTACACGAGGTCCGTAAAGACCACGTCCGGTTCATCTTTGATTATGTAGACGACCATCGGCAGCCCATAGGCCAACCCATCTGCCGTTCGAAGCTCCTGCTTTATGGCTTCAAATACGAACAAGAATCGCAGTTTCTGAAATATTCGCCACAAATATAACACAAACATAGTTATGACAGTAGGTACAATCTTACCTCTATATCACTTCAATGAAAAAAGACGGATACACTGCACTAAAACAAAAAATAATTCTCTATGGCAATAATGGACGAATCTACCGATGATGGACAAATCCAGAGATATATTGAATATTGGGAATATTCCATCGGTAGATTATTTTAACAATTTGTATTTGGTGGACAAATTGGATTTTGGGAAGGACCCAAATAAGATAGTATGTAGAGCCGCTTTGAAGAATACTTTTTTGGCTCTAGGCGAAATCCTTTCCAGAGTTTTTGTGAATACCGATACAGATTGCCCTAATAATTATAAGGAACTACATTCGCTTTGCAATTTTCAGCATATCTACGAGTAAGTACCCATGCAAAAAGTATCGCGAATTTATCTCAAAGAAAGCAATAGTAATAAATTACATGCTACTAAAATTCTTAGAAAAACTATTTAGTATAACTAAAAAATTGGATCTACCTACACGAGCAAGGTCAGCTCCAACCATCCATCTAGAAACCGCATGAAATATATAAATCTTTCCGCCTTGTCCATAATTAAGTATTAAATATGTTTTAGAAAAACGAGCAAAATTTCAAGAGTTTTTTTTATTGATTTTTTATTTATTACAAGGGAAATCAGCAACACAATTATACATAAATATATAAGTATAAAAGACGTCGAAGCAAAAGGCTATTAAGAGGCTTTCACGGTTAAAAAAGATAATAGTTAGCAACATTCACACAGTGAGGCAGATTATACAGAAGTCCGAAGAATATAATCAGCCCCTGTGTCTGGCTTCTGTAGACTATGAGAAGGGCTTTGACTCCGTCGAAACCTGGGCTGTTCTGGAATCATTACAGCGATGCCAAGTAGACTATCGTTATATCGAGGTGTTGAGATGTCTCTACGAAGCCGCCACCGTGAGTGTCCAAGTACAAGGCCAGCAGTCTAAACCCAACCAAGTGCGCAGAGGAGTGAGACAGGGAGATGTCATATCACCGAAACTGTTCACAAGCGCATTGGAAGATTTATGTTTAAATTTATGTTTAAGATGCTGGATTGGAAACGGCAACTAAACCTAATACCTACGATTCGCTGATGACATAGTCTTAATGGCGGAGTCGCTAGAAGAGCTGAACCAGATGCCGGACGGCCTGGCTTCAGCCTCCCGATGCATCGGACTTGGAATGAATTTGGATAAATCCAAAGTCATGATCAATGGCCACATTGATCCAAGACCAGTAGTCGTACATGATCACATTCTCGAAACTGTTTCCTGTACCTTGGGCAGATTCTGCAGTTGGGTAAAAACTCTTCATACATTTATGATTTAAATTACTTGTCAATTTGAGATCATTCCTTCAATAAATATTGCTTTGTATCTGATACTTGACGACAAGCGAGTAAGTTTTAGTTATTTCTTGTGGTTTGTTTACAAACATTTCACATCAAGTTTGCCTGGAGTATAGGTACTTTGTTTACAAAGGTACAATAATAGAATTTGTGACTGCATGCTTATAAAACCAAATTGTAAAAATTTTGTACGCTCGAAAGAGAACATTCTGTAGACCGAAATGGTAGATTGTATCACAAGGGAACAAAATAGCGAGAGCGATTATTTGATTTTTTTAAAGTACGTCGTTCGAGGTTATATTTTTCTGGTCCCGTGTGGCACACTGTGCTTTTCATCATAAACTATGAGAAAAATTCATCATTCGAGAAAAATAAACAAGAGATGCTTTTAATAGTGACGAATATTTATAAAAAACCAATATATATTTAAGTACAAAACCAAATTACTACTAATTAATAATGCTGAACAATCCACACAGCATCATCTAACCCCAAGCTAAGCAGAGCTTGTGTTATGGGTACTAGATAACTGATATCTATATACCTTTACTATATAAAATAAAGTCATGTTAGTTACACTATTTATAACTCAAGAACGGCTGAACGGATCTCGGTGAAATTTGGCGAGGTAGATGGTATCCCGGGGCCGGATATAGGTACGTTTTATTCCGGAAAAAAGCGTGCGAAGTCGCGGGCTGCACCTAGTACTCAATACAAATACACTACATAGAAAGATATTTTTTATTATACCTACATAGAAACATCCAGAACACTCGGAACAAATATCTGCAGATCGTACAAACATTTTTCCCGAGGCGGGAATCGAACTCGCAATCTCCTGCGTCGCAGGCGGACCTTCACCCGCCGCGCCACAGCGGTCGCCTTTTTTATTGCCGGCCAGGACTTTATTGAAGCGAATTGCGTTCAAACTGTTAGTGTTCCAAATTCAAAAGTAATTTCGTCACCGTTATTAAGTGCGCTGGAATGACCCACTTTGCTCGCACTTATCGAGGAACCCTTTGCCTCTTTTCGAATAAATGGGATGAAAACTATATCCAAGACTTTATGTATTACCACAATTACAATAAATTAAAGTCATAAATAGTTTCAAAGATAAAATAAACTTGTTTTACAACTGAACCTACTATCTCAAACCGTGAATTAGCAGTAGAGGGGGTAAAAGTTACGGGGAGGGGGAGGTTTTTCAATACTCGATTTTGACCTAAGTGAGTAAAATAAATAATTTGATCTCAGAATATAATATTTCGCAGTACTAAGTCACAATCATCGTTTGGCCTTGAAACTGCCAACATATTAAACGTATAATAACACGTTTTCAGTATGTGTTGCGCAGTAAATTATTGCAAACAGCCAGTTATCGTTAGGAGTTAAAAAATCGTTTTGTTTGCCAGTTACAAAATGTTCGCGATCAAATTGCTTCGTCCGCACAGCACTTAAGGTTAAGGTGTAAATTCTTACCCTCGGTAATTGATCGATGACAGAGGAAGTGATGGATTTAAGGAACTCGATCTTCTCTGTCCTTCCCATGTTTTTCAGCTCTGCGAATCCCTGAAGTGCCCGAATCACTGGGTCGGTGGTGGCTGTGTTGCTAAAATATGATAAAATGGGCATTGCTATACATAGATCGTCATATCTTATTCATCGTTCAAGATCAAATTTTGTATACCTAAACCGGAAGAATGTGAGTCTTGCTTCAATGGAACTTTAGGAACAATTATTATTGAGAATATGTTTGAGAATTTATTTTATTTTATTGTTGTTATAGCGGCAAGAGAAATACACACTCTGTGAACATTTCAACTGTCTACCTCTTAAGGTTCTTGAGATACAGCCCGCTGACAAACGTACATATGGACAGACGGACGGATGGACACACAGCGGAGGCTTATTAATAGGGTCCCGTTTTCACCCTTCGTGTACGGAACCATTATAATAATGCTGCATCTGATACCGTTAATATAAGCTCCGCATAAGTATGCGAAGCTTAAATAATATACAAGAAGTATATCAGTCATCTGGTACCCCCTGGTACCGCATAAAAAATATACACAGACAAAACAAAACAATCACACGCTGTAAAATATTTACAGATCATACAAGCATTTTTATCTTGCGGTGCGATTTGAAACCACAACCTTCTGCGTCTTACTAGAGTTTCGCTTATATGTCTTTACAACGGACAGCGCGTCAGCTATCTTACTGGGATTGAGCCTCGCTCATTTTGCACAGTGGAAACGCTGTTAGACAAAAAGACAAACATTTAACTCGACCATAGCTTTTCTGACAAGCTAACTCGGGCAGGAGAAACATATATTTTCTAGGCGCAACGCAATAAAGATCATGTCAGCTCGCACAATCAGAGTACACTTGCGAGCTTTAAACTGGAAACGCTTCATAGCGGGTTTTTCAAGACTATTTTTTACTATTTATATGCGGCAAGCTAATTGCAGTATATCATTTGAAAGATAATTTTGTTAGCTTTCAACTGATATCAAGAAGATTAAAATTAATTAAATTCCTACGTAAATTTAGGGAATTATTGCAATAGTTCGGAGTTGTTTTTGTCTAAAGGATAAGAAAAAAAAAATTATTTACAGCGTTTATGTTAAACCCCTTCAATATTTTGCGTTACCCCCCCTGGTCCTAATGACCGCTTGTAAACGGTTTTTCATTGACCGAATGATTTTCCTGATGGCATCCTGTGGGATTTCCTGCCACTCTTCGACTAAAGCAGGTTCAGCTATTGACGCCGGAGCTGGATATCTTCGTCGTACCCGCCGTTATAGCTCGTCCCACATATGCTCGATCGGGTTCAAGTCAGGACTTAGGGCTGGCCAGTCTAGTGTGGGAATGCCGACATCTTCCATGTAATGTCCAGTCACTACAGCGGTGTGGCAGCGGGCATTATCGTGCATTAGCAGGAAATCTTCGCCAATAAACCTGGCGGGAGCACATGGCCTATTAGAATGTCATTGATGTATCTTTCTGCGGTTAGTCAGCCTCTCCGACACCAAGTGTAAAAGTTGGCTCCTTTTTTGCTTTAATAGATATTCCCGCCCAAATCAAACATGACCCACCCCCGTATGCCAGTTTCCGCAAAACAGCATTGTGTGAATCGCTCTCCTGGTCTCCTATATACTTTAAGTCGACGGTCGCTACCAGCAGACACATTTTGGTTTCGTCAGAGAACAGAACTCGATTCTCTTGACGAGCATCGCTGTCGTGCAGATCCTGATCTCCGGACTAAGTTTACCTTTTATGACCATGGAGACACAGGACTGGCTTAGGTGAAGCTATCGAGCGACACTACGCTGAGACAACCCTTGCCGAATTAGGCTGACGATTTGAGCGGCTTGTGGCTGTGGTTTCCAATTTTCTTTAGTTCAACTGTTCCTAGAAAAGTAAAGCATTTGATTGGACTGATGACCAATTTACATAAACGCCTACATTTTATAGGATATCAGGACTTCCAAACAATGTGGTGTTTTGTTTGAAAAATTTATGATTAGTTTTTACGTTCCATGAAACAAGGTGAATAATTATTAGTTAATATATTAAAAGAGTTTGATTGCTAACAAAATTACCTTTCAAATAATATAACACAATCTCTAGTTCATTGTACAGAAATTGTAAAAAATAGTCTTGGTCAACTCGCGATGAAGCATTTCCAGTTTAAAGCTCGCGAGTGTATTTGCATCTCTTTCTATCTCGTATCTCTCACAAAAGATGTAAGAGTTGCCTTCATGTGAAGAGTAAATTTAGCAGGTATTTAGTAATCCTTACAAATGAAATGCTAACATAAAACTTAGTTTAAAAACAATAAGGTATTCAGCTATGTTAGGGTTCTTTAATGTTTTGCCAAAGTTTCCTGTACACGCATAATGTTTGGGAAAAAATTAAGCTGGGTTAGACAGGATAACTTAAGCAATTAATTGACTAAAAACCATAGGTACTTAACAATGTACGAACCTGAAATTAATTTACTTGCTTGATTAGTTTATTAATTTAATTTCCATAATCAGAGAAACGACGTGCCAGGTTAAGAACCGTTAGACCTAGCAACAATTTTGCTTGATAGGTAGATGGCAGTACGCTTATTATTTTATTAGTATTGGTAATTTAGTGTGTGTAAACAGCGAGCACTTTTGGCGTAGAAAAAGAAGCCCGGTACGATTTTTTGTCTTGACTCAGAAAGACAGCTGATAGCTATCTGACGGAGAAGTTCAAATTAAAATGAACTTGTTTCCGTTACTGTAAATTCTTAATATTTTTTCCAGGTCCAGAGAGAGCCCAGTAAGATCAATGTAGACAGGTCATTACAGCGCCTCAAATCGTTAACTGTCTTAGAATTTATACTTGTTTAAGGATGGCGGGCACACTGAGGACAGTTACTGTTTTGGTGAATGATACAAAACCTGAAGAATTTGGTAAGTGGCAGCAGAGCGGTGGGCGGACGCGGCTCGGGGTCGCGGCTCAGCATACGCACGGCGGCCTCTTGCAGGGGCGGCGGCATCTTCGGCAGCATTTTCAGAATGCCTGGCGTCAACTACACACCATAGAACAACAAATTAGGCAACTTGCCGTTCCAGAAGGCCTATTTTGAGACTGGACTCGTTAAACTTTGACTGCCACTGAAACACACGGACATGTAGCAATCTTCATGCACAGCGACGCGCCTCTCCTGTAGGGCAAGCACGGGGATGTTGTCCAAGGTAGAATAGACAAAAATTACGTCAGTTTTTCTTCTGTAGGGCAAACACGGGGATTGTTGTCTATAAAGAAAAATTACATCACTTTGTCATCGAATGCGTAAAATATTTGAAAATTATTCTTCAACTTCAATAATGTGCGCAATGTATGACGATGCGATGTCATTCTTGTCTATTCTACCCTAGAGAACAATCCCCGTGCTTGGCCTACTAGTTGCATTACTGAAGCTTGGTGACCGCGTTAACTCGTTCATTGTTAAGCATCAGCGATCCGACCCGGACGGAAGCGTCGCTGTGCGCGCAAGGAGCTGTTCTGGTACATTACCGTGTGCGTCGGTGGCAGTCAAAGTGTTAAGTGCGAGTATGACTCGCGCGCTAGTAGCGCTTGTCATACTCGCCAGTGACACCTTATTCGTATATTCACCGTATTCTGATATCATCAATGTTAATAAAATGTCAGAAATGTATGAACATACATTAGTTGATAAATGTACGAAACCCTTGGCGTTTGAGCCACACTCGCACTTGACGAGTCTTGTTTAAACAACAGGGGGTCACCCTGTTGTCATTTTAATAAATTAAGTAATGTAATTTAAATTGTCGCTTTTCTTTTACTTCGGTCGATGAGAAAGTCCTGACTACATTTTAAGAGTTGTCTACTAGCGATGGTTAAAAATATTATGCATAAGATAATCGTCATCGTGTTAAAATGGAAAGCGCGCGTCCATAACAAGACTGTAATAAAAACTTAATATTCTTACAAAATGTAATACCTTATGGCGAAGCATCAAGCTTTAATTAGCTTCTTGACTTCCTTCTTGAAGTTGTTTTTACCCAGCAGCGTGTTCAAAGGGGACTCTAATTCTTAAATTAATTTATTATAATTTTGCCGATTTAAAATTATCGTTTCAATTATTATTAACTCCCCAACCACCCCATAATACACTTTCACAGATTTCTGAAAAAAATTTCTTATTTATAACTTTAAATGTTATAAGAAAACTAAGGCTAGAGAAAAAAAAAAAATTTAAAAATATAAAAAATAAATGGGTAAATGGGCAATATTTTTTGAATGTAATACCTTTTAAGAAACTTCACGAAGCAAGCATGTTTTTAAGCCGTGGGCCACCCAGGTCTTCATACGTTTATTTTTATACTACAGGTGAGCAAACTTTATCATAAAAAAATCGAAAACATTAGTTATTATTTTTAAGTATTTGATAAAAACAAACAGTTGCAGCTAGAAATATTTTGTAATGCGCGATAGCAAGGCCAATTATTCACGGTTATTCCCAGATAAAATCAATTCGTTATCGTTGAATTTGTAGCCGGAGTGCCCAATAAAGTAAACAAAGGTATCAAACTTTGTAATAAAAGAAAAAAAAAAACCTAGAACATTTGAATTTTTTCCTGTGTGGTCGCGGCGCACAGTGGATCGAAAAAGCCCTTCCTATAGACATAGAACTTTTTTTTTCTAAACATGCTTTTTCTTATTGGAAACCAAGACAGAATCTTATTAGAAGCCCAAACTATATCATATTTTATGAACCTAGGTGATAATGACGCAGAAAAGATTTTTTGAACTTTAATTTGTATGGAGAAAAACATGAAAATCGATATTTTTCGGCTCTCGTGCGAGTGCCCGTTATTTCCTCCGGCATAAATAATGTTCCTATTTTTTACTATCTTTTGACATATAGCACATATGGGGCACTCGATGGACTTCAGGTGAAAAAAAATTAAATATATTTTTAAATTTTCTTTTTGCATTTTATTCATTATACAAGGTACATTACGACCTATAAATAATATTTCAACCCACCTAATTATTGTTACAATTTTAATGTAATATTTCACCTATCATAATAATGAAAATATATAAAATTTTTATATATAGTTAAAGTAAAAGCATAATTATCAAATACAGTCATTATTTTTAAAAAGAAAAGAATAATAATTACAAACTACAAAGGCGATTAAACAATTCACACGAAATAAATATTACTATTTTTTTAGACACAAGGCAAATTTTTCTATATTACAAGTTATCATACACAATAATTATTTAAAAACACGTATTATGTACCTACATATAAGTTACAGAGTTTCTGTAAAACAATTAGAACATATTAAAAGACACATCCATATCAGCATCTGTGTCAGAATCTGTGTCTTCTGGATCAATGAATTAATGTGCTCTGACTTGAGGCACCATCAAATCCCCATTTCGATATTAATATCATTGATTGGTTTGTAATCTCGTCAGGTAAACTTTTTATTATTCTTTTAACAGTTATGTCAAGGAGTGCTTGAAGAGCTACTTTGGCCATTGTATCTGTAACAGTGATTGCGTCTTTCGGAGGAAAGCAATCCATCTTGGCTTGCTGCACTTTGTAATATGATGGATACAAATTTGTAATGCCTTCTTGAATGGCAGATTCTCTCAACGTTATATACTGCCACTTTGGTAGTTTAAGTGACAGTAATAAGCCGAGCGCTTTGGTAGGGGTGAAAACACATTTATTTTTTTCATTTGCTTGTTCCACGATTTTTTCCGCCTCTTTTGGATTCTTTAGAATATGATCTATGGCTGCTGCCAAAATATCTTTACCCTCATTTTTCATATTAGCAATTAAAGCAAAGGCCAATTCTGATTTTTCTTGGCCTTTATAATTATAATTTTCAATCCTTCGTACCTTTTGTTTTGTTCCAAGTTCTGTGAAAGGTTTGCGCGGACTGGGAGCCGTTTTCGTTGATGTTCCAACAGTTGATGTACTCGGAGAGGGTTAAAACAATTCGCCAGCTCACCTGTTTCTTGAATTGCAGTATTTAACTGTTGTGTTGTGGTCGTATATTTTCACGTACACAAGTTGGCCACTCGATATTCTGCTCCAACCAATCTGTATAGTGTTTTTTGAAAGTTTCTGTGTTACATTTTGCAGATTTCCATCTTTTGATCACAGACTGACTAAATCTTCGACAGAATTCTTGGAGAGTGTCTGTATCTTCTTCAGATAAACTCAAATTCTACTGAAATTTAACACTTTCTAACAGTTTTAAATAGTTTCCAAGCTTGCCAGACTGTTTTAGAATCACAAATAGATCCAGATTGGTCACCACACTATGCTTTTCCATTTTTAACTCGAAATTTCACAGATGTTTTACGTAGTAAGTTTTAATATAACTAAAAAAATATTCAGGGCCCTCCATATTTATACTTACTTCATACCGGCTAACGACTACTAGAAAAAACTAGACAATGACAAATTGTTAATTAGGTAAGTACCTACTTAAATAACATCAATTTTTAATAACAAAGCAAAGGGGCTTAAGGAATTCTTAGAATAATAATACAATCATAAGTGACGGGTTAGCAGGTAGTTCAAGATAAGTAGGTAAACCTCTGCAGTAAATTTTGTAACAATGATAAGGTCAAGTACCTAACTTAATGGCCCCTTGTAAATTTAAGAAAAAAATATACAATAGGTATCGTCTTTAACGGCTAAATATCATAAAACCACCATATAATATGGAATTATCAGGTAAAATTACAAAGTATGGCTGGTGAAATATTGCATTAAAACTGTAACAATAATTGGGTGAGTTGAAATATTATTTTTAGGTCGTAATGTACCTTGTATAATGAATAAAATGCAAAATGAAGATTTAAAAATATATTTAATTTTTTTTCACCTGAAGTCCATCGAGTGCCCCATATGTGCTATATGTCAAAAGATAGTAAAAAATAGGAACATTATTTATGCCGGAGGAAATAACGGGCACTCGCACGAGAGCCGAAAAATATCGATTTTCATGTTTTTCTCCATACAAATTAAAGTTCAAAAAATCTTTTCTGCGTCATTATCACCTAGGTTCATAAAATATGATATAGTTTGGGCTTCTAATAAGATTCTGTCTTGGTTTCCAATAAGAAAAAGCATGTTTAGAAAAAAAAAATTCTATGTCTATAGGAAGGGCTTTTTCGATCCACTGTGCGGCGCCCCCACAAGTACCTGCGGGATTATCCATTATTTACCGGACACCCTGTATGGGTATGCTGGTTCCACGGCAATAGTTTAATGAATTCAAGGGCCCACCCACATAGTCAATATCTATTTTAGAGCATAATTTATAATTACTAAGAACCAGTTTCCAATTATCTCATAATAACATATTATGTACACGTGTACACCAATAAGAACGTCAAACGTTTGGTTTAGTTAGATTCAAACTAACTAAACCAAACGTTGCATCGAGAAAATAATGGAGCAAAAATAGACTTCTCAAATTAGAGTCCTACACCACCACTAAAACCAGCAACAAGTTACCGGCTAGTCTTTCGTCTTCCGATACTGCTGTGAATCTAGTAAGCTGTGGAAGCTCCCAAGGTTCATAATCGTAACTCTGAACACCGGCGGCTGTCCGGTTATACATATAGAAAGGGCTAAGTAGCTAGATATTTTTTCGGTAGTTAGGTACCTACTGTTTTAGTAGTAGGTTAGGTACACAGCTGCTGAATATTCGTTACAAAATAAAGATACTTTCTATGGAGTATGATTTTACACTGCATTTGTACATATACTTACCTACCATAAATAATTACGATTAAACATCAACATAATATGCCACGTAACATTTGTACTAAGCCGAAAGGGCGTAACCCTCTAGCAGCGGTAGAAGAGTAAACGTTAAAGGGGTTACCAAGTGATGCAGCCCTCCGTCCAATTTAAGTGGTTAAATTGGCTATAAGTCGTGTAGATAAGGAATGGGATTGAAAATTAAAATCAAATCAAATATGATCTACGCGGGACAGCATTCTGTCCCGTTATCATTATCAATCCCATTCTTACACGTCATAAGTATATTATAATAATCACACTCGAGTTAAAAATAAACTAGGTACTTACTTAGGTAAATTGGAATCGCGGGAACTAATGGGGAATGTACAGATTGACTCGTTATACACGCGTTTATTGCGTATAGAACTAACTAAAAGTAACTTTTTTTCAAAATCAACATATTTTTTCTTCTTTCTACTGATTTAGTTAAATTCGACCTTGCAACACTGTTTCCAAACAAGATCCAAAAAGTTTCGAAATTCGTCGTTATTTCCTTACCCTTTTTTATCTCGGGCTCGCTTTGCTCGGCGTTACTTCGCTTGTCGTAATTTTTTTACGAACCACCGCAATAGTCCTCACCAATTTCCGCGGCTCTCTCCGCTCGCTGCCATTGTTTTTTACTATTCGTTTTGTTGCCCACTTCCGAAAAGAAACCAAAAATTTCGGGCTCGCTCGGCTCACCGTTATCTTTTCTTCCTTACCTTTATTGCTAACCCCGTCAAACCAATCTGGTAATCTCTGACAATCACCTCACCGCAATAAAGCTAACTAAAAGCATGAACATTTAAGCGGCTCGCTTGGCTCGCCTACATTTTTCTTTATGATACGATGAAGTACCTATTTCAACAATTCTACGGGTTTTACTACAATTTTTTTTCATTTTATTGCACCTTGGCGCCTGATATAGGCCCTGTACGTATCAGTTTTTATCGCGCGTCTACATGTGGGGGGCGCGCGGGCGCCTGGGTATGAGTAGCTCACGGCAGCTACATGGGCTAGTGCTGCTCCTGGGATAGAAGGTCACTCAAATATCATCGAGTGCAAGAAAACCAACCATATTCGCCAATGTTAAAAAACAAAGGCATGGGCGCGGATAACACACTAACTAGATCAACTCAAATACATCCGGGTCTCCACGAACCACCGTTCGTGGAACCCGATATGGTGTTACCGAAACGCAAAAGCTAAAATGAAGAAGGACTAATCGGAAGCAAAGATGCTTTTAGTCGGTAAGGTTTCAGCTTTTTGCCTTTGATGCTGTGTAGATAGATAGATGTGGTGATAGGTGTTGTGTGGTGCGGCTTAGAATTAGTACCACCCCATCTCTTCCCGCGGGTGCCGTAAGAGGCGACTAAGGGATATCCACCGGGGGTGGGCAGCACCCTGCAGAACAATTCTACCACCGAACTGCGATCCCCAACCCGCATGCCCAGCGTGGGGATTATGGACATTACCTCCCGTGAGATAAAAGCCAATAAGGCGATTTTCAGGGGGAGGCCTGGATCCAGCAGTGGACCAATATAGGCTGTGAAGGTGGAGGTGGAGATATATAGATAGATAGATCATTTATTCATTAAAAAATTCGTTAAAAAAATTTGTTAGCAATGCCTTATAGCCTATGCTAGGTTTTTCTAAGCACTGGGTTATCTTCTTTTTTAAGTCTGAAATCAGTTTACGTGTGAAAATGTCCAGTACTATTTATTTATTTATTATATATTTATCTAAATGTTTATACTTAGCTATATTTATTCGTTTAGTGCACTAACATATTGTCTATTTAGGTCCTATGACTAAATTTTATTTATTTATTACATAATGTTGTAGATAATACCAAGAAACAAGCATTAACTAGTGCTATCAACGAAAATGAGCAGATCCGGAAAAAGGTGCATCGAATCTTTCTTCCGAAGCACAAATAGATAGGTTTAAAGAGATAGGTTTAAGAGAATAGGTTTAAGTATAACACACTAACTAGATCAATGTATGATAGCGACGCCAAAATAATGGCACAATACCATGAAACTCTTGCGGAATTTGTACACATTAATCCCATTGAACGATGAGAGGATTAACCCTGCTAATACAATAGATGGTACGTCGAAATCTTAAAAGCTGCATGTCAACACTAACTAATCTGATCATATATTGTATAAATATATACTCGTATATATAGCATGTTTTGCTGACAAATCGTCTATTTGCTGATTTACTGCAGACCCCTCATGCACAAAATCACGCACAGTTATATAGCGGAAAATAAAACAGAGGTTAAAACTAAAACCCGACTACTTAAAGTTTTGGTTGCCTGGAAGAAATAGCTTTAAGCGATAAGGCCGCCAGTTCCATTGCTGTTCCCTACATTATATTTAATAAGTACTATCTGTTTTATAAGATGATGAATAAAGCATTGTCTATCTATCTATCTATCTATCTAAAGTTGTAAACAAGCGTTCAATTAATTGTCAAATATAGTTAATTATGTTCAAACGTTCCACGTACCATTTCCTCCTTTTTTTGAAGTCGGTTAAGAATTATAGACAACGAATCGTTGTCTATTAATACTTAGATAGTCGGAGGCGCCCAAGCTCAACTTTGTAAGTAAGTATCTAGGGAGGCCGACTACCTATGAACTATGAATAGAGAACGATGATATTGAAACGGTAATACTATATTGCCAGTTATTTGAGCGCTTGTTTACCACTTTTTAACCGATATCTATAAAAGGAGGAGGTTCTCAATTCATCTGTATGTATTTATGTATGTATCTCCGCAAACGGTTAAATATAATAATAATATAAGATTATGAGGTCTGATTGGCTAACTTAAGAAGACTTATACTACATTATTTTTGTAAGCATATTTAATAATAATAACATTGATATTTTCGTACCCCACTTAGAACCCGCAATCTCGTTAGACCTTCCATTTGGCTGCCTTCACAAGTTATTATATCTCACAAATGAAACCCTTCACAACGTGCACAATTTAATAATATTGGAATATGTAATTGGAATTTTCAAACCTTACGACCCCGCTATCTCGTTTGACCCACTATTTCGTCTGACTACACAATATGTTATGTAAAGCACAAACGAAATCATTCACATCGCTCCACACGAGCATATTTACTAACATTAGAATTGTCGAACCTTAACTTAGACCCCTCTATCTCGTTCGAACCACCATTTTGTAAGACGACACATATTTTTGATCAGAGTGAGCGAAGCGAAAGAAGATCTGAGTGGCAGCTTAGGTGATTTGGCTGCGTGGTTTAAATAGCCACTTCGAGCATAACTGTCCAACCGTTAATCCGATTTGCGTGAAATTTGATAGGTGTGCTGCTAAGACTTGTAAAATTTGCTGATAACTTAGTAAGATCAAATCCGTCGAGGGGTTATTGAGGTAAGGGGGTCCAAATGGGACTAAAATCAATCAATTCGATCATGTGGGCGTCAATGCTGCAGTTATTGGCAGAACAATCGTAGCTTATTTTTCCATAATTCTGTTTTCTACGAAACATTCCGCTTATATATTTTTTCGGGAATCTTCTATGAATACAACGCAGTCGAATTACAATTATTTTTGTAATAAATATTATTTCTTTCTTATTTACTATAGATCGTAGCAGACGGAACTAACGCTAACCACAAAGACTACGTATGCCTGTAATTATGAAGTATCCACGATATGAGTATAAATCGGTACACCTGCGGTCTCTACGGAGGCGAATGCCATTCAATTATTCAAAAAGCCCGCAAGTCGTGTCGGTCTACCGTCCTATCGGATTATAGTAAAAGAGAGTGCACCTTTGTTAGCGCACAATCTGTGGCTCTTTAATAATTATGTCCTACGCATAGCTCTCCGTTGAGACTGAGCGCCGTGTCCGAAATTCGGCGTCATGACAACAGCTCAGCTTCACAAATAGCATTACTGGAATTCACTAATTTAGAACATATCGAATCATCCTCAAAGCTTTACGTGCTACCGATTCGAGCGAAGCTAACAAATGGGCTGATTGCTTTCCTAATATTATTTCAGTCGTTATTAATACACCGAATGAAACTACGTGACATAAGCCTTATGATTAGATGTTCGCTCGCAGCCACAGCAATCATTTGAATACATTTCTGTGTGCGCAGCAACAGCAGAGATTAGGTATTGTTTTACTGCAGGATGTTCCATTACGATTTATATAGAACACACGGGCGGGGATACATGAGGCAACTCAATCTATAAATAATGATGCTGCTGTAGTGTGAATCGTCAACCATTATTTATTATACAGGAGGCAACTCAATCTCATATATATTCCATATATATTTTTTCATAGACAGGTAATCTGTCAGAAGTCAGGAGAAGATTTTAAACGATACCGGTCATAGAACAAAATATTTTTAAACTTTATCTAAATACTTAAAAATGTATTAAACTTTTAAAATTATTACGTCGCTGCTGGCTGCTGCCATTCCGGCGTGAACTGAGCCTATGTTCGAAGCAAAGATAAACTTCCTAGGAGAGACGAGTTATAGTCTGTACACGTATATAATAAAGAACAAAATTTTTATTAACTGGGTGAGCTTGGATCGAGTTTCACTAATAGGTCACTAGATGGTAGGGGCTGTGATAAAATGAAAAGTGGATAACATTATAGAAGATATCTTGGGAATACACAAAGACTGACTCTTATGCAAGGTCGCTAACGAACAAAACAATCATCAAAGCAAAAATTTCCAGCTAGTGTTCAGCTCAAGGAGTATTATCCAAGTCGATTCCTCTTTGTACCTACGACATATAGTGCACACTTGTGCACTATATGTCCTACGCACATGGCTAGTCTCCGTTGAGACTGACCGCCGCGCGCGTGGCCGAAAAATGCATCATTATTGATCATGTGAGTGCCTGCCTAAGGCGGCTTTGTATTTTTTTGTCAAACAGGATGATCATAAACTAAACAATACTGTATACGATGTTTCAATTTTTAATAATTAATTATACTGCGTCCACGCGTTTATTTTCTTTGACTTAATAAATGAATGCAACATTTCATGGAATCTGTTTCTTTTTAAAA
The DNA here is from genome assembly GCA_963662085.1 of Eupithecia inturbata. NCBI lineage: Eukaryota > Metazoa > Arthropoda > Insecta > Lepidoptera > Geometridae > Eupithecia > Eupithecia inturbata. The sequence continues at coordinate 12,713,075 of OY759176.1, forward strand.
ATAGTATTGCCTAATTGTCGACTCGACCGATAATTTATCGGGACTAACGACAGCTTCGATATTAAATCGAATTAGCAAGGCCCCTACGAAATGAAAGAGTGCCTGCTCATTAATAACATTGAGGTGTGTAAAACATTTATCAAGAAACAATTCTAAAATAAAATTATATGTTTTTCTTTTGAAATATTCGTGGCCAAACCATAGATATCAACATTTAAACCGCCAATACTTACGAACGGCTACTTTATTGGTACCGGCCAAGTGCGAGTCACTCGCACACTGAGGGTTGCGTAACATCTAATAAAACTATTTCGCAAAAGAAGCCCTAATAACGGTGGTTTCATGAATCGAAAAAAGCCACCATGACGCGGTCACCCTTCCAAATACTCACCGCGCCCAACGCAACGTTGCGGTACTCAAAAGTGCATGACGCGGTCACCCTTCCAACTACTCATCGCGCCTAACGCAACATTGCGGTACTCAAAAGTGCATGACGCGGTCACCCTTCCAACTACTCACCGCGCCCAACGCAACGTTGCGGTACTCAAAAGTGCATGACGCGGTCACCCTTCCAACTACTCACCGCGCCCAACGCAACGTTGCGGTACTCAAAAGTGCATGACGCGGTCACCCTTCCAACTACTCACCGCGCCCAACGCAACGTTGCGGTACTCAAAAGTGCATGACGCGGTCACCCTTCCAACTACTCATCGCGCCCAACGCAACGTTGCTGTACTTAAAAGTGCATGGATGTAATTAATTGCATTTGTAATTTGAAATTCATTTTGAACGACAATTACATTATGTAAAGACCTAATAATATGTACATAATAAGTGCGCGCTAGTTTTATACCACAGCATTAAAAAATTTATGAATGAATACTTTATTGCACTTAAAACATATCAAAATAAAAACCTTATGTCTACATTTAAAACATAATCAGTACAAACATACTCGTAGAGATAAACATAAAATAAACATAGATACCTATATCATTATTTTTAGTAAAATTATTTGCTAAACCAATTGTGACTGGCGCGCCGAGGGGTTCGAACTTTTGTCAGATATACAAATACATTGTGGTACCAGTTTCATCAGTTAGCTTCGCTATCTGATGAATATCTTAAAACAGTAGGTAGGTAAGGTACCTCATACGTACGTACGTACGTTCGTATTCGTACATACATTTCTGATGGATCGCTCTTCAAACTTTGGGGATATTGGGGTAGTGGTAAATTTTTCAATTATTTTAAAGGTACATTAAAGCATATAAATTGAAGTATATAAATTGAATTGTTTTGAAATGTACAAATCGAGACCCTTGTAAAATTCGTTTTTTTGACCATTTTTCAAAACCTGTTCTACTTACTGAGTTCGCCTTATTTTTTCTGTATTATAATATAATTATATCTACAAACATTATAATTTGATACCCCACTTGATGAAGAATTTTTCAAAACAAGTTCTACTAACACTCTTCGGTTCGATGCATATCTACAAACGCTACATACAATTCAGATGTATTGCTCTGCTTACTTCGGAGCTAGAGGGGAAACGGTAAAATGTTCAAAGTATTTCTCAGAGTATGAAATCTAGAAATAAATCAGAAACTGTCTTAAAAAGTATAAATCAATACTTTTTAATTGATAGCCCACCCGATACCGTAGCCCCCCCTCCCCCTTGAAAATGTTTTTCACACTTGTTGAACAATTTCAAAAACAGCTCAACTAACATTCTTCGTCCTATTTTCCTGTAAAATATATAGGCTTAGAGTCTGCGACCGCCAGATGACCCAACTTCATAATCGGTGATTGGTCTGTGTTGGTGTATGTGTGTTTCCGTGTCAGTGTTTAATTATTAACAATTTGACCTTTTCTACGTGTACATTTATTGTATTTATGGAAATAAAGAGATTTTGATTTTGACTTTGACTCTGCGTATGCCCGCCACATTGGTAGGAACGGCATACGCAGACAAATTCTCAGCATTTATAAAATAACGAAGGTCTGGCGGTCGTAGGCTCTCCAATAGATGAATTTCTACAAACACTTTCCCTGCAGACGAAAAGATCGATTGCTCGCTCATGAAATAAATACATACAAAAGTCGACACGATCACGTTACCGATTATAATCAATCAAGCATTGTATAAGACTTACGAATTCAAGCTGCTTCAAGTACAGCATCGGGTTCTCGTTGGTGTCGAAGAGAGACTTGCCGTTGTTGTAATACGCGAAGATGATCATCCCGAAGGAGAACATATCGGATAGCAAGTTGATTTGCGCCGTTTCTTGCGTCTCGGGAGCTGGAAAAAATGTCATCTTTAGCCCCGATAACAACGTAAAACAACGTCGAGGGTGGACGTTAAAAAAAGATTCAGCATTTAATACCTACATTCGATTTATATCGGCTGTAGGTAAATGCTGAATCTTTTGTCAAAAACTGAAAAATTACTTTCTTAGTCAAAAAATATTCTGGAATTGCCCTGTGACAACGTAATGAATAAATGCCCTGCTACTAACGAAACTCGAAATAAAAATATTAAACTACGTGTTTAGGTTCTATGGATTTTACTTTTAAATTTGTTTGGAGTTAACTGTGTTATTGAAACACAGTCAATTGAATTACACTCCGTTTATGTTGTAGGAGGGACAGCAAGTAAAAAAAAAAGTACTATAATATTTAAATAATACTTGATAAAACAGGGCCCATTGTGTTGCTGCTGATATACTACTACTCACGATATTTTGCAACTAGTGCCTGTTACCTGCATAATCAAGGTTTGGTTGCGAGGTCCACGTGAACCTCGGGTTGAACGCTTCGTGCCCCATGAGAGCGCTGGGGTCTATGGTGGTTATGGGCTCTGAAAACGTATACATCTGTCAAGACTTAAAATATCAAATTCTCTTTATCCTTTTTGTATAAAGGGGTAATGGCACATTACATATTTATTTATAGCGTAGGTATTTGGATTTTGCGTACCTGAATCTATCTGCCAATTTTTTCATAAATCTTATTATAATTTTTAATAATGTAATACGGTTATAAAGGCTAGCGGAATACGTTTTTCTTCTCTCGGAATTAGCTACTAGGAGTTGGAACGACGTTATATTAGCTAGCTACATAGAAGCTATAAACATGTCACGTTCCATTGTGACTGCAAAACGACAAAATTATAGAGCAACTAGCTGCTGCCCGCGGCTTCGCACGCGCTTTTCAAGTAGCCTATGCCCGTTTCCGGAATACCATTTACCTCCCTGTCAAAATCCCTTTAGATCCGATTAGCCGTTTAGGCGTGAAAAGGTAACAGACAGACAGATAGACAGACAGAGTTACTTTCGAATATTTATTAGTCGGATAATGTTGTTTTGCCTCTTCAAAATACCTCAGCAAAATATAATAAAAAATTCTCACCAAAGAATTTATAGTGAGGCTGCAAACTTCGCTTTCATCAACAGGTTGTTTGCTTTGCTCTGATCTGTTGTTTGTCTGGTAAACTTGACTACAGTTCATTCTTATCGAAGAACAAAAACTTCTGATGCAAACAAAGGTAACAAACAAAGGAAAAACAAAGATAAAGTAACTACATCGGTATCGTTAATGGACACATACCTACCAGGAAAGTTGTTATCAAAGGAAGAATAAAGAAAACCGTACAAAATAATATTGAAGTTGTACACCTTAGAAATTATATTATACTTCACGCTGCTTTTCATAGTGCCTGCATTCTTTAGATGAATTAAGACATGAAAAAACTCACGCTCAAATAGCATTTTCGAAGTGTTGTAGTAAACTGGAACAAAACTTTTACAGTTCTAAGAAATCTACTCTCAGCGGAATCTGACCTTGTATTTTATTCAGCTTCGAAAGCTATAATCTACTCACACTCACATCCAATTTTGTATAACCTTTACCCAAGCAGGGTGCTACCGAAATAACGATCTCAGAGGTCCCAAATTAAATACAATAAGAAATAGTATTATAAAATCTGTACTTTGGTATTACAAATGTATTATTTTGATAAACGTGAAAGCGCCGATAATATCAAAGTCCATTATGAACCTAGATTGAAAAGTTCCTCACCCCCTTATGAATGAGCTTGAGCTAAAATTTATTTAAAATTTCTGCACCAACGTGCAACTGCAGAAAACGGAAGAGCATTTGCTCCTAAAGTATCCTGTAAGGCCCGGACTCCACCAAAGCGGAAGCGCGACCAGAGGAGAGTAGATGTGTTTTAAATAACAAATATAACGTCGTTATTCAGACATCTCCTCTCCACTCAGCTTCAGAGGATACTACCGAGCGATGGTATCCACTGAACATTTATTCATCTCAACAAATGTCCAACGCTCGCCGCACGCAGCTCAGTTCCGCTCTAGCCAGGACACATATCCGCTTTAGGCTGCCTGTCCATTGATGCGGAGCGAGGCAACGGAGCGGAGATTTTAAGCAATTGTAATGGATAATATTGAATAATATCTCTGCTCCGCTGCCTCGCTCAGCATTAAGGGATATGCAGCCTTAGCCAGCACACATCTCCGCTCAAGTCTAGCCAGTACGCATCTCCGCACAGCTTCGGTGGATACCCCCTAGCTGAAAAACGTATCTTCTCGTCTCCGCTTCGGACATCTCAGCACATCTCCGCTTTGGTGGGGTCCAGGCCTTACATGATGAAGCAAATGCTCATCGCATCGTATTTACAGTTGCACGTTGATGCGCCCGGTAGAACTTACATTTTAATTAGAATTCAAAATGTCGAGTGAAGTCGAGTGAATTTATTTGTATTTTTTGTAGTTGTACTAGAGATACAAATGTGTGTCATTTGTACTACCAGTTGTACTTCTTATAGTACTATTGACACGGAGGCCCGAATTTAAACGTGGAAGAACATTCACCAAAGATGTCCCTCGCCACCCGACAACCAACAGTAGAGACCGAATAAATGGTCAAAAATATAAATAAAACATTGTTTTAGCAGATCGTCGTGTCACGAAGTGTCAAGAAACAAAAACTTCCACTGGTAGTGTGCATAGTATTTTACTCAACCGCTTTGGGATGAAAAAACTGGGTCCCCAAAATGCTTACCGTTGCACAAATACAAACCACGCTGTACATTTCTCGAGCTTCTTTTGAAATGTTACCACAAGATCCTGATCGTTTTGTATCTCGATTTACAGTATGAAACAAAAGAGCGTGACTGGCATAAGTTATAAAAAAAATTAAGTCTAGCATTGGAAAATAATAAAGCACGTAGTAAATTATACGTACTTAGATGCTTTATTATCAGTAAGGTGTCCAGTCTCCTCCGTTGTCCATGATAGCCTGGCATCTTCGAGGCATGCTTTCAACTAATTTTTCTGCGTATTAACGCGATAGTGGCCATAATGGCCTTTAAATTGCGAGTAGGCGGCCGTTAGCGATTTTTTCCTCGAAGTGTATACTTCATCGACAACGCCCAAAGTTCTCAATTATTGAGTTTGCGTCAGGAGATTGTGAGGGCCAATCCAAGACCTCGATGCCCTTTATCTTGTTTCCACGCGGTGCACAGCGGACTTCGGTGTTTGGGGTCATTGTCTTCTTGTAATATTCATATTCATTGGGCTGCATTCAAATATCTGATAAAAAATTTCAAATTGCCACGATTTGAGAAGCATCCCCAAACATACATCTTTACCGGATTTTAACAGCAACTTTGTTTAATAGTTCGCTCGACAAGTCTGTTATCGGCAGTTGACCAAGCACGAGGCTCACCTCGTGCTTGGTCAACTGCTATCCTTACTACTACTATCTCAATACTAGTTGCCCAAGACGAAGAATCGTCAGAAAGATTACCTTGTCCCAGTCGCGGTCTTTGTGTTCTTGTGCCCGGGACATTCTTTAACATTCATTTTATTTCAACGTTCTTTTCTGAAAGGAGCGGTTTCTTCAATGTGTTTGGTATTTTAACGTAATCTCCATATTTCATATTTAGTCGTTTTTATTGTGCAAATCGCACAAATAAATGTAGATTTTTCAAAAATAGGTTAATTATCCGCTTATCCTCGGCAGACGATGTCTTCTTTTTTACCACGTTTTGGTGTTTTGTTTCTAAATATCGGTTCGCCGACTTGGTCACGAACGCCTTTGACTTATTCATATACTTTGCAGCCTGAACGCGTGATATTTTTGGTACTTTAGGATGCGAACAAAGGAACACTGCCTCATAGCGGGAAGCATACGCGGCACTCATCTCGGCAAATGTGCACTCTGTGCGAAGTGAACACGAAAACTAGATACTTTTTATTATGAATTAAGGGCAAAACGTGGGGGGGCTACTTGCTCGTTTCTTTTGTTTTGCAAAAAGGCTCGTCACGTTTTTGTGAATCATACTGTATTGTATAACCATGGATGAAACGTGGTTTCACCATTACGATTTAGAAACAAAATTATAGTCTTTAAATAAAATAAAAATTCTTTATTTCAGGCTGTTGTGGTCCATAGAAAGCGCACTTCCAAAATTTTAATACACAATTTTAACATATGTAGTTTTAATACACAGTTTAGAAAAATTAAGAATATGACCAACGTAAACTAAGAAATCAAATAATATCTGTTAAATATCTTTTCCTTTAATATATTTTTTTGTAGTTTCTTAGTGTGCAATAAAGTGTATTGTATTGTATCCCAAAAATTCTTCTTGAATTATAATTTACCCCGAGTGTGAGGGCTTACGCACTACGTAAAATACTTTGTTGACAAGGGCAGGTGTGCACTCAGTGTCAGATGTAGGTTGCAACCCTACCCAATGCCGCAGGAATCGGCCGTTCAGGTCTTCCGCCATCGCTGCTAGGAGGCTGTTGCGGCTGGCGCGCAGGCGACGCAGCGCGGTGGCGCAGCGAGCTCGTATCACAGCTGGGAAGCTGTCCACGCCCGCGTCATTAAACATGCTCGGCGCACTACCAGCTGCAGCGTGGCAGCCGTTATTGAATTGTACACAAAGGGCACTCATAGACCTTTTAGTGTAGTTAGTTCACAGGCTACTTGTATAAAGGGATGTGCAAAACGCTTTATGTAAATAATGTTATTTTAACAGGAACCGAACAACAGTGAAATGTTGTTCAGTTCCTGTGCTCAGGACGAAGAGTTAAAAAGATATGCAAAGTGTATCATGCTAAAAGGAGAGAGCCTATATCGAAAATTAAAAACACTTTTAACGAAAGTTACCGGCACGGCAACATACTCATACTCACTTTTTATTAAACGGCCCTCGTACCTATGTCCTGTACTATATATCCTATACCTGGCTAGTCTGACTTGTTTCCACTAAGCATCATATGAGCAATTTGTCGTTTCGGATTCCGTTTCCGAGCGGGAGAACAAAGCGTAAAGTAAAACCGTTTACAGTAGCGCACCAAAAGGCATGAAGTTTCCCGGGGTACACATTTTAGGTGGAGTGTTAATTATTTCTTTACTTATTTATTAAATTAGGTAGAATTCTTTAAACGTTCGTTGCTCGGGGTCCTAATTATTTAATTGCGGCTTCGTTCTTTATTGTTAAATTATTCGTAGTTAGTAGGTATAAATAAAGATTTATTGTTATGTCTATTCGTTACTTGTTTTACGTTCAACATCTATGGCAAAGGTGTATTAAATACTGCAGATCAATATTATAATGAAAAGCTCTGTTTTACGGACCACTTCAAAACGAGAACATTATGTATAAGCGCTGGTCGATTTAATTAACGTCGATTAATCCAGTCGGTTATTAGACAGCTTTTACAGCTATGAGGCATTCTTAGCCTGTAAAAGCGATTAAATGTTATTATCTAGCTAGTTAGTAGATAAACTATTTGTATAAGTTTTTTTTAATTTAATTTAAATATATTATATAATTTGTAATACCTATGTGTTTTTTGAGAAAAATGTGTATTTTAGATCTTATACGAGATTATTTCTTTAGTAAAAAATGGTATTTACTTTTTGACTTTAATTGAATTTAATGTACCTACGTACCAACATTGTGTAAACATTGTGATAAGTAAGTTAAACAAATGTGACGTGATATTATTGATATTTACGAAATAAATGATTATGATTATTATTGCTTACTGATTGCAGTAATTGATTCATTCTACTGAATAACATGAATCTTAAATGCTGCGCAGCGGACAGAGGCCTACCTGATATTAAAAAGCAACCGACGTACTCTATAGACCTGACAGCGGATTTAATTGCACTAAAGTTTAAACTTACTGAGAAATTCCAATCCGAAGAGTTTCCAAATACGCTTTTTGGTGATGATTACGTTTTGAGGGCACACGTTGGTGTGGACCACGTGCATGTCGTAGTGCAGACAGTTGAGGGCATCAATGATCTGCAAACAAGCGTGTTATTTGATATCAATCGTTATTTGTTCAACACGAGAGCAAAACGATTTTTTGTTGAGTGTGCCGACAATAAATCCCGAGCTAGCGAAGCAGTCTAGAATGAAATCACGAGCGTAGCGAGTGTCTTTAAGTAGATTGCAGATTGCTCAGATAGCGAGGGATTTATTATAAAATAAGTATCATTTTAGATACATACATATGTGCTGATTATTTATACCAAAACAAAAAATTAATTCAAAAAAAATGATGTCCTGAATAGTATTAGTATGGATTGTATTGTTATTATTTATTTAAAAAATCGTTCCATCCTTATGCAATAAAGGTCTGTCTAGTGTCGGTGGTTATAGTGCGGTGCCACTTTTTTTTATTATATTTGATAAGAAGTTATAAATAAACGTGTTATCATAAACAAAGTACATAACTTTGTTAGTGGACGAAACAAATGCGAAGTATGATACTATGTACGGAATATTATTTACTCAACGTAAACTGAATGGCGCAATTTTGTAAAATGCCTAGCCGTTTTACGAACGGACCTGTTCTACGATCCGACAGCGACATATGTATCACAATAAAAGCAAGAATAAACCTATTTTCTGAATTTACGGAACACAATAAAATATAACTTAATAAAGAGTGAAAACGTCGGTCGGTTGGAAGGTATAATTTGGGTGCCCCCCATCGATTTTCCTTCTCATACGAAAAATATTAACAGAAAAGGCTGTGTAGTGGTTCTTCCGTTTCGGAATCAATTTGGAGGGATTACTTACGTAAGCGAGCTTCGGAATGGGTCGGATAATTAAACGCGCGCTATAGTGTCCAGCCAATTTCGGAATGAAATGGGCGACGCAATAGTAGTGAGTATATTTACACGAACACGGGCACGCTTTTGATCCTATCTGTATCTCAGACATCAAACCTACAGGTTTGTAATTTTGCCATGTCTAGTAAGATGCATGAAAATAGTAGGAACGCCTAATTTTATTAACACATTATATAAGGTTCTTGAGTTATGATTATAAACCTATTATTTTAAAATTTAACACATTACATTTAATAATAACCCAAAACTGTAAAACAAAAACATGGAAAAATAAGATACCTGCTCATACAACAAAAGATGCGGGCGTGAAACATTAGATCCGCCACAAAGTCAAATTTATTTACAAATAAAATAACACTACTTTGGCCTAAAAACTGTTAAATCATATTAATTTATAATTATTAGTTTCGGAATGATCGTTAAAATGTGTAAGCGATCGTGTAAACGAACCTTGGGTTTCAATTCGGGACCAAACGTTGCATTAGTTTCATAAATTCATAACTAGATGTTGCTAGTAAAGTGTACGAGCCAGAGCTCGTACGCTGTAAGTGCGATCTAGAGATCGCACTGACGAAATAACACAGGTTTGAACAACCTCCATCAGTCGGTTTAGAAGGGTTGGGCAATTCAAATGATTGCATGGTTGATAATTACTGTTGTTTTATACTGAAAAAGCCTGATTTAAGAAAAGCGCGTCTCTTATGTACATATAGGAAATTTACTTATGGTCCTGGGTTGCGGGTTAAAAAGTACCTATGCTTAAACTTATCAAAAAGTAATAAAATCTAATCAAAAACATATATATGAAAACTAGCCAAGTTCGTTTAGATAGATTCGTTTAGATCGTTTAGATAGTGGCTTCACCGATAAAAGAGCTGAGATTATACCTCTATAGAGAGGTGCCAAGTTTCATAGCAGTTCATAATTTTAATTGGTTACGTTCTTTCATTATTTGTGTCTTGGCCAGTCCAACATTAGCACAAATGTGGTGGATATAAACTTGCCAAGAAATGAAATGAAATGAGAAGTCACTTCGAGCACGAAGTAACTATTATTTCACCATACAGCAAAACACCCAAGCTGCTCTTATGAGATATTCGTTCGCTCCGATCAATGAGAGCCAAAAGGCGCTTATCAGTCCTATGTCCATGAAATGACTAGGCTGTTGATGTGTAAAAAAAATAATAACCTGCAGTAAGCCGTAGCGTAACTCCACTTCCAAAAAGAAGCACTCGATAGCGAAGGGTGGTAGTTTTGGCCTCTTGTACTTTTTCTTTTTTCCGCCTTCTTTGAAGTGGCTTGGCATAACTGGCTCTCTGTCGAACACCGATTCCTGCCAAACGTGAATTCAGAATAAAATTAATTTATACACAGAAAATTGGGTCTAAACAGGCCTACTGAAGTCCAGATTGGTGAATATTTGGTAAAAGAAGATGGGTAAATAATAAAACACTTTCAGTGCCAATGACGCACATGGCGATGTTCGGCTATCTGCCCCAGCGCAGCGGGGCGCGCCGGTTTATTCCATTCAGTCCTACTAGTAGTTCGATAATCTAACTGTTTGGACAGAAATATTCCAAAGACTAATCGAAATTTTTGAATACGCAGATTTTATTCCAATTAGAACTACTATGAATATTACGGAAAAAGATCCGCCCAGTAGGTACTAAACATATGTATTAATACTTACCTTTTTGTTATATTATTATCAATCCTCTTTGACAAACTACTGTTTTATAAAAGATAATCAATATGAATTATAAATTGGTTGTCATCACCATGTTTGTCATGAGTTTAATGAAGAATGATCCGTGAAGGATGTGAATAAAAATGGAAGTTGAACGGGAAAACTTGACGAGTGTTGTGTTTTTAAAGAGAGGAAGGGATAATGCGCTGCTTTATGAACGATATCAATACTATAAAAACAAAACGTATGTAAATGGTTCAGCAGTATGGAAATGTTCACTAAACAAAAAAACAAATGTGTTGGTTAAGTAACAGTGCAGGTAAAATATTTTATTGGTGCGCAATTTTGTGTTTTAATTACGAAAATTTGAAAGCCACTATGACTCTTTTTTTTTCCAGGACAAAACCATACTGAAGTTGAAAATGCATAGCAATAATTGCAGTCGGAATTTTGCAAAAAATTACATAGATATAAAAATCCACAAAGAGAACTCAATCAATTCTGGGGTGGGTATGATATGTAAAATTCCAGCATTTCAGTCTGTCATAAGTACCTTATATAATAAAATGCTGTTGGTATGCAAAAAACATGGTTTTAAAATGTTGAGGACGTAATTGTACCCCTCCCCCCCCCCCCCCCCGGAATCAATCCTTGCAGATTACTATTGCGACGAAGTATTTATTTTAGTATGTGACGGAAACTTTTCGATCATGTCCCAAGCCCTTTATGCAAGTATACCTTGCATGGTGATATCGGCGCTGATATACGCTCAGATGTCATCAAGAATAAAAGAAGCACACGTGACCTTGTTTGAGATAATTAAATCCCAAATTTCTGATTGGTCACCCATAAAGTTCACAAGTGATTTCGAGCAATCCTCGATAAATGCTATACTGACAGTATTTCCGGATATCACAACTAAAGGATGCTACTATCATTTTAGAAATAGTGTTTGGAAAAAGGGAAAAGAACTACAACTTACAAAAAATACAGAAAACCGACGGATTGTTGCCTTGTGCGCTGTTTTGCCCTTACTTCCAAGAGATAATACTAAATTGGGGTGGAATTATATTAAAGAACTTATAGACGTCAATTACATAAAAATGTGTTCCCTGGCATCATACATGTCAATGTTCAGGTTCAAAAACGATAAGTTCATTGATTCTTAGTGTGTGGCGAAACCGATGCGTTTCGCCAAAGACAATCAATTTTAATGAGGGTGGCATGTAAAAATAAACAATGAAAGCAGAAGAAAAGGAAGAAAAGGCCACTTTAATGCAAATATTAGAAGTATTTACAGATGATGCCGCTTTATATTACATTTTAAGAACGCAAGTTGAAAACGATGTCGCACCATCTAAAAGCAGAAGCAGAGAGCATCCTGAGAGATCAGCACTTTAGAAATGTCCAATTGATGCTATAGGTAGATGATGAAATATCGGTAAGTCATTGTTGGGAAATGTTGACATAAAATTAAAGAACAAAAACTGCAGCAGATACGGGTAAAAATAGGTTATGAAATAAAAACAACTAATGCTTAATTTAGTTATTTCTTTTTTATTTGACTGTACTTCACTAGCAGTAGGTAGTTCTATTTGAAATAAAACCTGCGTATCCAAAAAGTTCGATTAGTTAGTCTAACAATTTGGAATATTTCTGTCCAAACAGTTAGATTATCGAACTACCAGTAGGACTGGATGGATTAAAAGGACGCGCCGCCTAGCCGGGTTGCACCACTAAGTGTTAATAGTGCAAGGGGTATAAAAATAGTTTTTTGAAGGAAATTTGTTTCTGTAATAGAGTAGAAACAACGAGCTTTCATTTAATTCTAGTTGTTTACGTTTCTGTTTCATTGCCATTAGAGATCAAGGGCCGGAGCTGAGCACACCGGAGCTTTATTTCTACGAACTGCGGCTATTCCCTAATCTTAAGTAAATATTCTAATATAATTTAGACCCGGTGCCAGTCATTTCAGACAAGGTAGTCAAGTTCTCAAGATTCCATAAGGTTATAATTTTTATTTATATTTTAAAAAGCTTTACTTTTATTCAATAAGATTTATTAATGTGGATAAATAATAAATAATAATGCTTAGTCAATACACAATATCCCCAAGCTAACCAGAGCTTGTGTATGGGCACTAGACGACTGATATACTCAATACAATACATTACATAGATAATATATATTTTTTTATTATACTTAGAATACCCAGAACACCCAGAACGAATATTTGCAGAATGTACAAACATTTGTCCCAAGCCGGGAATCGAACCCGCAAAACCTCCTGCGTTGCAGGCGGACCTTCGCCCGCCGCGCCACATCGGTCGTCGGGTCGGATTGGATAATTATGCATTTTAAATAAAGGAGAATTAATGCTGATGAGTGTAGAAGAATCGTAGAATTAACCACTTGTTTATGCCACAACTTGTTTATGCGTTATAACCCACAACTTGTTTATGCGAAATATAAAACATTTTACTGGCAAGGCCCGGCAAACGGGTTAGTTTCAAAATGAATTGTACAGGGTGGGAGATGAAGACTAAGGTCCAATGTTACCGATCGCTGAGAAAATTTAGTTTAACAGAACCAAGTTCAGCTTTATCGAGTTTACATTTGTGTGACATGCTCTTGCAACCGGTGAAATTGGACTTCAGCTTGATTGAGTTCAAAATTGTTACCTATAGTGTGCATGACAGCTCTTTACAAAATGGATGCTATGTCTGGATAAATGAAATTTCAATTTAGCTCAGTTTAGCGCTCCGGTAAACCGGACTAACTTGATGTCGGTGAAATGCGCTGAACTCTACTCTGTGCTATGAACGTGAAATCTTATGCCTATCTTACAAAATGGCGCGCATTGCGCCCTCTTAAGTAAGTGACCCCCCAGAAAACAAATCCGATTTACCGCACGCATGGTACTTATTAGATAATATAGGTAGGTACCGTGCGTGAATACCGCATAACAAAGATACATCATTTTATTAGTAATGTACGTAATAAAATACAAAACCAACAGCCTATATTTATTCAACAAAGGACTATTTTATCTTCGAACGTTTGTCAATTATACAAATACATACTATACTGTACTACTGGTACTACTGGTACCGGTTAGAGACTTTGCTATTTATTGAATAGCTAAAAAAATAGATACCTACATTGCAGATGGATTCCCGATGTTTGCAGACATCAGATGACCTTGTAGGTCCCTTAAAATTTCGACATCACAATTCGACATGAAAATGTTTATTTAATAAAAAAAAAAAATTTTTACTCTGTAAAGATTAAACAGGGAAAAAAGGGAAGACAGAGCGAGACTATAAGGGTTTCGAAACCGATCTCGAAACCCTAAAAATATGAGGTACCTACATATTGAATTATATAAAGATTTGTAAGTAATTTAAATAATTTTAAAGATTAAATATATATATCTCCAATCATCACTCCAGGTGGTTTATTTGTTTCACCCAGTATTTGCTGATACCTGTATACAATGAAACTATTTTGGTTGAGAGAATTTTACTTGACGAAAAATGAAAAGCCGCAATATCTACCAGCATAAAACAAAAATCAGCACCTATTCAACGAATAAAAAACGCAGTTTGTAGTTACCGGCATGGGTTTTCTGCTTTACCTAGATTTGGAAGAATAAATCGCTCAAAGCGTTTTCTTTTGATGATTTTCCCACGCAACCACAGCAAATAGGTATACATTACATCGTTAAATATGTCTTCTGGGCAACAACTGCTTTCAATTTACCTAGTTACCCGGTTTTAGATGATTGGGATACTTACATAGCAAGCAAAGACGTGATGGAGACTGGTCAACACCGGTTCAGTGGCAAATGCCATAGTGTTGGGGCCTTCTTCCATTTTGTGGATGACAGTCAGTGCTGCACGGTAATTTCCGGTAAAAAGGCGGGCAACGGCGTCCTTCATTTTGAGATACATGTCATCCTTCCGCTTCGGTTTAAAGATCCGGTCAGCATCGCGCTTGTCGAAGATAAACACAGACGCGGGCTGCAAAAATAAAATATAAATAAATGATTCTGAACAGTTTCACATTTTAACCCCACCCAAACTAAGAAAGCTGCTCTAAAATGGTTATTGACCAATATGAGTTCCTGACATTCAACCTCTTCATCACAAAAGATTTTCTCGCTAGCCGAGGGGAAAAGTTGTATGTTTAACTCGAGTGCAAATGTTTTACGTTTCATACCTTTTCAATCCTTCGCTACCTCAGCATTATAATTTAGAGCCATTTAATACCATAATAGGAAGACCATAGCAACTAGAAAACAAAAATTGTGAAACATTGTACTTTGTGATCGTAATTTGTATGACGTCACCAGTTGCCAAAAAGCAGGAAATGGGTATTTTTTTGACCTTTTTCAAAATATTTCAAAAAGTATAAAACCTACAGAAATTTCAAAAACTATTTTGAAATGTACAATCTGATACCTTTCGTTTGATACCCCACTTGACATTGTAGGTATCTTTTAAAATTTCGACATCACAATTTGTACTGAAAATTTACATTTTCATTTGTCATTTATTTTTATTTATTTTTCTTTTAATCTGTACAGGCGCACGAAATGTATTATTATTTTAAATTTCACGTTATTTGCTGCTGTAGTTGCTGACTTATTAAAGACGGAAAAAAGGACAGAAAAAGCGATGCCATAAGGGTTTCGAAACCGATCTCCGATCTTCGAAACCCTAAATGCCGTATCCTCAAGTGCCTCCGAGTATGCATGCATCCAGCCTCCGACTAAAGTTAGTGGAAACGATTTTGAGCCTATAAGAAACGGATGTTTGTGTATTAAAAATAAGGTTGATATTATTTTGGCAACATATTATCATTGTTGCAATTACTTCCCACAACGCCTGAGAACGTGTTTTGATTTATTATGACTGTAGTGAATCCTATAAAAATTACGATTGCATAATGGAAAGATATTTTAAATTCATTTGAGGTTATTATATTTTCTCCAGTGATTTATTATAACAAAGAATACACCATACCTACTGTATGCGCTTTAGAGAAATCTTAAGAACGGTAAGGGCCATTATTTTCACGCATGGCATCTACGGACGTTTTCAATTTGTGACAAATTACTCCGCTAGAATATATGTAATTCCTTATAGCAAGCAGAAAAAAAATAACCACACAAAAATCGAATCTCGCTTCAATACAAAACGATTACCAAATAATTCCTTCTTTAATAAATTTCAATCAGATTTTAAATAATTGGACGATTTCTGTTATGTAACTACAGATAGTCTTATACTAGATACTAATTTAATATGCAAAGTTGTTGACAGATTTTATTACAGATTTATTAAGTATTTGACAGATTTTATTCTTGTGATTAATTAAAGGTCCTACTGATGGGTGACATAAAGGGTATTATTTTTTAAGATTGTAGTAGGTTCGATTACAGGATAAGTTTTTTTAAAATTGTGTAAATGCAGTATAAGTTACTTTAAAAAAATTTAGTAATGTTTCCTTTGAGTTAAATTGGTTTTCTTGAATATTTCCGGTACCTCCAGGTAACGTTTGTTTGTACCATCCTGTATATACATATATGTATATACAAAACTGCATTTACACAATTTAAAAACTTATCCAGTAATCGAACCTACTAAAAACTTAAAAAATAATACCCTGTATTTTTAAGTCACCGATCGTAAGTCTCAATCATAAAAATAAAATCTGGCAAATAAATTTTGCATATTAAATTATAGGAAAACTATGAAAACCCCCAAAAACTGGGACGAGACGTAGCACATTGGAAGGCTTGTTTAAATGAGTTAGGTACTCCAATCTGCTGCAGTCGACTGACGGAGTGGAGACCTCCAATATTAAAACCTATCACTTAACTTGGGGCTAGATGATGATGTGTGGATTGTCCAGCATTATTTATTATTAGTATTATCACTGGTTTTGGCGGTCTGTAGTTAAATTTTGACAATTTGACAAGAAAGCAATCGCCTTGGTGTATGTAGATATTTGCCTGCAGGCGGCAGCCTACTTAATTTAGTTACCTACGTGTAAATAAATAGATACAGAGAAGTCAAGAAAATTACAATTCAAAGCTATGTTGTGAAATAGACGATATAGGATCTGTGGCATAGGACACACGTAAGCTCTTTAGAAGCAAATGCAATTATATAATGTGTGGTATAGGACGTAAGCTCTTTAGAAGCAAATGCAATGATACAATCAATGTGATTGCATGGGTTCAACAAATCCTACAATCTTATTGCGGCTTCCTCAGTGGCTTGACTGATATCCGCATTATAACCTAACTAGCTTCCACCCGCGATTTCGGCGGATTAATGCGGATTCATGGGATAAAAAATAGCTATTTCCATATCATCTATTTCCTTTTCAATCCGTTCCATTTAGTCATAGCCATTTAGTCGTGAAAAGGAAACAGAACAAACAGACACAAAATTACTGTCACTAAAATTCGACTGTCAAGAGACTTAGGACTGTATGAGGGTCTCGGTACCGAAACCGAAAACTGAAGAACATTTTTGTATAGCTTCATTCACGGTAAGAGACGCAGCAAAATTGCATTTACGGCTCGTAGATTCAAGTTTCTCAACTCCGGAAATTGGATACTTACGATCGACCAGTAATTTACTCTAGGGATGAGTACATAATATGTGTTATGGGATGGCAAGGCCTTTGTTATTCAGCGGCAAAGGATGGCCTTATTTAGATGCGTTTGAAGTCTTCCTCTAAGAATATGACACAACAGCTTTGAGAAAATTTGTGTTTTAAAAAATAATAACAACTACAATGACAATATTACTAATAATTAACTAGTTTAGGCACGTTACCATAGTAAGTTATAAAATGTATGTAGCTTAGGAACATTGATGACGACCTCCAAGCCTAATATCGACCACGGCGGCTAGTCTCAATGGAGGCCTGCCAGCTAGATGCTTTAGACATGTGTGAAACAACAGAGTAGAAAGATATGACGTGATATGATATGACATGGCATTACCTTTGTATGCCAAAAGACTTTGTTGTCTCCTTTACCACGTTTCATTAAAACTGGTTCAGCAGTTTAGAATTTAAAGATTATAGACAGACAGGCTTCGCATATACAGGGTGTTCTATGCAATGAGTGACTAGGTCTATAAAAAACTGGGTGTTATTTTCTGAAAAAGCTTTGAAAACACTGAATTATTATTACGTAGTAATAATAACTAAATGTTCGAAAAACAGTTTTTTATAAATCAAGTTTGTCGCTCCGTAAAATGTTAACGTTATTATGCAGCAGTTAAGTGAAGTACAGAGCGCCGTTATTGTGCTCTTTCCGAGGTTTTTGTGGTCATATAAGATATTATAAAAAACATAAATAAACGTAATATCGGATAACGGATACCAGAAAGCACAGGAAACCGCATAACGGAATCCCTAAGCTTATAAAACCTTTAGACGTTCCCACTGCAGTGCATTTCAATTAACCATACATGAAAATTAACCAACGACTATGGCGAACTTTCACGATCTCGATGGAACGCTATACCGAAAGATTATGAAATCTAACGAACACAGAAATTTTCGTTATGGTTGTACGTTAGTTTTGTCACATTAAGATACAGAACAAGATTTGAATGTATGATTCACCCTATCGATTGGCGACAATGGAAAACTATGTTTGTATTTTTTTCTTGTCTACACCATTTTTCCAGGTTTTTAATGCATAGCGCATTAAAAACCTGGAATCAAATAATCGCTTTTATTGATCGGAATAAGCGAAGCGAACGAAGATATCAGTGGCAGCTAGGGTGATTTGGCTGTATGGTGCAAGAGTCACTTCGAGCATAACTGCCCAACCGTTGATGTGATTTGTATGAAATTGTATAGGTAGGTATACAGATAAAGCCGCTGCCCCATCGCGACATACGCTGTTTACGGCCACGTGGCACATTTAAGCTGCGTTGGTTCGTTTGTTTGACAAAGTGGGTCTACGTTCCCACTGCAGTGCATTTCAATTAACCATACATGAAAATTAACCAACGACTATGGAAAACTGTAGCGCAGCACAGTCTGTGGTCAGGTAATTTCCATGCTTTTACCGACCTATGCATTGCGTCCACGTTTGCTTCCCCGTGGTCGAAGTCAGGTATTATTCCAGGATATAATTTTTTGTCAAATTTTACGACCACAAATTAGTTTTTTTCGCGTCCAACCTCTTTGAATCTGGTTATTTGTTCTAAAAGCTCCTCGTCAAGGCCTTTTATGGGTATATTTAAGTTCATACACTATGTTTTGCCGCGGAATAATAAAATGCTTCCTAGTTTTCCTTTGAGAAAGGTTTCAGAGTTTACACCTGCGAGGCACTTATTGTTCTTTAGTGTAGTTTGCAAATCTTTAAACACCCAGTTTTCATAAAAAAAATCTAGGCATGTTAGTTTATGAAAAAAATATGAAAATAGGTAAGTAAAACATTAATGACTTTGTGTCTTGCGCCAAATCACTCTATCTTTAATAGTTTTCTGACACGACTAAATTTTTTTAAAATAAAAATAGTGGCAGATAGTTAATTCGTCCTTGAAATACTATCAGAATTAAGTGCCTACAATGGTGCGCTCAGATGCTCAGATGGCATGCGAATTTTTAGAAATTTTGACGTCAGAGGGCGCTAAAATTTTCCACAGACCTATGCAAATTTACTACTTTTAGACGCGGCTACCTTCTTTAATAGTAACTGATATTCAGGAGTATATAGAGACTTCTTACAAAGATCACTTAGATTATTTTTATACGATTTCAAAAACATAAAATCAACATTTAAATTATCAATAAATTATATACATAATACTAGCTGCGCCCTGCACTGTTACCCGAGTTGATAGTGATTTTTACGTTTATCGTGGTAATTTTTGAAATTTTTGTAATTTAAAAACCTTCCACAGACTTCAAGAAATAGTAAAAAAAAACACTAGTTAAATTTGGGCCAGCCGTTCTCGTGTTTTGCGCTTAGCAGCATTTAGCGATCAATTTTTATTTATTTAGATTATTAATGTTATTAATAATTAAGTATTATTAATTATGTACTTAAACAAGATTAAGATACTTAATTTAGATAAGATATTTTAAGAATAGGTACTACCTCTGTTAAGGCTCGCCGTAGGTATCTTTTAATGTTGTATTAGTATTTATAATATTGTTTGTTTTTTTCTTTTAGTTTAGTTATTTATACATTACTACTATTAGTGACAACTGTATTTAGCTTAATTTGCTCTAGTTTAACATTCTATGGTTATGCCACAAGCTTTTTGTTTCCCAAATAAATAAACGGAAATTAGAACTTCTTTGTTGTTGAATTTAAACACAATTTAAAAACTTTTCAATAAATGCAAATACAAATAAGTATACAAAATATTTTCTGTGAGAGATAAAACCGTGATTTTTTAAAGTGGTTTTTCTCCTGTGATTTATTATAAAACTACACAAAATATTTTAAAAGGAAGGATAAACTTTTGAAAAGCAGTTATTTTTTAAATAATGTGATATTTTTCATCATCACTTAGATTAGATGCGCTTTTAAGAAATCTTAAGGACGGCAATGTCGGAAATGAATGCATGGCATTCTGGATACCCCTTTACAAAAATAATATCTAACAATTGTAAAAACAAAGGCTTTACCAGGCTTTACTAACGTAGAACCGGTGGTTATGCAGATACTTTTTTTATTATAGATATGTTTTATATATATTTTTTTATTTGTTGTAGTGTCCTCTACCAAATTATATAACTTATATTGTAATTTTTGCGTGGAGTGTAATTTTTACAAAAATCTTTAAACCACTTTGGTCGTCGTACAAATAAAAATCCTGGCCATTAGTTTTTAAAAAAATAAATATATCCTTAATGTCCACCATTATTATTATGTCCACATATTTGCACGGAGAGATTTATAGAATGGTTTCAACCATGAAACTTTTGACGCACGTCTTTCTATCTGTAGTTTCTTTCATCTAAGGTAGAATGCCAAAACGTGTCATTCTTGTCATAGTGAAGCGATTAGTTTAGCAGAATAGCCCATTATCCCAGTATCCAGACAGTTCCAGACAGTGATCTGACATCAATACGTGTAACAACGGGGCGAAAGAATTGATATATTTATTGTCTGTAATCCCTAGATCGCTATGCTCAAATGGGGACGAAGAGCTTGTAAAGTACCGTATCCATAAAAGCTTTTCTGCTATAGTTATCAGTTTTTATTGCAGTATTATTAACATAACTATAATTTGAGTGATGAGAAGATGACGAAGGAGTGAAGAGATCATGAATTAATTTTAATTTAATTTAAAAATGTGAAAATCAATGTTGCAGTGGGACGAATGGTAGACTAAATAGTATTTTATTTGAATCCCATATAATCCGTTAATATGATGGGAAGAACGGGATATAATTCTCTTGGCTCACTAACAACGTCCTCGCCTAAAGACTAACTACATAACGCTATTAGCGCTTTGCGCTTTGCTCTTAAATCGAATCTACTTCCGCCCTCTTAATTTTCAATCGTAGCTCACACCTATCTTACAGCTCCTCCCAATTTTTCCTGTCCCTACATCTCAAGACCTGAGTATACTTAATATTTGGGAACCATTCTGGACCAAACACTTACTTTTGCGATTCGATCTTGCTACACTGCATCACCTCTTGGGGTGGCGCGGCAAAGCCTCACCTTATAGAGGTTTGAGAGAGCCCAAAGGGCCGTGTTGTCTTCCTTACCCTTACCCAACCGTTTAGTTCTACAGGGAATGGAATCTCCTCTCTGTAAGGCAAACCTTCCTTTTTCAAATAATTCCTACAAAACACTCAATTCGAGTATAATCAAGAGCTAGTTTAAATCAAGCATAAAAAGCAAAATATTGAAATGTGGCCCCATAAGGTGAACGAATGTGCAACGATTTATATGTAGTTGGACAGACAGACAAACTATTCATTTTACTTTAACCTAGTTGAAGGGTTATGCTCAGAAATGGTATGAGGGTCAGCCAACCGTTACGTACACGTGGCCAGAGTGGCAAGAAAAACAAAAGTTCGCCTTTCCTTGTGACGAAAATTATACACAGCTAAAGCAACATCTATTAACAATAATGCTAGGTAAACGTGTGAGATTTAACAACTCCTTAGTAGAGTATTACTACGATAAATTAGCTCTTCTAAATCGCTGTGGTATTCAAGGCAAACGCGCTTTCGACTGCATCGTTTTTTGTATCGAGGATCGAAGCATCCGTTTAGGAGCAGAAGCGGCACGTTTTAGTGCACCAGAACAATAACGTTCGTTTTTGAAGAGAACTTCGGGTGAAGTTCGAAGTTCGAGTTGAAATCAAATAGTCTTATTTCAGGCGTACAGAAAAATCGTTCTGTAGATTTTAAAACTGATAAAGCAAAGGCACTAAAAGCACCGCTGCTATTGAATGCTGTAATTGCTCTGAATTAGGCAATTACAGATCTCAATGTACGAAACCCAAAATCATTTCCAACAAATGCTCTCGTATCGGACGGACACACAGCTGATAAATGTAGAGACGATAGAAACAATACACCCAAAACAGTCATGTTAGTACCCAGTCCAGCCTGTCCTTCCACTCCCACCAACTAAGCCGACCAACTGGTTGTGCAGAATGGAACTCGAAAAAGGGTCTTTTTCAAACCGAATCGACAAATTGAAGCGGATAAACTATTTTTCTTTCTACTTTTTAGTTGTTTCGATAGGATTTTTTTATTAATTTAAATTTGTTCCTATCCTCACAACTTAGTTGGTATTAAGCCTTTTCAATGTGCATAAATTCATATTCACTAACAAGCTGGCCAAGAATGCTTGAATAAAACGACTCATTATTTATCTATTTTAATCCTTATGATAGTAGGTACTAAACCTCTACAAATTAACAAAATAAAACAGGCACTTTTATTGTTTGGCAGAAACTAAACAGAATATCCAAACAACTTAAATAATTATCTAAATTTTTCTAGAGCGTGTCCTATTGAGATCTCTAAAAAAGTAATTAGGCGGGCCGTACACTTAATATCTCAGAAAATACTACGAATTTAAGGCAGATATGATTTGATTTACCGTTCGAAACCTAGATAAATTTTCAACATTGTCATTGGCCTGTATAACGTTCATGAAGGATGGTTAGTCTTTGTCGGGACTTACGGTAGGTGACTTGTAAGACTTTACTCTCATTTCATCGTTGGAAGCAATTTCCATTAATATAAAACCCATTAATTGAGCAACAGGCCTGACCACAGTATTGACAATCGTAATTTTTAAGTACTTACAAATCCATCTGCCTTCTTGGAAGCATTATGGACGGACCAGATGAGGCCCGGCCCCGCACTTGTGTATTTCTCCCTAACGTCGAAGAACGCTACGATAGGGTTGTTGTCTTCATCGAGGGGCTGCAGCTTTGGCTGCTCCCTGGTGAAGTTCGCGATTTCAATTAACGTATCCTTACACTTGGAAAGTAACGACATTGGGCGTGCTGTATTCTATCCGCAAAAACACCTGAAACAATTTAAAAAATATTGAGATCGACATCATGCATGCTAAAGTGAGTTGCACTTTACGTAGTTCAAGGTATTATACGAGAGAATACACTATACAGGGTGTTCGGTATTGGGACCGACATAGTAATAAAAAAATTGTGTTTCGTTTGCATAAGGTGAGAAAGCAGCAAATTTGATCTAGCAGAAAAGTATCTCTTAGTTTAACCACCTAATGAATGTTTTTCTTATGTTATGTATCATTTATCGTTGGAAAGAGTAAATAAAGTAAGAATTTGTGTATATTTTTGTATTATTAACAACGTTCTAATATTAATTTCTTCTTTAGTTCGAAAAGACTGTGGCAGTAAATTATTTTCTGGAAACAATTGAAGCAAATAGGGATGCGCTGATTAGTACTACCCCGTAAAGACGATCTAAAAAGCTTATCATTTTTCAGATAAAAGTTGATTAGAACTGACAAACACCCCAAGGTGACCAGGAACACGAAGAAATACGTTTTGAAGTTGACTTCAAACCGCTTCGCTTATGCATCCATTTTAATACCTCGTCATACACGGGGTTAGTACGAATCTGTCCAATCCAGAATCTATCGAGTAGCGAATATGCCGAATTACGAATCTGTCCATTCCAGAATCTGCCCTACACCGAACAAAGGCATACGTCGAATAGTACATACAGCGAAATATCTCCCTTGATGACTCTTCAAACGACGCGATGGAACAATGGAAACTTGGAAAAAATAGCCCGTGCTAAAAAAAAAAACAAAATAAAAATAACTGGTTGTAAAGTTTAAAAAAAAAAGCTCATGTGGCTCTTATCCCCCCTTAACTTTCAAAAGTTTGCAGATTAATACGTTATGTACGGTACGGTATATATGTACCGTTTGTAGACATTTATCTATGTTACAGGAAAAATATAGCGAAGTAGATCCGTTTTTGAAAACGTTTTGGGTCTAAAATGGGCGGAAGATTTTTAAAAATGGGGCTAGTATATTGAGTGAGATATCAAATAAAAAGGTATTAGCTTGAATATTTCAAAAGAGTTTTAGATTTTTTTAAGGTTGTACACACTTATAATTATTTTGAAAAAGTCTTAATCCACAACTGAAGCAATTTTTTTTACAAAAAATGTAATGGATCTGGATATTGCCTAGGTAGTATTTTATAGTTATGAGAAAACTATTCAGACTGATTTAACTGATTGAATATAACGAAAACAACCTAAAAAATATAGTGCATATCGTTGTTATTTCAGTTTAGTTAGACCAAATGGGAAGCTAACTTGATTGCTATAATTTGTTTCTACTATTTGATTGTAATTAAAGTCAGACTTAATAGTCTTATAGGTAAAATAGGCCAAATTACAAACTTTGCAACCGTTTTTTACCCAGAAACAGGGAGTTTCTGGGAGCATAGTAAGACTAAAAGAGTATGTTTCAGTGCCAATAAACTTAAACAACAACGTTTAAAAATTGTATTAACTATGCTTTATTTTTATTAAGTTTTATTAAGGTTAGAATTCATCATATCTGCCCACAAGGTTCACAACTGGAGATAGCCCTCGCCTATCCGACGCCACATGTATGGCGGTCCTGAGCTGCCTCCATTTATCGAAACCCTGCGACCACTACAATGTCGTCGGCGGACCTAGTCTTCCAACACTCCGTTTCGCGTTGCATTGTGGTCGCCACTTGAAAACCTTTACTTCCCAGCGGTTATCAGACCTAAAGTATGAAACACTATTATATCAAATTTATCAGAGTTCTATTAGCATGCACCCGGTTTTAGAGAGAAAAAGGTCTGTTCATTTGTTTATCATAGAACCTTTGAAACTCATGAAAACGACAAAATCTGAGATTTGTGCGTCGATTTTGTAAAGATTTAAAATAATTTAAATGGTGTATAATAGGTACATAACTTAATGCACGCTAATAGGTGCAAAAAGCTTTGAGCAAATAAAGGTTTGTTCTTATATTTTTAAAACTTAGGAGCAAAAAGCGGAGCAATGATAACTCAAATTACTTAGTTCTTTTATTACTGAAACCAACAACAAAACCTTGGCCTCGTTTTCACATTTATATTTGCAGGATTCTTTTAAAACATTTCTACGTAAGGAATAAAATAGGTCAGATTCACTTAAGTTCCACAAGCGAGTCGGCGCGCCACTATCTTTGAGGTCAATGTTACGTTGCGAGCAGGATACTAAAGTGGTACTATCGCATTTTAACTTCCATTCATTAAGAAATCTAATCAAAGCCTGCAACCTGCTCTAAGGCTTAGGTACCTACCCCGCACAGCGGATACTCACCGCGCGAATGTTTTTCTCGCGGATTGTAATTCGCGTACTAAATTTTAACTCACGCGGTTTTTTTTCGCAAGTTCGGGGGGCAGCTTCATACTTTTCCATAATTTATGTTGCAGCATTCTGCGGAAAAAACCGCGCGGTGAGAATCCGCATTGCGGGGTAAGCCTTAGAGCAGATTGCAGACTTTGATTACATTTCTTGTACCTACTACAGGCAGGCAACCTTTGACAGAATATTTACAGCATCGCCTTGAATCACGGTTGTGTAAAGTCCAGCCAAACTCGTAAACAAATTTGAAAAAAAACCACCCATACTTTACTAAATGTTTTAAAAAAAACTATAAACCGACTTCAACTATCGAATCCCTTAATTTTACACTGTTTTTAAGTTTTGCGGGATAAATACTAGTTCCTGGGGAAAACATTTTAATGAGATCCTTATCTATAAGGATTTTTAAAATCGGCTTTAAGTGAAGGAGAAATCGACGAACATACATTAAAAAAATGTTTCCTGCAAAGTAACAATCATTGTTAACGCCAAAAAGAGAATGTAAGAATTTTTCGTTGTGGTTTGTTTACAAATATTGTATCTTGAGTTTAGCTCGATAAAGCTCTTCACAAAAAGCCTCCATTAAAAAGATAGAGCCTCTGAAGCCCAGATTGACGCAGGTGGATAAATGGTCTTGTGGTTACAGTACAATTTGCGTTGTAATGCAGTAAGTACTTGCTCATAGCGTCCGAAAGCCGCCGCGCCGCCACCTGTTGTGTTTACGTCCGGTTCCTAAACGGAGCAGATGAACACATCACATGAAACCGGAAGGCACCAACTATACGTAGTAGGTGAGTATAATCTGCACGCGACCAATGAAAAGGAACCTTTAAAAAAGTAATATTTCACGACACAATATAGAATCCAACGTGGGATGTAATCTTGATGTAGATGATGTAGATTGTAAATCAGGATGCTTTGACTTTCGTGAGACGTAGGGAATACGTGCGTCTCTCGTAAGACGCTGGAGTAGTCATGCGTGCGACTTTGGGAAATGGCGCGTCTGACGTGAGACGTTGGGAATACCTCATTGAACTCAAAGTTGCGTCGTGACGCAGCGTATTGCGTCCCGATCAATAGAACAAAGCTTTAAGTGGGTAGACTAGGTAGGTACATCACGCGGTAAATAAAAACCGGCCAAGTGCGTGTCGGGCCACGCGCAATATAGGGTTCTGTAATTACTCAACTCATTAACTTGCACATACTTATTTACGTGTTTTACAACAACTAACAAAATCATCTAGATTTTCAATGAAATGCTACGAAATTTTCCTTCTTACCATCTAAGTACATTTTATATAATGTTGATCTACTATTACTCGTTAAATATTAAAGCATAGGTAGCTGTGATAATTTTCCTTATAAATTAGTTAATACTGGGATTTCTTTCATTTTTCCAAAAATTACCGTTTATCTGGCAGAGAGGTGACACTTGACTTACGAACATTAGCACTTTACAGCTTAATTTATCGCAATCGAAAACCTGAATCGAAAATAGTTTTCACACACTCACAATATTTTTTATCCAACGCTACCCCACACCACAGATTTTATAATATATACCCCACACCATGCGGTAAACGAGATATAAATATTCATACGCACTTAAGGTAAGTATCCCCTATACATGTCCAAAGAAGGCAACAGCCATATATTTAATTTTCTTCGTATATATCGGAAAGTGTTAGCCCGAATTGTTTGTGCGTTTGATTATTATAAATAAAGGTCCTAAGAAATAAAAATAATAAACTAGTTTCATTTATTCACTTATACTTTTTGAGGTATGAGGTCGTAAAGTTAAGGGGTCTATTCATAGCAACCTGCCCCCTATACCCATGCCAAATTACAGCTTTCTATTTCTCATAAGTTCCGAGCCAAGCCGTGGACAGACAGACGGGAAGACGGACGGACCGACGGGCGTTGTGAAATCATACCTAAGGGTTTCTTATTGGCTCGAATTGATTATAAGTTTGTTTTAGCATGGGTTCTTAGCAAATGGCTTAAATTGGTCGCAAAACTATCTATTTGCTAGACAAATTAAATGTACAACTCAGAAATTACAAAAAAAAGCAGTTTTTTTTAGCACTGCGGGGCTAATGTCGCGATCCATCTTAATTAACACCTGCTTTTGTTTTTCCTGTTCGAAATGGTTCCATACCATTCATAACGCGCGCGGATTAAAATTACGTTAAATGTAATGAATCAAAAAATGCGTTCTTATTTTAATCAAATACCTATAATGTAAAACTAAATACAAGTAATAGAGTGTTAATTGATTCTCTTCATAACACTTTTTGTCTACGAGCGGAAGAATTGTGAAAGTGATGCTTATTAATAAAAACGTAATGCCACTAACAATCGAAACGTAGTGCTATGAAAGATTATATGAATTGTTTAATCTGCAGTACAACCGAATTATGAAAAAAATACTGAACTATTTAGCTGTTAGACTTTATAATTTTGTATGAAGATGACGTCATACTGATGGCTAAGTACAAATTGACACAATGAGTACTTTGTGGCAATTTGTACTTAGCCATCAGCACCTATTTGTTTACCTTGTCTATAAATTGTAAGCTGCGTTTGTAAGTCTATAAGCTGTTAATTTTCTAAATATTGTGTATTGATATTTTGTAATTTCACTACAGTGTTTAATTTAGATTGCCTTTGAAGTTTAATATTAATTAAAATCTACTAACCGAAGACGATCGCTTTGGTCGTTATAAAATCGATAACCCATCCTGTCCTCAGCGCCATTCCATGATCGCAGTAAATCGAGTGTGCTAGTTCTGTATACATAAGTACCTACGAGTATTACACATTTTAATCAAGATTCAGGTATTCGTTGGAGAATGGACAGTAACTAGGCAAGGCAGAGGTAGGTATTAAGGTATGTTCTGTTAGAGTAGGTAGGTAGGCTAGCCAAATTTTGTTTATTATGGCAAAGGCCTTTCTTTACAAAAAAAAATCAAATTAGTAGTAGTGTTTACAATTGTAATAATTAAGCTAACTGCAGACGGTTAGCCAAATTGACCATTCACATTCAAGACCTTCCCTACTCTACTTCGTCATACCAAACAGTAGGAAATCAAATCAGAAAAGATATCCTTTTCCGATTTGGTTAATACATAGTAGTTATAGCTATTTCCATGTTTTATATTATTTCGCAATATAGCTGGAATATATCTGCATACGTCCAATTTGGTTTTTTATAGTCAGATAAAAATCAGAATAACGTTTATTTGTTTGTGCTTATGAAATAAGCGCATAGACAAATTAAATTATAAACTTAAATTAACTCAATGCAAAAAATAAATAAAGTGTTAATTAGTTTAATTAAGTTTGGGCAGCACAACTAAGTTCAGCTTAATCGAGTTTAAATGTTGATTTTGATCACGGTTTACTTCACACCGATTTCACTCTACATTTTTATCGCTTTTACGAAAACGAAGTTTACTCAAACATAGCAAGCATGTAATCTGCTGATTATTTCAACAACCTTCTTTGAGCAAATTCGACCTTTCGGGCCTACCCGAACAGGAGCACAGTAATATTATTATTATTACTGTCCGATCTATGCGGTCCGTAATGTATTTCGAATTTCGTATCCTATTACGTTTTGATAATAGTTAGGTGCGTATAGGTTTTATGGATACTGAGCAGAACAAGCTTCACTGGCTTGTTAGAATAAAAAAGATAACGCGGGAAATGACAAAAGAGCATCGCGCTGAAAATTTTTGCTTTTTACGTTCTAACCTATTTCCGTGAATAAATTGTGAAAATAAACTATTCAAGCGACGAATCGTCCAATTCAATGACTTTTAAATTACTCGCATTGTTTGAGTAAAGCAAGCCTCGGTCCGCGATGACTGCCCTGCTGGCCACGATAAGCTGGCCTCATGCTAAGTTTGCTATGGTCTCGGCCTTCAAGCTTGGTCATCATTGCAGCTCTTGCTGTCCGCGCTATAAAGGCCGAGACCGAGCTTGGCCATCAAGGGTTGCAATGCTGACCGCGCTGTGATGGCCTGGACCTGCGCTACGGTTCTCTTTCAGCCATCTTCAGCCGCGGCCAGCAACCCACCCATTACAGACCTTGGACGTAATGTACTATTACATCCGTCATTGAATAGACGAATGTACGTTTGTCCGCTGTTTTTCGTCTTGTCATTATGAGACATGACAGCTGTTGAACTCGGTTTATAGGCTAAACGCCGAAAATCGGGCGGTTATAAGTTAAACTAAGTTCGGCTTGATTAGGATCTACTTTATGTCGGTAAAATGCCCAGAACTCGTTTATAGCGCTAAACTAAAGTTTATCATAAATTGATCGCGTTTAATTACAACGGTGAAATTATACCTTAATTCTTCTCGCATCCCTTTTTTTTCAGCGGAAGTACTGCAAAAGAAGCCATTAGCTTATTTGTTTAGCATGGTATTGGACCATGGTTTAAACATAAATGTATATCACAGCTATGTAAGTGAATGTGTTGTTGGTGTGCAGCCTCACTATTATTGTTTGATTTAATTTTGTCTGTCTATCTAAATATTATCGAACTATCTGATCATACATATTCTGTCGATACACAGTAGGGTGGTCCTACCTAACAGATGTTTTTTTTTCATATCGGCGACCCACTTAATTTGTAACACGTATCTATAGTAATTACATACTTAGTAATATTTCAGAAGCCTAGCTTTAGCGCATCAGATTGCTCAATCAAGTGTTGTTTTTGAAATTTTCGTAAAAAACGTTGATTTTTATATTTTATATTTCTGGGTTCTCCAGGCGGCTTCACTCACGTGGTACTTATAAAAATATAGCATATAATACTCAGGGATAACGTAACTCTAGCACTGAAAAACATTTTAGAATCTGACTATTATTTGAAGGGATTGCCCATAGCATCTAAACAAGCTTATAAACTTACTGCTCGTTATTTTTAGTATAGTTTGGTACAAGTGAATTTGGTATCTTTTGTTTTATGTTATGACACTAGAAAACGTTATTTATTTGGTGTTTCGTATATAGACTAACTAAACACGTTTTAACAAGACAGTAAAATCATTACGATTGTGCATTTCATGGGTTCCTCAACACGTAGATAAGATGAAGTTTTTTTATGGGGTTTTTGGGATGGTAGATCAAACAAACGTACAAATTTTAACTTTTATTAGAATAAATATGGATTCTGATGCCAAACAAGCTAAAAGAAGGGCCCAAAAGTGCAGATACTAAAGAGATTAGCCGTTTATGTGTACTACAACAAAGTTTGCATTGAAGTGCTTTTGACAGCAGCGCGGCGTGTTATTGCAACATCTACGGAAGAGTTTAAAATCATACGATTGATCCCAAAAATGAAGCGGGTAGCAAAAAGCGCGTAAGAACGTCATTTGTCGTAGTTAATGACTTATATTATGCCAAAATGTCTTCTGACAAGAAAATGTTCATTGTTCTAAGAATTTCCTTACGTTGTAGTCGAATTTCATATAATACGGGGCACTCTGCTAAGCTATCAATTGAGGTCGGTAACCTTAATAAACACTGTCTAGCAAAAGAAATTGCAAAATACTCTGTTCTAGACATCAAGGACTCCTTTTGTAGCGATCCTCTAAGCTTCTGGTAAAAATGTTAAAGAGAGAACTGCCCTTTAAGACTTACATGTAGTTATATAGTTAAAGGTGTCAGAAAGCTGCGCTCAGTTGAGGAAGGTAGAGAATTACCCACAGTACGACCCTCCGACCATGGCACCGTCCTTCCTTGAGGAGGACCTGGACCCAGCTTCCATTCCTGCTGTGTCGGAATTGTAGATGATAGTAGCAGTTGGTCGCCTGCGTGGCAAAGGAACGGCGCCAGGTCCTGATGGGATACAAGATAGGATCCATAGGATCGCCTTAAAAGAGATGGTTGACGGGCTTTGGGAGCTGTTCGACGCGTGTCTCACATCCGGACGCTCTCCGAAATTGTGGAAGGACGGTTGATTGTACCTGCTGCGGAAGAAGGGCCGACCCGCCGACACGCCTTCGGCATATATGCCCAAAGTGCTGCTGAATGATACGGGTAAGCTGTTGGAAAGGGTAGTGACCTCCCGCATCATCCGGCAGCTGGAAGGGACTGGACCTGTACTCTCTGAGGCCCAATACGGATTCAGAACGAGGCGGTCTACAATAAACACCCTGCACTGGCTCAAATAATGGACGAAAGATGCGGTCATAGACGGACGGGACGGAAAAGGACCTCAGTTAAGCGGTGCGGTTGGCTGAGGTGAGTACAACCCTAATAGTAGGCCATACGTGCCCTGGGATTGGAGGTTACCCTCTCCAAGACTGAGGCCCGTTTGTTCCATGGGCCCAGGGGGGCACCCTCTGGAACGCGGGTTTTAATTGACGGGGTTCCAGTCCGTGTTGGAACCCATATGAAATATCTGGGTATTATCCTAGATGGAAGGTGGGCCATTAAAATACATTATGCCCAAATGGCCCCAAGAGTTGTGGGAGCCGCAGCTGCTGATAGGCTAATACCAAACGTGGGTGGCTAACGCAATCTGTCGTCGACTGTACTCAGGGGTTATCTGGAGTATGGCACTGTATGGGGCACCGATCTGGGTGGACGCTCTTGATCGAGACAATAAGACCCTGCTGCGACTTCGGCAGAGGGGCATTGCAACTAGGGCGATACGTGGTTACCGGACGGTGTCCTGGACTGCAGGGTGCGTGTTGGCTGGGAGCTTCAAGCGGAGATCCTCGCCCAAATTAACCACTTTGTGGCATGGAGGAGATCTAGAGAAGAACCCCCAGTGGCCTAGCGTGGGACGAGATCACGCGCATGCAACGTCGGGCGCGGGATGCCTTGCTGCAACGATGGACGGAGGACCTGGCTGGACCTGTTGGGCAATGTACGATGGACGCCATCCGCCCGGTCCTTGGAGGGTGGATGAGGCGGCAATTCAGATCGTTGACTTTCCGTTTGGTGCAGGTGCTGTCCGGACACGGTTGTTTCGGGAAGTATCTGCACCAGATTGCGCGTCGGGAGCTGACACCAGTCTGTCTCGAGTGCGGGGCTCCGGAAGATACGGCAGTCCACACGCCGGAGGGACTCTCGGCCGGCTTGTACGGCCTCACATGTCTGAGGGATGACCCCTTGAGAACGGGGTATCCCTCCATAGGCCGAAGCCCATGAACCTACGGGCTTACCGCTGGGACAAGATTGTGAATGTTAGCGCGACCCGATCTTTCGCACCCTAGTGTCGGAGTGGCAGTGCGAAGGCATTTCGCACCCCAAAAAAAAAATGGTAGAGTATCCCCCTACTAGCCTACTACTACCCTACTACCTACCCTACTACCTACCCTACTAGCGAGTACTAACCTTCTTACCATCCCAAATTACAAGACTGGGTTTAAGGGTTGTTTCAAATATCGGGCATCAAAGATCTGGAATAATCTACCACCACCGTTAAGAATTAAAATTGGCTTTTTAACATTTAAAGAAGGGTTTTAATATTCCTACTCTCACGACAGAAGCACATGATAGAAACAACCTTTAAACTTTCAAATCGCTCTCTCAATAACCCATAAAATTATAGTACACGCACATCTAAACAATTAGACAATTATTAGACACACAAGCACACACACGCCCACACACCCTCGCACACGCACACGCACACACACAATCTTAAGGTATCCGATTGCCTAGACTCTCATGAGACTGGTGCCTTAGGAGAACTAACTAGCACACAGGCACATTCATAAACACTGATAAACACGGATAAATGTGTATAATAAATACAGTATTATGTATGTATGAAACTTAAACTGTTAAATATAATGTTAATATATGAACACACATGGAAGTAACCGTATGCACCCTGCAGACGGAGTTTTATAGTACGATTGAAATAGATGTATGTATAAGTATAAGAACCAAGTGTAAACCCGCTATCCCAACCCTCGGTGACCACCTACCCGAGGGGAGTAGATTTAAAATCAGCGCTGCATGTTCCTCGCATGCAGCACAATGCTGAATCTACTCCCTTTGCCTACCATTAGAAACTTTTTTTTTGGTTATAATTCTAGTTTAGGATAAGAAGTTATAGGCAATAAAATTATTTATTATTATTATTATTGGGCTAAGATCTAATCTTCTCGGTTTAGAACCGGTAAAATCCAAAGCGCACGGGCCTAAGCCAAGTGCACTTCAGAGGGAGAAACTTCACTTGGAAGCTCATTTTGCATAAATTTCCTGACGATCCTACAGGTGTTTAAAATGACAGCCTTTTACATTAGTATGTGTATGTTTCTAGGTAGGTCTAAGCAATCAATTGATTGGATAAGC
Organism: Eupithecia inturbata; assembly: GCA_963662085.1. NCBI lineage: Eukaryota > Metazoa > Arthropoda > Insecta > Lepidoptera > Geometridae > Eupithecia > Eupithecia inturbata. The sequence continues at coordinate 12,747,193 of OY759176.1, forward strand.
TCTTTCGGAATGACCCCAGTTGATGACAAAACTATTGGAACTACATATTATATAATTTTTGCAAGCGCCACATGCGAGTGATTTCGTTTTTAAGATCTACGTATTTTAATATTATTATCCGTGAATGCTCTGAGTTGTTTATCGATTAATTTAATTATTTCTTACAATCCAGAAAAAAATGGTTATGGGTCATTAATGTGCTTCTAACTTAAGTACAAGATATAAATTACCTGCATATCATATTTATAAAATGTATTTTGTAGTTTTACCTACCAAACTTTGTTCAGTCTTATCCACTGCTTTCACACCAAAGTTAAATTTCATGCCGATATTTTTTCTTTTGTCATGTAAGATTTTAATGGTTATTTTATACGTTCAAACAAGAAACATTAGAAGAGATTTTTGATGCATGTTGCATCTACTTAGTTATTGATCACACATTTCACACAACAAAAACAAAGAATTCTTAAAATGTGGTCACTTCTCCGCTGTCGTCGCCTCTCAGTCTCTCAGTCTGCTCGACACTGAAGTTGACAACAACGCTCCTTGTCGTTCAACTCACTCAACAAAATTCAATTTCCACAACGGATCCATCTACTTGTTGATTTTGTTGTCTTGGGCGGAGGACAGAGGGAGGCTGGGGTGGGGTGGTTGGTTCGTTTTATACATTTTACGATAGGAGTCTGTGTACGTCTATGTACTTTGAACGAGTGTGTGACTTGAGGAGGTAGTCTTTTATTCAATATCGTTTTGCGCTGTGAAACGTTCGAGGCCAATATCGTAAATAAAGAAAGAACTCTAGGTTATCAGCGCTATCTTGACAAATTCATTCAGTTTACTCCGGGAACCATTTGATGTCTATAACATAAAGTGGTTCCCTAGGAAGATATTTCCGTTAGTGTACATTCTACACAACTACCCGCGCGTTGTCAAAATGAGATGGAACCTTGTCAAAGTAAACGTCAGATCGCACTTGTTTTTCAGCTTTAATGGAATCTAACCCATTAAAGCTGTTCGTCTATCGGATCGGAATCGGAGCGTACGCAGCTTAAGGTTTTGTTGCTTTGTATTGATTTCTAAGGTACAGCGTCCACTGGTTCGGTATATTTGCCGACTCCGACGTCAGAGACCGGTATTTCTATCGAAGGCATCATCCGCAACAATATTCTCGTAGTGACGAACACATTTTTGCAGATGACGTCATCAACAAACACGAGCTCTTTGAAAATACCTATCTTGCCGAAGCAAAATCAGAAAGCCGTGGTTTCACCCTATCGGCATTTTACAAATACCGACCCTCCCGCTGCGATTTAATGCGGTGGACGCACAACTGTTGACGCGCGCGGATTAGTTTCAAAATATTTCGTTGACGCGACAGAAAATGCTACTAAAGCTTTGCGTCCACCTGATCGGAATCGGAGCGAACGCAGCGTACGCGCCATCGGTATTTACAATGAGCCTGGCTTCGGTATCGGCAGATTCGCCAATCCAGTGCCTCGTGGTATGGATGGTAACATAGAAATCAATACAGCAACAAATTCTTACTCGTGTACGCTCCGATTCGGTGGACGCACAGCTTTAAAGTAATATTTGGATAATTTATTCTATAAAACAAAATTTGCCTAGTGCTAGTCAGATTCGAATGCGAAGGATTCTATACTAAATAACAACAACTAAACTCGGAAACATCATTATAAAGTTCTTCAGTGTGACACTTGAAGCTCATTAGCACTTAATTATGTCAGGAAAAGCAACACTTATTTCCTCTATCTCGGTTCAAGAGATACAAGGTCGTGAAAAAAAAACGAATTCAATTTTACTATATTTTCATTATTTTGTTATTATAGCGCTTTGCCGCTATAATAACAAAATAATCACCTTTCTACCTATAACGGTTCATGAGAAAAGCCCTCTGACAGACGCACAGATGGGCGAACAGTGGAGGCTTATTAGTAGGGTCCCGTTGGCTGGCTCCTTTTGGGTACGGAACTCTAAAAAGATGATACGTTTTGAGGTAGGGACGATCACGTAAACGTCAGAAAATACAATATCAAAATTAACATAAGATTTTATATTCTACTAGTTCGTTCGTTCTTCTTCAAAATTTTATAGAATGTGCTGGTTATTAAAGCTTATGAAAACGTGAAACGGTTTGGGAAGAGCTACCGCTACATATTTTAAGCTAGGCTTCCATTTATTAATAATAAAATAAATAATGCTGGACAATTCACACAACATAATCTAGCCCTAAGCTAAGCAGACCTTGATATGGGTGACTGGATAACTGATATACGTAATACAATGCAACACAGATATATATTTTTTATTATACATACAAACACCCAGAAAAAATGTCTTTAGATCGTACAAGCATTTGTCCCGAGGCGGGATAAATCCCGCAACTTCCCGCTTCGCAGGCGAGCTTCGCTTGCTGTGCCACCGTCTAACTTGCCTTCATAGGTTCGATCTGTCGAAAACTTAAAATAATACAAGATCCGTCAAATGCGAGTGTAACTCACGCGGCGAGGGTTTCGAACGTTTGTCAATTATACAAATATGTTCTAAACGTACCAGTAAGAGACTTCGCTATTTAATGAATACCTGAAAACAGGAGATATCTACATTTCAGATGGATCGATTCACATTACCCCCTAAACTTCGGAGATTAGGGGGTAATGTTCAATATTTTTCTAAATATTTAAGAAAGTATCAAACCTACAGAAAGAAAAAAAAACCGATACCTTTCATTTAATACCCCACTCGGTGAGGTAGCCCCCTTTTGACAATTATTCCGCCCCTTTTTGACGACCGCACGAAGCCTACAAACAATTCAAAAACCTTTTTGAAATGTACAAACCTTGAAATGATACCTTTCATTTGAGCCCGCTTGACCTATTAGGTCTCTTTCAAAATTTTTACATCACATACGAATTCAAAGGAATCTACTTGATTAGTTAATGCGATATGACGTCTGAAGGACCACCTATAAACTATTAACTGGATGATGTAACTACTGATTGGATACTTTTTCAAATCAGACTGTACTGACAAGTCTTACAGAACATTTATTAATGAATAGCGAATTCAGAATTATGAAATTCCAATGTGGACCCTCAGTCGTAACGGATACCAAATAGATTTCGTAATTTCGGCAGTTACAGCCGAATCGAAGTGCAATGTCCCTTTCGCAAAATGTCCCGCTACTAAAAACTTAAACAAAAACTTGCGGTTCAGTCCGTACGCCAGTATTGCCAGTAGGTTCCTACTAACGACCCCAGGGCGGCTTCAGTTTCTATTATTATTAGAGATCTGTTCAATTTTATTCTTCTATTATTAATTAGCTGTGATTCTTAGTATTCCGGTGTAGATGACAATAATTAAAAAAATGTAAGAACCTTTCTCCTCATAATTTTTACGTTCGAGATTGACGACAGACACGGCTGCACAAGAAGAACTCACAATACGACACTGCTATACGCCAGTCTGCGTTACTTGCGCTGAATATTTTTTGCTGTTTATAATATTTTAATTAAAAAACCCGAATTCTATTTACAACTAGCAGTCCCGACAGACTTTGTACTGTCCTAACGGTGGCGCGTGGCGTGATCGCTACGCCTTCTACCGGCTTGTAGTATTTATTAAATGTATTTTCAAACTATCCAGGGACTCACTCAAATATACACACAAAATTTCATTCAAATCGGTCCAGCCTTTTAGGAGGAGTTGGGTGACAAACACACGTACACCAGAATTATATACATAAGTATAATTATACAGATAAATATTTGGGGCTAATACAAGTAGCGTACGCGCTGAACAAGCTATAACTTGCTATTGGTGCTGAAACTTGACATTAATGCTTGATGTCAGTTTGATGGTGACTATACTTTGTGAATAGGGAGAAAAGGGTGGTATACTTACACTGAGCAGTATTTTCTTTACCTACGCGAAAGACGGCCCGCGGTTGGCAACGTGTTGGAATAGAAGCAAGACAAAATGAAAATGTTTATCGATTCGTGTCGTGCTCGGTAGATGGGTACCCCGGAGCATTGACAAATACACTTTATAGGTTCCTATATGAGGGCAGAGGCGTTGTCGCTTCAAATTGCTCAGAGAACTATTTTACATATACTGCTACCTACTTTGTTCAGATCGCATCTAATTTACGAGCATGAAGAAACTAACTGAAATGGCCTATTCAAAAAAGCCTACTTTTTAACCCTAATGGGATAAAATAAATAAGTATTTTTGTGCTTTAAGGGATAATTATCTTGAAAATCTAAACTACACAACAAGTTTACATCCGTATCATCAATTAAAATTTGCATAAAAATATATTTTGGATGAGCGTCGTGCTACATACCTACACATAAAATAAAATAAATAATGCCGGACAATTTACACAGCATCATCTAGCCCCAAGCTAAGCGGAGCTTGTATTACAAGAAGGTACTTAAATCAGTTGAGATAACTGTAGATTGTTTCAAGTTTTAAGTTCTTTATTGGCATTGGGTTACATGTCAAATAAACAAGAATATAAATCAACATTTTACAAGTAAAATACAATTTAACAATAAATATTCGTTTTTTTGTAACAGTCTGCAGTTAGCTCAATTGTTTCAATTGTAAAATACAAGTTCTAATTTCTTTCTTTTATTTAATTGTAATTTTCTTTTTTAATAAAGTATAGTATAAATTATAACGTGATATTTGACCAATTACATGGCCTAGTGTCACGTTATAATTTATAATTGTTTTATTTGTAAATAGTTTCTTAGTTTTAAGTGTGCTGTAAAAGTATTTTCTATCTATCTATCTATGTTGATGCAGAAAAAACAGTTTTAGACACGGAGTCATACGTACTACGTGCGAGTAGAGAAGCTATTCCAATCAAAAAACGTATCGCAACTTGCTGGATGACGGATGACAGCGGGGGCCTGTGCGCGGCGAGCGCTGCAGCGCTAAAACATATCTAAGTCGTCTAACCAAATTATTAAAACATTCAGCGCTAGATCGCCGATCATAAGAGTTCATTACTCTATTTAAAAAAAAATATTACCAAAAAGTAGAAATGTAAAACAAAATGAATTGTTATGCGTTTATTTAAACATAAACAAGTTTTACTTTAAAATCAACAAAAATAGGAAATCAATTATAATGTGTTTTTGCAGTATCGAAATGCGCATGTCGTCATATTTTCTGAACTTTGTTTATTGTTGTTGATATAATGTACTGAAAGGAAAAACAATTCAATAAAATTTCAATAATTTGATTGTTTTGAAAAGACTAAAAACCGCCTTTGAATCCCTTAGTTTTAACTGTTTTTTTAATTTTTGCGGGATGAATAGAAATCCCTCGAGAATAAAAAAAATATGGGAACACCTCGAGAGCATCTTCTATACAACTAAAAAAATATCCAAATCGGTTTATAAATTACGCAGAAATCGACGAACACACTTAAAAAAAAACTTACAATACCTACAGCGGAACATAGAACCTCAAGGAGGTTCTATGTTCGGAGAAATCGACGAACACACTTAAAAAAAACATACAATACCTACAGCCGAACATAGAACCTCCTTGTTTCGAAGGTCGATCCTACGAATAAGGTTACAGTTGCAAAACGCCAACTTTACAGGAGACGGTTTTTACTTATTATTTCGAAAAGAATAAAAAAACATACTCGCATAATAGATATGCGAATATGTTTTTTTTTCTAAAACGTTTTATCATGTTTTTAGCTAAATTATCATAAAGGTTACATACATTAAAAAAACTTTTTTCTCTAGTTTTAGTCGCTTAACACCTTATTCCGCGTGCAAGTATCAAATCGACGCTATTCTGAGCGCCTTTGTGACCTTTTTCCACGAAGATTTCGCTTCACGACGTCAACTAAGATGATAACAATCGTCTTTGTAAACTTATACCACGAAATATGAGGGACAATTACAAAAGTATGAAGGTTATATTTTACTTTCCTTCAAGGATTTCGTTTGGTACCTTGATAATTAACGTCAGAAAACTCTTGCTGCACGGGACGCTTTACTGCCTGAGACGAGGCGATGCTCCGCCTGGGATGCAGGAGGTTGCGGGTTCGATTCTCGAGACAAATGTATGTACAACTACTACCGCTAACTTATCAAATTTGTACTGCTAAAATGCAACAAAACGCTCAAAATCATTCGAAAGCTAAAACAGAGTTCATATGAAACTGTTCGAATAATTAATAAGGGGATATTAAGATTTTTATACCTTCAATAAGGTAATGACGATTTTTATTAATGGCTTCAAATATAGCAGCTCCACTTTCTTTAAATTTGATGGGGTGATTTTATGAATTAATAGAATATAAATTGGTATTTTTTTCTACAAGTATTTTTTTTATGTTTAATTTCTTATATTAGAGCTGACTGCTCATATTTACATACATATATTCCTATATTCAACATGGCAATTATTTTTATGGACTTTATAGTTTTTATTCAGGAGTTTCTCGCGAATATTTATTATTATTTTTACATTGAGTTAGTTCCCTTAAATATTATTGTTTTAAAAAATGATTATAAGCCATTTTTATAACCTATTTATTCTATAGAATAATTTGATTTTATTTAAATAATTTAAGTAAAATAATGATCAATGGCATCAAAAAAAAATTAAAATTTTATGTTAAATTATTAATAAAAATAATTTTGTTTCATTTCTTTTATTTTATTATTTATATTTTTAAACAAGCTTGTTAATTTATCCAAATAATAATTTATCTCAGATTTTTCTTATTAACAATAAAATAATAATATAGAGTTATTAATAAAGTAAGAAAAATAAACAACAGTTAAGTCCAGTTAAAATATAAGGTGTTTCAATAGGTTGAGCTCCAATTCAAGTTAATAAAGTAATTACCTACTGTTATTATTGTTCTAAATAAAAATTTATTGATAGGATAAAATTGAATTCCTTGCAGATATGTTTTTATTGTGAGTAAAGAATAGAACAATTAAAATTAAATATGATATAACTTAGGCGATTACTCCCCCTAATTTATTAGAAATAGATCGCAAAATAGCATAGGCAAAAATAAAGGATCTTTCAGGTTGAATATGGACTGGGGTATGTTAGAGGATTGGGCAAGAGAAAATTATCTGGGTCTCCAAGTAAATTAGGATTTATTAAAATTAATGATATAAAAAAAAATATTTTAAAATAATATATCCAAACAAATCATTAAAATTAAAAAAAAATTATGAAAATGTATTATATCTAAATTTCCGTTTATACCTAAATCCTGTTTGGTGAAGAAATAATAAATGAATAATTGTTATTATTAAAATAATAAAGGGTAACAAGTCATGCAAAGTGTAAAATCAAGTTAATGTTGCATTATCAATAGCAAATCCCTTTCATATTAAATTTAATATAAAATTTCCTAAATAAGGATTAGCAGAGTGTAATTTTGTAATTACTGTTGGTCCTCAAAATTATATTTGTCCTCAAGGTAAAACATGTCCTATAAAAGCGGTTCCTGATAAAAGAAATAAAATAATTACTCCTACTAATCAAGTTTATTTTATGTTATATGATTCATAATAAATACCTCGTCCAATATATCTATGTATAAATAAATACAAATAATAAAACGGCTCCCCAACCGGTATGCCCAGCGTGGGGATTATAGACATTACCCTCACATGATGATTACAGCCAAAAAATGGCCCGCAGCTCCCGGCTGCCTCGCTATTCCTGGCCATGGTAGCGGCTATGTTAACTGCGGGGTAAGGGGTGCTAGGAATCACCGGGCTACCCCAGGCTACCATTCATTACGCAAACTGACACTGGGAACGTTCAACGGACTCACACTGAGGCTTGAACATCTTCTAGCGCAGTTGGAAGTTGAGTTAGAGAACATTAAGAAAGTAGCGTAGGATTCATCGTCAATAAGGCCCCTCTCTAACAACGTCCAAGAAATCTTCGGTCCCTGCCCGTAGTCCACCCACATAGTACACCTAGCTGAACCAGCAGCATTTTTTTCTTTCCGTGGTCCACCTCAAGATAATTGGGTGTTTCAGGGGAATAAATGATTTCCATGGTCCACATTAGTTCACCTGGCTGTACCAGGGGCATTTTTTTCTTTCCGTGGTCCACCTGCATTTTGGGCATACAAATTTTTTACTTTATCTAGGTACTTTATCATATATAAACTATTTACAATATTTTTCAATTTTTTCGTACTGACAGACAATGTCTATCACACGTCATGGTGAAACATACATTTTATTTCTGTTTTCTCTCTATCGCATTTCGTCTATGTAATTTCGTATTTTTAAATATAACAACAGAAAATGAATGTCGAAGAACATGTTACATTCATTCTATAAAAAGGAGGTATCGTTCTCCTATATAAAGGTTTTCAATTTTTCAGAGTAAAAGATTTTAAAAATGGCTCAAGTTTGTGGCGATGTTCCACTTATAAAAAAGATAATTGCAGAGGAAACATAATCATCAAGGTGTGTACTTGTTTAATATTTTTAACAATTACGGTAGGTAGGTACCTAAGGCACAGTCAAAAAATTTTATCACGTACCTAATCGTATCTACCACCATCAGTCGGAACGAACTAAACCGAATTATAATCCTTATTGCCATAAGCAACAAACATTTGAAATAGTAGAAACCAACGACGTGACGACCACGATTCCAGAGCCACCCAGAATCGCCACTTCACCGACTATCTGCCCGATATCATTCAAGAAGAGACCGTTTTAGCTCTGAGGCAGCTTTATATTTTTAATGTAGACTATTGGATAGAGTCATGACAATGGTTTTTTTGCGAATGAGGGCAATGGGTACGGTAGTGCCATATTTTCTGGGCACGATGGTGACCCGCTTAAATATTATTATTTTGTTTTATGATGCCCCGACCACGCAAAGACGCTTATAATAAAGTAAAATGTGGGATATTATTTCATATTTAATTTTTATAAAAATTATGTTTTTAGCTGTCAATTTAAACGTCAAACTACCCGGGTTTGGGTGCCTGCCAGCGGAGAAGAAATACATCTGATCTGATTCACTAATTTTGATAAAACATTTTGATAAGATTTATTTTTTATTTTGACACGAGTTACCGCAATGTTTAATTAGATGTTTAGTAAACCTTTTTGACAGATTTATATGAAAACTGTTATACTTATTAATGATGCAGTGCCAATAATTAAAAGTGATTCCTAGAGTTTATTTATTTTGTAATGTATGCATCCACAAGAAGATTGTTTTACATTAAGTTACATATTACCTGCAATAAAAGTAATTACATACAATTTTGGTGTAATTTTGAGCCTGTCACTGTCAAACCAATACTCTGTCACAACCGTCCTTGTGGTGGGGACGATTGTTATTTTTTTCTTAATTGTTTTTAAACACGTTAGCCATTGCACGAAAAGCTGAAATTTGTATTTATACGTAGAAAATTGTACATTTCACAGTAAAAACACCTTTTATCCAGCTAAATGGAAAACTAACAGAACTATGGGCGATCAAATTAAAATTGTCACAACTGTGTACCCAGTCTACCATAAAAGCCTAATAGGGAGTATATGGCCTAGTCCTCCCAATGCATAGCGTAGGAAAATCACCTTGACAATTGCAGCAGATAGGGATGGGAAATTGCGCGCAGTAGCGCGCAGTATGCGCTAAATATTTCGATAAAAATAGTTTAGATACAAATAAAAAATCAATTAATGTGAAATTGTGTAGGTTTTAAAAAAAACTGTAGTCTTAACAGTTTTTCTTCTCAGACACTCCTCCACTTATTATTATAAGTTAACAAAAGGTAGATCATTTTGAAATTCTAGATTAAAGACAAGTCATCACAGGTGATAACTATCATTTGATACCACACTCGATGAAAAAATCTCCTCTATTGAAAAATATCCCTGTCACCCCTTTTTGATCATTTTTCAAAAACCGTTCTACTTACACACTTCTCTATATTTTTCTTGTAAATTATAGATGCATATCTACAAACGCTACATACAGATGTATTGCTCTGCAAATTTCGGAGATAGAGGGGAGAGAACGGTAAATTTTTCGATTTTGTTAAAAATATTTCAAAAAGTATGAAACCTAGTAAACAACTGTAAGTACTGAAAATTTCATTTTTTTTTATAATTTATTTTAATATGTACAGGCACACGATATTTATTATTATTTTAAATTTCAAGTTAAGGACTTGGGTAGTTGCTGATATATTCAGCAACATTCAGAAAAAATGGACAGACAGGGCGAGACCGTAATGGTGTCGTACCCGAACGAAACCCTAAAAAGGCCAAATATATTTTTATGTAATCAATATTACTCGTATCAGTATGGCTAGGCGCAACCCTAGTCTTGTTACGTTATATGAAACTCTTTTCAATTTACCCTCGTGGGCGTTCTATAAAAACTATCTCTTGCGTGACAATGCCAGCCGGCTATTAATAAAAACAAAATACTAAATGAATGTTCGTTCAAGTTAGTAATTTTGTTTATTGGTTTACATCAATCAAAGACCAGCCATCCAATGAATGAATCTAGCACTGGGATCGATAAGACGGCGCTACCGTTACGAAAATTATTTAAATAAATATAATAATTATACTGTTCACACTTCGGAGGTCAATAATTCAACAGTAGCTTTATACAGGGTTATTGGTAATTCACTGACACTGCATAAACCATTTTTTTATCATACAAACCTCTCATACAAAATCATTTCAAAACCTAAAGAATTACTAAAGACTGAACTCCCACTTCCTTTTAAATCCACATCACCATCATTGGCCTACTTTACACCTACGAAATATGTTATTATATTTGGCATCAGTCTGGCTGGGAGTTAACCAAGCACACACACAGCTATACTGTACTAAATGAAAATGATTTAGTTCTCATAAACCACAATACAAATACAAATCAAGCCAAAGATAGAAAATTAAAACTATTTAGAACCAAGAACAAAATAAAGAGGTAATAATTAAATTTAGAATTTCCAGTACGTAAGTAGCTTAAATAACAGTAAATTAGATAAGTACCTACTTATTAGGTACATGTAGGTACATTATTGCGGCAGAGAAATGGCCCAAAGCTCAGCTAAGGGAAATAGTGATTGGCCGTGGCCATCGCGGCGGCGTAAGGATCGACCCCTCCAACTCAGCCCGTGGATGTCATAAAAGCCGTCTACGGGAACCAGAGGAAGTGCAGCACCTTCGGTGTATTTAGATTCCTCCATTGTTATTACCAATCTAGGTAGATCGGCAGGTGTCAAGCTGGGTTATTGTGGCAAAACACCCCTTGTTTGGGGGGAGGCATACAGCAGGGGAGCCTGATGATAATATAATATATAATATAACCGATAACCGATAAGTCGAGACTCGGTAAGTAAGTACCTATATTCTATTTGGAGAAAGCCAAGAAACATTGAAAGCCAAAGAAAATAACTGCTATAGCAACTGCAATTGGCAAATCGGTGTCGTTTGAGGCAGACGGTTGAAACTAGAATGATTTTGACATCTATTTGGAGTTCGCTGCGCAGCGGGTCCGCACCGCATTGCTAAGACTAGGCATTGAATGTGTTAGCACCGTTTTTACACGGAATAATAAATAATTTATTATTCATCAATATTATGGGAACCTATCGCTCTCCTAGTAAATCTGACGCTACCAATTTTATAAATAGCCCAGACCATGCTTTGACAAAATTATCAAGCTATAAAAATATGTGGCGATATTAATATTAACTTAGTATCAGACTCTGCTGACAAACTATTCTAAATATAAACATATAAATATGTTGGCCGCCCATGCTATTCTGCCAGGACATCTTTTTCCGACTCGTGGCCCGCCTGCCTTAATCATATGATGTTTAAAACAAACCTAGACACTAGGTACCTGCTTCCATATACCAGCTTCTATCACTGACCATGAGTGTGTTGCACTAAATATTGTACAGCGATCTAACTTAAACTTTATTCACCAAGACTGTTCCCGTGTAGACTATTATGGGTTAGATTCTAATATTAAAAACATTAGCTTTCAGGCAATACTCGATTGCTCAGATGTAAATACGGCTACTGATTTACTGATTCACTGAACGTATAGCCTCGGCAATCGCCCAAAACACGACTAATAGAAAAACATCGAAACGTAAAAATATAATCAAACCTTGGATAAATAATGTCCTCTCACGCTGTATGAGAAATCGGGACAACCTTCATAATAAACTTAAAAAAATACCCTGACTATGAGAAACTTAAAACAACCTTTAAGAGATCAAAGCGAAATTTTTAAAAGATAGGTAGGTAATCGAAAATGCGAAAGGCAACAAACAGAAACCCTGGCAGGTTATTAACGGCATTAGTGGACGAAGTAAAACATCTGACTATTCCCCAAATTTAAACGCTGAGGGAGATAAGGTCGAGTGTATAAACGAAGTAAATCGTTACTTCTCAACTGTCGGTAAGAAACTAGCTGAAAAGATACTTAATGCAAATATGGGCATCTGCCGTTACATTGACTCTACTTCCAACCCAAACCCACCTATGTCTTCGCTAGTTTTACTCCCGACTGATGACTTTGGTGCACAAAGTCTGCATGCTGATTAGGGGACTGAAACAGGAGAGTGCAGTGGGCCTTGACCACATCTCTGGAACCATATTAAAAAGATATGCCGACATTCTGTCGATCCCTATCACGCACATCTGTAATCTTGCCTTCTCATCTGGTGAATTTCCTGCAGCATTTAAAATAGTGCTCATTAAACCCATACACAAAGGTGGGGACAGAGATCGGGTCGAGAACTTCAGACCAATTTCCATTCTCTCTACCCTCTCAAAGATCTTGGAAAGAATCATGAGCAACAGACTCACCGGTTTTCTGGAAATATAACCAGGTATATTCCTTCTTTCACCATGTCAATTTGGGTTTCGGAAAACAAAATCCACCAATGATGCTGTTCATGAGTTAACCAACTCAAAGGTGAGTGCGTGTTTTCCTTACCGTTAAAGTATTATCTATCTATCTAACTGTGGGGAGTTAGATAGATAGATAATACTTTATTCACAGAAACTTAGAGGTATATATAAAACAGTGTGGTACAGAAAGTAACAGAATTGGCGGCCTTATCGCTTAAGGCGATTACAGTTCAGCTCTACAAGGAATGGAACCTTCTCTTTGTAAGACAAACCTACCTTCTTCAAATCATCCTTATGAAACACTCTCAACTCGAGTACAATCAGAAGTTAGTTAAAAAGAAGCGTATGTAAGGTAAGGTGTGCGCCGCTCAGAGCTTTCACATCAGCCGCCGCTCTCATAAATTCAGCTGCTTTTTGGGACCCTCTATCTACAATAAGGTTAACGCTATTCTCAATATCTTTCCCCTACCTAGAATTAAGTGTAAAACAGAAGTAGCTGAATGGTTAAAAACACTAAACTACCTAGAGACTGAAAATCTCCTAACCACCCTTTGATAACCTTCCATAATCTTAACCTAACATTATAGAGGTACATTTTTAACCTTTAAACCTAAAATAAGCAAATTTTATATAGTGAAAAGAAACCTCTAGCTAGTTTTGAGCAAAGCACCTGCTACAATTCAGTCGGTTTGACCTATAGGATAGGTTATTTCTGTCTGGTTGGAGGATGGGGTCTGCGTGATGAACACACCTACTTAGATACACAATCATACCTACTACACACACCACTCACAAATACACATAGGTACACACACACAAATGGGTAACTCCAGTCGCCCGGACTCTTAAGAGACCGGTTCCCTCAGGAGTACCCTACCAAACATGCGCACATACCACCCACATTTACACTACACTGGCTACATACACATTCCTACACACACACGCACACACCCTCACCCACAAACAAACATTTAATGAGTCTGTAAGTACTTCTTTTATTATTTTTCCTTGTTTGCTTTTATTGTGTTTTGATTTTGAAATCTGATGTTTTCTAGAATAGACTAAGTTTAAATTGTTTTTTTCCTACCATGCTGGTATGTTACTTCCACTTTTATACCTCTACATAATTATTAGTTCCAGGTCAAACTTATACCAATCTCATTGTATTGTAATCCGTGGAGTGGGGGCCCTGGAGACTTGCAATTACAGGTTTTTCTTAAACCTATAGCAAGCTCCAGCCTCTCACAATACAGGTTTTAAATATAGATCTGTGCTAATAAATAAATTTTAAGACAAGTATACCTATTGTGTGAAGATAGATTATCACTTTATTGCACCATCAATACACTTATAAAACAAGAACTTAATACTAATTATATATAATGTGGCACAATCGAAGAGGAGCTAAACAAATTATTATTATTATATTATTATTATTTCATCAATATTGTGAGTTTAAATAATCGATTACGTTTTCTGATGTTTCGAATTACATGTTATTTATTTTCGATGTGAAATAATTTAAACTATTGCAATGAACGATACCTTTTTGATGCGTGTGTGTTTAAATCAATTAATAATAATAAACTTGTCAGTTTAAAGGTTTTATTTATGCTGCTTCTGCAAAAATATCCATATAAAAATAACGAGATGTAACAAGGTGTTAATGGAGTAATAAAATTATAAAGGCGCGAGAGAAGCATTGAGGTGGCGGCAGAGAAGGCGGTATTTCAGAAATAAAATGGCGGGGTCTGGGATAGGACCCAGGATTATGGCAGCTTAGTTAAAAGTAAAAGTGAGCGTTTCGTCCGCTCGATACTAAGTCGTATAAATAGGTACCTACCTACCTGTTGCCGCGCCTGCCGTAGCTGCGGGCCTGCCGAAACTTTGACACGCTTCTTTAGGAATTAATCGACAACTCCTTAAATTAATTTTACTTACCATAAGTCTCTTCCTGGCTGGATTTCTCGTCAAACGAGGTAAACAGGGAGGTGCTTTAAAAAAAATCACAAGTATTTACGGTAGTTTTAATTTAGAAATAGTAAAAAATACGCGGGCCGCGAGGTCCGCGTTGGTCGAGTCTGAGGCGTGTACCCGTTAAGGCTGCTCGAGGTACTCTGGCCCAGCGGTTCGGTTGCGTTGTGCGCTAAGCGAAGGCGCGCGTGCCCCACCATCATCGGGTCGACCTACATTCGTGCTACACCTACCGATTTTCGGGACTAACTTTAGAAGGCCCAGGATGACAGTAGAGAATAATCGATTAGTGGCCCGATCTTCTTATGGCTAAAAGTAAAAATTTAAAAATAGATTTTTAAGAAATTGGGAAGCCTAAACATTCGATTAGAATACATACTCATTTTAAAAAGTAAAATCATTGTAATTATAAATGAGAAATTTACAAAATTTTATCGTGTATGAAAATAAAGCCGTGATCTTGAAACTTGAAAGTATTTTTTATGTTTAGCGTTAAGAAACCACTTTTCTTACGTCTTCTCATCATTGATGATGTGTGTGATACTAACGATACTTTAAAAATAGCTTTTATAACTTGATAAAGTTTAAGTTTCCCCAAATGACGACTAATTTATACCGAAGTTAAATCATTTTGAGGAATTATAATTCAAAATAGAACTTTGGAAACTCTACTCCAGATATTTATTTTTACCAATCAAAATATGGTATTACCTTGCGTCCGGTAGCTTCATGCAGTAAAATTTCATCCATCCAATCTCCTGTTCTTGCTCTAGATATGACGACGAGAGACGGAATGTAATTTGATAAGTGTTCAGCTGCAGTTAGATTACTATTGAGTAAATAATTTCTTGATGCATGGGACAATCCTCTCCAACTCCAACCGATGAGTTCCGTCACGTCCCATGGAAGGATCTTGTGTACCATCCATCAATTGATTTCATGACTGTGCGCACCACCACACAAGACTCGTAAATCCATTAAAGAGGTGTTAAAAGTACACAGACTGTAGCAGCTGCCTTTACTCTGGTAGGTATCGCTGCGTTCCCACCAGAGATGCGTTGCGAGGAATGTGTTTTTAACAACTAATAGAATCACTTCTATTAGTTGTTAAAAATTAACAACTAATAGAACTAATAGAAAAATTAAGAATTTACTTAGCCGCCCTATGCGTAGCTCTTGTTGAATCGGCTCTGTGGAGCGAGGTTTTTGTACATTTAAAACAAGGGAAAGATGTGTGCGAGGGATGTGTTGCGAGGAATGTGTTGCGAGGGATGTGTCCTAGGGACGGATGCGGGCGAAAGAATTCCATTGATTCTTCAAACCCCTAAAAATAAAAAAAATTGACGGTTCATATTTTAAAATCACACTAGTACCACTACTTTTTGGGTGTACGATAATGCTCTTCATAAAATTACTATAACTTGCCACGACTTGCCAGAGATATGTTAGAACATACCCTTTCGAGAATAAATTGTATTCTATAAAAAATACGCTAAGGGAGTGAAACAAACCACCTTCTCAGGTACCTAAAAGATTATCTGAGCAAAATAAAAATATAAAATCTATAACCAAACAAACATTTGAAGAACCTAGAACCACAGTAACATTCTTGTGCTTGGCTAAAAAATTAGCCAATCACAAGAATGTTACTGTGCTACCCAAAGCTGTTGCTGTAGTTGGGTAAAATAAGTTTTTGCACTTTAAGCGCACAAAAAGAAATTGCTTATTTAGTTCCATTTAGTAAGTAAAATTGGCAAAGAAATGAATTACACAGAATATTTACATTTATATGTAGGATGTATGATAAGCACGTAGTATGTATGATAAGATTAGCGCTTCAGCTAGTTAACTAACTTTAGTCTCGCTCGGTCAATTTGCATAGTGTAGAAAGAGTTGCCCTCTACAATTTTCGTCTCGACTCAGAAGTCAGCTGTAAGCCTTGAACTTTTTTGTATTTTTTCCAAACCCCAGAAACGTAACCAAATAAAATAAATGCCTTCGGCCGCATACGAAACCGGAGGTTCGTAACCAGTTGAGGTAGAAGAAAACATCTTCTTTTTACTATAAGTACTAGTTATTAACAATAAGTTATTTTTCTTACACGATACTGGTTTCGACAAAAGAAATTCGCAATTGTGGTACGCAATTCAGCCACTCCTACGGAGGGAACTGGGGAACAGAAACACGCGAATATGGTTTTATGATCGCACTTGAGACCCCGCACGCGCCACCGTCTCGCGTGCGGACTCTCTTTCATTTCTAAGCTGTATATCACAGTAATGAATTACGAGGCGGTTCTTTATTTTCTTCATGCGTAAACTTTGAATAGATTCTCATAATGATAACAGAACCTCTTTAGAAATTGATAATATAGTATTAAAATCTCTTCAGATAACTGGCCGTTTACACTGTCAGTGTCAATGGAGTAAGTATACCATTGTTTCCTTACCGGTGTCATACTTCTTGTTGTAATTTATTCGTGCAATTAAATTAAATAACATTTAAAAAACGGTAGAGCAAATGAAATGCTGAAGAATTGAAGAAATATGAACAATACAGAATTGGAATTCATTTCTACGAAGAGAGGTAGGAGATGATTGTTGGCCAATGGTCGGAGATATCATAGGAGGAAATTCTACTCAAAGGATGGCACGTTTTGGCTCTGTTTTAATAAAGGTAGCCGCGGTTGTAAAGGTAGTGTCACTCTTAATGATAGGAATGAAGTGGTGAAATCTAAAACTCATGTTGACGCCTGTAAAGAAGATTTTGTTAATAATAAGATTTTGAAGGATCCAGTTCCTTCAAAATCTTATTATACTTTGAAAGGAAATTGCTCTCATAATTTTGAGAGTATACAGAAACAATAAAATATCATGGTATTTTTAGTCTGGAGAATGAAGGAGTTGATTTTGTACGAGGGATCCCCGGCTTTCAAAATGTTTTAAGACCGGGCTTTATAATGAAATCACCTAATAAAAAATTAATTAATCCTGCTGGCCGCTTATGACGACGATTACAAGATTTTATTGTTTTGTAGAAAAAATATTAGACCATTAATGGGAAGATACCTATAAGCATGTTTTAGGTGATGGTACATTTAGTTCAAGACCTATTGCTTTTAAACAGTTGTACACTCTACACGGAGTTGACGAATCTACGTCAAATGTAATACCATTAATTAATTACTTGCTTCCTGTTAAGAAAGTTCAAACGTACACAATTGTATTAAATTGTACACAGTTATATTCAATGAGTACTATTTGTTTTATAAGGTGATGAATAAAGCATTATCTATCCATCTAATTGTATTTAGATAAATACAATCACAATTCAGAAACTGGCCACCAGAAAAAATAATCGTTGACTTCAAGTTAGCACCAAAGAAAGCAATTCGGGAAGTCTTTCTTGTAATTGACATAAAAGGATTATCACCTCAATAGGTGTTTATTTAAAAAAGCCAAGGGCTTAAAGATTAAGACATGGGTCAAAAGAAAGTACGTAGCGAGATGTGCTGGCCTTGCTGGTTTGCCCCAAGAGTATATTAAAAAAGGTTTCAGTTATATTATGAGCAAAAGTCCGCTTGGCGAAGATGTAACTAAGTTTAATAAATATTTTGAAAAGCAATGGACGACAAAAACTGACTTTGCTAAAATCTGCAGTAGTCATAAAGAAAATGATAAGAACAAAAAATAATATAGAAGGTTGGCATAGTCGTTTAACAAGATTCTTTGGGCGAAAAAATCCGACACTAGCACAACTGCACAGTTCTAAGCAATATACAAAAATATTTACCATATTAAAGAAAAAAAACAAAAATTTCAACGGAGTACGATCGACGCTGAAGTTAATCAATAAATTGTAGAATTGAACTTAAACCGTATAACAGTTGGGCATTGTATAGAATTGATATCTCCATTTTTTTTTAGGTGTTTTAATTTTTCCTGCTTGTTTAATTCCATTTCTGGCTACGGCAGCTATGAGTCGGTATATTTTTTTTTATTAAGGGCAGATTTTTTAATCCTTTGATAAAAGTATCTGTCAGAAAAAAAAAATCTGTCCTTTTATTTCATAAAAAGAAAGCGATATATTAACTGAAGCATACTTTTATCTAAGGATTCAAAAAAACCCTTAATTTTAAGTTGAATCTTATTAGTTAATTGTTTGATAAATTTCTGATATAAATTGTTAACATAAATAAGCAACTAATATTAAAATAAATAATAAAATCTCACCAGTCTTATCTATCACACAATAAAATACACTTTTTACCATTTCTTATCTATCTATTCCTATTAAGAATATCAAAAATATAAAGCAGCTATGGACATTTTGACGTCTTTTATTTATTAAGCAAATTAAAATATCAAATCAAATAACATTGTCGCACAAGCTGCAAAAGCTGTTTCAAATTACTCATATTCTAACGTAAAACATATAAGGGATATCGCTATCGCTATATAAAATAATCCCTTGTTTGAAACTAGTATCGTACAAGGTATACAAATTATTTGCTCGTCACCAGCTACAAAAGGATAACCGAGGCTTCGGAAGAGTACAAAAAAGTATTTAATCGCAACTGGTTACGAACCTTTAGTTTCGTACGCGGCCGAATGGAAATAAACCATAATTATCGTATTCCAACAATTTTTTTTTAGTTCCCTGCACGCCGATTTTTTCATTCATCCATGGAAGTGTAATCAGACTGCAGACAGAACGTACGAACAATAATTGTTCGTTCATTGTATCTGCGGTCAACAACAAAGTTAATGTTTGCTCTCATAGGGTGGAACGCATTGACTTCAAAACAATGTTTTAATAGCATAACAATAGATTGGAATTCACTACGTAACGTCTCGCTATGTAACGGGAACCATTCGTTTTAAACGTATAATAATTATAACAAGCAATGTAATTTTTTACTTACGCTACCCCGAAGGCCGTGCGGGACGTGACACTGTTCCTGAAAAAAAAACTTTGAGGCATCCTATCCAAAAGCGGACCTATATAAGTATCCTGTTCTGCGCTCCATTCAATAAGTAGATGTCTATTTTGTTGATAATGAACAGGTCAATTGGAAGGTACCCCACCGTATCTAGGATTGTATTTGTCAGAGGCTTAAGATAATCTTACGCATTTGTAACAAATAAAAACTAATTCTATCTGTGGAAAAAGGTACAGTATATTGTACGTAGTTAGGTAGTAGTGACGAGGAGAGGTTATGAACAATGGTCTGAAGTGACTACATCCTGCCCCAGTTAGGACTCCACGTTGCGATGAAAGCATAAACCGCTGGTCTCTCTGGAAGACAGTATCCGAGGCACTCTAGTAAAGATGGAGTAGTGACTACGGTATCGTGGAAATCTTTAAAGTTTATTACCCCGTCAACATCCCGATCCATTCGTTTTAGCATTATGTCCACAAACTCCTGAAAATAAAAAACGCAGTTAAGTAGTATCTTACCTATATACGTATTTCTTCATTGCTATTTATTCATGTTAATTCCATCAAAAATATTGTTATTGTTTTCATAAATAGGTCCCAGAGACAATCAAAATGAGATAAGAGTAGTTGGTTAACATACGATACGACGATGAGACTACCAATAAATAATTCTACCTAGAATACCTAACAGTGCACCTAAAGCCTACTTTGATATCAAAATAAACAAATCAGAAAAAAAACAATAAGGCTGGAAAAAATTGTTTTTATTTTTTTCTCCATTTTACAGGGCTTTGTGTATTTTTAACATCTCTACTGCGCTCGCCAGGGTAACTGAAAGTATAAGCTACCTGTCACCAGGCCGTTTAATATTTTTTCCTCGGGTGACACATCCGCTCGAGATTCAAAATAGCGTTTTCGACGTAATTATTATAATTTAGCTCTCTTGCGTAAGCAATGTTTTCATTAAGATGAAACTTCAACATAATTATAGAACATCTAAGCAAATATAAAATAATATTGGAAAGTTTCAAGGTTGTAAAAAGCGATTCCTGGACCAAATGTACTAAAAGGGTTGTTGATATGGTATGCGTGGTGTTTTGTATTTTTTCTATGTTTTGTTTTAGTCTGTCAGTATGTCATAATGTTAAGGGTCAGCTGCTTAATCCGTAAAAAATACTATAAGCTTGCTTTGTTTATGCGGCAGGTAAAAGTTATAAATTTTGAGATTTTCAATTTAGTCGCAGTCACTTCCAATTCGATCCAGATGAAGCTGTTACAATTATATATAATACACAAAAGCCGGTTTCGCATAAAAAACGTAGCTGTAATTAAACTTATAGCCAACCAGGCTATGTGCCTACAACTACTTTGAGCACAATGATGTGCTTGCTCAATGGCCACTAGCCATCATCATATTGTATTAACTAGGCATTCGTCATTCACATCAACCATTTGCTACGATTGCCATTCCGTTGTATTGGAAATGAGAAAGCTGAAACACCCATAAATATCAAATCAATTTGGGAGTAGCTGACGACAATAGATAGACATCTAGTGGAAATTGTAAGCACTTGTTTGCATGACAAACAAGGGAATTCTGTTTTTTTGAATTAGTTTAGTATTCCTATTCCGAAAACTATTTTCTGGTAACAACGCACAGGCTCCGATTTGTTTAAAGTTTTGTATAATCGCTAAAATACAAAATAATGGAACATTGCGTGTCACGAATTTTTAAAAAGAACCCTCTTAATATTGGATAGGTTACAAAGCAAATAAAATCATAAGAAAGGGTTTTCAGAATTTTTATAAAAACGATTAGTCTGGTTCGGAACGGAACTAATCTTGGGTGGCCTTTTTACACTAAAATCCAAGCGCGTAAAATCGCGAGCGAAAGGCCCGGACTCCACCAAATCGGAGATGTGCGAAGATGTCCGAAGCGGAGAGGAGAAGAGACGTTATAATAAGCGTAGCTTAATTTAAGCTACTAAAAGTATAAAATGAGCGTCTAATGCCATCTATCGTAAGGCGTGAATTTGTAAGCCGTAGCCACTTTATAAAGCCGGGTAAAAATTGTTCTGTGAGTCTAAGGGCCAAATTGGTTCAAGCCAACGTATACAGAGGGCGCTTTCATATAAAAATAATTCATACACGGCCAATTTCTAATACGATAAGTTTAAACAAAATTAGTCATTTAAAAATCATTGGTCCAGTTGGGCTCAGTATGTACACCACCAACACAAGTAATCTCTAAATTTAACCTCCTGTATTTTTGTTACTTACTTTGACAGCCTCCTCAACATCGTCATCTCTTGAAGATTTAGCCAGTGCTTTTTTCAAGCATTGATACATTGTCTCACGCCGCAAGGATCCCTCTCCTAGCAAATCGTAACACTGGAATAAACAAGATCCGTCAAGTGCGAGTGTAACTCGCGCGCCGAGGGTTTCGAACAATTGTCAAGTATACCAGTATGTATAATATGTACTATAGGTACTGGTTAGAGACTTTGATATTTGATGAATACCAAAAATTAAAGGTACCTACATTTCAGATGGATCGGTTTGCAAACTTCGGAGTAGGTAATAGTGAAATTTTCTAGTATTTCAAAATATTTCAAAAAGTATGAAACCTAAAGAAATTTTAAAAACTGTTGTGAGATGTACAAACCGATGCCTTTCATTTGATACCCCACTTGACATTGTAGATCTCTTTTAAAATTTCGACATCACAACTTGTACTGAAAATTTACATCTTCATTTTTCATTTATTTTTATTTATTTTTCTTTTAATATGTACAAGCGCACGAAATTTATTATTATTTTAAATTTCACGTTAATTGCTGTAGTAGTTGCTGAGATATTAAAGACGGAAAAAAGGACAGAAAAAGCGATGCCATAAGGGTTTCGAAACCGATCTTCGATCTTCGAAACCCTGAAAAACTGTATCATTTGTTGCTGCACATCTGAAAGCTTGTGGACGTGTCAGCAAATTTAAAATGACTCTAGCTAGATCCATCGTCGAAAAAATGGACGTTTTCTTCGATGGCTAGTACGCATATTTACGCATTTTTTTTTCTATTTATGTAGTTTGCTAAGCTTTAGCGATGCGATCAGGTGAGACGCATAGCACAACAGAACTATTATAGTCAGTTTTCAAAGGCTTTTTTCCAACGCATAGGAAACAATTAATCTTGATTGTCACGGGTTGGCGCGAGATTCAAATTGTTTCTACAAGGAATAAAACCACGAAAAAGTAATTTGCCGCAAATCGTACAACATTTTCTATGAACCTATAAAGCCAACTTCGACTTAATTGTATTATAGGAGCATTTGGGAAAATGTTGATTTTTAGCCCAAAATCTCCTATTTTCCCAAATGCTCTAAAAATACCAGTGAACCGAAGTTAGATTTTTCATAGTTTAATAGAAAATGGTTTACGATTTGCGGCAAATTACTTTTCCATTAGTTTTATTCCTTATAGAAAGCAGAAAAAATTCAAATCACAAAATACATTGAATCTCGCGCCAACCCGTGACGATCACCCCTTAAGTGCTACACGCCGAGCACCTCTAGGCTTGAAAATAAAAAGATAATATCGACTTGCGACACAATAATAACCGTAAAGGCGTATATAATCCTTTCCTCTAAGTCCCCCCGAAGATAAAGCGAGAAGGCTTTTGCGAAGGTAGCCATGGTCACATAGGGAGAAGTACCGCGGTCCAGGGCGACCATAACCCGCTCCATCATATACGAATCTGTCATCCCGAGCCCGTTATGCAAGACGTCTCGGAAATGTGTCCTGAAAATCCCCGACAATTATGTTACTTTAATTAAACCTTCACAACATTTCAACGGCTGCACCATCAAAACAGGAAAATATACTAGGCACCGCACCGGTACTCTTAAAACATAGCTAAGAACAAACTCGGACAAGTAATCTAACAAAAAAAAAACTAAATCCGAATTTGACAAAATTTTAGGGTTCCTTTTTGTACTAGATTTACCTTAGTTTATAAAACTTTTTTATTCATGTGCAAATAATTCTTTATTTATACATTCATACATGCTAAAAATAAAACAAGGCAAATACGTAGCACTTTTTAAAATTTAGCGATTTTCTAACATAGTTACCTATTGAAGATAGGCTTATAGAAGGCTTTTAGAAGATTAAATAAAAGCGTCAGCCAAGCTCAAGAACCTTACTGATGAAGCTGACTTAGGGTTGGTCACTAACATAAAAATAGGCTAGTTGGGATGAAAGTTTCAATGTCTTTTTTTTCAGTAAAAAAACCTTGAAACCCGGAAAGTATACAACAAAAAATGTTTGTGGGAGGGGCGTGGACCACCCCTTTTCCGCTTAGTACACCAATAACGTGGCACATTGTATAATGTTAGTAATCATAAACACCGATTTCAATAATTCATGTCACATAAACTTCAGAACACATTCAGTATCGGATGCGCCCCTGATCAGTTCATTTACACAAAATAGTCAAAAAGTTTGTTAAATCATAATAAAAACAGCATATGGGGAAAACCGAACTATACAAAGGAGATACATGAAAACTGTCATAAGAAACTTCATAATAATATGTTACTTGAGCATAAAATTTTGCGTGAGTAGCGCCTAAAAATTAGTCAAATTATTCGACATTATTTTTTATGCCGATCGACTCATTTTTATGGAAGGCTTTTTTATTGTACGGGATGAAAAATAAACTGCCAAGTGCGAGTCGACGCGCACACGAAGGGTTCCATACCGTAAAAATCAGGATTTTTTTTTTAAAGAACATCAAAAATTCACTTGTTTGGAGCCCCTTTAAATTTTCAACTTTATTTTATGTTTAGTATTTGTTGTTATTACAGTTGTAGTGTTTCTTATTTATAGAAAGATTCATGTGCCTACTAAGGCCCGGCGCCCATTATCGGCATCGGCAAGGAAAAGGATCCTTCGGCATCCTACATGCAAGCGCACACTATCGGCAATTATGCTTTGGCATGCTGCAACGTTCTTAGGGATGACGAAGCGTCCTTAAGGATGCCGCACCGTCCTGTAGCTTGCCGAAGCGTCTCAATATCGTATTTCTCATCATAACAGTCTCAGAGTTGTTACAAGCTAGTTGTCTGAATTGTATTTAATATGGTGGACTGGGATCTAGTGTTCATAGCAACTCTTGCTGAAGAAGAAGAGAAATCTAATCAATCAAGAAGATTTTGGGTGAACAACCTTTGGAAGCAACGATATATGTCCGGTGAATTCAACAATTTATTCAATGAATTACGTTATGACGTTCGAAAATTTTATGATTATTATAGAATGAGTTATGAAAATTTTGAAAGTCTGGTTCATTTGCTTCGACCTTACATGGAGAAAAAACAATCAAGATTTCGCTCACCTATACCTGTTGAAGAAAGATTGTCTGTGTGCTTGAGGTAAGTAATAAAAAATACTTTAATAAGTTTAATCATATTTATTATTTTTTAATTCACATATACTCGTACAGGTATGATTCGAATGGTGACTTCAGATCGCAGACTGCATTACTATTTCGTCTGAATCTATATTTCTTGCTGCGCCGGTCATAGGACTGTCGTCGTGGAGCGATTGTTGTTGACATTCGAATCATATTATCTTTATTTTTATTCACATTAGCTTTGCCGCAGGTAAAAAATAAAATGTTAAAAAGAAATTACAAATTCTGGTAATCATTGGTTTCAATATTCTGGTAAGCACTGGTTTCAATGTTTTCGTCTTGGCATCTAAGTAAGGGTGTCGGAGTATATGTCAATGTTGATTGTATGTTGTCCTCGTTATTTACGGATGTTGCTTGAGGTGTGTAATAAGAAAAATCGTCCATGGTGTAGTTTGATTGATTCACAGGAGGTTTATGTTTCGATGTGGATGGTTCATAAATAGATCTTGTAGTTTCAATATTCTGTGGTGCTTCTGATAGTTCTGAATATTCGATTTCTGCCTTATTAACAAGAAGCAATACATCTCTTTTTACTTGAAGTTGCAATTTTTTCGGTAAAGATTTTACCGTAGCAGACATTGATTTAAAAAATATATCTATAGGATGTTCATCTTCGTTTTTTTTAGAATCTATATATTCTTTTAATATCTCAGCTGTGGTTATGTTTTGTGATCGAGGACGCGACTTTTGAGAATCTGAATGTGACATTTGTGATTGTGGCCGTGATTGAGGAGAATCCAAGAAAGAATCTTGTGTCTCCTCGGAAGAAGAATCTAAATTAGATACCTGCGCTCTATTTTGTAAAAATGTATTCAAGAATTGGAGTTCTCTTTCGTGTTTTATAGGCCTTTGTGGCTTTGCAGAATCACCACTTTTGCTTATTCTATTTTTCATCGCTTTTCGATAGTTGTTTCTGATATTCGTCCACATCTTGAGACATTCTTGAGCTGAAAATAATATAATAAACATATAAATGAATGGTTTGTTAGTTAAACGTATGTGTCCGGCACCCGCAACACAGGTGATATTATGTATAATGTTTCGTAATCCGTATTGTATGATTTAAAATATGATTATCAAAAGTGCCTAGTTATATTTATTCTAAATTTTCTATATTTTTTTAAAATTGGTATTATTCAAATATTTTTAATAATATTAATAGGTACCTAAGCTATATTTAAAAATATAATGTTTCTTTTCAGGTTTTTAATAACAGGAGTCAGTTTCAAAACTTTAGCATTCAATTACCGAATGGGATTTAGTACAGTTCGTTGTATAGTCCATGAAACCTGCCGTGTAATCTGGAATATTCTTGGCCGTGTCGTTCTGCCAAAACCAACAACAGCACAATGGAAGATAATTGCTAAAGACTTTGATGAAATATGGAATTTTCCAAATTGTATTGGTGCCATGGATGGCAAGCACTTCAAGATACGAGCTCCAAATAATAGTGGAAGTATGTATTTTAATTATAAAAAATTTTTTAGTATCGTTCTGCTGGCTGTAGCAGATGCTAAATACAGATTTGTCATTGTCGATGTAGGTGCTTATGGTAGAAATAGCGACGGTGGTATATTAGATCATTCAAAATTGGGTCTAAAATTGCAAAACGACACATTAAATATTCCTCGAAATGTGAGCTTACGAGGAATAACTGAAGAATTACCCTATGTTTTTGTTGCTGATGAAGCATTTCCACTAACGAAAAATATAATGAGACCGTACCCTGCGAATCAATTGGCAAATATAGAGAAAAGAGTTTTTAATTACAGACTAAGTCGA
Organism: Eupithecia inturbata; assembly: GCA_963662085.1. NCBI lineage: Eukaryota > Metazoa > Arthropoda > Insecta > Lepidoptera > Geometridae > Eupithecia > Eupithecia inturbata. The sequence goes on from OY759176.1 coordinate 12,774,308, forward strand.
GCAAGGCGTATCGTGGAGAGTGCTTTTGGAATTCTTCAATCAAGGTTTGAAATATTTCAGAGGAGAATGCAAGTACAAGCAAAATATATAGATAACATCATTTTAGCCTGCTGTTCTTTACATAATTATATCATTAACAATGCAACGACGGAACTTCCAAACCCACTACAGGAAAGCGATATTTTAGAAGGTTCCTTGGATAACAATGTAGTAGGCGATAACGATATTATCATGTGCGAGGGTATGGTCGTTAGAGATCAATTCAAACAATATTTTAACTCTGAACATGGGTCAGTTAGTTGGCAGAATAATATTGTCAATAGATCATAAAATACTAACGATCTATAAGTCAATGTAATTAATCATTATCATATTGATGGTACTTATTATAACTCAATAAAAATAAAATGTTTAAGATGCTTACTTACGTGTTTTATTGAGTTCTTTGGCGATTTGCTCCCACGCATTATGTTTCATGTGTTGGTCACTGTAGTGACGCGATTTTATATTGTATAAACACTCATGTAGACGAACTAAATTAATAAGCTTTTCTTCCGCCATGACATTTGATGTGACAGCAAACAACCGGTACACACAGCGATTACCTCGATTGTGTTGTGTGAGTCAAATGATGCAAATGGCGGATGCCTCCCCTCGCCCCGCAGGGCAAACTATCCCCCGAGTGTTGCCTCGGCGCCGGCGGCGTACTGAAGGTTGCCGAAGGATGCCGAAGCATCCCGAAGCATTCTCAAGGCTGCCGATACACCAGCCTCAAGCATACCGAAACGGTATTTTTGTTATTACGACCACATATCACGGAAATTTCTACTTTATTGCCATTTTGTTATAGTATATTGCTATTTGCCACCTAAAATCCTCAGTCGTACCGATGCCGATAATGGGCGCCGGGCCTTATTGTAGTTCAAGAGATACAGCCTTGACAAATTAAGAGCACGAAAGGCAAAAAACAAATGTTTTCTATGGGAGCCCCCTTCAATTTTGATATTTTATTTTTATAAGCGGCATGAGAAATACTTGAAAATTTCAACTGTCTACCTCTTACGGTTCATAAGATAGAACCCTGTGACAGACGGACGGATGGACGGACGGACGGACGGACAGCGGAGGCTTAGTAATAGGGTTCCGTTTTCACCCTTCGTCTACGGAACCCTAAAAACTAAGCAGTGGAGCGGTAGTTGGAACAATTTTATGAACAGCTGTTTTCTCATAAAAATGTTTAGTAATATGGTACCTACTTAGTAATATGGTTTCATAGTAATTAAGCTACGGGCACGTATTAAGACAAAATCTCATGAACTTATCAAACATTGTTGAAATGAGAACTAATCACATCTTTTATTACACTCAACTAACTTTCGCTGTTGTGCTTTTTTTCTTACGTTTCAATGAAATTATCGTTACACAAGATTCGGATCGGTAGCCATAAAAAAAAAAAATTTAGGATTCACTTTTAGGCGCAGCTCAAGCTTGACCAAAAATTAGTTATATCTACTTGGTTTCCTCCAAAAAGAAGGTGGTGTTATTTTAAGAAAGTGTACCTGTACCTCCACTGGTTATGGGAGCCCCCCATACTGTCCCATTAAAAAAACACAGTCTATGCTGAACAATCCACATTGCATCATCTAGCTCTAGTCCATTAATAGGAACTTGTGTTGTGGATACCTTCTAGATATAAGATCGACCATGAATATTTTCTTTTAAATAGAAAAAACCCAGACCCGGAACAAAATATCTGCAGATTTAACAAACATTTGTCCCGTGGCGGGGACCAAACCCGCAACATCCTGCGCCGCAGGCGGAACTTCGCCCGCTGCACCACAGAGAGACCGTCAAGTAGAGATTATTTAATAGACCTTGATATCAAATCAGAAGCAGCAGGTTTCTCATCGCGTTTTTGAATTTTGAAAAATATCACCATAACCTCTGTAAGAAAATAGGGTCACTGTTACGCAATAACATTAGTTTACGCTCACATAGCAGTCCGCTTTACAGGCCCGTTTTAGATAAAACGGGCCTGTAAAACGGACTAGGGTACATTCACACATCTAGTATAGTATTATAAAATCTGTGACACAGCAGTCCGTTTTACAGGCCCGTTTTAGATGAAACGGGTATATATAACATAATTTGTTAGTTCGTTTACTAGTTTCCCACAAAATAATAAACGAAGTAATAAATTATGTTTATGTAATTATGTAGGTAATCTTAACAACGTCATACATAAATTACTCACACTAATTGATCTTGTTTTGCTCGACTACGTTTCATTACTGCAATGTAGGTATATATTGTTTGTAACTTTGAATCAGAATTGCTGTATTCGAGCAAAAAAAGTCAAGTGTGAGTAAACTGACAATTCACTTGGACTTAGGTTAATAAATCTTAACGCTGACGTAAAAAGTAATCGCGCCAGAAAGTGTATGTATTTTTTTGTACTTTTTAACCAAAATCGTTGCTTAGTCTCCCCGGATGGCCCATTCAATGGGAATGGGAGATTTTAGCGTAATCGCACAGCTGTCTGGATTGATAAATTATTTTCATTTAGAAAGCTACATTATTCCTGCTGAGTGACATAGGCTACGTTTTATTAAAAAAGTTATATCGAAGTTTTAAAAATCTCCAATTCTGGCCTACAGAGCCAATCAGGAATGCAAAAAAACTTACGTTCCAGTTCATCAAATGTGAAATGAGTATCTTTTTGTATTTCTATCCACAAAGCACCGTTTTTCTTTCGAAATCGGATTTCCTCCATAGGGTCCAAAGATGAGTCGAGAGACACCGACATTGTAGCAGGTTTTTTTTTATGTACTTTTGTAATTTAGAGTGCAAAAGCCTAATGAGTTCAGAGATTGGTTTCAAACGTATTATAAAATTGATACAATAAATAGTATTGGAAAATACATATGCAAGAAAGTATTTTTTACTTTTATGGCTCTGACTTTTTATGACGTTACATCGTCTATACTTTTTACCAAAGAGTACGGCCTTTTACAATATCATTTACCTTCGTGCAGGGCTATTTCGTTCGTCCATTCCATACAATAAAGGAACAAACCATCGAAGAAAGAAGTAGACTTAGGGACTAACTATCTAGCTCTATTATGAAACAAACAGCATTAAGTGGGGGACAGACGTGCTAGTAAATTCGCGAACTTGTGGCTCGACGACCTTTTTCGCTGGTGTGTCTCGGCGGCTTTAAAGTACGCGTACTTTAAAGCCGCCGAGTAAGTTCGGGTTTAATCAAAATTATTGGTCGAAAACGCCCCAACATACTACAGTTATTAAGTGCATTAAAAAGAGATGCTAAACAAAACCGAAGGCAACAGAAAAAAATACGTACGGCAGATCAAATAGCAATTGAGAAGAAACGCAATTGGAACTATTAAACAATGACATAAGTTTGTAGGTCACTTCATAGAAAATGTTAAATAAAATCTTTTTTTAAAACAGTGTGATAACATCTTTAAACTTAATTTTATTTCAAGGGGATTCTGGTGAACCGATGAGTTCACTGGGATCTTCTGGGGACCAGATTAGGGGATCCTGGTGGCCGAAGTGCTTTAACTAATGCCTCAGGATCATTATTAGGTATCTATACAAAATTTAAAGAATCTTAAAAATACATTTTAAATAATCTAATTAAAGAACATAGAGCCTCCAGCTTTTTTGAAGTCGGTTGATTTAAGAAATAAGGAGACTTAAGCTGTAAATAAACAAAAATGATGAAGGGTTTATTTCCAAAGCATGCCACCAGAATAGCGGGCACGCCTGCGTTGACAGCCCCTGCCACCCTAGGTGCTTCATCTGTCTACAGCCGCTACCTCCGATTCGTCCCGCGTATTCAGTGAGTTTTGTGCGGCTATCGGGATCAGTTGCCCGCCCATGACTTCCGGAAATTTACTTTTTCAAATCAAAGTGGTAGCAAAACGTAGTAAGTACTTTTATCTGTTTTTTGTGTGTGCAGTGAGTGCACGTGAGTGTTTTAAAAGTTATTTAATTGAAAAACGGTAAGTTGGGGATATTTTTTTAAAACGGGACTGAACTTTGGGACCTCTGCCGACTCTAGCGCCGTAGATTGCTTAGAAATTATTAAAACTACCCTGAGTGGGCACACCCTGGCTTGCGCACTCTAATAACAAAAATCTTATAGTGTAGATAGTGTAATTCTATTTTTCTTGAACTGTTTTTTATGAGTGTGCGTGAAGTAATACAAAAATAAATAGAGTAGAGAACGTTTTTCCGTCGACGTATGTATTAATCTGAAGGCCTTGATTATAGCACATGGCCTCTCATTGTTGATCTTAATTTAATTTATGTGTTTAACCGTTGTTAAAATAATGTTTTCGGTAAAATAATGGCATATACCTTACATTCTTTATTTTCATAGCTATAGTATTTTTACCATACCATACATTAAAACGAAATTTCAGTGCTAGAATGCATAGAACGATTGTGCAGGGTGAACTGTATTAACTTAAGATCCTAATATTGTTGTCTAAGTCTTACTTAAATTTTGTTGTGTTATTAATTAATCTAAATTATTTTTTTACATTATTTGTTTCACTGTACTTCTGCACTAGAGCGAATCTGTCCTAAGGCTAATCTGGCCTAATGCTAATCTGCCATAAAGCGAATCTGTCATAAAGCGAATAAGGTAAACAATCTACAGGTAGCTCTACTGATCCATATCAATCGAATCGGAGTGTAATGTCTCTTTCGCAAAAGATCTTGCGTGCTCAAAATGGCCTATTCTCAGAAAAGCCCTTCTCAAAATGGACCATTCTAAGAATGGCATATTATCAAAATGGCCCATTCTCAACTTAGAGCATTAAACCAGAACGGAGAAGTCACGCGCCACAATTCATACCCAAAAAATTCTGCCGCTTTCAGCGGGGGGTGAGGTAACACACATAGACTTTTCAATCACGTCGCTATAAACGCACACAATCGCATACTCACACAGTCGCACACGTAATGATCTCTGTCAGTATACAACACAATTGCAGCAATAATTAAATATGCTAGTGCTTGACATTATCGATATTCGACTATCGATGAATTCTAAAGTTTACCAGGAACACTTGATTATTTTTACCCAATTGCCAAAAGAGCGGGGGGTAATAATTTTTGAATGTGTTTATGTATCATTCATTGATTTCACCTGTAGTCTTAAAGGCTGGACTGACTTTAAATATAAGGAATCATTGGATTTCTCTTTATCTGTAGTCTCGAAAGCCATAATATTTTACTAATATATGTGTAGTAGAATTTCATTTCGTCATAAACAACCCATCAAGTAGGGTGTCAGAATAAAGGGTTTTAATAACAAATACACTACATGTATGTTTGAAAGTCATTTTAAAAAGACAAATTGGCAAGTAAAATTCTACAGTTAGGTTTTCGTTTTCCTAACGTACATTGTTATTTGACAGCGGCTAATTAACTACGTATACAAAATTACTGCTTGACATTTTTTAAGCAATCTACTACCTACTTGATGCCTATTTTAGAAAAAAAACCTGAATATTGAGAAATCCTGTAAAAATACAGTGTCAGACAATCAGACACTACTGGATGCAGCAGCGTTATACACAAAAAGGACAACATGCTTTTATTTGGTATTTTGTGGTCGAATAAAGTTTACCTTAATAGCTATTTATTTGTTCTCCTCGTTTTATAAAGCTTGCTAAGCTATTCTAAGATAACCTCTCATTAGCTATTAAAATTAAAATTAATTAATATTAAAAGTAATATATTAGCTATTAGAAGATTGTTAGGATTGCAAAGCAAACAGAAACAAGATATATGGTTTAGTTGGTATGGAGTCCTGTTTCAATCTTCTCTTGTTATTTGACTGTGTGATGAAAAAGGAAGTTATGAAATGTTTGGAGCAAATGGTGCTCGTTCGTTTAGGAGTCCATGGTTCATGGTTCCCACATGCTTTAACCCACACAGATCGAATCCCAATATCCTTTGGAAATCTGTAAGAAAAAGAATAACGAAATTTTATAAGTGATTGATATTTTGTGGGATGATTGTACGAAACTGAACTACTTTGTCTAAAAGACAGGTCATAATATGATAATATAGGTGATAGTGTTTAGATCTCTCCTACCCTTACAAAAGTAATTTATCATGGTATGTCCAAAAATATTTCTCATATTTCATAAAATATTTGTCTTATTTCAACCCAAATTTCTTGGGGGAAGTTTAAATTTCATGGGTAGATTCATTTCTCAAATTATCATTTACTAATAAAAATCACCCTGTATAAGAAAATGATATCGATATTCGCGATTGTGCTATCATTAAAAATTATAAATTAAAACAAAAAGAATATCGATATTTCTGATTGTGCAGTCCCATCACAAAATTTGTTGAGGTGCTGCCAGATTCTTTAAGTTGAAACTGATATTTTTTGGTAAAATGTCGACTGAAAATATAATTCAACTAGAAAGTGTAATAATAATCTATAATAATGCATAATAAATTAACTAATAAAAGTATTTTCTAAAAATCTTTGCTATTTTGAAATGTACCTATATAAATGCGGTGATATTGCAGTATTTCCCTAAAAATCACACGAATCTATAATAATCATTATTGGTTCATTACAATAGGAAAATTTTATTAATGATTGTAAAATAAAATATTCAGCTTTAGTGTTAACTCAACTACGAAACTTGCTCTAGAATATTACACTGTATAACTTACTGGCAACACTTTTTGAAGTTTCTGACCTATTTTTGCACCAAAAAACACTGCAACTCGGCATTTTCACCGGAGCTTCTTCTGCGCGCATTGCAATCCGACAACTGGCGGCCGACGCGCGGCAACTAGTTTTATATAACGGGTATGACCGCCGCTCTCGTACCTTTGGCAGAGGGGGTACGCCTATGAGTGTCGCCTCCGTTCTGGTTTAATGCTCTAAGATTCTCAAAAAGCCCGTTTTCAAAACAAATCGAAAGAAGTTTATATACTCATACTTGAACTTAGATTAAAACTCTTTACTCCTTCTCTTTAAATTAATACTGACCACTCTACATTTCAATATGGTGGTTCTACACGTCACAGTGACAACTTCATCATGCAACATTGTCACTGACGAGACTTATTAATTGTATTTTAATTTAAATAATAACTAATTACAATATTATAGAATTTTCAACGTCTCAAAAAGACAAAGAACCATCATCACTGACGGTTTTCGATATAATAAAAACCGAGTCAATAAAAATGATTCCACTCAGTGGAAATGTACCAAGAGAGACATTATGTAGGTACTGCAACTATCACCGTTGGTTGATAGGAATAAGGAAAATATGATACGCCGGACAAGTACCTGTGAACCTGATCAAGTTGGAAACGATATCTAACTATTGATAAAATAAAAAAAAAGCATGTTAAGATTTTGGCCCAATGATGAAGATATATGAGGAAAGTACCTATGGAAAACCTATCAAGAAAATATCGTGAGCATTCTGACCCAACACCTGACTTCTTACCAAAAAAAGACTCCTTTATACAGGGCAAGAAAGATATATTTAAATTTAGAACGCTTGGTATTTAATAACTAATCAGAAGTGTCCGTTCCATGTGAATTAGATAAACATTTTGTGATTGCTGAAGAAGACACATAAGTGTGTAAGTATACATTTTAGTTTTTGTAACTAACGTAGCCAAAAACATGATGCGTACATTGAAAAATGGTTCATATTAAGGGGACGGCACGTTTAAATCTGCTCCACGCCCCTTTTTTAAATTTTATTCAATTCATTTAGACTTATATTCGAACACGAAGTCCGCGAACATTATACCGGTAGTACACGACCTCTTACCTAACAAAACTGAGATTACGCATACCAGCTGTTTGAAATCATTAAAAATAAATTGGGAATATTCGATGCATTCATTCAAGTGTGATTATGAAAAAGCTGCCATGAACGCCTATTTAATAATAATTTTACTAACGTTGGACAATCCACACAGCATCATCTAGCTCCAAGATAAGCAGAGCTTGTGTTATGGGTACTGGATGACTGATAAACTTAATACAACACATATGTACTTACATAGATAGATATTTTTATCATACATAGAAAATACCCAGAAGTGTTCTGGGTATTTTCTAACAAATATTTACAGATCGTACAAATATTTGTCCCAAGGCGGCAATCGAACCCGCAACTTCCTGCGTCGCAGGCGGACGTTCGCCCGCCGCACCACAACTTTTAAACTTCTTTGACGACCGTCAAAGAAGTTTAAAAGTGTACCCTCATGGAAATTTCAGTGGCTGTTTCTTTCACTACCACAAAACGATGTGGAGAAAGGCAAAATAATTCAAAACAAGTAGGTAATATGCTCATGTAGGCGAAAAGCTTTCCGACGACGTGTCATCCTGGCACATCGTCGGACTCTATTATCGATACTGAAGCCAAAACAGTATTATTTTACATTTTTGTAAAAAAGTTTTGTCTGTCTGTATCTTCTCTACATCTAACTAATGAATGAATTGAATTGAAACTTGGCATGAGATCATATTACGAGGAAGGGGATAGAATACTTTTTGTTCCGTAATTCAGTAGTTACGGTTCCCTTTGGAGAGGGGATGAAAGTAAAAATATAGAAATTATTACCGTGGTAAAAACGTGTACCTACTTAGTTGCGATTCAATAACGCGTCGTCGAGGAGGTTCTCAGTTCGTATGTATGTTTTTTTTTAATGTATGTATGTTACTTGATATATCCGCCTATAGTTTTACTGATTTTACTGATTCTTTCATTATTATATAGAGAATGATCCCGAGGTGGTCCCATAAAAATTATTTTCCCGAGGGATTAGTATTTACCTCATGAAACTTAAGAAGCAACATAATATTTTTTGAGAATCACGACTAGCTACAACAGTTCTGGTGGTATCTGCGCCATTTGTTGATAGATCTTGATGATTCTTTCTTTGTTGCATCAACTAAAAAAACAACAACATAACCAAAAAATTGATGACATAGAAAAAAAAATTGGTTAGTTTTTTTTCTCTTAGACTTAAAGGGTATCCGGAATGCCATGCATACATTTTCGACATTGCCGTCCTTAAGATTTCTCGAAAGCGCATCTACTTACTTGTTTCTGTACTGGTTTCCGCAATTAGGCCACAGATGGCCCTTTTTGCGTATCGGGTGGGGGCCTGCTAACCTAACCACCCGATGTCCTCTAGGAAAATCAGCGGCTCGCTGACGCCGGTGCATGCCACCCTAGTCGTCTTCGGTGTCCCAAGGTAGTCGTTGAGACGCTACGCTATCGCACTCTACAAGCACATGCGCGGCCGTCTCCTCTGCGTTCATGCACCCTCTGCATAGGGGGCTGTCCGTGATACCCAGATTAAATAGATGTTTGTTAAGCATGCAATGTCCTGTGACAATACCAACGATTTGCAGGAGTTTGTCACGTTTCAGATTGAGGAGCTTTCGGGAGAATCTCGGGTTTAAAGCCGGGAAGGCTTCCTTCGACTGCCTACAATCCAGCATACTTGCCCAGTAGTCTTGATGTTGTGTAACTGTACGTTGACGGATCCATGTGCGGATTTGACTGAATGGTAGAGGAATTATGGTTCGGGTCCTGCCGGTTGCCGCTCTTAACCTCTCCTCGCCAGTGCGTCAGCCTCGTCATTTCCTCTGGATCCACTGTGTCCTTTTATCCATTGTAGTGTGACTCTATTTGATTTACTTGTTCTAGCAGGTGGTGGCATTGTATGGTAAGTCCCGAGTTGTGTTCTCTCTTGCTCAGGGCCTGGAGTACCGCCGCGCTGTCCGAGAGGATCCTGATGTTTTGGTTAGTTACCTTCCTTCGCAGCACTGCCGGCATTGCAGTCGCAGCCTCGATTATACCCACACATTCCGCCTAAAAGATGGAGTTGAAGGTACCCAGTGCTGTTGTTTTGTGGATGTTAAGATCTTCCGAGAACGTTCCCGCCCCGGTGCCTGTTTTCATTTTAGAGCCATATGTGTATATTTTTACTTCGTGTATGTTTGAGGTAACACTTGGCTCCTCGTGCATTGGTATAGTAAAGCTTCTTGAGTGTATGTGTTTCTTGGGTACCCTATCATAAATCGAGAGTAGCATGGGATTGCTTCTGACGTACTCGTCTATAATAGTGGTGTGTTGTGCTCTAGTGTCATGATCCCATAAACGTAAAGCCCAGAGTCTGTACGCAGCTGCGGCTGCCTCTTGTTGCACGTGTAGGTGCAGTGGCATTAGGCTTATCAGGGCTTCGAGTGCTGCCGTAGGGGCAGTTCTCATACACCCTGTCGTCGCTACGCAGGCTAGTCTCTGGAACTTTTGCAGTTTGCTTATAGTTGTGCTTTGATTAGTTCTCGGCCACCAAACTAGAGCACCGTATGTCAGCGAGGGCCTGATTACAGTGTTGTAGAGCCATAGGGTAATATTTGGGCTGAGACCCCATGTTCTACCTAGCATACGACGGCACTGCCAGAATGAGATGTTGGCTTGAAAGCGCATCTAATCTAAGTGATGAAAAATATCACATTATTTAAAAAAACAAAACTACTCATCAAAAGTTTATCCTTCCTTTTAAAATATTTTGTGTAGTTTTCTAATAAATCACTGGAGAAAATTACTTCCAAAAATCAAGAGTATTAACTCTCACAGAAAATATATTAACTCCTAAAACAAATACTTTAACAATTTATCTTTCCGTTAATCAATCGTATTTTTAACTGACTTCGAAAAGGAGGAGGTTCTCAGTTCGTCTGTATGTTTTTTTTTTATGTAGTTATGTATGTTACTTGATATCACCGCCTTACCGATTTTACTGATTCTTCCACTATTGTATAGAGAATGATTTCGAGGTAGTCCCATATATATTTTATTCCCGAGGGATTTGTATTTATCCCGTTAAACTTAAAAACCAATTTAATATTTTTGGAGAATCACTACTAGCTACAACAGTTTTGGTGATATCTGCGCCAATTGTTAATAGATTTTGAAGATTCTTTCGTTGTTGTATCAAAATTGATTTTGAGGTGATATCCTATAATTTTGATTCTCGAGTGATCGCTATGTGCGCCGTAAAACGTAGGTTTGTAAAAATTCTTCAGAATATGATAATTTCATAATCACCTAATTAATGGTTTCCATGGCAACGGGCGTCAACAGCTTCATCCATGTGTCATCAAACTAAATTAGATTTGAATTATAACTAGATGTCGCCCCACTGTAAACTAAATTTTTTGCACGTGCACCTTCGGTCAGGGAAAGTAAGGGAGGGGTTATTTCGTTTGTCCGAGACATAGATGAATATTATCTATAAACCGGAATTTGAAGTCGGTTTATTGTTTTTTAAAACATGCCAAATTATTATAGGATGCTGTACAATAATAATAAATCACAATAAACACATTTTTGTAAGGCGTTTTGCGAAGTAATTGCAAGAACAATAATTTGCCAAAATAATTTCAACCTTATTATTCAGACATCAGCTCTTATTAACTTTTGACCACCTCGTTGCGATGTAGTAATATGTAGAGATGGGGTACCACGAGAAGTTGAAGGCCCTCGTCACTCATTACGACGCCCCTAAGGTAAATAAACAATGCAAATGTAAACATTCTTATATGTATCTTGCTTTCTAAAAGTGAGAGTGTAATTAATCAGTTTAGAAACCTGTACAACACTGAGTGACATTAAAAAAAAACAGCCATCAACTTTATCACCTTAAAGATTATGCTTTATTAAGAATAACTCAAAAACTCCTGGTCAGATCTTGATCAAATTCAAATGGGACCACACGGATAGCAACAGCGTTCAAATAAAATATAAAATCATCAAAATCGGTTCACCAAGTAAAAAGTTATGAGTAATTTTTTATGTGTTACAAATAAAAAAAACAGTCGAATTGAGATCCTCCTCCTTTTTGTTGAAGTAGTTTAAAAAGTTTAATAACTGTAGTAAAATAATTCTACTGACCTGCTAGACTTTTCACTACACTACACTATTATTTACTGTCCACAAAAAATAGAGAGAGATAAGTTCGTTCTCGTTGTATAAAACGAACTGGTATGAATAATCACCACCTTCCTAGGTGGACCCTACCTACCAGCACAAATGAGCTTCTTAACTGTGATTGGCTGAATTCAAGTACCAAACCAGAAAAAGTTCTTTCCGGTACTTATTGTTTGTTATCACCACTCTAATTGTTATCGCATAATGAGTGTTTCAAGTACTCTTCTATTTTGTTTGAAATCTACATATTATGCGTTTAAAACGAACTGCTATGACGATTAATTATATAATCCATGATAATATCGACAAAAGTTGAAACACTTTTCTTCTTGTCTATTCTAATAACAAATTCTGAAAGCGGGGCCAGTCGACCAATTTAAAACATGCACGAAGTCAACTGGACTCGAGGGGCCAGTTCGAGCGGGGCCAGTCGACAAAAGAGCCCTTTTCAATTGCTCAAAATCGTTTCCAACTAACTTCAGTCGGAGCTGCATGCATTCTCGGACGGATGTAAGGGCATGGCACTTTTTTGTGTTCTGTTGGTGACGTTATACGAATTACGATGTTTGACAACTTTTGTTTTCCAGTTCCTATGGTCTCTATAACATTGGAATAGAGTTACTATTGACATGCACGAACGCCCAACTGTATTTGTTTTAAAAATGTTCTGAACGTAGAGTTAGTTACACATAAAAGTAATAAACTTTTCTGATCAATGTTACCGATACCCTATACATAACCTATAGTCAAGCTTAGAGTTGCTGCAACAAAAAACATCAAGTGTCGAGTTATCAAAATTTATTGAAGCAAGGATCTCAAATCGAGAAGATTTTTAATTTTGTTTGATATCAACAACAAGGAAGTTCTAATTATCGTTTAAGTACTTAATTAATAGTAATTAATTATTGATAATATTAATCGCTAAATTCTGCTAAGCGCAAAACTCGAGAACGGCTGACCCAAATTTAGCTAGTGTTTATTTTTAGTATGTCTTGAAGTCTGTGGATGGTTTTTATGACGACAAAAATTTCAAAAATTTGCACGATAAACGTAAAAATCACAACTTGGGTAACACTGCGGGGTGCAGCTAGTATACAGGGTGTTTGGCACATGGACCGACATGATTTTTTGGGGGGTGGGGGGGGGTTATGTGCTATTTTTCCTCGTGAGACCCAGTGTCCTAAGTCGCACGGTAGTCTAGATACGATTTTTTTTTTTTGGAAACTTCCCGAAATCTTGCCTAACTTTAAATCGTCCTAACTTTTTTTGTTTGGTTATAATACCACAAAACAAAGTATGCTTGTATTTTAAAATGTTTTCTTATTCTGAATAAATAATTACTTGTTACAATTCATATCCAAAAAAAATCTTCTGATCTTTCAAAGTGATAAATCGGTGTAAATGTTATGATAAGTGATCACTTCTAAATTCATTTTAAAAAAAACTGAAATTCATTTTGCGTTTAGCTTTATTTGAAAAAGTTTTTTACTTATTACCTTTTCCAACGATATGCTACATGGCAGAAATAATACATCAGGGGTCGACCTAAGAGATACTTCTAGAGAGTTCTGCCGATTTTTATTGCATACAGATGTTGAAGATGGCGACTTTTTAAAACGAATTTTATGGACCGACGAGTCAAATTTTAGCTATAAGCAATTTTAGCTAAGTAATTATTTATTCAGAATAAGAAAACATTTTAAAATACAAGCATACTTTGTTTTGTGGTATTATAACCAAACAAAAAAAAATAGGACGATTTAAAGGCAAGATTTCGGGAAGTTTCCAAAAAAAATAAAAAAAATCGTATCTAGACTACCGTGCGACTTAGGACATTGGGTCTCACGGGGAAAAATAGCACATAACCCCCCCCCCCCCCCCACCCCCCAAAAAATCATGTCGGTCCATGTGCCAAACACCCTGTATGAATAATAATAATGATGCTGGACAGTAGTATCTTTTGGGAAGGATAGACCAGGCTAGACGCCTGGTCTAGACTTCCCAAAACATTTCCACAATGCGCAATCAATATTGGGACCTAGAATACCTACCAACTTTTTATCAATTTTTGTGAAGCAGAAAAGTAATGTTACTTACCGAGAGACTGCTTTACAGCTAATCCGATATGTAGGAACACAATTATAAATTTAACATCACATCACATTGATCACCATTATAAACTAACATTATATCAAACCCCAAGATAAGAATAGATTTAAAAGCAAGTTGTGAATCATCAGAAAAGTAACAACACTTATGGCAAGAAAGAAACCTTTGACGTCTTACTGAAAAACTTGTTTATTCTCCAGTGACCGGATTTGGCTCGAAGACTTTAATATGAACTCTATCATGTTTTCTACTAGGTACTTTGTCGGTTCCCCATTTACCAGATTCGGCTCGAAAACATAAGAATAACAATATCGATATATTCCACTGAATACTGCACTAGTTTTGTTAGACGCATAAAATGTCACGTCTTGCATTACTAAGTCCAGAAACCTATGTTTCAGATTCTGTGCCATCCACTGGGTACTTTTACTTTCCCCAGAGACTTGATTTAGTTCGATGGCTAACTGAAATTGGGGACTTACAAAGAAGTTTGGTATTTATCATTTTAATTTCCAACTTAAAATATTTACTCGCGTCTTGCTCGTAGGGTTCGACAAAAAGTAACTAAATAAATTGTACTGATAAACCATTAGAGCTGTACGACGGCAAACCGCAAAAAAGTCGGACATTTATTCAATAACAAAGTCGGACAACCTAATTTTAATCTTCTTATCTACTCAACCCATGATCATCCCCTCAGTTTAGCTTCCTCTCTATTTTTTCATTCAAACTCACAATATTATAGAAAATTAAAACGTAGGATTAAAGGATTTTTAATTATTTGCAGTAATAGATTTTGATATTAATATCGATAATCTCCATATCTAGGTACTTATAAATTAATCTTCACTATAAAATTTCAAAAAGAAATAAAATTAAAATAATGTAGGTCCTTTAGGTAGGTACATAAAGGCCGTCAAATAAATTCGCTTTGAAATGACATGCTACGTACCTATAGGGAACTATTCCTTTAAATGTATATCATCATTGAATTAATTTATACGTAGGTACCTAGAATATTTTTTTGATTTCTTATCTTTGGTTTCATGCCCTCTATTCTGCATACGATTGAATTATGATCCAGTTTTTAATGGGTAAAAATAATAAAATAAACCATCTAAATGAACGCTACATCCTTTATTTCTTACTCGCACGGCTACAATTGTTTTGCATTCGCCGTAGTTCCTTTAGTCAGATTTCACGCACCAGCGCCCTCGCCCCCTTCAAGCCCCGCAATCTAGTATGGGAACAATTATTTGTAAACTGATATTTTAGCTAGCTAACTTTTTCATACGGTTTTACCTTTATATTTTTAAACCTTGTTTTAAAATGAAAAGTTGTAACGAACTCTTTTCATTATCTAAGTAGTTTTGTAATGACAAAGTATGTACCTAACGAACATTCATTCATTTAAGTATCTATAAATTCAAACTTTCGAATTTATAATCCTCTTGCCTTGCAGTTACAGGTACACTACTTACTTTTTTGAGTTAAACGGTCTGGCAACTATGGCGGTCTAGAACCTAAGATAAGAACATTATGTACTGTCAGCCAAAGTGCTAACTTACCTACGACTTAGTCAATTTTACCTTCACTTTTTTGTACTCATTTATTTTTCTTTAGGTGTAGTTATCCATCACATTGTGTTAAGAGTAAATATTGTGTCTTATCTACATAGGTACTCAGTTATAAGTTAATTAAGCTATGATTAAATTTATTTTATTATAATACCAACGTAAAATGGTATATCCACACTATCTAAATAAATAAATTATAATAATCATAATTATTTATAATCTAACAAATAAACTCAAACGTAAACTACATCAGACAAATTTAAATGGATTCCTGTTCAACAACTTCCGTTGCTGACTTTACCTAGGCAAACATTATTTACGTAAGCATTGTTATAGTGTTACCAGGTATGTTATGTTAAATATCGGGACAACAGGCTACAAATATCTGGACTTTGTAACGGCTGGTATCGTGAGCACAGCCACAATCGGTTTTGCGCCGTTTGATATGATAATAACAAAAACAAACTTGTAACAACGCTGAGCTGAGCGAACCGATATTATAACGAGGTTTGTTGTAATGTATATAAGTAACTCATATGATGTAATTTGTAAATTGTAAATTGGTCTTTTTAATATGTTTTCCACTCCCCAAAATCAGAACATTTAGCGTTTCGATTAAGGGTTAATAGGAGCACGTCCATTGACTCGAGCAAATTGAGACGTTCCGCGCAAATTGGGATATCTGGCAACACTATCTTTGTTGGTAGGTAAAACACAACTTATCTTTAGGTAGGTAGGTACCTAAATGAAAAAGGAAACGCTAGAAAATAATAAAATAATGATGATGCTGTGTGAATTGTCCAGCGATACATATATTTATTTATTTTAATGAAGATGTTAGTGCATTTAGAGTGTATGCGACTCTTATAAAACATGAGAAGGTATATGAGACTGTCAATCTAAGATTTAATTTTACTGCTTTTGTTGTTGATTATAATGTACAAATTTGCTTGTTATTACTTTATTACTTAGCAGTTAAGACTTTTTGTGTTACGAACAAAAATACATCATGTCCCCATATAAATCATGGTGTTACGGGAATCATTTCACTACCCGTTCGATTTCTAAGTGCATTGGTACTAGTGCTACAAGTCGTTAACGCCGTCATCAGTGCTACACGTCATCACCGCGTACCTACCTGCCTATTCTGTTAGTTGTGTCACAGAAGAAAACACAGCTAGTACCAAAACCGTTTGCACTGCTAATCAATCATAATCTTCAAATATTATTTGAAATAAAATGTAAGTAAGTACCTACTTTACATATCTACCTACTGTTATAAAACCCTAAATAAATTACTTTGCTTACTCGTTTACCTAAATCGCGTTTATTTAAGTGATTTTGCATTTAATTAACACTCGTTTTTATTGATTACAGGTCGGATCCAGAAGCTGAAACTATTGTACCAACCAAGGAGGTGAACAAGCTCAAAGTCAAGAAGGGAAGTTCACAAGCCGCCACCAGTTCCAGCAGCGCAAGCAAGCGCAAGGCTGAAACAAGTTCAAGGTAAACTTGTCTTAAACGTACCTAATTTTCAAATCTAAAATAAATTTACACGCATTGAATAAATTATTCATTTAATTTGATATAAGTAAGGATTATTTGTTTGGGTCATAAAATTATTTGTTCATTGTTAACATAGTTACAGTTGGCAGGTTTGCATTGATATAGTAGGTATAATCTATTAATAGAAGTGTAATTTATTTTTAGCGACATATAATTTGAATAATAATCAACTAAAATAATAGGTACTTACCTTAGGTACCTAAATAACTTAAATTTAACATCTTAAAATCAACTGTCGTGATTTGTTTATACCTATTTTATTCCTTTTATTTGAGATGCAAAATATTTTTTTGTTTGTGTGTCTGATACATTCTTATTTGTCAATTTGGTTAGTTATTTCGAGCCACACGTTTTATTTATAAAATGAAGTACCTAATACGCTTATTTAAATATATTTTATTAATTTCAGAGGACGCAAAAAGTTGCGGGTCGCGGACGTTTTTGGTCTGTGCGACAGTGATGTTGAAGAGGTGGCCGCCACGTCTTCGTCGTCACCCCCCAAGAAGTTAGCCTCCAGCTTCGTGAACCGTATCTTGACTGGAAACCAGCGCAAGGTTGGGGACACCACCGGTGAATTCCATATTGACCTGAAGGTTTACAACACAAAAGAAGCCGAGTCTATGAAACCTGAAGAAAGGTGGAAGAAGGCCATCGTTCGCATTCAGTTTTCGACTGATGACGACACTGTACAGTAGCAGTGTGTACAGAAACTTGTGCAGGAAGCGAACAAGTTGTTCTCTGGGTGCAACCCAGTCTTTTATTCGGATAACATCCATTTTAAATAAAATTATATGCAATAAAATTATACCTATCATGATAATATAAAGTCAAATTATTATAAACGTTTAACTCTATTAATAAATCCTTAGGTAGTTTACTTGGTAGGTTGGTTGATTTATTTAGGTAGGTAAGTAAGTACATAACATCGGAAGGTAGTACCTACATAAATAGGTTTAACAAACATAGATAAAAAAGTTTAAGGTAGTTTACTCGTAGGTTGGAGGTATATAGGTAGGCAGGTAAGTACATAACATAGGTGTAGGTGGTATGTGATTAACAAACTTAGATAAAAGATTAGTTTTAATTGAGGGTTCATATTTACAGTATTTAAGATGCCGTTTTGCACGGTTTGCAGTTTATCTATTGATAATAAACGATGGATGGGACATTTACGAAGCAATGCGCACAAAAATAAAAACATTATCCTGTATTCGGAAAATGTTTAGATTATACAGACAGCTTTTCAAAATTAATTTATGCCTACCCATAGTAAAATAATCACGAATATTGTTTTGATTTTCGCACGCTACATCATCAAATATAATAACTGAATTACTTTTGGCGGCATGAGGAGTGAGAACGTCTTCATTTTCGTGATATTTAGAAAATGTTACTCTTGGCACTAATTTTAATATTTCTTCCATATATAAATATTTTGGTTGATAAAGTGTTTTCGAATATACATATACATTTTGAAATTATATACCATTTTGATGCAGTAGTAAACCAATCACTAAATTTGTTTTTCCACAATTTGAGGGACCGCATATAATACAACGTATTGTGTTTGGTAATAGTTTTCCATGCCGAAAAGACTGTTTTTTAGAATCAAAATTAATATTGTCTAGTTTAAATGACACCGGCTGCTTGATGAACTTCATTATACGAGTGATTGTAGCAGAATGAACGTACTTCTAAATACGGATCGTGTAATAAAGGAAATCTGCAAAATTGTGTTCCTACAGATCAGATTAGCTGTAAAGCAGTCTTTTGGTAAATAATATTACCTACATACTTTTCTACTTCAGACAAAACGATCGATTGTGCATGGTGGACTACAAAACGTATTGGGAAGGATAGACCGGGCGTCTAGCCTGGTCTAGACTAGATACCTACTCTGGACTATGCACACCGCATCATCTAGCCCCAAGCTTAGCGGTTATCAGGACACTTGCGCGAAAAATCACAAAACTCATATTATCTCTCAAAATAGACGTCGCAGAACGTTGCGGATTGCACCATTGCGTAAAAAATTTGGTCTCTTCGTCTTCGTTTTTCTGTGATATAATCAGAGATAGCAGTAGGTGATTTAGGATCAATGACCGCAAACGATAGGTTAGTGTGGATATGCCTCGGGAATTCCGTTATTTTCAAATTATCGAGACTTTTTTCCGTTATTTCATAAATATTACGCAGGATTAGGAGGCGCAAAGTGAGAAACGTATGAGTATTATCATTATCATCCCCAGCTTAACTTCACCCACTGCTGGGTATAGGCCTCTCTTAGTGTGCCAATCTCCACCAGTTTATGATTGTCTCATCCAGGTCTGTTCCACGACGGATGCTATATTGTCAGCCTAACACGCTGCTGGACGAGCAACTGGTATTAATTTAAGTATGTATTTTTTATGCCTGAAATAAAACACTTGACATGTTTGGCACACGCGCTTCATCGTGTATCTGAGCATATAAGATTAGAATATTTTGATCGCAACTGTAAAAAAAATATTTCTGAAAGCCCCGAGCAAAATTAGAATTTTTAAAGAAAAATATCCTAACTTACCAGTCGTTACCAGATAGGGCACTTGGTTAGGAGCAGCATCTTACCACGCTCAACACTTTGAGAAAATAAATGACGCGATATCTTGTCTAAGCAGCTCTGATGAGGTAGCTATTCGAAATGCAAAAACAATTTTAGAAAAGGAAAATTTACAAAATAATTTAAACGATATTGAAAAAAAAATCTATGTTATACAACTGTCTCTAAAAGAATAACAAAGGCATAATCTATCCCTAGCTATTTCACTGTTAGCATTGGACTAAGTCAGAGCTGATATTAACAATATTACAAATCGGAAAATATAAAAAATAAAATTGTTAGTGAATGAAATCCTGATTTAGACACACTCAGAGAGAATAGTGAAATGATTGAAAAAAATGAGGCAAATGATATAGTATCATATTTTAAATTTTCTCCGTTGACGCTAGTAGATGTAGAACGATCATTTTCCATCTATAAATGGATCTTAGACGTAAAAAAATTGTCTGAAAATAGCAAATATTGAGAAACTTATGGTTATTTATTTTAATTGTATAGAAAAAGATCAGAATTTAGAAATTGTAATGGATGTTGATGAAGATTAAAAATGCTCTGCTTAGTTTGGGTCTAAATGATGCTGTGTGGACTGTTCAGCATTATATATTTATTTATTATTTATTGTAATAGTGAATTAACAAATATACAATTTTTATCTGTTTTTGAATCCATATTTGACCTTTACTTTCAAGGTAAACCATAAAAAGGTTGTTTAAGTAGACAAAGTGTCCAATAGACAAAATAATGATAATTAAGTAAATTTTCAATCATAGGTATTTTTGTGCACAATGCTTCTGAATAAATAATAGCAGTTATGCATAGCGAACTGACAACTATATTTAACAAAGTAGTGATAATAGTTGCTCGTGGGAAACATGTTTCCCGCAATTAAATGCAATGAGAACGTCACAAATTTGCACACAGCAACTCAACAAAGCTTCAATGAATTTTATGGAAACTCATAAGGCGGAAACAAAAGACTATTATTTATTGGACAGGTTAATAGAAATAGGAATATAAATCAATTTACCAATAAACGTTTAACAAACGCTTCCTTTAAATCTTAAATGTTACTAAATGACTACTTTAATTATAATATTTAACTTAATCCGGTAAATATCAGAACTTTCCGGAAAAAATGGCATATCCATGTTATGAAACCATGATGCAAGTACGAAAAATCATTCTACCTACTCCGATCTCTGGATAAAACTCATTTTCCCCTACCCTTACCACTTCCTTCCCCATAAAGAGAAACTTACTTCTACTTTAACGTAGACCATCGTAGCACGTGCTACGATGCTACGAACGACAGGCGTAGCATACAAAAGACTTCAACGCGCACGCACTTTTTCTCACACGCACATTTAAAAAATCAAACTACACTATCTACACTAGATCTTCATTTATTATTTACTATATACCATTTTAGGGTTCCGTACCGGAAGGGTAAAAACGGGACCCTATTACTAAGCCTCCGCTGCCTGTCCGTCTGTCTGCAACGGGCTGTATCTCATGAACCGTGAAAGGTAGATAGACGGTTGTAATTTACGCAGAATGTGTATTTCTCTTGCCGCTACAACAATTAAGAAAAATAAATAATTATTAAAATTAAAGGGGATTCTCATACTTCTTATATTGCCCTATATCTATTTTTTTGGATATTTGGCTCTATTTTTATCAAGGCTGTATCTGTTGAACCGTATTAGGTAGACAGTTGTAATTTTGACAGGGTGTGTATAAGTATTGCTCACAAATAATAAAATAAATAAAAATTAATAATCAAAGTGTCTGACGGCCATACCAAGGAGAGTACCAATCACTGAAGTTAAGCAACATTTATGTTTCAATATTATGTTTTTTGATTACTTAGATTGTTTTTACCCAACTGCATGAAACAGTTTCGAAAAGGTGGTCATGTAAGACCGGTGTACTAATTAACTATCCATACTAATAGTATATATTCGAAAGTAACTCTGTTTGTCAAAAACGTCTGAAAAAAAGCCTTGCTTCTTGCCAAATCTCATGATTCTAGGTCAACGTAAAGTGCCATAAAGGTTTTGGTCCATGACGAGAATAAAAAATGTTTTTTTTCTGTGAATTAATTACATATTTACGGATTTCGGATTTTTTTATTTACTTGTGTTATAAATCATTGCTTCTTGCCAATTTTCTTGGATCTAGGTTAGGTTAGGAAGGTGCCCTATAGGTTTCGTGTGCATGTGTATTTCTTGGTAATTTCAAAATATTTAGGTGTAAACGGCTGTTTGTTTCGATTGCCTTAGATTGTTGACTTAGAAATTTTATTTATATCATGGCTCCAATAGTAACTTATTGGAGCCATGATATAAATAAAATTCACTTGATTACTTGGACTTGATTATCTGATGTTAATTTAAACTTTATACCTCCACGCGTTCCTGAGAAATAGGGGTTAACAGACAGACGGACAACAAAGTAATCCTAAAAGGGTTTCTTTTTTCCTTGTGAGGTACGGAACTCAATGACGGAACCCTAAAAAGGTATGTACTGAGAAAATCTGTATGTGACGGACGGTCGGACAGGATCAGGTATCATGTGTGTTCTTTTTATTATTCTGCCATGATTTTTACACGCCTGACAATTGAAATGTGGTTTTACTAACATTTTTTTATATTTTTGAAATCGTGTAAAATTAATAATAATAAGTGATGTTTGTAAGAAGACTCGAATACTCCTGAATATCAGATAGTATTATAGAAGGTAGCCGCTTATAAAAGTTGTAAATTTGCATAGGTCTATGGTAAATTTTAGCGCCCTTTGACGTCTAAATTTGTAAAAAATTCGCATGCTATCTGAGCATCTGAGCGCACCATGAATAAAGCTACTGTCTATCAATTACGAGGTTTATGTTTTAATTTTGATGAAAGTAAAACTAATGGAAAAAAAGAACACCAGCGAAGTCTTACTATCAGTACTGTTAGAGAGATCTATCCCAGTAGTTCAACTGGTATGACTACTCGGTAAAACTACTGAAAATACTCTGAAAATCAGTAGATTAAAGATATAACATTATATTTTGAAAAAAAACTGTTTTTTGGGTAAATTTCTAGATCTATGATCTATTTTTTCTTCGAAGACGCACCCATTAGTTAGATACCACTGGATTCGAAAGTTATTACGTCCAGGTTAGTCAAGGACTGTCTGTCAGTCCTAAACGCGCTGGGCTCCAACAATATCCTAGGATCGGTAGGTACCCATACCTACCGAGACACGCGGGAATCAAGGGCAATGATTGTGCCGACGAACTCGCGCGTTCCGTGGCCAAGGGAACTCAGCTGGATCCCGAGCCGTTCTGCGGCACACCTAAAAGCCTGGCTCACAGAACCCTCATGGATTCCTGCTACGAGGAATCGTCCAAGCTCTTCTCAAAACTCTCAAAGCTCAAATACAGGGTTAGTTCCGCTATGCACGAGTCCCGCTTTGCTCGGATTCTAAAATACCTAACAAAAAGTGCCGCTATGCTACGAACTTCTCAGTTCTACCTTAAACAATGGAAAATACAGTTCGTTAGAAAAGTGTTTCTAAAGAATACTCTTAAAGCTAAAGCCACATCCATCATCATCATCATCATCATCAGACTATACGAGTCCACTGATGGACATAGCCCTTAAAAAGCTTAAAGCTAGCCTGGGCCTACATAATTTGAGGGAAAAGATTTTGGTAAATAAAAATCTCATTTTAATTTAAGAATTGCGTGTAATCATTTCGATTGAAAATGTCAAATCAACAATTAAACGTTATGAAACATAAATCAACTCAAAATAATGTGATTAAAATTAGCCAAGAAAATAATTTTTAATTAAGAGATCAAATGACAAGTTTTAAAATAACATTGATAAATAAAACAGGTTTTAACACAACAACCACTTGTGCTTGCTCATATTTAAACAAAGCACGCAAAAAATCAACAATTGTAAAAAAAATATTATAATCAACGCAATTAAACAAAAATCAACTCTATGGAGATAATAATCCTAATAATCCTAGAAAATAATTTTTAATTACATAAGAGATCAAATGACAAGCTCATATTAACATTTACAAATAAAACAGTTTTTAACATTCGAATCACTGTGCTTGGTTCAAAGTAAAGTAAAACATGCTAATAAAAACATTTTGTACAGTTACTAAATAAATAATTATAAAAACAAGAATAAAAGTTATGAATCACACAAAATATCACACTTGTAAAAACATAATTATTATTAATAATAGTTTTTTTTTATACACATATTATTTTTGATCGAAAAAGAAATTGAGATGTTCATCACAAAATCATCAAGAGTGATGCTTTTTTTGGTATAGGCTTCTGCATGGAGTTGTATTTGGCTGTCGGTGTAAATACTTGTTTTTTTTTCTGTAGTTAATGTTTATTTTTTTTAGTTTGTAGCTGTAACAAAAAATTATCAAAGTAAATTAAACAACTGCCGTAATTTAACTTACAGTATACTTTTACTATTTATTTTAAAAATGAAACTTACTTGGCTTGTTTAATGTCAAAGTGGCAAGTGTCTTTGGCGTATCGTAATAAAAAGTGTCATCCTGTGACGATAACACTGTCATAGTGAAGCGATTAGTTTAGCAGAGTAGGGCCACAGCTGAACGGAACCTCGGAACCGCGAAACAAATCATATTTTGTTGTGCAGGTGTGTTCGCAGTTTATGACACTTCTTGACGACTTTTTGCTACGACTCGGCCTGTGTCAGAACACAGGCCGAGTCGTAGCAAAAAGTCGTGTAGATAAAGAATGGCATTAAAGATGACAGCATGCTATCCCGCGTAGACCCTATACAATTTATACAAAATGTTATTTCCTAAATACAGGTACCTATTTGAAAAGTATAACGAGGCCAACTCTGCACATAGAAGTTTTTTTTTTGCAGAGCTTTTCTTTATATGAGAGAAACTGTGGTCAAATGTGAATTCCTAATTAAATTAGACGGCAGGTATGGCAATCGCGAATGAAGTCGCGGGTACAGCTAGTTCATAATATTTTTCATAAATCTCGGTTTATCATATCATCACAGTATGTAAATACGTAAAGCGGATTACATAAGGTCGGAGAAGACGGAGGCCTTCGCTCAGCTGTGTAAACATTAAATCCACTCAGCAGATATTTATTATTTAGTTCAAGCCATGAACAAACATTATTATACTTCTAGTCTAGATGAAGGTTGCTCGATGTTTAACGTATTAACTGCCATGTCGCTGCGGTGCACCCCAAAGAGGGGTGCGCCGATGCGACAGGAGGTGGACTTCATCCACGTGCGTCGGTGGCAATGAAAGTGTTAGTTAAGCCTGATAGTATAAAATGATTTCAGCTTCAGTAGTTTTTTTTCGACATCGACCATAGCGTGTAACTAACCTCATTTTATACCGTTTTTTACCAGTTACCGTGAGTTTGTGGTACCCAAACAATCTCATTCAAAAAGTTTTTGGAAAACTTTCAACAAAGACCACTATGTTATTAGCTCTCACTACACAGCACACCGGCGGGCCGTTATGTAAACCTTTGTAGTAGCGACAGCAGCAGTAAAGCGACAGCGACCGCTAGACAGTCGGTTGCAAAATGTTACTAGACACCGTTTTACCGAAGCCTATCGCCCGCCTATCGCAAAGTTGTTGCTGAATGCACATTGCTCATGAACACTAGCGCCACTAGCGACAGAGCGCCAGCGGCTTGAATATATTTTATAAGCTAGATTATATTAAAGCCATACCTTGCATTCCAAGCGCACTCTTATTCGTCTTCGCTTTGCAGGCATGTGGTTTGAGTGCATGGCACAGTTGTGGGAATAACTCTTTAGAGAGCCTATAAATAGATAATATATAGTGATATATAGTGTCTGGCTAACCGATTAGCCAGACACGAATCAAAAACTTTTAGGTTGAGAAAGAGTGTAGTGAGCATGGCACCTGTAATCTATAATAAAATACCTAAGATCTACAAAGACTTAAATGTAAACCTATGTAAGACTAAATTTTAAAAACTTTTATGTGAACAATGCTACTATAATATTGACGAATTCCTAAATGATGTATCTACATATTTGTATGCTAAGTATACTAAATTTAAATTAATAATCTTATAAATCTGTTAGGGTTATGTTCAATTCAATTTAGACCTGCATGCCATACTCTTTAATTATTTTGCACACCAATGTACATATGTACATATATTGGTCAAACATGTTGACTCAAGAAAACTATATGTCATCTTCTCTGAGATTTCGCCGCAAACGAGCCCTCTCAAGAAGTTCATCTCTCCTATCTTCGCCATCAAGAGCCTCTATGAGTAAGAGAGCGCGTGCCATATCTTTGGAACCACAACAAACATTATTTTATTTTATTATAGGTAGTATATCTAAAACACAATTTATATCAAATTTATGATTTTTAAATTGCGTAGGACTGCATAAATACAAATACAAACAAAAATACAAAAATCTTTATTAAGAACAGAACTTAATGTTTAGGGTACAATTGTGGGCTGACTACCGCAAAAGTTAAAAACTGTGTAGCAGAGTCAGCGCCCTCCTCCAAATATAATAAAAAAAACTGCAACTATAGGTAAGTTGCATTTGCGTTGCATTGCATTTTTATCGTTTCACTGTAAAATCAGAGCGTTTCACGTAATGTATTAAGGTTTTTAATATTGTTTTGGACTCACATAGGCAGTCTCATTTCACAAAATTCTGAATAACTTCACAGCAACCAGTAAGCAATCGCCAAAAATCAGGTGCTGGGGTTGTTGCTATTTGACAGTACAAATCGCTTTGCTACCGTTGTCACATGGTTGTCAAGAGTGCTTTGGTAATACCAAAACTGTACCATGAATACGATCAGAATGCATTTTTAGTTCTCCGATTGTCCAGCAGAGGGAGACTTAGTGCTCGATTGCTGTTGGCGTTGTTAGATGCTGCTGTTAGATACTACAAAATTGACGTTTGACAGCCTGCGGTGATCGCGAGTTTTACGCCTGTTTCAAATCTGTCGCGAGATTCGTAATCAGTCTGCGGCTTCAAACTTTGTCTAAAATTAACGTCAAAAACATAAAAGTTCTATTAGAACCTATTCTAAGATCAAAAGAGATTTATTATTAAAATTCCTGAGATTATAAAGACTTCATAGCCAGGTTGAAGGCAACCAGTCAATGAAAGAACCACAGTGTGTCCTGCGACGACTTTTTAGGATACGTAGAGCGAACCGCTTCGTTAATAAAAACAGAAAATTTGTTTGTTTCAATTAAAAACCCCATAATTCAGTAGGGACACAAACAATCAGTCGTAGGCTGAAGTACTCTATGCGAGTGTGGCATAGATTCCTGCGTTTTTAGCGCTCACAGTACGCGGCACGCTGCTACCACTCGCGCACATTCTCTCGGTGTCGACATTGATACCATCTGCAAAACAGCTGGCTGGAGCGACCGGTCAACTACATTTGCTCGTTTTTATCAGAGAACCATTGTCATTAATGATGTTACAGATGTAGGTCACTAAATTTTTGGTTAAGGTTGGAGGTTACCTGCTTAAGTTATTTTTAAATAAGGTTTCAATTTTAAGTTAAATGATTATTTAAGTTAGTCCATTGCACATTCGAATATAAATACATGCTCTTAAACTATATCTTTTATTGATAGAATTCCCCACAAACTCTCAAAAGGTAGACTTAACAGGTAAATAAATAACTAATCTAGAGAAACTGGATGCGCAGTGTAATTAGCTTTTCATTTGTTATAATTGTAAATCAACGTTCGAAATAACCCACAGCAATTGCCAATTGATCTGTAAGTTTTAATAGTTAGTTTATAGTTTTTTTTTATGACTAAACGAACTTACCTGTAAGTGAAGTTCTATCCTAATTACACTAGCATCCAGTTCCGAATAGATTAGAGAGTCCCGCCCGCCCAGCATGTATGCAACATACACTCCCTTACATTACTTGAGTAAGAAATACTTCAATAAAATAATGTATAAAAAAGGGCTCTAACTAAATGACAGGCAAGTCAAAGTCAAATATATAACAGAGAAAAATAAAAGAAACCAAAGAACATTATAATTCTCAACTTTGTGATGAATGAGTGGTGGAGGTTCTCTATACGACCTTACTACAGGTAGACTTAATAGGTAAATAAATAACTAATCTAGAGGAACTGGATACGCAGTGTAATTGGGATATAACTTCACTTACAGCTAAGTTCGTTTAATCATTAATTAACTTTTAACTGGTACATCCCACATAAAAAAAAAACATCTTTTTTGTTTCAGATAAGCGTGTACTTCACTAAAATGTAGAACAGAGGCCATAACTGGTGATAACTAAATGATGGCTGCTGTTGCTGGTCACCCAATGTTTTTTAATAGATTTGCGTCGAAGAGCGACACCACGACCACGACCACGACGACGACGACAACAATAATTCCATTTCTATCAATCACTGGGAATATGGATTCGGAAACATTGATAAAATTTACAAATTTGGTGCATGATTGTTATCTTTACGTTAACAATATTCACAGCAAGTTGGTGCCAGGCCAAGCGTACGATGGTAAGTTCTTACCTTAACTACACCAAACCCATTACAATACAAATTTAAGATAACTTACTTTGGATATATTTCCCTTCGTTATTGGAATAGACGAAAAAAATGACAACGAACTTAGTTTTAACAGTGTGTGTACCTCGGCGGGAGAGGAAAAAATAATTACGTACGTCGTCTAAACAAACTGGTAAACTGTGCAGACTTCACCTACTCTACGTCTTTATGTTTTCATACAAGAGACGTGATCTGCGACGACGTTACAAACGGGCAGTACGGTTACAAACCATTCTTGTGCGAGTCCGACTCGCACTTGGCCGGTTGTATAAGTATTTATTAGATCAAATCGTAAACTCTCGTAGGTAGTTTTTTCGATAGATTTATGCCGAAAGTTCCATCTTTTGTTATTGAGTAACCTCGGCACAGAATTCTTTATATTTTAGTTTTAGGCTTGGATGAATTTCCTTTACAATGCTTGTTACAGAAAACGGGACGTGGTGTTCTCGAATATTTGACGGGTTCGCTTGCTGGGACCGCGCGCCTCCGGGCACTATAGTTACACAAAATTGCCCGTCAATAGTCATTGGTTTCAATACACACCTACCAGTTTATAAAGAGTGAGTATGGCACACATTGCAACTTACAATTAAGAAGTAAGTTTCAAAATAGAAGAGGGGTCCGGTATCGTTATCGACTAGATCGAGGGTTTAAATTACAAAAACGACGTCATTTTTAAAACTTCAATGTGGCCGAGATATCTTTTATTCCTGTTTTTACAATGCGGGTATTGTTTTTGACTAACTTTAGGGTGAAAATTACGAATATGGGGTCATTTTAAAATTTCAATGTGGCCGACATTTTTTTATTCCAATTTTTATATTATGGGTATCGTTTCCGACCAACTCGGGGGTGTAGATAACAATTTTGAGATAATTTCCAAAACCCAATGTGGCCGACATATTTTTTTAGTTCTTACAATATGGGTGTACAAACTCTAGCGCCAATAAAAAAGATGGCATAAACATGATATTTAATGGTTCCGTTCAGCTGGTCCAGTTGACTGTATCCCCGACATTTTTTTTCCCCGCAACTGTATGTAGTAACACCTCAGTAACTCCGAAGTTTTCCATTGATTTTTTTTTACTTTGGTTTACAATCAAGTCTTTACCTACTACCGAAAGCAATTGCGGTGGTCCAGTCAACTAAACCAGGGGCCCAATCTTGCTATACAATTGCTTCACTATGACAACGGTACCTAGGTATCGTCACAGAATCGTCACGTAGAATCCTTAGATTTACGAAGCTCCAGAAAGTGCATGCACGTAGAGATAAATTAATAGTTTCAAACTTGACACTTTGTCCCTCCATCTGTATTCATAATTTCTTTCATCTAAGGTAGAATACCGAAACGCGTCATACTGTGATGATACCACTGTCATAGTGAAGCGATTAGTTTAGCAGAATAGGGCCCAGCTGAACGGAACCACGAGTAAGAAGCGAAGCTGATCATATTTTGTTGTGTAGGTGTGTTCGCAGTTTACGACACTTCTTGACACTGATACAGGCCGAGTCGTAGTAAAAAGTAATGTAGATAAAGCATGGGATTAAAGATGCTATCCCGCGTCATCGTTAAGGGTCTACTCATTAACAATTTATACACAATCTAGGTTCTTAAATACATATACTTAGTATATTAACAGTGCAACGCCAGCTCAGCACATTGAAGTTCTTTTTGCACAGCATTTCTTCATATGAGATAAACTGTGGTCAAATGTGAACAGGTACCTAATTAGTTGGCAGGTATGGCTATCGCGAACGAAATCGCGGGTACAGCTAGTTGTAAATACAAATTGTAATTTGTTTCTATTATTTGATTGTAGTTTTTTTTGTTAATAAAGCAATTCAATTCACATAACATATCAAGCCAGAAAGGTGAACTATAATCTCTCAAAGCAAGGATTATATTAAATGTTTTTATTTTAGATCACCTTGTAACAGTATTAGTAAATTATTGAGATCACTATAGATTTCAGATTTCCAATGGATATTATGGAATTTTTCCGCTTCGAAGCCTCGAAGAGATTAGTTAGCTATAACGATTTTAATATGATCGTTATTGCAAACTTATCCCTTCGAGGCTTTGTTTTTTTTATACAGAAGAAAGAATATGATTTACTAGACATAACACAACACAAACAAAATTAGGTAGTAAGCAATCAAACTATAGGATGGAATGAGGCAACTATAGGATTTCGCGTTCGTAGGAACGGGACAGAGCATACGCTTTTGGAACGGCGCGTAAGTGCAAAAAATAAGTTTTTGCTTATTTACATGAAAACTACACAACTTATGAAGAAACTGGTTCAAGGAACTAAATAATTAGTACCCTACGCTACGAATCAAAACAAATGTCATTTCAATAGAACGCACGGTTCCTGAGATCTCGACCAAATTTTGTGCAAAACAGTGCAGCGGTTTTATGATTTCATTTAAAAATGCCAGCTATTATCAATGGATACATGAAAATGAGTGAGATAAAATTGTGGGCGACCCCCACCTCGTCTGTTCGTCCCTGTTCGTTTGACCTTCGTCGATTCATAGGACACCGTACGTTCATTTGTAGCATACTCAGTGTTAGCTAAACATCTTTAAATCCATTTTTCTGTAGCTTAGTTGTAAGGCGAAGCGGTACGCTAAGGCGGTTAATGGACGACAATCTTATATTTTTAATTTTCTAATACTACAAACCTTTGCTTAATTTTTAACATAAAAAATTTACTTAACGAGGATAAATTTTATAGCTTGCCATTAAAATGAACTCTAGATAACTAGGGCATAATGAAAGGCTATTTTCTGCAACTCATATCCATAACTTTTTCGTAGATGCAATAATAACGGATCTTGGCTTGTACAGCCTGGCACAAATAGGTCTTGGACAGACTACACCTCATGCATCGATGTTGAGGATCTGAAAGTGAGTATTTATTTTCGTATTATTATCGGTAGTATTGTCACTATAGGGCGATGTGGTCGCTTAGCGACAAAGTCCCTTAATATTTGTTAAAAATTAAAAAAAAATTGTCACTATACGGCACGTTTGTTCAGGTTAAAATCAACAATAAAGGTACACCTATCCAAAATCAAAATCATAAATTCTTTATTTCCCTAAATACATTAAATGTAGGTACTACACTTAGATAAAGTCAAATTCTTAAAATTATAAAGGACATGGAAATCCATCTCTACACAACTATTTATTTTGCTTACGATCGCCAATATTCCTACTGGTTTAGTGAAAGGATAAATTACACTGGTCGTTAAAAATAATTGTTCATAGTAAAAACCCTTCTGATCTTACCCCTAACCTAACCCTTCTGTGTCTTCTGACACACAAATTGTAGCACGTGTTTTACAGTTAAATGTATTTTTTAATAATTAACCCGCACTTCAATGGCTTTCTTTCTGAATTAGCTGTAAAAAAAATATTTTTGAATATCATGCAAAGCTCAATGCATAGTACTACTGGGTACCTACCTACTACTTGCATTTTACAGACGGAAAAACGACTACTATAATTATGCAGAAAATGCACTTATCCTGACATGTTTGGTAAAGTGAAGAATCAATTAACACTTTGAAATAATAATAATAATAAAATTTAAATATTAATTATGCGTTAGCAAAGAATAATTTAAAAAAATAATTTAAAAAATTTTAAAGTATTATAAAAGTAGAAGAAAATACAGTGAACAACAGCACAACCTACTTTGTGGCTTTACAACCACAAACAAAAAAGATTATAGCGATTTAAAGACGTCCTTACAGAACGCAGAAATTATTATTAAAGCGCAAAAAAATATGTTTATTTATATTAATAATAAACATACTTGCTTACTTTTAAAACTAAGGTTTGTTTAAAATTTGCCTCATTTGCAGTTGGTAAAACTGCATGATTGTATCTGAATGAAACATGTCCAGTGGTGTCCAGCTTATTAAAAAGCTTTTATTTCTTATAGTTTCGGACCAGCGTAAATCTTATTTACGTAATAGGATATACGGTATCGGTAGCAGCTCTTCTTATATCGCTGGCGATTTTTCTGTTCTTCAGGTATGCTCACAAGTTGAAGACTATTTTCGTTATTCGATAATAGCCTCGATATTTGTTTAATACGATTTTATTTTCAGGACTCTTCAATGCACACGGATCCGGATTCATATGAATTTATTTACATCCGTTACTCTGAATAACATTTTATGGATCCTTTGGTACAAAATGGTGGTCGATAAGGTCGACGTCGTTAAGAATAATAAGGTAAGCCGTATGAACGAAAAATGTTCAATAATTCGAAAAACTTTGATATATTTGAATGGACACGCAGTTCGTATGCAAATTTTTATTACATTGAATATGAATGGGCACGCACTCTCGATTTAAATGTTTGTAGGAGTATCCAGCACAAAGTTAATTTTCGAAATTCTTTAAAAGTTTGTTTGGTAGGTATGAGCACGCACTCGCCAATTCATATTTGATAGCAGAAAAGATTCGTTAGGATTTCGCAGGGTGGCTTGTGCCACCACTCATAGACATGTCGGACATGATATGTTTAATGTTACAAGTACATGCCATTTAAAATTATAAGGATATCATCATAGCACATGGTCAAACAAGGTTGCTGGAGTAACTGAAGTAAATGAACGAGTGGTGACCAAAATAGGGTCTCAGGCTACGACCGCAATGCGAGCCCCTAAGCACGGCTTGGTTGGCGGGTTGCCTCGTTTGAATGTGAATTAGATTGCTAGGCGTATGGCTTATAGTTTTAAATCTGAAAATAGACAGTTACACACCAGACACCTTGCGGTTTATCCCACCCAGACGACATATTTCCTTGGTATCATCACGAGTAACCGATAGACGATCACTAGTGATCGATTCATGGTTTAATTTGTGCCAAGGCTGAGTGGAATGTTATTAAATAACATTCCACTCAGCCTTGGCACTTATTCTTACTTCTAGCTTACCTACCATGCTAAAAGTAAATACGAGAAAGACTTTTTTTTTGTATTTTTTTTCTTATTTAACTACGAAACACTAAAAAATATTATTTAAAAATTCTTTTTACTTTCTCCCATATTAGAATCTGTATTTCATATTTCAAGTCCATAGATATGCCTAAAAACGAGAAAGAAACTTTAAGACTACTTTTTTTGACGACAGAACCTTAAAAATCATCATTTTAGAATTTTCCCTCTATTTTGGTCCTAAATTCTACCGGAACCCTTTTCACGAACCATCACGGGGCACGTTTCAGCTATAGCTATAATGAAAGCGCGATCGTCTTTCGTTTTTTCTGACAGGGCCCGACACGGTGTGGTATCAGCGCCGTGGTGTGAAGAATGAATCGATACGTAGGCAAAGAAGTATTATAGTTACTAACACGTAGGTAACAATTTTATAAAAAAATGGGAGTTAGCAGGTATTGTTAGTTCTATGGGACAAATGGTACATAAATCCCCTACCTATCGAGAATTGTAATTTATATACAATTAATCAATTCCAATTCCTCTAATTAGAAGATTATATTTCAATCAATTAAAATTGAGTAGAGTTCTACTCAATTTTAGTAGATTGAAATATATTGGATTGGATATAATAAAGATGGTCCAATCTAATCAACTAATGTTGTACAGTTTGGAACAATTCTTTTTTATTTATTTCAATTGGTGAGTAGTTGATCAAAGTGGGAATAACTGATACAAAATCTCGACATTTTCACCTAGCATCATCTAGCTCCAAAGAATGCATAGGTTGTGTTACGTTATTTATAACAATTTGTATTAATATTCGCCTATTCCTCGATTTTTCTAAATGGTCGGCACGTATATGCAGGGTAGCGCAATAGAACGTGCATATTTAAAAAACAGATTAAAAAATTAATACAATAGGTGAAGTTAAAATAAAACTGAGGAATTTTAAAGTAACAACAGAAGTATATTTTAAAAAATAACATTATCAAAATTTTGACCCTCTCTACGACGCGCGACGGCACTCCTCTAACCGCAAACGGGACATCATTACTTTGAGTTTTTATCTTGTGTAATCACCTTTAAGTTGCTGAATTATTCAGAAATGTTTAGGTTTTTGAATTAAGTGGTATTTACACCGTCACTTAGCATTGCTAGCTTACGGTACTTTCACACAGCAGTCCGTTTTACAGGACCGTTTAATCGTATCCGTTTTAATTCGGCGATGGCGAATGTAGTTGTATGAGCGAATTCACACACATCACTGGATTCGAATAAAACAGATACCTACGATAAAACGGTCCTGTACAAAGGACTGCTGTGTGAACCTACACTTAGTGAGCAAAAAAACATTTTAAATTCTAGCTTTAACGCAGTAAAGTTCATTTCAGCTCACACAGAGCCATTTCGCTCTGAATTGTCGAATTCTCGGACGGAGAACAAGTACTCGAGCTGAAATGAACTTTATTGCGTTTCAGCTTGAATCTTAAATGTAGTTTTTGCTAGCTCAGCTAGACATGCTAAGCCCACCAGTGCAAGGAGGCCTTAAGTTAGTTAGTAAGTACCTACTTAGTTTTCCTTATGGTCTTGCTATCGTATGAGCAGTGACCCTATACGAGCTGAAATGAACTTTATTGCGTTCCAGTTAGAATCTAAAATGCTGTTTTTGCTAGCTCAGTTTGACATGCCAAGCACACCAGTGCAAGGAGGCCTTAATTCATTCAGTAAGTACTTAGTTTTCTATACGGTCTTGCTATCATATGAGCATTATATAAACGTTTTATTTCACAGACGTGGTGCCAAATCCTACACGTGTTTGTCAACTACTTCATGGTAACGACATATTTTTGGATGTTTTGTGAAGCGCTGCATCTGCACATCTCTCTCGTTGTGGTAAGTCTTACAACAAACATTTCCTAATGGAGCAAACGTAATGACATATGTATATTAAAAAACAATGAACACTTCCAACAATTAACCATCTTCAATTATGTAGGCAGAATTTTAGCATGGCATCTCTTCGATTATTAAAATAAATAATAAAGCAAAATACAAGTAGTAGAGTGACTAAGCCGAATGCCCTAGCTGGGTCTAGCAAATCATATCGCAGTACAAACATATCTAGTACGAATACGAACTAACTTTCGAAGTTTATCTATGAGTCATGTTCTGCTCAGAAGCTTAGCAAACATGCAATGCAATGCACCCACCTATTTGGGTAACCAGTTATTCGTTCGTTTTCGTTATCTTTATGGCTTATTAACAAATATTTAAAATCGCGAACACCTATTTACTGGAAAGGGACAAATTACAGTGTGGGTCAAAGTTCATGGGCATTTTACGCTATATTTTGAGTTAATTTTGTGAGGTATATTGGGATACTTTAGAAAGTGTGTGGTGTAATCGGAATTGGGTTGATTTAGGTCCAGTTTTTATTTACTTGATGTATTCTGTATTGTAAATTTTCGCTTCAAAAGAATCTAAAAAGGCAAATTAGTTTATCAACACCATGGGTCTCCATTACAAACTTCAAGAAAAAGGTTACTGCATTGGCTGTCCTGAGCCTGCAGATAGGTTTCTTATTTTCCCCGCCCTGTATATATTAATTAGAGAGCGACGTTTATGGTGTAACAGTGCGGCAATAATTATATCAACTTTCATTTAGGTTTCTCTCATATGAAGACAAGTCTTCGTAAAACACATATCATACTGACAACATGCTTCTATTCTCAGCACGACGAGCATGCTAGTAGGTAGGTACAAGGGCATTGTTAGATATCAAAATGTTTTTTTTTACATATAGTGTAAATTGTATCAACACATTGTATAAAAAGTAAATCCGTTTTTCCGTAAGTTTTGATAATTAAGTAACAATTTTGTATTAATTAAAGACTGTAGATTTTGTTTCGCAATAAATAAATAAATAAACACAATGGAGCCAAGGTAGGTATATTTTAAGGACAGGGCAAAATTTTGTACTTTCTGCCACATTTTTGATATAAAAAAGATAACACCACTTTCCGAGCAGGTACGAGTACAGTATAAATATCACATTAATACAGCTGTGTTTATTTTGTTAGGTTTTCGTGAAGGACAACGTAGCGCTGCAATGGTTTAAAGCTATCGGTTGGGGAGTTTCTCTGATTGTAGTCATGGTCTACGCCATTGTGCGCTACATCTACGGAAACATTGAAAGGTAAGTAATAGCTATTGCCCACCCCAGTGTTTTTTTTTTTGCTTTGCAAAGACAATTGTACTCATAAAACTGATGGAAACAAAGTAGATACGAATTTGCACTGTTGCAAAATATAGTTTATGTAGCACAACAGAGCCTGTATAAGTAGCTCTTATTACGACTATAGTAAATATCGACTGCAATAAAGTTATGATGGTAAAAAGGAATCTAAAACAGTGTTTCCGCCTTAGCATTTTTGTCACATAATTTGGTTCCTTTTTTATGTGTTTTTTTTTTACAACATGTTATTTTGTATTTGGTCCCGATGGAATGGAGAAGGTATAATGCCTTTAGGGCTTACGGCGAGAGTTTGTGAGCTTGTGGAAACCAATGTGCCCTTATTATATGTAACGAATAAACGTATTTTGGTGTTGTTTTTAGGGTTTCGAAGTTCGGAGATCGGTTTCGAAACCCTTAGGGTCTCGCTTTTTTGTCCTGTTTTCCGTGTTTAATATCTCAGCAATTATATATATATAATACATTTCGTGCGACTGTACAGATTACAAGATAAACCGCCAAGTGCGAGTCGACTCGCACACGAAGGGTTCCGTACCGTAACAATCAGGCAACTTTTTCAAAGAACATCAAATTTTCACTTGTTAGGAGACCGCTTTAAATTTACAATTTTATTTTATTTTTAGTATTTGTCGGGTCCCCACCCGACAAATAAAAATAAAAATAAGTAATTTTGCGAGTTTTTTCAAAAAGTATGATAGCTGCAGAAATTTAAAAAACTGTCGGGATATCGGGTCAGCTTTTAGCTTTGATTTTATATGTGACCCGTTATCTAGTTGTATTGTCAATCGAATCCCTTGGCAATCCTACTATTAAAATCCGACCAGTAGTTCCAGAGATAACTGTCTACATTAAAACCTTAAACTTAACCTTTCCATTACAATATTACTTTAAGAAATCAAATAATTTCCCAAAAATTTTTCTACTTCGACGGGGCTTGAACCCGCATCCATCTTCCCTCAGTACGGGAATATGCTAACCAACTACACCACGAAGTCAAGTGACGTAGGAGTCGAAAAACTTTGGGACTTCCTTCGGACTCTAGCGCCTCACACCTCGTCAAACGAACTACATGGAACTTTAGTCTTTGAACAGGATTGGATAAACTTCAATGTTTCCCCAGTAGGTGGAGCTAACGGGGCCAGAGTCCAAAGGAAGTCCCACAGTTTTTTGACTCCTACATCACCTGACCTCGTGGTGTAGTTGGTTGGCACATTCCCGTACTAAGGGAAGGATGCGGTTTCAAGTCCCGTCGACGTCGAAAAATTTTTGGGATAATTTTTGATTTCTTATAAATTACCCCGAGTGTGAGTGCTTACGCACTATAATAATAAAAACCTTAATATTAGTATAGATAACGATTAAACCTTTGTTTACATAGATGCTGGATGGAAACAAGCGATACATTCTGGATAATTACGGCGCCGGTCGTGATCTCGATGCTTACATCCTTTGGTAAGCTTAATAAGAAATGATGATTATATTATAATGGCCTCTTTGCTTGCATAGCAGGTAAGCAAAGAGGCCATTATAATATAATCAACTTAAGAAATTGGACAGAAGGGTGAACAATATGCATTATGTTTTTTGTTATCCGCAGTGTTTCTTGTGAACGTGGTACGCGTACTGATTACTAAGCTACACCCAGGTCCAGTACCAAACAGCATTGTCGCGGCTAAGAAAGCTGTTCGCGCTGCCCTGATACTGGTAAGTACTTCGGATTAACAGAAGCCTGTATTTTTACTTCCAAAGTTTAGGTTTAAATTGTAACGCTATCAAAACACGATCTTTATCTATTACAGAATTTTTTCATGTCTTTTGTTTGTTGATTTTTTGATTGTCTTTTCTTTTATGAAACTTCTTTATTTTCCAGTGGGCAGGTTTTATAAGAACAAGGCCAAAATCCATTCACGATTGATTTGATCTCAAAAGGTCATAGAAAACATCTCTTTTACATTCGTACAAAGCGACATTACAATAACAATAGTGTTTTGACCCTTATCATACAACTGCCAAAGGTATTATTATATTCTCTGGCTAATGTAATAGTACATTATGGTCGAGGTCTGTAATGAAAGCGATGGTCCAAAACGCAGCGTAGCGCAAGTCCAGGCCATAACTACATTCGAGGCCTTTACAGCGCGGACAGCTTGATGGACGAGCTTGAAGGCCGAGACCATAGTAAGCGTAGCTTGAGGCCATCATAGCGTGGCCTGCAGTGCAGTCATTGCGGACCAAGGCTTGTATATGTATAGTGCTTTACTCAAACAATACGAGTATTTATATGCAATCAAATAATATCCCAAAAACCGGGTGTGAGGCTTACGCACTATAATAATATCACCCTTTGAATAAAAGTATTTTTTTTTGTTGGGAAACGATATGGAAAATTGCAAAAACTTCACAGCTGGATGTAGGTACCTGCCAGTATACTACCTCTTGGTAGATCTTTGGTACCCACTACACTTATTCTAATAAGTTATTGACACCATCTTATATTATCCATAAGATGGTGAAAATAATTACAGGTTTAAACCTGTAATTATTTTACCCTATCGAAGGTGGCTACATAAACTAAAAACGTTCATACTTCTCTAAAAGTGTAATGAGGAAGGGGTCTTCGATTCACGATTAAAAAACCAAAAGTAATTGCTTACTACGTGACTATAGCTTTCTATTCTGTGGGTGTTCAATCTGCTCTGATAACGTCAAATTCAAATGTCATTTTGTCTGAGTTGGACTCCTCGAGCAGGGAAAGTAAAATAAGGGTTGATTTTGCGTAACTTTATAACAGACAGCTGTCCGTTTATAAGAAGTGTTTGACTATCATTTTTATATAATCAGCATTCTGGGTATGCACCAAGCTAGCTAGATAAATTTTCTACTTAATGTTCTTTACAACTAGTATTTACAGTATTTACACTTACATCTAAGTATTTCATAAAGTTTGACTGTAAATTATGTTTCATTGATTATTTGGAAGTTACGGCCATTCTCTCATATGGGAATCATCTCGTACTTTTTTCATACCATTGAATCATTGAAGGTTTTAGCAACATGGTTTCATAGAAAATTGTTTACGAATTTTGGTAAACTACTTCTCCACGTAGCACGATGCACACTCTATCATGTGGAGATGGGCCTTGTTAGTTTTTATTTTACATTTCAACGAACAGCGCAACTCCTGCCCGCGACTTCGCACTATTTTCTGGCATAAAAAGTAACCTATATCCATCCCCGGGCTATCGTCTACCTCCCTACCAATTTCATCAAGATCCGTTTATGCGTGTAAAGGTACAGACATACAAATAAACAGAGTGACAGGCAGATAGACAGACAGAGTTACTTCCGACCTTTATGCCAAATTTTATTAAGATCCGCTCAACCGTTTAGGTGTGAAAAGGTAACATATAGACATACCTACACACTGAGTCACTTTCGAATTTTTAATATTAATATGGAGTATGGATTAACCGACAAAAGTTCTGCCAAAATTTTGCATAATACTAATGCTAAATTGGCAACACTGACTAGAAACTTGGAAAAGTTAGTTTTCCTTAACTTTCACATTGACCACCATAATTTTTATTTGACGCTCTGCCCCCGCACTGAGACGCTTATACGCGCGAATATGTTTTATACCTCAAACTCGCACTCGTTACCTCCTTGGTTTATGTCCATAAAAAGTTTCTCAGCATTTCTTTATCAAAAATTGGTGGTAGCTAAACTCACCAGCAATGTTACACTGCTGGCTATTTTGAGCTACCACCAGTAAAGTTTAAGTAGGGGCTTTATCTCTTAAAATTTAGATGCATTTCTGACAGACATCAGATGACAGACAGCTCGCGGGCCATTCGTTTGAAGTTTGTGCGAAGCCATTTTGTCACTGTAAAATGTATCTAAAAATAACGAGTTTAAGCCTGTATTTGAATGCACATTTTTGTGCTATGCGGTAGCGGCGTTGGTTATTGAGCGCAGAG
The DNA here is from genome assembly GCA_963662085.1 of Eupithecia inturbata. Taxonomy (NCBI): domain Eukaryota; kingdom Metazoa; phylum Arthropoda; class Insecta; order Lepidoptera; family Geometridae; genus Eupithecia; species Eupithecia inturbata. The sequence goes on from OY759176.1 coordinate 12,815,027, forward strand.
CTTTAGCCAGAAAGGTCGACTTCGCTCAAAGAAGTTTGTCAAAATATTGACTAGATTAGGCGCAATTTTGAGTAAAAGGAATTTTATAAACGCGGAACTTCGGAACTTCTATCGCGCTCGAAAAGCGATGACTTTGTTGCTCCAAAACTTAACCCATCTAACCCGCTATCTTGTCTTAGCTCCGTGAGCAACAAAACAGTGAGCCACCAAAAAAAAAGATTTTTTTTGCTGAACTCATTTTAGCAACACAAAAGAGGTTTTAACAGCGTTCAAATTCATCAAGGAGTATAATTTCATTTGTACATTACTTAAAAGAGGTTAATTCGTAACCTCTTTGGTAGTTGACTAAAATAAGTTTCTTATCATTCGACCAAAATATTTCCTCGACACGACTTATCTATGAAGCCAGAAGTTCGACGAACTTCTTGACTGCGAACGTAACTAGCGGTCACAGAATTGGTCAAATCGAATTGAACAGCCAACAATGGCTTTGTTGCTCCGTAACAGAGAGCCGCCACAACCGCCAAAAAAAAATGGAAACTCTGAAGTCATTTTAGTACAATGAAGGAGGTTTTAACAGCAGCATTCAACCTTCATCAAAGAGTAATCATCATCGAATCTTAAATTTATATTTAAATTAAAAATATTTTCTTTCTCGTAGATTCCACTTTTTGGTCTGCACTTCCTGCTTATACCTCTGCGCCCGAGTCCCGGTTCATCTTTCGAGAGTATCTACGAAGTGGTTTCTGCTTTGTTAATCAGTCTACAGGTGAGTTCTACAGAACACTTCCAAAAAAAGTTTATCGAGATAAGACATGCTTAAAAAGTATCCGTTTTGGACCTGTTTTCAACTGATATGGACCAAACTAGGCATTTTCCTCTTTGCGGGAGAGAAATTAGTAACGGACAAGTCGGACAAGGCTCTTTAGTGTAATTAGAATTTTCGACAATCCGTTCATAGTTTGTACCTATGGGTATTTATGAACCTATTAAAAAAAAAAAGATTGTAAATAACATCAAATAAGACATTATCTCACGATATTGTCACGACACCTCTCGTCACGGTGTTGTTTAGTATTAAATTAATTATTTTAGTAGGTAAATTAACAACTACACATTGAACTTAGTGTAAATTATTATTTAAATTTTTTATTTAAAACAATAGGGTGCAAGCCCAGCGTTCCAATAAATTCAGAACATTAAACTACAAAAAATAGTTCAACACTTGTTTTAGAATTTAAGAAACAGATATAGGCTATTTTGAAAAGTTTATAAGCGGTTTGAATCAAACAGCAATACCAAATCGTTAAATTGGAGATGAAAGTAATTTTCTCTTTAACGTGCCGATTTTATTTGCCAAGCTAGCAAATCTATACAACATGAAGATAATTTTCATTAGAAAATCGAGACCCGATCATCCTTTTCTAAAAATGATTCGCTTCTTAGAAACTCGTAACCTTGTGATCTTAGTATTTTATGTAAGCTTACATTATTTCTGAAAATAAATTTCGAAAGATTCCGTAGTAAGAAATATAAACAGTTTGTTACTGTTACACACACACGTACGTAAGGCAAAATTAGGAACTAAGGTAAGGAAAGAAGAATTTTTTTTCTTGAAAAATGCTTCAGTTGACAAATGTTTGTTGATGAAGGATAAAGGTAAAGCATGATCAAACTTATTGGTGCTGTATTTGATTCAGTTTCTATTTATTTTTCAGAACCACTAAGTTTTCATGTTTGATCAATTTTACTAGTTATTTCGGGAGAAATAAGTGCCTTTCGTTCGCAATAACGGTTGGTTAAACGAGAAAATCTATAATTAGCTCCGTTATTTTTAAGTTAATCTGTTTATAATACCAAAACAGTTGATTTTTCTAAAAAATAAAAAATTTAACAGACTATACAGAATTCCACGAGAATCTCGGCGCCGCAAATAGCACTTCGACAGCCAAAAAATCGCATACCTATAGCCATAAAGACATACCTTCATATTTTTTTATGATATTTTGATAACAATAATTTTTTTTCCTTAACTTAGGGCCTCTGCGTGTCAATACTGTTCTGCTTTACCAACCTCGAAATCACCACAGCTGTAAAGGCGCATTGGGCGCGCATTTGCAACAGGAACGGGAGGACTGATGATATACCGATGACAGGTAACAATTTTTATTTTGTCATTTTATGTCCATGTTATCCGTGTGATGTAGGTACAGTCAGCAACGAAAGTCCATGAACACATCCAAATTTTCAAAACAGCTTAATACTAAACTGTTCCATAAGAAACAGACAACAAATACCGAAATAATTTTGTCGTTCTACGGTTAATACATAAACTTTATTTTTTCAAAAGTTGCTCATGAAATTACAAAACAAATGTTTTACTCAGTTAATGCATTTTTGTCACTGGTGCTGTACCTTCGCACGGCTAATGTCCGAAAATAAAAATATCCAAGTGTTCAAAAATGTCCAATCAGTAATTTGTCCATCCATAAAAATGTCCAACTGTAAAACCCGGCAGGCCACTACTATTCTGTACATACAAATCTCTTTGGTTATACATATTATCAAAACTCTTTAGTGAATTGATAGTGATACTGGCCACCTGTATGACGTGTTGCTTGATTTATAAATGATGAACGAATTGCGATGTGTCACATGAGACGTCTTTACAATAAGTAAGTTATAATCTACGAATAAGTAGATATTACTTATCCGTAGGTTATAATAAAATAAAATTAAACGAATCATAATGAGCGATGAAGAAATAATATTTTTTAAACCAGAAAGTTAAGGATACACTTTTACTGGGACATCGGTCACCATAAACCAAGAAAGAAACAAGCTACGATCTTCTCAACATACTTGTGCGATAGATTCAAAAAAACAAGAAGTCTTTATGGGTATGGTTGCTTTGGAAAATGAAGTCTGTGATGATATGGGTTCGGTGCAAAGCTTGTATGAAAAGCACACTGATCCTTTAAAGGCCAGCAATAGTTCTCATACAGCTGTTTTACCACTTATTAAAAATGTTGAAGATGGACTATACAAACTAAGAAAACGTTATCTAGTGTATTATTTATTACACACTAGATAACGTTTTCTTAGTTTGTAATAAGATATCTTTTTCTAAGTTGTCAGAAGTACAAGTTCCGAAAATTCTGGTTAAATTTTTTTACTGTGCGATGATGACATGGAAGAACATATACTAATTTTCTGCTCTCCTACAGCTAGAAAATTTGTACAATAAGCAAATTCCGATTTTTATTTGGGAGATTGCATATTTAAAACTGCTCCGCCACCGTTTTACCAACTTTATAGTCTAAATTACTAGAATCTCCCTACGTTAGCATTGAAGACTGTTTAACTTAGCTTTTTCTTTTCTAAACTGTATGAATGCATAGCGTATTTAATATTCACACTGTCATTTAGCCGCGAAGGTCATTTATTAGCTTTATTGTTGCCAGGTTCTTGTTACTTATTTGGTGTTTATATAAGCTGTAGGCCTTCCTTAAAATTAAATAAATAAATTTAGAATTGGGGTCCAAGGACAAAACAAACAATGGTGTTCCGGTGGTCTACGGTAAACCGTAGACCAGCGGAACATTGTACATAACAAATTCTATAATACGAAAAGCAGTGGATTTCGAAAATTTCAACAGTTTTATTGAGTTGTTCGGATGATAAACACCGAACTACAAATCTCCTAGAGGGATGGCATAGTAGAGTAGCTGTACATTCCCAAGAATTCCAACTTATGTCAATTTACATACCACTGACTGACTGACATAATTGTTGGTGGAGGTAGTTTTGAGATTGCTACCGGATGACCAATACCGATACAGATACCGATAGATACCGATAGAGGGGTTCTGATTGCGGGGTCGTATAGAGGGTTTCTTCTCGAATAGAAATAAAAAAATCACGGCGACACACGCAACAAAAGGTACGCAATAATTACCCGATAAATAATCTTTAATATGTTAACAGATCGCTAAAGTTTAAAAACCGAAATTTACTCTATTTTTAGGTTTTTTTGCGTGCTGAGACCCCCCCGCGCAGGGGCGTGGGGAGGGGGTCACAGCACGTCCCCCGGTTTTAGGGAAGGGGGTTCTGGGAGGGCCCAGAACCTTCCCTAAAACCGGGGGGAGCAATGTGGCGAGCGAAGCGAGCCGCAATGCGCCTAAAGGGAACAACTAGGCAAGCGAAGCAAGCCTTGCTGTTACCCCCCACGCCCCCACGCCCCCAGACCCCCTGAACCCCTTTCCCCATCAAAAAATCAGATATGGGTATCGTTTTCGACTAACATGGGAGTGTGGATTCCGAATTTGATGTCGGCATGCGTGTGTCGGATTGCGGTGAGCGAAACGAACCGCAATGCGACCACCGTTATACAGCAGCGCCGCTCGCTTCGCTCGCCTAGCTAGGCGAGCGAAGCGAGCGGCGCTTCGTGTTCGCAACCTCATGGCGTGGGTCGTATTGCGGTTAGCGAAGCGAACCGTAATTCGACCACCGTCATACGACAGTGTAGATTACGAAAAAGATGTCCATTTCAAAATCCAAGATGGCTGACTTTTATTAATCGCAAAATTCACTCTTGGTTATCGATTTCGAACAAATCTAGGGTGTAGGTTACGGAAAGGGGAATTAAATAAAAAAATACAACAAAAACAACTCACATACTCACATAATTATAAAAAACTAGGAAGATAAAGAATTAACTATTATGAGTCAGATAAAGGAGAACGCCGCTGTCATGTCGTTTTGGTAGTATTTATCATTAGACATTTTTATGGTTGGGCATTACTCCTACTGCAAAAGGAAATTGTAAAACGCTAAGTAGGAGCATCGAGACAACGAAAATAGAATTACTTATCGGCATACTCTGATTCAAGTACAGGCGAATGCAGTTATCTATAAAATATTATGAGTCACTTCACTATGAAAGTAGATTTCTGTTTAGATATAAAACCACCTTTTGTTTGTTGGTTATTTACTTACTTATAGTGACAGACTTCTTTAATAATTAAACACAAATTAATCAAAAATAATTATATATTTTGTGTCACGCTCTATTTTAAAAATCTGAGTATTATAGTTCGGCCGTTCAGAGAATGCGTTTGACATCTATCAGTTAGTCACGACTAGTGATGGGCACAACATAACACAGTTCGTTACCGTTCCTCCAAAATGAAGCCGCGTTATTTTTAAGATTATTTTCGTTTTAAAGTGGCGGAATCATTTAAAATTTTTATATATTAGTAATTTAAATGGAAACCAAAAAAGGTAATATTAATATAATAAAATTGTTTTATTTATTCTTTGTTACAAAGTTACAATCTGTATTTCTATGCAATAAAGTACATTGAATTGAATGTGCGTACAGAATATTAATCAGACTCCGATTCGCTTGTGGAGGTGGTGTCTTCATCATCATCTTCGGTAGTTTTATTTTTATATTTAATAAAAGTTGTCTAAAGTCCATTATTTTCAAATTGTTAAAAAGAAAAACAAAACGTATTATTTTATAAGGTATTACTGTATATGAACAGATTACGATACTGTTATTGTTAGCACAGCACTACAAATATAAAGCGCTGACTTAACCTTGTAATAGCGCAGTATAGATTTAGAAAAATATTGTTTACCAAGTTATTTGACACTCAGTTTGGCACAAAATTATAAAGTTCATTGATTATTGATATAATAATGTTGTTTGAATGCTCATCAATTGTTAAAACGGTAAACAACCAGCAAAAATATTTTTATCGTAACTGCAACGCCATTACAAAGTTACGTCGTCAGTTCAATCGCGACGGGTCAGGAACGCATTCTCTGAACGGCCGAAGTTTAGTCAAAAAAATTATAAAATGGATGGCCTTGGTAAAGAAAATATTCCCATCTTTATTGAAAGAAAACGCGGAACTGTGTTACTGTTTAAAGGCAGGCAATATTAAAAACAACGTGTGTATAAAAATCTTAACTAAATATGGCAGTGAGTATGATGAGAAAAAATCTGATGATATGAAGTGTCCGGAATGGTTACTATTGCAGTAAGTATTATTCTATCATTGGCCAAATAACTAATTGGACATGCCTTTGTCAACCAACAAATTATAAAACAAACGTTTTACTCAGTTAATGTATTTTTGCCATTGGTGCTGTACATTAACTTAAGGAATAATGGTGTGGACTGTATTAATTTTGACTTTACTGGTAAATGTGCGTTTGAAAGTGATGTATCTTCGAGTGTGTGTGGGTGTGTGTGTCTGTGATGTGTGGGTGTGGGTGAATGTGTGTGTATGTGTGATGTTTAGGGTGAGTGTGCATGTTTGTGTGCGCAAACAAAATCAAATTAACGAATCCAAATTTTTATGCAACTTAGCGTGTTCAGCAGTTCATGTATTAGAGTTGATTAGCGAATTTTGTTATTTAAACTTGTTCAGAATTATGAACTATTGTAGCGTCAGTTATTTATGTAGTAAAGTGCCGTTCAGGTAATTCTAAAATCAATTTGTGTTAAGCGATTATCGTTGCTGACTGTACATTATTATAAGCTGGCACAATTGTCTTTTGTTTTTTTATACATCCACACTGACGTCACAAACCTATGATATTGTACCTACTGCATATTGTCTCGCTGGTTTATAGTGGTTTTACACCGGTTAGCGAGTCGGCTAGCTTACTGGATTTTAGTGTCGCTTTATTTGTATATCAAGAGAGAATATTTGTGTAACAAGAGATTCTCTCTACGATTTTTATCTTTTTAGCTGCTAGCTAAAAATCTGGTACAAACTAAATTCAAGTTAAGGAGGTAATGAACTTTAGGACACATCTCCCCGCTCAATAACTCGACCGCATGCCAGATTTTTAGCGAGCGAGATATCCTTTAGCCTGTCTTACTAGCACGACGCGACACTGACTTGTCGGTGCCGGCCTGCATAAGAATTTCATAGAATAATGCGTCCACAGATGTCGGACCGGGTGGGTTAGAAACGCCCATTACAGGCTACGCACTAGTTACAAATTGTAGCATATCAGGTTACGCACAGTTATGCTAGGTTATTTTCCCTTTCTGAAATGAATAGGGTATATGCATGTGACTTCAAATAACCTAATAATTTTTATTTGTATTCTCTATTGATATACATACCTACTTAGTACTTTTTTCTTGTTTATTTTGTTATAGTAAAATTTAATCATTGAAAAGTAGATATTTTAAATCTCAATAGCAAAATATTTAAACGCAACGCTATTGGTTAGAGCGAACGTGACATCACCCTTCACATTTCGTATTGTCTCATGAAGCCATGACAATACGATAATACCCCGACCATATGAAGTTAATAATATATCAAAAAGATATCCCGCCAATGCTATGAAGTATTGTCGGGATATCCTTTTGTATTATTTCGTGGTTGTTCCGTGTTTTCTGTAAAATCAAATTTTAGTTTTTCAACCTACAACAACGTCTGAAATTAGTTTTTTTTTTTTGTGGGATAATTTACCTAAATATAAAAAGATATGTGTATGATAGCTAATAAACCTTTAAAAACCGATAAAAGTAAAAAAGGGGAGATGAGGCACTAGCTTCTCGAAAGTTGCAGGCTCAAGTTAGGCCCAATTGGTTTCCCCCACCTCAGTCACAGTCGTACCGGCGCGCGTTCGTGATTCGCGTGCTTACTACGATGTACTTTAATGTGATTTATTGACTAAAAGACTACAGCAATGCCCTCGTGTTTGTTCATTATAATTATTTCACAAGATTGGAAATGTAACTGTGAGCGAGTGTTTGTGTGTAGTTGTAACACAAGCAAGTTGATGAATAAACCCTGGGAGAACGGGCCATATCTACAGATTTTTCTTTTATCTATGATGATAACCACCAATTTCGCATCAAATTCGGATTTAACGTCTGCTGAGTTAAGAGGAGTAAAAAGCTAAAAGATTAATAAGTTATACATAAATAGGTATTTGATTTTACGATAGTAACACCTAATTATTAGTTCCTAGCGCCTAATTAAGCGTTAAACGAGATAATTTATCAAAACTTAAATTAGGCATCAGGGCAAAACGTATACTTTGTCAGCTGCAGTTTGTTGTAGTTTGGCACCAAGGAACAATGAAATATTTACAATAAGCTGTTCCATCTTTTTCAATTAGGAGTTATTATTATTATTTAATATAATTTATTATTTCAATTAGGGGAGGTCTAAGTCCAGCAGTGGACAAATATAGGCTGATGATGATGATGATGACTTTTTTTCATTTTATAATTTATTTGCTTCAAACAGGTATCCGCCGCCTAGCGCCACCGGGGCCGGCGGATACCTTGATCGATGTTTATTTGTTTGTAATTTTATTTTGATTGAAAAATCTACGAAGTTTCTTCACATTCTGAAACAGAAGCACTTTGAGTTGACAATGTGAAGTGTGAAGTCACAGAAAAACGGCCATTATGGCAGCACACGAAACTGAGTGCTTACTTTTAAAGGTATTTAAAATTTTGTGGGTGTTATATTTTTTTTCGTTAATGTTTTAATCTAAATAATCGACATATAAAATAAAAAAAAATTCTATGCATATACCCTAGTCTCGAATCTGAATTCGGTACAGACTTATGCCGCGAGTAGTGAGGGACCGTCTTTATAATTTATTTATCGTTATCAAACAATTTTTCATTCGTCTTTGTGTAGCTTTTTGCTTACCACTGATGCTCTATCAAATGCAGTAAGTATGCACGTTACACAATTATCACACATTAGGCACACGACACATACGAGGGCTATACTTATATACTTATACTTTACTATAGAGTGGCATCGTTCTCAATAATAATAGGTTGATTATTACACAGAGGGAAGCTGCTGCCCTTCCTCTGGTAGGTTCTCTTCCCTTGGTCTTACGGCATCCACGGGCTGAGTTGGAGAAGTATATTCTTATTCGAAATCGGTACCTATCGATCATAAATAGTGACATTGTTTACGATCCATACCGACTTTGGAATTTTTTTTCTGTAATAACCTCTACGCGCTAAACCCGCCGATACACTAGGTACAGCCCGACGTGGTGGTTCAACATCTCATCATGATTGTGAATATTGTAGGCTACAACTTTTTGTCGGCTTTGGCGTGTACTCTATAAATAGGTAATCCCGAGTTACTTACATGTATTGCAGTTTAGTACAAAAGTTTTCGGCAACCAACCGTCTAGCATACCCGAGTTTTTAGGGTGGCTTTATAACGAACTGAAAACAGTGATTGTGCTCATTAGGATGTAAGCGGGTTACTACGATCCTTAATTGTGTTGGAATAATACCAAACTTTCTTTACGAGCTACTTCTTCAGGGTGCGTGCGGTTCTTGATGCGCGCGTTCCACATCCCTTCGAGCACTAGGTACGTAGTGTTCTTTTAACACAAATAAGGTTCGTAGTTAACCCGCTGTCATCCGTAATTAATTCGTCAAAACTACGATAGTATTTTTATTAAAATATTTGTGCTTTTCAGGAGTTACGGCTGGCGAGAGCATAAATACTCGAGAAAACGTGGTGCGAGGTTTCCGTCATTCATCTTCATTAGATTTAGCGAATGGCTTAAATTCTGATTGATTTTTTTAAGTCTAAAGTGCGTTTCATCTCTTGTAGGAGGTTTTTAATTTGTATAATTTTTATTGGAAAGACTACTATTATGATATTGTTAAGCATAAGCTAGTTTGGCCTCTTGTCAACCAGAACGTTAGAAGAGTTAATGAGAATGTTATTTATCGTTGATAATGTTATAGAAAATTTACGAGACGTGTGATGTTTGACAGTTGTTTATTTTTGTACGCGAACTTTTATTATACGGTTAGGACTAACTATTTTTAAAAATATCAGAAATTTTATGAAAATATTTATATTCTGTATTAATGTTGTACAACGGTTATAACGTTGTCCTTTGGAGAAATTTAAATTATATAATATTAAAAAGTTTAGAGAAGAATAAATATTTACAGAGGTAGAAATATTCATGGTGAAAGTATAGCACGACCAGGGTTGACTAAATGTCTATTGAACGACAGGGAAAGTAGAGTATATTCATAAACTACTAGTCTAGTACTAGTAGTACATAGTCATATAAATATATTGTTTTGTTTAGGTTAACTTTTGATCTCTGCTATTGTTTTCATATTTAATATACATTTTTGGTTTTGAGATATTTTGTGGAAACGCTTCAGGTAGGTCGATGTAATTCCATATTCATGTCCATCCTTTCGCGAAAGAAAATTATATTGTACAACGGCACAACCGAGATTATATAGAAATAAGCTGTTAATTTTAAGATGTTAGCAGGTGGCGACTGCCAAAATATTAATGCATATAAAATGGATATTAAATTAACATTTAGTAAAACTTTCAACCTGAAATAGCAGGTTATAAATATAACTTGTACTTTATATATAATCAAATGTCTAATACTTGTACTTTATATATAAAACGAAAACTGGTAAGAAAACGGACAAAACGAGATCAAAATATTCATGTATATAAAATTTACATGGATATTAAATTAACATTTAGTAAAACTTTCAACCTGAAATAGCAGGTTATAAATATAATCCAATGTCTTACACTTGTACTTTATATATAACACGAAACCTGGTAAGAAAATGGTCAAAACGAGATCAAAATATTCATGCATATAAAATTTAAATGGATATGAAATTAACATTTAGTAAAACTTTCAACCTGAAATAGCAGGTTATAAATATAATCAAATGTCTAATACATACTTGTACTTTATATATAAAACGAAAACTGGTAAGAAAACGGACAAAACGAGATCAAAATATTCATGTATATAAAATTTACATGGATATTAAATTAACATTTAGTAAAATTTTCAACCTGAAATAGCAGGTTATAAATATAATCCAATGTCTTAAACTTGTACTTTATATATAACACGAAACCTGGTAAGAAAATGGTCAAAACGAGATCAAAATATTCATGCATATAAAGTTTTCATGGATATTAAATTAACATTTAGTAAAATTTTCAACCTGAAATAGCAGGTTATAAATATAATGAAATGTCTAATACTTGTACTTTATATATAATACGAAAACTGGTAAAAAAATGGACAAAAAGAGATCAATATATTCATGCATTTAAAATTTACATGAATATTAAATTAACATTTAGTAAAATTTTCAACCTGAAATAGCAGGTTGTAAATATAATCAAATGTCTAATACTTGTACTCTTCTATATATAAAACGAAAACTGGTAAGAAAACGGACAAAACGAGATCAAAATATTTATGCATATAAAGTTTACATGGATATTAATTAACATTTAGTAAAATTTTCAACCTGAAATAGCAGCTTATAAATATAATCCAATGTCTTACACTTGTACTTTATATATAACACGAAACCTGGTAAGAAAATGGTCAAAACGAGATCAAAATATTCATGCATATAAAATTTAAATGGATATGAAATTAACATTTAGTAAAACTTTCAACCTGAAATAGCAGGTTATAAATATAATCAAACGTCTAATACTTGTACTCTTTTTATAAAACGAAAAGTGGTAAGAAAACGGACGAAACGAGATCAAAATATTCATGCATATAAAATTTACATGGATATTAAATTAACATTTAGTAAAATTTTCCACCTGAAATAGCAGGTTATGAATATAATCCAATGTTTACTGTACTTGTGCTTTATATATAATACGAAAACTGGTAAGAAAATGGACAAAACGAGATTATAATTTATATGTCTACGAGCATTAATTGTTGTTTTATTTTTTTCCTTGCCTTTAGTACCCCTTGCCCTACTCTAGGAAGAAAAAAGCTAATAAATAAATAGTAATATAAGTAGCGATTGGCATCTCATATTGTTTGGTAGATTATAGCAAATATCTTGACTTGGCAAGCGAAGTTGTCAGCATGTGGGATGTTGATTCAGCGACCGTCGTCGTCCCGATAGTCGTTTCGGTTAACGGCGTAATAGCGAAGAGCCTCGATCAACATCTCAAGAGACTCTCGCTAGAAAGTTTGCAAGGGCCAGATACAAAAGGCGGTACTTCTGGACTCGGCGCGCATTGTCAGGAAGTTCCTCTCTCTGCAGCCTAAGACTTCAAGAGGCGTAAATATGCAGGTTTCGACAGAGCATTTGCTCCCTTTGGCATCGAGACCCTAGGTCCGTGGAGTACCGAGGCTCTACGGGTTTTTAAAAAGTTATTTGAGCGTCTGGCCGAAGCGACGCGTGACCCGAGATCTGGTGGGTATCAGGTGCAGCGCATCAGCGTTGCCTTACAGCAGGCAATGCAGCCAGCGCGTTTTGAAGACGCTTCCGACTGGTATTGATATGAATCAGTTGAGCAAACTGTAGATTGTTTGCAACAGTCTGCAGTTAGCTTAATTGTTTCAATTGTAAATACTAGTTCTAATTTGTTTTTATTATTTTATAGTAATTTTCTCTGGTAGATGACATTATATCAAATAGCTGCAGTATGTCTTGGTATAGGTATAGGTTAAAGCTATATTATATGTGTATAGGTTTTGCCAAATCCCTGGATTTTCAGTAAAATGCTAAAATATATTTTCCCTGCGATATATACAGGATATCCCGAAACTCAACGCGAGCCGAAAGCGGAGGACAGGTGGGTTCATGACGACCCAGAAAAACTACAAAATCACGGATCCAATAGTTTCAGAGTAAGTTTTAACTGAAAAAAAACTGAGTAGCTTTTTACTGAGAAGTGGACCTAAACCAGTTTGATTTTATTACCTATTCTCCGCTTTCGGCTTGACGTTGATTTTCGGGACAGCCTGTATTTTCGACAACTTTGACGAATTTCGTACTGAATAGATATTTTTGTAAGGACAATACAAAGCTTGCATTTTAATATGGTTTCTACTTTTATGCAGGCTTTTTATGCGACAAGTAAAACTAACTGTTCGAAATGATTATATAATATTTTCACATAGATGCTTAGTAGCAATAGTATTTTTGATAAAAATGTGTTTATTAAAATTTGACTTGTTAAGTTTGTTAAGAGGTTTTTGTTAAGCCTAATGAAATAAAAGTTTATATTAAGAAAATAATTTCTGATTAGATGCAAACTAAAATTGTAAAAATTTACATTTCCTTTTGTTTTTACTAGTGCATTCTTTTGCAAAGAATAATTCTTATCTAGCACAGAATCTAGGGTGGCATATTTTTTTAATAATCATTCGATTTGATCTTCAGTAACAAATAAAGACAAGTAAAAAAACTTAATATACAGGTTTGTTAGAAATCTAGGTCACGAATCCCTAGACGAATTATTGCATCTACATATTATTATTTCTCATAGTTTCTGAGATGAAAGAGCTCCCAACTCTGATGGGAATGACTATGACACCTGTTATAGTCTAATTTGTTGTGTAATGTTTATAAAGAAGAATCTTTACTGTATTTAATTGTACAGTTTGGTATACGTTTTGTATATTTTGATTATAATTTAAATTTAGATACATAAAAACATAGTTCCGAGTATTTTATCGTAAACCTAATCTTACTTATCACAATTAACAATAATCTAAGTTTTTGGCAGCGAACTAATCACTTCCAAAAGCTTTGTAATGTAGGCTACCCACTGTTTAAAGCGTCATAATTGGGAACAGAAACATTAATTTGACATAGTTCATTAATATGAAAACAAATAGTAGTATTTAAGCTTTTTACAATAAAATCTGTTTTTGAAGGCTTATCTGAGTATTAATAAAAAAACACTACAAAATCGACTAATTAAAAATTAAAATACAAGTATTAACTTAAGACGGAGAGAGCATAAGCCGAAGCTTAGTTACTAGCTCGGTATGAAATAATGGTATTTCCCGTACCCACAAAATACTACTTTTCTTCCCTTTTGCATCTTCAAAAATTCAACCATCAAGGATCACACCCATTTCTACAAGAATAGCGAAGGTTATAAAAATTATATAAAAAAAACAAAAAACGAAACCCACACTTTTGCGTAGCGTGAACTTTGAAAACAAGAGCACTAGCCACAGGCAACTGACGGCGACGAGGAGGGAGCCCACCACGAAATCTATATTAGCGGAGTTTATAAGGACGGCCGGCTGTTCCAGGCCCTGGCTCAAGTTTACCAGGCATTTGATAAGCCAGGGGATGCCTAGCGCGAATAAGATGGCTAACGAGTTGGCTCCCAGAGCATTGGACACGCCGATACCGCCTTCACCTGTAAAAGGAAACGTAGTAAGTACGCATCATTACAGATAATGCATATTACAATTTTCTACATTTGCCAATTCAGAAATGCATACACTCAGCGAAGCAAGCCAGCATCTTTTGCTACAGCCGACATATTGTAAAAATGTAATTTGAATACATAAGATTAAAGAAACATGCCATCATTCTCTTTTAAATTACCTACTGTTTGCTGTATTACACAATACCGCGCGTTATCGTGATTTATAAAAAAACTAGCTGCTGCCCGCGGCTTCGCACGCGCTTTTTAAGTAGCCTAAGTCCGTCCCCGGAATACCATTTACCTCCCTGACAAATGTCATTGAGATCCTTTTAGCCTTTTAGACGTGAAAAGGTTTACAGACAGACAGAGAGACAGAGTTACTTTCGAATTTATAATATTAGTTAGTATGGATGCAAGTACACAAAATATCTCTAAATACTAAATACACTAATTCCTAACAAAAAAAAATTAAATAATAATTAATTTAACTTTATTAATTTTTTTGATCAAATCTAATATTTTTTTCAGACCGCAAAATGCATAAGTTTAACTTACGTCAATCAATTTACATCCAAAAAACGAATTTGAAAATGTCAACCCTCAGACCAGGCAAGGGTTAAGGGCCGTTATGAATCCGAACAGGGAGGAACCGAATATTGCTTACCAATCGCATTACTTTACCAATGCTATCCTTACAAACTCGTCACGTAGAATTCTTAGATGAAATAAACTAGATAGTGCATGCGATGCTAATTCTACGGAGATAATGATTCATAATGGTTTCATCTTTGACACTTTAGACGCGCGTCCCACCGTCTGTAGTTTCTTTCATCTAAGGTAGAATACCAAAATGTGTCATTCTGTGACCATAAGCGATTAGTTTAGCAGTAAACGGTGGCCCTGGTTATTCTAAGATAAGGCACGTGAGTCGTTAAAACACCTATGTAAACTGTTTTTCGCAACGTTGTTAAGAATTTATAAAAATTCGCCAGAGCAGAATGAGAGACAGGTAAATCAAATTTTTTTCTGACAAACAAAAGTGGTTATTTTCATGACTTAGATTTGCGTGCCACACTTAATATCAAAAGCTTTCTCTAGTTACATCTATAAGAATGAACGTACGAAACAACGCAAGCAGCAATGAAAATGTGGTACATTAAAATAGAGGATAACAATTAAAATTATTTTGATAAACACACATTGAATAAGAATCAGTTGAGCTACCTGTAGATTGTTTGCAACAGTCTGCAGTTAGCTTAATTGTTTCAATTGTAAATACTAGTTCTAATTTGTTTTTATTATTAAATTGTATTCTTTGTCATTAAAGAATTACTAAGCAAAAAAAATAATAATAATCAGCGATTCAAATTATAAGGGAACTTCCTTCAATATTAAGCTGTGTAGATGCCCTACGGTCGCTCGTAAGTACTAAATAAATTTAATAGCCTGGAATATGAGGATTTGACTTCAAAAAACCAATGCGGTTGATGCTGATACATAATTGTTGGAAGGGTCCGAAAAGAAACTTGCCTCGTCTTGACATGATATATATTGAAAAAGCCTCAGGTAGACAACCTCCGAATGCCAGGAATGTCATTCCCATCACAGAGTCCGGAATAAGGAAAGTGTGCCCTGAAAAAGACCGCCATTAAAATTCTACATAATTGATCATAGGAACAAAGTAATTAAAATTAGTACCTAAGAAGACACCTTAACCTAACCCTAACTACTTAACCTATTTAACTACTAATTACTAACTTATATAATATATACTGTAAATGTACAGTTCAGTAAATTACTTTGCAAAGTAGACAACATTTCTAGGATGGCCTGTAAAAAATGAGATTGCGTTCAGCTGTGTAGGCAAAGCATAACTTGAAGATAAGTACTCAACGCTATGAAAAGGCCTGTATTATAAAAGCTTGCTCAGTCATCGATCTATGCTTGAGGATCGGTTTTCTATGGCAAAAGCATTATTCAAGCGTAGATCGATGACTGAGGATTGTTCCACCTAAGTATCTATATAGCTAGGTACTGGTATTCTTATTTGAACTCTGCAAAACATGACCTATTAAATAAACCTTACACTCAAGTTACGACTTAGTTTAAAGCAACAATTCTATGTAATAAATATAGATAGATAGAACATTATTTATTGCACACACAAAACAATTACAAAGAAAATAAAACAAAATATGACAAAATATTTGACAATTAGCGGTCTTATCGCTCTGCCAGACCGTGACAACCATAAACTTGTTAGTAGTTAGTACCAGTGATTTGAGTTCTTTTTCTGTTGTAGCAAGTCAAAAAAAAACACTTAGACAAACAATTATAAGATGAAATATCTTACCTATAACAGTCATCGACCAAGACACAAAGTATGAGTTGACGCCAATCCATACGATGCACATGCAGAACGTCAGTGGGTACCAGCGGCGGAACCGAATAGGCGAGGGGATCGTGCATCCAAGGATTAGCTTCACGGGCCACAAGTACAGCCAACCCAGATTAGACAAAAAAGACTGCCCTTTGGGAAACCTGAATAGCTCCCTTATAGATTTTGGTCCGTCTATGCTTTCAACTGTAAATAAATATTTAGGAAAGCTAGAGTCAATACAAGACTCTATATTGATTGTACCTAAATTGTGTCTTATGGAATAGATATAAAGAAAGATTTGGATGGTAGCCATGAAACGATAATGCAAATAAATAACCATTCGACCGATGTGGCGCGGCGGGCGAAGGTCCGCCTGCGACGCAGAAGGTTGCGGGTTCGATTTCCGCCTTGGAACAAATTTTTGTACGAGCTGCAAATATTTGTTCCGGGTGTTCTGGGTATTTTTTTTATATAATAAAAAATATCTATCTATGTTATGTATTGTATTAAGTTTATCAGTACCCATAACACAAGCTCTGCCTACTTTGGGGCTAGATGATGCTGTGTGGATTGTCCTGCATTATTTATTTATTTATTTTTTTATTAAATGTTATGATTATAGATGACTACGGTCAATACTGACGCAGAGAGTTTCTTTTTTAGCGAAAAAAATCCAAAACTATGGATTTGTTCTCACGGGTCCACACCCATGACAGCAAAACCATATGTTTTGGATTTTTTCCGCCACAATACTAAAAGCATACCTGCTTTTAAACACATCACGGTAACATATGTATATAAATATTGCGATACATTAAGTTAACTTGAAATTAAAGTAGAACCACGAAAAACACTCTCTTAGCAGCAATTACATCGTGGTGTTACAACAAATTTGCGTGCGGTTTTGTCAGTTTTACAATAAGGTATAATAGATACTTGATTAGCTTTATAATCCGTTCTAGGATTCAAGATATTTTATGGCAAGACTATTCTAGAATCCAAGATATTTTATGTCAAGACGTTTATGAATGAAAACTTAACAAAAACTGTAACAATAACAAAACAAAGGTTTGTAGGTCTCCCGCACGTCCATACGAAAAACGGTACGCATATAGGATCACTCGCGTGTCTGTCTGTCAGAAATCAATAAGTCGTTCGGTGTGCTCTCCACGCGAGTTTAATTCTCACTTGTGCAGTTTTATTATATAAATCAAGGTAAGTAGGTACTTAACAAGAAACAAATGTAGCAACCTTTGTTGTGTTTGTCCAGTTTGAACTTCTATGGTACAAAAAACAAAACACAAACATCAATAACGCATAAATGCACACGAGCAGCGAAAATTTAAAATTCAAGTCTAATGAAACGACGAGAGAAGAAATAAATGACGAATAGCGACCATTCGTCATTTATTTCATCTCTCATCCGTTTTCATTAAACTTCACCGAATTTGCTTTCAAAATCAAATATTATTTCAAGGTTTTGCGCTTTGCTTTGACATTGAAGCAAATATTTTTTTACGTAAGGTACCTAATCCCTGTGTTTTAAAAAATATCTAGTATTCTAGAACCGGGTGAGAAAATATTGTAAATAAATGTTAAATAGCGTAGCAAGATAGGGAATCTTGTGTCAACATCATCAACCTATCTGAGTCCACTCTACTTGTGCCGTTTTGCCTAATTTTTTTTTTTTTAATTCCGACAATTAGACGCCAGTTTATAATAGAGTTAACAACTCTGTATTCAATGTTTTACCTTCAGGTGTTATTATATCTATCTTCTCTTGGTTGCCTAGTGTGCTAACTTTAATAGTACTGCCATCGATACTGCCTTCGAATCCTTTGTTTTTTATGCCTTCTTCCACGGGACTTTCAGTTACTGATAAACCTTCAAAATAAGAACCCGATTACATTAATGAATCACCAAAAAGAATGCACATTGCAATAAAAAGATCTACAAAAAAACACTTACTGTTCTGTTCGCCGTTCTTACATCTTGCTACCAGTTTATCATAGAGACGGAATAATCGCATGCTATTGAACATAATAACGAAATACAGTATGTACATTATGGAGAGAACCATTGCCTCGTACCAGTCGATCTGTCCGTCCCACACGATGGCGACTAGCAACCCCACGTTAACCATGTAGATAACTACGTCCCGGGTCACGGGCCGCATACCGATCGCGATTGGCTGCAATTTTAATAAATACGCACTAGTTAAACCTTACATAGGTTTTAAGGCACTTCAAATGTAATGTTGTTCTTTGCCTGAATATATAATTATGTCTATCAATATATCTAACACAACAACTACACACATTATGGTCGATCAGCTACAGCTGCAATGTTCGGGTTAATAATGTTATATGTATTTTTTTTGTTTATATCATATGTCCTTGATTTTACGTCCAGAAATAGCACTTACCCGAACAGCAGCTAGCCCACCAATCGCAGCAACTCCGAGACAGTTGAACAGAGCTGAGCCGACGATAGTCCCGATACCCATATCGGACTGCGTCAGAAACGTCGAGATCAAATTAACGAAGAACTCGGGGCACGATGTCGCCACCGACATAAAAGTCGCCGCGGCCACATTCTGAAAAACAATAAAACACCTGTTTCACTTGCATTTGGACTACTTATACGTGCCGGTTTAATTGGGAAAATGTGTTACTGAACAAGTTCAAGGCCGATATTTCCATAGTTTTTCATAACATTACGTACGACGAATGACACAATATTTTATTTAAGTATATTTTATTGTAGGGATGAACAAAATGTAGTTCTTTTTTAGGTCAAGGATAAAATATTTTAAGGGTAAAATATAACATTGTCACACAGTAACATAATTGCGTAGAATATGATTTTCACTAAGTTATGATCATACCATACACCGTACCTACCCATCCCCGTAGGATGGGTAGGTACGGTACAGTATAGTATACAGTTTGGTTGGTACACCCAATTGGTATAATAATATATTTCGCCAGGCATGGTATTCCGATACATCACGGTCACGTGGGTGACACAAGACCTGAGTCATCAACGCCATCGGCGAATTAGAAGTAGAATCTGTTGTTTGGTGTTACCAGTAGCGTAAGATCGCCATAAATTACCTATACGAATCTGATCAATTATGTGGTTTTGTACTAAACAATTAATTTTCACAATTACTCGTGTGTAACTAAAATGGTTTCGACCGATCTAACAAACAAAATTTATTGTTTTATGAATGTTTTTAATTGACTATTTTGTTTGCCAACTTCTGTGTTTTCTTGAAATAAGTGGCAAGTGGACAGTGACGTAGCATGTGTCTCTTGGAGTGTCAGACCTTGTTTTCTGGGATCATGATCATCATCATCATCATCATCATCATCATCATCATCATCATCATCATCATCACACCTACATATTGATACACTTGATGACGATAGATATAGGTCTACGGTCCGGATTAGGATCAATCGAATATATGTAGGTAGGTACCTACTTATACATTGTTGAGGAGGTTCCTCAACAATGAAAAGGAAATGCCATCACAATAAAAAAAATATAAAGAGAGAGTTTATCGTTGGTTGAGAGAATTACAGAGTGGTTTTTTTGGACGGGGCAGTGCGGGGATGTACCTTAATCCACCCTGGATTAAGGTACATCCCCGCAATAAACTTAAATTTCAAATTCTGGTTACAATTCCATAGCCGCAAAAGCATAAACATTGAATATTCTTTTATAAACAGTACACAGTTTATGCATAAACATTTTGTGGGTAATATATTTGTTAATTCATGAACAAGATTAGAAACCATAAATCAGTGTAAGTATTCATAATTCACAGTATCCATCTTGACCTCGAAAGTGCGATGGGCGCTATGCCAGATCAAATAAGTGTGGATTTGATTCCTGCTGGACCACCAGCTGGGAACGTCTGGATGGGTAAATGTTTAAGGCTGGACTGGGAAATTTACCTGATCTAACCCCGAGGGCGTGTTCCCACTGTGTCGTGACGACAGAAAGTTGTGCATTTCAAAGCATCGTGGCTTGTATATTTAAATGGAGGGGTTTACATATAGGACTGCTCGATTAACTGTCGTCCACGACTTATTTTTGTTGTGACGATAGATTGTTGTTTTAATAAGAACAGCTAGCAGGACCGTCGTGAAACGATAAACAAAAACGTCACAATCTAATCGCCACTTCCATGAACCGTTAAATGTCGTTTCGTCACGATCCACTGAGAACAACTAGATACGATATTCGTCCAATGATAATTTACGGTTACGACACAGTGGGAACACGCCCTGACTCTCGCCGGGCCCGGGCATGCAGAGTTCTAAAAACCACGTTTTAATGAGCAGCTAAGCTAATGTTTAATTGATAACATGGCCAAACAAGCGTATGCTACTCTTACACACCTGCGGTATCTTCAAGTCTTCACATATCAACTCGACGCAATTTATAAAATAATCGTTGCACACTATAGCCAATAGCGTAAAAGCATAGAGTCCAAATAGCACGTACAGAAGGAAGCCGCCGTTTCGAAGCTGTTCATCTGAAATTAAACTAGGATTAATAATTGTATGAATAGGGACGTGCTACAATTAAAATCATTTCATCGCTGGCTGCATATCAACGGACTACATACATATTATAAATTATCTATTAATGTAAATGGCAAATATATTGACAGATCTGGCATAACATATAGACTTAATCTCGGAAGAACGCGATCGAGGTCACCGATAGAAGCTATTAATGTTTTATAAATAATTATGGACAACTCACACAGAATCTAAAAGTAAGCTTGGCCTGCGTTATGGGAACGAGATGACTGATATATTAAGTGCCTACTTCCTACTAAGATAAGTTTTATTTGTGAAAACATCACACAAAAAGAAACAAAAATACAATATGAAACAAAACTTTGAGATCAATTTGAGATGGGTGCTAAATAAGAAAATTTCAATGAATCAAACGCGCAACCTTCTGCATCGCCATCGTCACCGCCATCGCCTTCAGCATCGTCGCTATCACCGAATTTACTTTCAGAAAATGACCGTGTTATTTACGCGACGCCAAAGCTGCATGTAGAAGCTAGTTACAATATATGTAACACTATAGTTAACATTATAGTTAAAGAATTAGCAAGCTGAAGTGGCAGTCATATCTTGCGAAGGGGTAAACTTGTTCTTGAGTGGAGACAACAACTCAGCAAATGCAGTGTAGGACGCCCTCCAGCCAGGTCGGATGACTACTTGCGAAAGACTACATGTAGATGCTGGATGCGGCAAGCTGAAGACAGGGCGCTATGGCGCTCATTATATGTATAGGGGAGGCCTATGTCCAGGAGTGGACTAATAAAGGCTGATGAAGACAATGATAATGTTAACTGTTTTATACGATCTTGCAACACTGGTTCGAACAAAATAGAACAAATTAAATCGGACAACACGTTGATGAATTACATAGTACACATTTTGAATTTCATCCCCTCTCTCAAGGGAACCGAACTGAATTCCGGGATAAAAAGTATCCCATGTCCTTCCTCGTAGTACGAACTCAAATCATGCTAAGTTTAATTTCAATTCATTCTGTAGTTTCGGCATGATGCGCGGCCAAGCAAGAGACAGACAAAAATGAAAAAATAGCAGTTTTATCTTTAGTATCGATAAATAGATGACCTCCAAAAATAATTTTCAAAATATCTTTAATGGAATTTTCTAAATATCTTTTAATTGGACCTGTTACAGTTTTATTATAAGCATAGATTAATACTTTCGATGAAAGATGGTCGTTATGACGAGTTTAGATAGGCAATTATTATAATCTTATCTTCGTATAATCACGGTTCACCGATTGTTTTTGCTACACCGGATAAAGAAAAATATGTAAAATACTTCTATATTTTTTTTAAGCGGCATTACCCGTTTTGAACAAAGAAAATTACAATGAAATAATAAAAACAAATTAGAACTAGTATTTACAATTGAAACAATTAAGCTAACTGCAGACTGTTGCAAACAATGCACAAGTAGCTCACTACTTGTGCATTGTTTGCAATCGCGGAGCTGTTCAAGACATTAAAGTCTTGACCAGCTCCAAAGTTTGCATAGTTTACCGGAAAAATATAGCTAAGTATGTTATACAGTTTTTGAATAAAAGCAAAATAAATAAAATTGATAAACCAATGACGGATACTCTATAATTGAAAATATGGAATTGATAAAACGCAATCATAATTATACAGGGTGGTACAAACGAACATTACCTGGGGGGCAGCTACCCGAAATATACAAGAAATATTATTTTCTACCGTACTTTCCTTTTTTTTAAATACCTAAACTGCATTCACAGAGACAAACTACTGGCCTTACCCGGTAATAGAATGGAACCCACTAAAATCTTAAAATAACACTGTATTTTATGTTCCCTTCCAGTAGAGTCAACCATCAATCAAATCTGTCAAACAAACATAATAGAGGTATAAACGGAAAACCATGAAATGCGCTACGAAATCTGGGACGAGACGGAGCACTCCGGATGGCTTGTTTACATCAGTTAAAAACTCAAATCCGATGCATTCGACTGATGGAGTGGAGACCACCAACATTAAACCTATCACAGGTTTTGGTAGTCTGTAGTCCTATTTTGACAATTTGACTAGACAGGAAACGCCTTGGCGTACGTACATAGACGACGCCTTGTTAGCCGTAGTAAGTACTCGTAGTTAGTTGTTGTTAGTAATAAAGCTCGTTTTAATAATTTATTACAGAATTGTAGTTAAAATGTCCAGTTTGCTACGAATGCCCATCGTAACTTTCTTGAGCTTACCTGAAAGTATACCATCTGGAAAACTTTCGATGGACTCTCTGCTGACCAGCTCCCTGGCAATATTGTCGACGTATTCCAACCTTGTGCGTTGCCACGGCGCCCAGTGCCAAACTTCTTGTTCCTCTAGCACCTTCCTAAGAAGATTTTCCGGCACTAAAATCGTTTTTCCATTCACAGTGAGCTCCGAATACTTGTTATGCGTTACATCTGTAAAGCACGGTTAAGTTATCGTGATTTTCTACCTAAACCAAGCTATCGATTTATTTGTGCTGTTTTATCTATCAGTAATTTGGATTGTGATGGATAGGATAATGAATTGTGTACTCGCCGGCTACTGTTATTCTTTTAGAGAATTACAATTTGTAACTCTTCAAGGCCAGACTGCTGTCAGAGATGTTTAAGCAATAAGTACCCAGTTATATTTAAACGTCGTTGCTAAAAAAAACTTACTGAACTCTTCAACAGCTAAGACGAAGTGAGCGCAGAAGACCATCAGCAGGGCCCCGTATTCAACGCTCACAGCCATGGCTGGTTAAGACGCCAAACTTGAATTAGATTAACTAAAACAATAAATTTCCACAGCCATAAAAACTAATTATGATTCGTATTTATATGTGCACCTAATCATAGACAATAACTGTGTTTTAATCGAAATAATGATAAGACTAGATGTATATCACAGTATAAGATATGACTGATAGTAAAGCACTACGCAATTGTTGTGATGTCTTCTACTACGGTTTAGGCTACTCAGTCGACGCCTACCAGCATTTGTATAACACAATGTATTGGAGTTGACCCGTGCACGTTTAATTCTGGGGGCGAACCTAACGGGTTTGGTTGTCAAACTAGGCCTAGATCTCAGTATTCACGAGACGTGGTAAAAACTCGAAAACTATAAAGTTAAATATTTTTCTGTGTTTCCTTGAATGTGAGAAAATGATTGATAAAATAAAATACGATAGAAATAAATCATGAAAGTGCACTGTTTCGCACATAACTTGATCGAGATCTCAGGAACCCTGAGGTGTATTGAAATTACTTATGTTTTGATTCGTAGGTTATTATTATTACTAATTATTTGGTTGCGTAGTGTTCTATTAAATAAGCAATATTTCAGGCGTTCCAAAAACGTAAGCTCTGTCTCGCTCTTATGAACGCGAATTCCTATGCCTATCCTTTTCACAAAATGGCACAAAATGACTAGCGTGTGATTCATTCAACGGCTGACAAACACGGTGATGTTGATACTGAGTGGTGACTCAGCATCCTACTCAGTGCATCTTCCTCTCAGTGAAGAACCTAATTATCTCTGACAATCTCAAATCAATGATGAAATAAATCATTGCTGAGTGATTCCGTACCTACATATTTTTCAATGGCAAATGATAATTCACAGAATTATCCTTTTGCCTCCTATTTTTCCATTTCATATTTATTTTTCTTTATAAACAACTAGCTCCTGCCCACGGCTTCTCACGCGCTTAGCCGGGGTAAGAAAAAATAGTCTATGTCCTTCCCTGGGATACCATCTACTACTCTGCCCAATTTCATTAAAATAAGTTCAGTCGTGAAAAGGTAACATACATACATACTTACTTTCGGAATTATAATATAAAGTATGGATGGATAAACATTAAACATACAACACTTTCCTTTTTAATAAATATTAGTGATAAGAATATACATCTTATCTATTGAAGAGTGCAGGTGAAAATGGAACAAGATTGTGTCGGTAGTATTTGTTTAGGTACCAGTGCTGTTCATTATACTGTCGCTGAATAGTAGGTAAGATCTGTTTTGTATGCGAATGGTTTTATTTTATTTGACACTAGCTGCAGCCCGCAGCTACGCACGCTTTTTTCCGGAATAAAAGGTAGCCTATGTCCGGCCCCGGGATACCATCTACCTCGCTGCCAAATTTCACCGAGATCCGTTCAGCCGTTCTTAAGTCATAAATAGTGTAACTAACACGACTTTCTTTTATATATAGAAAGGTAGATGAAAATACATTAAATATTAAGTTAGGAATATCCATAAAAATTAATATTATAAAAGCAAAACTAATTATGTCTGTCCGTCCTTACCTTTCTCTCTATCTTCGTGTCTGTCTGTTTCATCTGGTTGTAATAGACAAACGACCTTTTCACGTTTAAGCGGCTGAACGGATCTTAATGAAATTTGACAGGTTGGTAAACGGTATCCCGAGGACCGACATAGGATTCTCGGAAAGCGCGTGCACAGCCGCGGGCAGAAGCTAGTTTCAATATAAGTACTTATGGCAAAGGCCTCTGTGTAACACCTGATAGAGGCTTTTTAAGGCAGAGATGCGAAAACAGAAATTGGTGATTGGTGACAAAGAATGATTTCGCATCCTAGCCCAAACAAACGGGGCCAAGCGGCATTAAAATAAACTTTGTTATTATAGGTAGGTATTTCAACCTTGTCTAGCGCAATAATAAGTAAAATTTGGTGGTGGTGCTTGTTTGGCTATTCAGTCACACAAGCCCCGTATTCATTCTACGTAACTAATCATTTAGTCCTTTGATGCAGTAGCTCTAAGAAACGCGTGCGAAACTGCAGACAGAAGCTAGTAATTAAATGAATAAATCTTAATTATAAAGAATAAAATGTAACTTCTGATACTTACTTACTGTTATATTATTTTCTAATAGAGTAAGTAAATAGTAGGTTTTGAGCGTCTCTCTCAGAAGATGCATTCAACAGATATTAGCTGAATTAATTAATGAACGGTCTATACTAACATTAAAATTATATCAGTTTTATAATATGTAATTTTTTTTAGGAACCTGGAAAATAACGGTGACATGTTTTAGTTTACCAATATTTAAAATTTTAACTATAAATAAAATAGATATTTTACAAACAGTAGACACTAATTTGGTGCTATTATGTAGTAAAGTAACGAGCACCGTTATGCTATGAACAACCACGCACAAGGGCAACAAGGCAAGCAGGCTCTGCGGTATTATATATTTTAAGATGAACAAGTCCAAGACCATGATCATGTCCAACTGGGCGGACGGCCGATGGACCAAACCGGTTACAGAGTGGTACCCGATGAGGCAAAGTGACCTCAAGAAAGACCACCTGCCAGGCCGTCGGACGACATCGTCGGGGTGGCCGGAAGACAGTAGATGACGCTCGCACAGGACCGAGTGAGCTGGCGTGTAAAAGAGGAGCCCTATAACCCAACTGCGGGTACCCAGTGGGTGTCAGCGGGCTGATGAGGATGTTGAAATTATTTCATTTTTCCAAATGGCTGGTCAGCTCGTATTCAATCTCACTAAAATCTAAAATAAACCACCCATTTTTTTATAAATAAGACACTAGTAACGGGTGGCGCTAAAGTAATGTCATAATCATAATGTGAAGTTGCTTATTTTTTTGCAAATGGCGTCAAGTGGCACTGTACTTTGACATCTATGTTATACTTATACATACATAGATATAAAATTTGTTGTCAACAAGCCATGGAGCGATATACGCCTGTAAAAAAGTTTCTGTTCCAGGCTGCAACTTACACACAATGCAAACTATTCACTTAACTATAGATGACTCAGTGTGTAATGTGGAGGCCAGCAGCATAAACAACAAACACAATCTTAGCAAAAATAAGTTAAAAAAAAATGTTAAAATAAGTAACTTAATAAAAATAACTCAAAATTTATTAGAAAAACAAAAACATGTACCTAGTATCTGAACTAAAACGTAAAAGAAAGGTTGTTGATGAATTAGAGCTCTGTAAATTACAGCTAAATTATAATCAGATCCAATATGAGGCTGAATTGCAAGAGCTGAGATGTAAACTTGGCCACGAGCATTTCCTAGGGCACTACATCAGCCTTTATGAAAGAACTACTGAACAGACAAGGGAATTCAATCTGGCCATGGATGCACTCCTTAGTAGCCAGGTGTGTCTGGAGAGCAGGACTCGGAGGGCTGCGGCTGTTGTGATCCTGGCCCAGTCTTTGATCACTCAGGCCCGGACAGTAATGTGTCAGCCGAATCCCATCTGGATCTTAGCAAATCATGCTCACGTATAAAATCTATAGTTTACTGCGATGAAATTGGAAATAATATGGGTAAAGTCTTAAATATGAGTATGGAACATCCTTTAATATATAATTGTTTTCTACAACTAACCTGCATAGAATTATGCACAAAATCGGCAATTAAACTTTTAATAGTAATTCAAACTTAATATAATGCTTTGTAATAGGGGTGAATAAATCTCACCTGATGGTATGTGGACAAACAGTGACCATTAAATTTAAAAAAAATTATGATGTTCACATTCCTCTATAGCGATAGCTTGCAACAATCAGAGAACAACCTTAGATATAAGCTTAATAAAACGTCCATTGGTTTAGTGTGTTATTGAACCATTTGCAATGAATCTTATACATTTCATTATGGTTTCTTAGTGAAATGTATAAGATTTATTCTACCTAATGAAAAACAAGTTAAGGCTGATGTAAACGTCAAAGGAAAACGTTAGAAATAGTTAACAGTACTGTGTTCTTAGGCCCCATTGAAGTTTACTTTAGATAGTAAACTTCAATGGGCACACACATAGACAAGCTATCGGAGAAATAGTTCTGCAGTGTAAGCATTAAAAAAATCCGTCATCTTACAGACGTCGATACTTCTTGACTAGTTTATTTCAGCTACTTCCATTGTCTTATGTCTTATAGCATACTGCTGTGGGGGAACGCTGCAGATATTAACACCGTATTTGTGCTGCAGAAGAGGGCTGTTCTGTTCGTGCAATCTATAATATCCCCAGAGAGAGAAAGCCTACGTGAAAAATTCAAAGAAACAAACATAATGACAGTACTATTTCAATATATTTATTATTGTAGGTACACTCATAGGAATATCAATCGGTTTCCTAAAAATAGTGACATACATAATAGAAATACTAGAAATAAGAATAAACTCGCTGTGAACACAACTAGGCTACACAAGAATAATGTATCTTTTAAAGGGCAATCTAGACGCTTCTATAACAAAATACCAAATGAGTTGAAAAAGTTATCAATAAATAAATTTAAACAAATTGTCAAACATATCCTTTGTGAAAAGGCTTGCTACAAAATATCAGATTATCTAGAGGATAAAAAAAGATTAAGACAAGTTCTGCTCCAACTCGAAAACTAACAACCTAACAAGGTAAAGGTTTCTTGTTGGCTTCTATAATTTATCTTAAAAAGATTGAACAGAACAAAAAATCAAAGTGATCACTTTATTTCCTAGTTTTACTCAATTTTTGAATTTTAAGACGTATCCAAGAGTCCTGTAAGTTTTATAGGAAATAAAGCACTTTGAATTTGAATTTGAAAACCACCAATATCCGAGGAGACCTATTTCCAGGCCGAGTGATTTCCCGTTATGTAGATTTGAACTGGTCGTCCAGATCGCCAGATCTAACGGCCGCATACATTCTCCATTGGGGCTTTTAGAACTCTCGCGTTTACCACAAATAAACACGAACTTTGCAAATCTTGAAAGCTAACATTGAACAAGAAATCGCCAATTTGGAGCCAGATGACTTGCGAAGTCGCGAAATTACAAATAACACCAAAAGTGATTCTGCGGGGGGGCTCCATGGCTTGTTGAAAACTAATTCTCTATCTGTCTACAACATAGACATCGAAGCACAAAGAAGACAAGGAAGGACATTTGAAGCCATATGCAAAAAAAAGCACATTCACACTATGACATTACTCTTGCTCCATCCTGTATAAGTATGCCCAAAATTAGGTAAGACAGGAAGTTTTATTTCAGTTTTTTTTTTCAATAATACGGATAAAAATATCATAGTAGATCCGATAAACATGATAGCGATAACGCCCTTTGTATTCCCAAGATTTTAGACGTAGCCGCATAATATTGTTATTATTTTAGTACCTATTGTAACTACATTTTATTTTTGATAGGTAATTGATTTATTATTTACTAGTTTCTGCCCGCGGCTTCGACTCGTTGTTTATATGAAAACGCTTATAGATTACTTCTAGCCAATGGGAACTGTTGTATGGGATAAAAAGAAGTCTTTGTTTTATTCCTTTACTCCCTGTAGTTTACCACCCCTGTATTTATTTACAAATTAATGCCCGGTCCGTTCAGTAGTTACGGTGTGAAGAGGTAACAAACGTCCAAACTTTCGCTTTTATAATATTAGTGTTATTTTAAGTTGTGTTTTCCAGAAAATCTTAACAATGGTGTCAATTCAAATGTCGCCAAAACTAAAGTAAACTAATTTGAGAGAACTAAAAATGTAGGCAACCTTTTTTTTATCTTTATGAAAGGTACAACTACATCTTTAGACCTATATAAAATAAATTTAATAAAAGTTTGACGAAATCTGAATTGACACAATCCTTTAAAAGATGAAAGGGGAGAATTTTTTATAGCCTTTCAGACAATCAGTACTTAGTTTATATCGCCTTTATTGCAACGTCGTCGATAAGGAAAATTCAATAGTACATAAACGCAGTTTATTTAGAATTGCTCCTATTAACTTTTATGCTCTTTGTCAACAAACACGACACTTAAGCTTCTTGGCAATGAAAATTCGATTAGCAATCCAGTCATCAACACCAACCACGATTTCAAAATTTAGTGTTAGGTTCTAAAATAACCTAAATGATTAATATATATGCGAAACCTCTTTCTGACAGAGAAGACATCACGGTCGTGAAAAAAGACTGCCTAGCCTATGCAATACAACTGAATAACCATTACCTACACTAGTAGCTATAATCATTTTTAGGGTTTCGTGTGCTTCGGGTACGAAATTCTTAAGGTCCATTATTTGCTCTTGAATATCTCAGCAACTACCGAAGCTATTAACTTGAAATTTAAAATAACAATAAACGTGCGTGCAAAAGGAAAAAAATAACAATAGATGAAATATTAAAATTATCGGTACAAATTCTGATATCGATATTTGAGGAGACCTGCAAGGTCAAGTTGGATATCAAATGAATTGATTTGATTTGATTTGAAAGGTTTAGTATGGACAATTTAAAACTGTTTGTAAAACTCTTGTAGATTTATACTTTCTGAAAGATTTTAAAACAGGACGAATACTTTACCGTTCCCCGTTGACGGATCTCGTTTTTCTTGGTTTTAATATTACAGAAAATAAACCAAACGATTGTTAACTTGCGAATGACAAATAAAACAGTGCAAGGATCAAAGCAGTGCAAGGTTATAAGCTTTAGGTGGTGGTGATAACAGGAATATTCCAGACGAAAAGAGGGTTGAAATGCAATCCCATTCAAAAGGATAGACCATAAAGGCAGGTAATAAGGTTCCGTTTTTAACAAATTGGACTGGACCGGAAGAACCTGATTTTAATTAATTTTTTTAAACACAATATAACATAATAAATAACGAAATAATATTATATGCCCTGAAAGGGCTGGTACGTGGCGCCGAGCGCAAGCAGAGGATGGGACGGTTAAGTATCATTTTCGAAACCTAGTTGTGGACCCCGAGTAGGTTTTATCTTTTCGTTAATGCAAAAGACTAAATAACAATTATTATAATGTGTTCTAAATAATATTTTATCATAACTTTCTTGTATTTGTAATATTTGATTGAATAAATAAACAAATAAATAACTTTAATACCCGTGATAAAGTTAATAAATACCTAGGTACTCACTTATTTAGAAATAGGCCTAAAAATCACTAAAAAAATTTTAGACCAATATCAACATTTTAGAACAAAACGTCGTTTTGTTTAGTATGTATCTACTACCGGCACCACTTCACTACTTGTGCCATTCAAGGCACTGAAAGAAATGTAGCATTGCCTGTGGTGTTAAGTAGATAATCTTAATAACAAGATAGGTACTCTTTTCCGCGATTATTAGGTTCAATTACATCGGTACACAATGCAATTGTTTCAAATAGATATCGAGGGATTTGTGGATTTATTGTAATCCTTGTTTCGAATGATCGTGAATTGATCAGATGTTTTATTTATATTATTTTTTATCAACATTTTTTGAAACTTACAGCTAGGTTTACAAAAATTCAGATAAAAATATAGAACATGCCTGGGTAGACCAGTGCATGTTTGTTGACGACCTACAAGTTTCCGCAGATAGGTATACTTTAAAATTGCATGATACAAAGTAAGTTGACGACTTATTGGATACAAAATAAACATAATTTATAGAAAATACTGAACAAACAACAAGAATTAAGTTAAACAGGTTACATAATCATGTAGTTAGCTTACACTTGAAAAAATTGATCACTTAGTAAGCATCTAAGCTTACATGTACTGGTGTTAAATAAGTCTACCTCACTGGTTTCTTTTACTAAATAATTAAACGAGGCAGAATCTCTATAAACATTCTCTCTAAGCATTCTGCCTATAATTGGACCTAATTATAGAAACGTAAAGGGTGTTCGGATTTTTCAGTGCAACCGTGCATGTGCGCAGCGTAGTCCAATTTGCTCAAGGAGCTTCGGGCAATTAACAGTGCTATTTGCTATGTTAATTAAGTAAGTCAAATCAGCCATTTCTCAGCGTTTGTGAAGGAATCTTTCCCTTCACAAACTTTCTTAAGTGAAATTTGCGACATCTAGTCTCATAATCGTGAAAACCTCTTTTGGTTGGGCTCTACTCGCGCGGAGTAGGTACACATCGTACTTTGGATTCCACACCTGGGAGGCGTATTCGAGGTCGTATGTACTTAATTCCGACGACATTCTAAAAACAAAGCCAAGATGCTTTTTTAACAATAATATCAACGTGTTGATCGAATAACAATTTACTTTCAAAAGTTACACCTAAATCTTTAATGGAATCATTAGTGAAATGTTATGAAATTGTTAGTCAAATAATATGTTAGTGGGTTTACGTGTATATGTACTTACGTAGCATTTAGAGACATTTAGGTCTAGTTTGTTTACCTTAGTTTCTGCTATCTGTGTTGTTTACAGTGCAATAATTTTGGAATCTAAATAATTCGTCTTGTAAGAAGTGGACATCATTAATATCCTTGATTTTACGAAGTATTTTAATGTCGTCAATAGCATTTTGGAGTTTAAAAAACAGGAAACGAGATCATTTACGAAAATCGTGAAAAGTAGGGGTCCTAACAGGACCCTTGGGGTACACCAGAAGGGATGTCTGGTAGAGAAGCCACCAACATCAGACGTAAGATGAGAACCATATAAATAGATTACCCCTTATGCCTATTCTATATATATATATATGTATATGTATGTATATGGTCGATTCGATCAAAGCACTTTGAATAATCTGTATATACAGGGTGACTGGAACTCAACCCGCCATAGCGAAAAAATTTGACCTTCAAGCATTCGTAACATTTTTATCAATAGTTCAGTATTTTTTTTGTTATTTGTTGGTAGTCATATACATTTGTGATTAAAATATGTCACATTTTCCCTCAAACTAGGATTAAAAATAATATATTACGCTTTAAAAAAAACTTACATACGTACTCAAAAAAAAACTTTACGATCAAATTTATAATAAAATCATACAAAAACTAGTGTTTTAATAATTAATTTATTCTACTCTTAAGTTAATTCTCTGGTTCGTCACCGTTGCTAACTGTCAGCACTAAATTTGTATACAAAAAGTTAGATCCGCTAGACATCTCGGTAGAATTTTCAGGTCAACCAGACATTTTTATCAAAAATAGTGAAAGTGCTAACGAAAGGATGAAGCTAATTTCGCAGAGATTTTTTTGCAAATTTATGAGTGGGTATTAAATAAAAGAAATTAAGTGCTTAGTGTACTGTAACTGATAAAGCATTATTATTTTTTTTAATTAACTCTTCTTTTGTAATTATTTAGGTAGACTTGACTCGATTTCTACGTTGGAGGCAGGGCCAATGAGTTGGTCAGCGCAGCGTAATCACGACAGTTTAAACCGTCCAACTGACGTTGAACTCCCATAAAGTATTGCTTTGAAGTAACTGGCGGAAGTTAGATTCCACTCTAATCTTTCACGACAGTATGCACACAGCTAGAACCCTGTGCACCATCAACGCACAGAATATAAACCTATGCGACACCATATTATAACCATGATGGCATAATTACAAAATGTAGAGTTATATTGACGACTGATGTGGCGCGTCGGGTGAAGGTCCGCCTGCGACGCTGGAGGTTGTGGGTTCGATTCCCGCCTTGGGACAAATGTTTATACGATCTGCAAATATTTGTTTCGGGTGTTCTGGGTATTCTATGTATTAAAAAAAAATATTTATCTATGTAGTGTATTGTATTAAGTATAGGTATCAGTTATCTAGTAGGTACCTATAACACAAGCTCTGCTTATCTTCTAAATGATGTTGTGTGGATGGTCCAGCATTATTTATTTATTTATTTATATGTATGGTATAGAAAAACTGGCCAAGTGGAAATAACTTTAATAATAACATGGCCGGATGTGGACGGACGTTAAATTTATTTATCATGTTGCATTTAAATTGTATTTCTGTTTCTTGTGTTTATTTGTTTATTTCTAACTTCTTTACATAAAACAAACACATATCATTTTCGGTCATAATAGCAAAAATAATATAAACGAATTAATGTAACCATTAATTTCTTTCGAGACATGTAAAATAATAATATTAAACTTGATTGTGTTATGTATAATCATTAGACAACTGGTAAGCGATAACAAGTTTAATAGGTATAAGGATCAAATTGGAATGCAAATAAATAAATAAGGTAGGTACTTTACCTACGATAATAGAGATAAAACGTTTGAAAGATACCTAACTCATTTGTGATTATCAACGTGTTTATCAACGTAAAATAATACGACTAAAAAGAAAAAAAATACTATTAAATACTGTTATTTGTAATTTTAGTTTTAGCTTTTACTAACAAAGAAAACTACAATCAAAGAAAAGAAACAAATAAGAGAACTAGTATTTATTAACAATTGAAACAGTTGAGCTAACTGCAGACTTTTGTCTAGAGTCAGCTCAACTGATCCATATCAATCCCAGTCCGACGCTGACTGCATTGCCCTGCTGCAATGGTGATGCGCTGCGCCATATACTCACCAGGTCTCGGGTCATGCGTCGCTTTGACCAGAATATTTTAAAACCTGGTGAGTCTCGTTACAACACTGACTCCAAGAGGTGCAAATGAGCAAATGCTCTGTTGAGATGTGTATATTTGCGCCTCTTGAGATACTCAGCCAAAGCTGCCGCCGCACCCCTGTCACGGATGTCCTTAGAAGATGGGAAGGCGCAAGAGTGTCAGGCACGTAACATCCCACACACCAATTACCGACTGGCCTCTTACCATCGTCACGCAACAGAACATTCGGCTCAAGAATAGCTAGGAAATAAAAAACACGCACTTTGAAAATGTTTATTCCAAACCTATATTATTTGCCGAAATTCATCTGTGATGTGATGACTTTTTGATCGCCAAAAACTGTGACCTATCCACCTTAAGTTTCGTCATCCAAATACCAGACATTCGTCCAAATTGCTTGGATTAGACGTTAAATAATCGAATGGATAGCTAGACTAATCATGGCCGGACCTTGAGGCTCGAAATGCTGACAGCCAACAGCAGACGAAATTATGATGTTCCGGTAAATTAAATAAGGCGGTGATCCATAGCACTGCCAGAGAAATGGGTAACTTATGCGATATTTTCTTTAATTTATTTTAGTTTGTGGCCTTGGTGGCCAAATTTTAGTTTGTGGTCTGAACCAGTTTTAGTTTAACGAATGTATTTTACTAATGAACAATGTTCTCTTAAATGAGTATAGATAGATAGATAGATAGATAGATAGAAAATTCTTTACTACACACTTTACGAAACAATTAACAAACAAAATAAAAAATGTATGGACTTGTGACAATGGGCAGTCTCTATTATACGGGCAGGCTTTTTGCAACGGGAGTGAATGGCTAAATCAGAAACCCTGAAAGTTAAAAATATAAATATGTACTTTTTATTTTCATAAATTAAGCCCATGACTCCTTACGCGACTTTTCTCTAACTCTGATAGTTTCGGATTTTGCCATCCACTGCCATCTCAAAAAGCCACCCTGTATACAATAATCTAAGACTTACTTACTATCTTAATTTATCAATACTAAATTACTACAGTGTATATGTTGGAATTGAAGGCGTTTCTGACGTCCTCCTTGAGAATAACCTCCCCATAATTTTGCTCCAAAAATGTACGCAGGAAATTACGACACCAGCGACTTCGGCTTTATTCCTGAATCCGTCCAAGTATTGAGTTTCCTATCAGACGCTTTCAGTTTAACGGTAGATGAGAATTTGCCAAAATGCTTCTTGTAGGACTCGTACACCACACGTAAAGCAAAGAACAATATAATATCTATTCCAGATATTAGAGTGAAGCCAAGCATAAGGCTGAGTAAACCGCCGAACGCAGCTGAAAATAATTTGCCAAATTATATATTTTTATATATGGGTTTAGATCAAAACTTAGGTAGGTCACGTCTCGTAACCATGTAGACAAAGCCAACGACAAAAATAAATGACCGCCTTTAGCACTATTAGAAGATTGTTAGGCTATTCATGTTTTTGACTGTAACTTTCGTTATTAAAATTTATCAGATAGGTACCTTCCTGGTGAACGAATCAAATATTTTTTTAATTCGTAGCAGGTGTAAATTATCGGTTTGATACTATCAGAATTTAGCATGTGCGTATGCAAGCAATGCTATTTAATGACGTACACACCAGCAATATATCTAGTGACTTATCAGAAATTAGCTTTCAATTCATAATTTTTGTCGATTTGCTTCCTATTTTATTTGCAATAAAAACGTTTCGCAGCCTGTGTCTTTATATTACTCCAGCTCGGAAAGTGATTTATTCCTTTTCAAACTGGAGCTAGAAAGTACGTCATTGCAGGCGTAGGTACTTGAATGCGTGTCGAAATATTCTATGGAGTTTCATTTCTCTTGCGTGAGCCGGGAGAGAATGGAAATCATCTTTAGACCTTCAGATCTACCGTAATCTAAACTGAAAAGTGGTGAACTTTAGTATACTTAGACAAAAAAATATGATTCTCTAAACTCAGGATAGTTTATAAAGCACAAACTATCTGTTAAATAGTTCTTATGGACAATTGTACTAATAAATACCAAGTTAATGTACGCACAGAAAATATAACGTATGGAAAAGTGAGTGAAAGGTGCGTTAAATTTTCACACACGATCAAACGAAGTGGGGATTAGTGTCTTCAATCTTTTTGTCTAGATAAACTTATTAGCTTTTTTTGGAGAGGGCTATTACAAAAAAAAAACAAGAAATCGCACGGTTTTTAAGTCTTTTATTCAGTTTATTAAAAAAAATTAGCAGTGATTTAAAAAATAGACTTCATATTGTAGTTCAAGCAAATATTGATAATTAGATAATTATTTTGGTATAAATATTATGTCAAAATGATGTAGAACTTCGGAGATATTGGGGTTTGATTCGAAGCCTTTTCGGTCGATAATCGAGTTCGGCTCAGTTTTTTCTTTCTTTACATAAAGGCATGTAACGAAAATATATTCTATTATTATTCAAAAATAGGATATGCGTAACAAAAATATAACTACTTAAATAAAGAAATTTTCTAAAAATTATTTTATTATTATTGTAGTAGAGAAAACTAACTATTATCAACATGTGATTATTATTTCAAGCAACAAACGAAAATCATACAATCTGGACGATGAAACCGTGCAATTTGTCTTATTTTTTGTAATAGACCTCTTAATCAAATATTTGTTTCAAAAGTCACTGAACATTTCTTTCACTTCATTTTTGAAAACTTGCCCGGAAAACATGCTTTCTATATAAACAACAACGAAACCTTGGTGTTATCTTGAATAATGTGTCTAACTAATATAAATCCATCATCACCAGTATGAGTATACAAACCTAGAATGTTCTGCCAATTCAAATAAACATCGCGCCTGTATCGTGTCGATACCAAGTCGTTGAAAAACACGTTCAGTATTGATTGATTCTTCAAATCCACGTTGTAACTGAAAAATTACCTATCTAATTATATGAGCTTTATCAGTCAAATAATAGTCTGTTAGCCTGTGCTTGTAGAAACCGAAAAACATCTTCTTGAATAATAGGATTATTTATACACGTACCAAAAGACTGATATGACGACAGGTTCTTTAATTTGATAGGTACATACCCTAAATAAAAAAAAAATTAAGAAATAAAACTCTCGTAAAAGTTAACGATTTAGACAGACAGAAAGAGATAGCTATTGTATCAACTCATACCTACCTAAAAATATTGACTTGGACCAAGACAATACCTAATATACATAATATACAAATAATATAAGACAGTGCAATATTTAGAATAACTTACAAAAAAGGGATTCCCTTCAGTTCGTTGTGGTTTGCCAACTTTCCCATAGCAACTTCGATAGGATAGTCAAAATGCTCACACTCTGGCAGACACTCCCAGGTCTCGATTGAAGCATTATAAAGACCATCTACTGATTCTAGAAAATATATTCAAGTTTGAAACAATAGTTACATGCTTATGAGTATTGTTATAGCCACTGGTACAGTATGGGGCACACATAACCAGAAGAGGTCCATGTAGGTATACATTCTTAAGAAACATCAGCCCTTATTTTGATAAAAATTTTGCAAAAAAAAAAATCAGGCAAGCGTGAGTAGTGCCTAAAAATGTATCGAATTTAACTTATTTTTATTTTTATGCTTACTGTATTTGAATTACATGTAAGGATCATTAATTCCATTGTGTTGGTAGAAACATCTGAGCAGCGGAAGCAAGTCAAAATAATTTGACGATATGGGGAAAATCGAAGGATACAGAGGAGATACAAGAAAACTGTCTAAAGAACCATGCTAATATAATTTTTATAACGCTGCTAACATAATTTTCATGGGAAAAAACATAAATTATAATAACATATTTTTTTTTGCAGAAGGCGTAAAAGCTCCATAATATGTATGGCTCAACGGCCTTGAGAACACAAAATTATTATCTGTAGCCGTTTATATAATTTGTTTTATTTGTGAATGTTCAATTTGTGTAAAATACTTTGACAAATATTTCAGTGAAAGAAAAATACTCAAACTCAATAGCGTTTAGAAGAAATATCCAAATTTCGAATAACAAAAATATATTCGAAATTTGGATATTGCCGTTGGGCCATACACCAGCCCTTTAAGGCCCTGCCCCGTCCCACAGTAGCGCTGCCACCTATTTTATCTTATTAAGACGTTATACAAATTAATTTTCAAAAATCCATTGGGCAGTTTTTTGTTCATACCATAAGCTTTCTTTAATGCCTCTGTAATAGTTTTACTTTGATAAGATTAGACTGAGATTCGAAAACAGAGTTTGGTGGCCACCAAGAGCAACTTTCGCATCGCTGCCCAAACTATACACAATAAAAATACCGACGCGCTACTGTGAGTCGGGGTAGCGCCTTAATTAACACCTGTGGAGTTGGTTTTAATGAAGAAGGTTGTACCAGATTACAGTTTATCATCAAATTTGACTAGTTTCTGCTGCTTTTTTATATCCAACACAACGCTGGAACCGATCACGTTGCATCCGATCTCACCAAACGGAGCCAAACAGTTTCATCCGATCACGCCATACAAAATAAATAGTGCCTTACTTTTTTATTTACGGTTTTAAGCATTATAAACAGATTTTCTGACATCTAGGGTCACTTTATGCATATATTGTGCGAGT
The DNA here is from genome assembly GCA_963662085.1 of Eupithecia inturbata. Lineage (NCBI taxonomy): Eukaryota > Metazoa > Arthropoda > Insecta > Lepidoptera > Geometridae > Eupithecia > Eupithecia inturbata. The sequence goes on from OY759176.1 coordinate 12,854,270, forward strand.
AAGACAGTTGCGAAATAACTGAAAGACATGACATTAAGATATATTTCGCTCTCACTAAAGGTGAAATTAAACTTGAAAATAAATTATGTATGTCCATGCTCAACGAACGTTCAGGCCGAACGGGCCCACACTCGGCTAGTAGGATTTGTTAACATTTAATGTGTAGGGTCTCTGGATGGTTTAGATATACAACTGGGCCGAACAAGCCCACACTCTACCCGAGTGTAGGACTTTTTACACGGCAACGTCTGTTGGCAATCATTCACAGAACTGACTGACATAATTTTATGTATGTTAGTTTTTATATATCTATGGACCGCAGAATAAGTTAATTAAGATCTATATCTATTCTAAGTTGTCTGAAATAAATGATTTATTATTATTATTCAAAATCAGACTTATTCAACCCAACCCGAAGGTCCGAAAACCAAGTCCAAAGTTTTACATACCTACTAATATATCGATGTTGATGTAGATTAAATTGGGGATATAGAAAACATTAGAACAGTATTAGATCTTATTGTTCTTATTCTACGGTCCATTATAAAGTTTTACCTTAAATCAATGTTTTGATCAGCAGAAATAACTATTTGGCTGACCAAATAATTAATAGTTGCCGACCAAAACATATTTTGTTAATGTCTATGTTTTTATTTAATTTTGTGTTGTACAATAAAGAATTTGGTATTGTATTGTTTGTATTGTATTATGCTGTCCAAATAGTTTTTTAGGTTATTTTTCCAGCTGACCAATTATTTTAATTATTACCAATAAATTTACTTCCGTATTACGTTTCTCTTCCTGTGCATCCTCTAGTTATGAATGCCCCCATACTGTCCCAGTTAATAAAACTGTATAATAAACTAAAACATAATAAAGCTTAACACTTAGAACCATCAAAAGTGTCTAAGAGATATAAACCGATTGCAGTGTTTGAAATTACACTTGTCATGACTACTACTTATATAGAATTAAGAAAAATTTTGACTCACATAATTATGGACCATAATTGATTTTTGAGTTGTCTAAAATAAACGAATTTTATTTTATTTATTTAAAAAGATATTTAGATTTTAAAGCCTAAATATCTTTATAAATAAATAAAATCTACGCACGCATTTTTGCTTTCTTTTGTTTTGTTATTTTTTAGTGATTTAAGGTATGATTATTTGATTAAAACTATCGAGGATGGCTGTAACAGGAACTGCTTTAATGGCATAGCTAGGTCCAAGATATATACGTGTAGCTAAACATTTACTAAGTTCGGGACTTCGAGAGCTCTACTCTCGAAGTCCCGAACTAAGTAAATGTTCTACTCTCGAAGTGTATATTCATATAAAAAGGAGTTCGCTTGCGCCTTATACTAATCACAACTGCTAGACTCGGGGGGTTGCAGGTAGCGGGCGGCTAACCTTGCTCACTGCCTGAATGACTGAGATGTTTTCGATTGCGAACAAAACTTTGCAGTGTTAAAACTGTTAAAAGTTTGTATAATATTTAAATACCCTCAAGATACTTTTGATGTTGGTTCATTCTGTAGCCGAAAAGCAAGCATGCATTAGTACAATGTTTGTTACTAACTTGTAGCACTTTCCAAACAGTCCATATCATTGAAGTTGCAAATTCTTTGGTGTTCTGAAAGATAAAATAACAAATCTTACACTTTCATATTTATAATAGAAATAGGTAACAGCAAAGTCATAAGCACGGACATAGAACACTAAAGATAATAAATAATACCTGTAGTATAGATACCTAACGAGAATCCTATGACTATGGAGAGGATCATACGCTGAAGGTCAAATACGCTTTAGGTCAAACACTCAAAATGACGAGGATGTAAGTTTTCGCAAATTGTCAAATACGCATAATGTCAAAGTCGTAAATGGTCAGCGTCCCCTCACCTGCGAGCTCTCACACGGTAGGAATCAGGCACTTTCTCGCCTCGTTAAACAATGTACTATTGAACGCCAAGTCGTCGGGAAAGCAATCAATCCAAACTTATTCACTAGAAAAGTCATTACATTTACCCGATTTTTTCTGCAATAGTGTAACTAAGTGCATTAATTTATACCTCGTTGGATAGCTAAATATGTGCAGATGTTTTTAAAATACCATGTTGACCAAATTTACTAGGGAATATTTTTTTAAATGGGGGTTTGTTACGAATTTACTAAAAAAATATACTTTATTTTTATGAACGTGTCGTTTAGCTTCGTTACGGATACTGATTCATACGATTTTGTAAGTGTTTATTATGGAATAGACTTTAATCTATCTAAACCTGCCACTAAAATTTAAAATGAGTGATCACTTTTTATTTTATTCGTTAGTGAAGACGTACTAAGAGGTAACCCCAAAATATACGAATATGCGAATATCTCAAAAATGGTTCACTTTTGCATAATGCAATGTGGGGTCAAAATTGTTGCAAATGGCCTCCCCCATCACCCCCTAAAAGGATCCGGTCTAATTCCCAATAACCCTGTGTCTGATGTAATAACAAATATTTTATTTGATAATTCATTAATCCGCGATGGACAATAAAATTGTTTGTACATCAAATCAAAAAGGAAAATGTACTATACTTATTGGAATCAACAGAGAACGAGACGTCCCGTTCGAAATTTGTAAATAGAACAGAATACAGTACCTTGATAACTATAAACACCGATAAAACCCTAGTACCTCCTGCGCTCATGCGCAAAAGAAAAATTTATAACAACGTGTTCATGGCCATAAATGAATGCAAAAAAATGTTTGCAATGACTGGGTTTTATAAAATTAAGTTAAAACAAAATTACCCATTAGCCAAATCTGTGGCTTGATTGTAATGTTATTCTAGCGTATTTAAATATAATATAATGACTGGCTTGAAAATATTTTCAAAAAATAAATGTTTACTCTATAGGGGAATTGCAACACAGAGGACGTTGACGATATCCTAGATTTTGGACCCAAAAAACATTACTTATCTATAACTTCCAGGAAAAAGTACTTAGAAACAAAAAGTCTAAATTTGAAGACGTGCATAACTATACCGAAAAAAATGGAAAGGATTTTATGGTTTACAAAGATGGTTCTGAAGAAAAAATCAAAATTTAATAAATAATGCTAGACAATCCACACAGCATCATCTAGTCCTAAGCTAAGCAAAGCTTGTGTTATGGGTACTAGATTACTGATATACATAATTACAATACAATACTAAGATAGATATTTTTTATTATACATAAGAAAATACCCAGAACATCCGAAAAAAATATTTGCAAATCGTAAATAACCATATAAATATAGACATCGGCACAAGTATCTCATGAATGCTACCTTGAAAGCAGTGATAACAAAACTTCGAAAATGGAACATTTTACTGCGTGCCACATCCGTTCTACCAACTCTATTCACTACACATTAATGCTGGCTCAAAAAAGAGACAAATTTCATTGCTGTTATCTTCGGGTTGCTTCGGAATGAGAGCCAAAAAACATATAAACGATTTTTTGAGTTGATTAAAGAAAAATTATCAGAGAGCATAATGCAATTCAAATGTGACTATGAATGCGCAGTTACGAATGAATGCGCAGGGACTCGCTATTTTGCTCGCTATTTTTTTCGCATGATGATTTTTTCTCATAGTTTAGGATGAAAAGCTGAGTGTGCCACACGGTACCAAAATTATTTAACATCGAGTGAGGTACTTTGAATCTGTCGCTACGCTTAGGATTCAAAAAATCGCTGTCTCCCTAAATACATTATTTTGTTCCCTTGTACACAATCTACCATTATACACCCAGACCCTGAACAAATGTCTGCATACATTTGTCTCGCGGTGGAAATCGAACCCGCAATCTCCTGCGTACCTTTGCCTAGTGCGCCGCCACCGAGGTCGACAATAACAAATTTTGGCGTTTATGAAATCATTATATATCTGGTATGTAATGATTTCTTAATCAGCGATAACTAATTCATATAGACTTGATAAGAAAATCCTATACAAAGTGCATTTTTAAGCCCCCAAAATGCTCATATTTATTAAAGTATTTTAAAAACACGTAACTACGCGAGGCGATGGAGAATTCATACGTCAATACACTACGTCCACTGCTGAACGTGCCACGCCCAAACAAGATGGTTTTGTCATAATGCAATTCCAGAGTGTTCTCCCAAACATGGCAGTATAATCATTATTTGTTTACCTTTTACCGGAAAGTAAAACGGTACACAATTACAGATCCCTCTTATTGTTTTCATCTCCATATAGGCCATGCAATTGTGAAGAGAGTAATGGGTGAACCCCGAGAAACCACCTGTTGGAGCCTGAAATTAAGTTTTGTGTTAAAATATGTAAGTATGCAGAGAATAATGGGATTCTTTCACAACAGTAAGATAGTTTGTAATAAGGGAGATGAATGGACCTGTACTAAATTACATTATGTCCATAATTCTTTAATTTTATATTCGTTCAAGAAGCAATTTCTTTTATTTGGTACCCGAATAATCGTTAACATATTACACTAACGCAATAGTTAAAAGTCTATTGTTACTAGAAGTTCTAGCTAAAAGTTGCTAAAAGTGTTCATGATGATGATGGGCTGAAAGTGCAGTTCACGCAGTGCCAGTGACCAATAACTCTGTATAAATATGAACTCAGCTCTTTTATTGGTGAAGCCACTATCTGAACGTACTTGGGGAGTTTTCACAATTATGTTTTATATGAGATACTTATGCAGATATCTCATCAAAACCGGTAGATATTATGGTGGGCTTTAATCTTAATTCATGTATAAGTATCATATCAGACCAGCAACGAATTAATATCTTTAATACATTTTTATCGTTGATTAAAAATAATACATTAATGATGGTGTTCTCAGAAAGATAATCGGACACTCAGCAGCTTCGTCGGTTAACTTCAACATTTATTGTAAGAAAACTTATATCAAAAACGTATTAAATCATTCTTGTGTCTGTCAGCCGGTCTGTCCGTCTGTGACAGCCTTTTAGACAGCTAATTTTATCCGAATATACTGAGCTCAATCAAGTTGAAATTTGGTAAGAAACTTTTGTGACCCAAACACGGACGAGTAAAATACTATGCAAAGTATTTGGATGCGGATTTTGTTGATTATTTTTATTAGGCCGAGGTAAGTCTTTTAGTACAACTAAGAAACAATTTGATGTCACTATTGTCTCATTAGTTCAATTAGCTAATAGCGACTGATTATACCCGAGTAACATGATGTTTCCCTGAACGTGCGGTCCCTGATACGTAGGTTGAGTGCGTAGTTACAGTTACGTCTCTTTTGAGTATTTCACGTTTCGAATCGTTCAATACTCGTTCTTACATAATGCTAAACACATTGTACCTAAGTTCACATTTGCATAATCCAGGCAATAATAATACTTAGCAAGTTATTACTAAGGAAGCTAACCCGGAACTATCGGAGCGGAAAACTACGATGGTGTTACAAAATGTATGATAATTATTTATTACTTTTTGGCAGACTGGGAGCCTGCCAGGATAATCAATTTTAAAAAAATCCCCGTTTTAAATTATACTTATCAACATAGCATTTAAACGGCACCGACTTTCATAAGTACCTACTTGATAAAACCAAATCAGTTTATCGGTTTGGGAACTGCAATGCCACATAGAGACACAGAGACATAACGTCAAATCTTTTTGGTCGGGGGGTTTAAAATGCCAATGATGATGATCATTGGCATTTGGCTCGGCAAACGTAGTGTAGGACGCCCTCCAACCAGGTGGGATGACGATCTGCGAAAGACTGCAGGAAGATTCTGGATGCGGCAAACTGAAGACAGGGCGCTATGGCGCTCAGTGGGGGGGGCCTATGTCCAGCAGTAGACTAAGATAGGGTGTTGTTGATGATGATGATGATCATGCTAACCATATAGGGTAAAGATGTCCACATACCTCATCGCTATAGTAGCACTGTCGCTGATCAGGTGGAAACGGTTTTATACCGCTGGTTCCGTATGTCTGCTCCGGTGACAAGGCGATCAGCACCTCTGTGGAAGGGTTTACCATTCGTGCCGGAGAGTCGTGGTTTGGAACATTGCTCGCACTATCTATGAAAACCTGCAAGATATTCGATGTATGACATACTTTATACCTAATAGCTCCTGCCTGTGGCTTCATGCTTGAAGCCGCAGGCAGGGTGATGTCGCGAGATATCTTCAGTACATGTCATCAGAACTAGAGTCTATAATCACTTTCTTTCTGAGGAATAATTCGGTACGTTATATATTTTATTATTCATGTATGTATATTTATGTACAATATAATATAAGTATTAATGTGAGTATTCTTATTATTTTATGTTAATGTCACGATTTTTTACTGTATTTTCCTTTGTTTCTTGTAATTAATATTTTTTGTTATTTAACAAAGCCGACTAATTGTTGTCAACACTACCCAAAATTTGGCAGGGAGAGGATGCTATATAGCATTATGTTCGCCTATGTACAACTTTTGTGCAATAAAGTATATCCTATTCTATTCTATGCTTTTTTCCAGGAAAGCAGTCTATTTTCCAGATTCAGAACTTCATGCATGCAAAGTTACATCTCAATCAGTTCAGTAGTTTATGCGTGAATATCTTAAAATTAAAACATTCATTCGAACTACGCAAGCATCCTCATGTAATGTCAAAATGATGTAATGTTACTACCCATGATACGCAAATAACTACTACTTTAAAAATACAAGAGGCATGGTATAATAATATATTTCAGCAGGTATGCAATGCAGTGCAGTGCAGGCATTCCGAGACACAAAGGTCACGCGTGTGACACAAGCCTACGTCATCGACGCCATCCCCAAGCTCTTTATATTACTTTACGAATCTGATAAAACTGTGGTTTTGTACCAACCAATTATTTATCAGATTAACTCCGTGTTTAACCAAAATAATAATTGGTTTGTCTGATCTAACAAACAAAATTGATGGTTGACATTTATGTATTTTTTAAATTGACTATTTTATTCCTAATTTCCGTGTTTTGTGGCAATAAGTGGCAACTGTACAGTGACGAAAGCAAGTGTCACTCCCGGAATGCAACACCTTGTTTTTTTGGATCTTGGTAAGGTAAGGGAATTTAGACTGCAGGGCTCTTAAAATTTTTCATCCAGTCATATTTTTTTTTACTTATTTTGTAAAGGGTGTCTCAATAAGAGTAACTACTATTTATATTGTGTGTAAATTTGTTTTCGTTCATGTGGCAACTCCGGAATTTGACAGCTGTGTCTTAGGATTATTCCGAATAATAAAAATGGAGCGTTACTAAAAAGAAGACCGTGTTCTCATTGTGAAAACTCAGACCAGAGTTACAGTGACTGTGAATGGCACTTGTTACAGAAACATGATAACAGAGTTCTTGTTGTCTCAACTGGATGGCATGGATCTAAACTAAATGTGGTTTCAGCGGGATGGCGCCACCTGCCACACCGCACAAGAAACAATCGATTTATTGGAGCAACGACTGCAAGACCAAATCATCTCATGAAATTCTGATGTCAACTGGCCACCAAGATCATGCGATTTAACGCCGTGCGATTTCTTTCTTTAGGGTTGTGTGATATCTCAGGTTTTATGCGAAAAAACCTGAAACAATTTCTGAGCTCAAGGCTGAGATCCAACGCGTTATCGGTGAGATACAGCCACATCTTTGTCAAAAGTCATCAAAATTTGATGAAAAGAGTCGTGGCCTGTCATGTCATAAGAGCCGTGGGCACTATTTGCCGGATATTGTATTCCATTATAATCGGAACATGTATTCTTTACAATACAATTTATACATCACAAATTACTCAAAAAATACGTGTTTTTAAGAAATAGTAGGTATACTCTTATTGAGACACCCGTTACAAGTTCATGATTGGTTACTAGAAAAGTATCAAAATAGGGCTCTATAAATATAGCAAGTATAAAAACACATACTAAGGACTCGGAATAAACCTAGCCGGAGGCATTAGGCATCTGCTATTTTTATTAATACTTAGGGCCGTTGTTCACACACGTTTTTTTCGCCGTTAACATCCACAGTTAATTCGCAGCCGGCAACAAGCTTTCGTTGTGATCCATAATTCCATACAACACTGTGAACCGTGCCTACACACGGCGAATTACCGGTTGATTTTTACGGCGATAAAAACGTGTGTGTACAACTTTCTGTGCAGAAAATTTATGAAAGTAACGTAGAAAGATTAATAGACAGAAAATAAAGACAATTTGCACGACACATTCCCCTCTTTTCTTCCATAAAAAACGGTCTGTTTTAAGTTTTACATGTATTTGTTTTTATTAGTGCAATAAAGAATTAAGAAGTCTGTATGCCGCTAGGAAAAAGTTTTTGAAAACTGATATATTGAGTTTCAGATAATTAGAAGACGTACATATAACTGGTACAGCTGTGCTGATGATTTTTTGGTACTTGCAGATGGGCAACATGACAAGATTGTAACTATTTCCACTAAAATATGTACAGATCTGATAAAAAAATCTTGATGGATTGACGCAGACGGCACATTCCATGCAACCCCACATCCCTTTAATCAGATATTTACACTTCAACTAGACCCTAAATCGACTAACGATACAATTAATTATAATTCCTATAGTATACGGATTATTGCCAAACAAAGAACAGAAGAGATATACTCGATTTTTTCATTTATTGAAAGAAGAACTCTGTGATAATATCGTCCGATATAAATGTGACTTTGAGTTGGGATTACTAAATAGCATCTGTTAATTTTTTTCCACGCGCAGTAACAACCGGCTGTCAGTTCCACCACAGCACAGCAGTATGGAAACATTCCAAGAAGCTTAAATTAAATAAAACATCATATTATGGTCGCAAATTGACCAGAAAAGCCGCCCATTTGCCATATCTGCCGGCCAATCATATTATTAATAAAGCTTGGTTGGCAATCATTCAAGACAGCCCCCATACCCCTCCCCTGCAACACTAATATTCCGAAAATACTTTGAAACTCAATGGTTGCACAAAGTTACGGTTGATACAATTTCCCGAAGACAACTTTCGCACAAATAATGCGATTTAGGGATGGCATCATCGCATAAACACTATGCTGCCAAAATCACCCAACATTTTTCTTTTTCTTAAATGTTTAAGAAAAGAAGCAATTTATAGTGAATATAAAGAATTAGAGCATATATTCAAAAATAAAAAGAACAGAAGGGAAGTAGTCGAAATTGATCGAAAATAAAATATAGTGCTTCTGCGAAAATTTAGAAATAAGGATATTTCTGTAAATTTATTTTTAAATAAAATTATTTATGTTATGAGGCAACAAGAGGCAAAAAAAAAAGGAAAAAAAATACATTTTCTGTAATTTTTTGTCAATTTTGACTTTTGCTGTCATTTTTGACATTTGCTGTCAATTTTGACATTTACTGTCATTTTTGACATTTGCTGTCAAAGTTGATATTCGCGTTTACTAATTATGGTCGTTCAGGGTTGTGGCCATTTGAGGAAGTGGCCGTTCAGTGAACTGGTCGCTCATAGGAAGTGGTCATACAAAGAACTGGCCTTTCATGGGAAGTGGCCGTTCAAGGCATGTGGCCGTAGCTGACCGGATCCGTGAAAACTAATCCATCCAATTTATTGATCAGAGTGGAATAGATTCAAGCAGTGGAAACTACTCCATTAATGGATTTGCGTAGTGGATTAGAATGGAATAGGCCTTATAATAATGTTTTATAATGAATGGTACGGGCTCCATATCATTTTCCAACTTGCACATGCTGGCTGTACCGAGAGCCGACTAATCCAGAAGTCAACGAATACAGAATGGGTCAGAAATAGATATACCTAGTTATAATGAAGATTATTTATCGAGTATTTATTGCGTACCTTTTGTTTTATTTAATTTTCTTTTTCTTTTTTTTTAGATATAGTCATCTCTTACTATATCCACAAGTGGGTATAGTAAGAGATGGACAGATAAAGCAAATGACTTAAAATGAACTTGCCCTATATCGTCAAAATCGAATATACCTACAAGTTATAGAACGAAATGGTTCGATGCGAGACAAAATCCGCACGAACAACACTCTAAACTAACGCTACTCGAATTGGACAAGTATATAAGAACCGCTAAACGTGAAGAAAAAATAATGGTTAAACGATTGAAAAGCAAACGCAATAAAACTGTCGAAATTGTAGACGAATCTTATACTTCTCAAGCGTGCTCATCATGCAACCAAAAGACTGGTGCATTCAACAAGGTGATCATGAACCCCAAACTACTTTGGGGGTTTTGACAAAACTGCAACAGCGGGTTTGATCGTGACGCCAATGCTGCCAAGAATATACTTATCAACTATACGAGGTCTGCCATCTGCAGGCCAGGATGTTCCACTAACGGGGGCATCGGACCCGCCTATGAAACAAAACTCGATTGCAATAAGGTTAAACTTATCATTTAATCTATAATGTTGTTGGGCCTTAGGAGGATAAAGGAAAATAAAAAAAAAAACATGTTGTTTTCCATCCCAGCGGGGGCAGGGGATTATGATATCAAATTACTTAAAATAAATAGCTTTTGCCCGCGGCGTGGCTTCTCTATTTTCCTAAAATAAATCAATAGAATGAACCACGTGAGCGAAGCCACGCCGCGGACAAAAGCCATTTATTTTAAGTAATTTGACATCATAATTGGCTATTAACATGAATCCACAGATGATAACAAAATAATGTTACTTCATGATACCTATTTAATGTACTTAATAAAACTACTTAGTCTACACCTCTTAACACACTTAGGCCCGTATTATGAAAGCTTGCTCGCTCAGTCATCGACCTATGCTTGAGTAACGATTTTCTAAGGCAGAAGCGTTACTCAAGCGTAGATCGATGACTGAGCAAGCTTTTATAATACTGGCCTTAGTATTACTAAAAGTTGTCACATCGCATTCTACACAGCATGGATGTTCATTATATTCATGGATAAAACATTTTTTTTTAGTAATGTTTCTATGACTAATCGTTTTAAGCCTTTTTTGTAGTAGCAGCAGTGGTTGTTGCTGTTGTTAAGCGGCGAACCTAACAGGTTTTTTTTTGTCAAACTATGGCTAGATCTCAGTACTGACGGGAACCCCGTGTTAAAAAACTCAAAAGAGATAAAATTAAACAAAACATCTTTTTGTTTCCTAAAATGTGAAAACACGAATGAAAATAAAAACAAAAATTACAATTTGGTGAAAATTTCAGGAACCCTGCGGTCTATTGAAATGACTTTGTTTTGATTCGTAGGTTACTTATTAATTATTTGGTTCCTTAAACCAGTTTCTTCATAGAAGTTGTGTAGTTTACTTGTAAATAAGCAAACACTGCATTTTTACGCTTACGTCTTTCCAAAAACGTGCCAAGGTACAACTTAGGGCCCTACCGCACCGGGATGCCACGGCTAGGTCGCTGGCGAAGTTTTGCAAACTTTTCGGTCTGTATTGTACCTACGGCAGCTAACTCACTTGGCAACAATTTGGCAACGTTGTGTGTACATTATAGTTTAAATGCGTCCCGGTGAGAACGGGCCCTGAATTGAACAAAAATGAATAAATATAAGAAACGGATGAACCGATTTCAATAGTATTTTTTTTTTTACTAATAAGGTAACATAAACTTGAAAGTATGTACAATTGATTTATCAAGTCTAGTAGGTAAGTCAGTGTTCTAAGCTATGTTTCATTACAATCGGTGCAGTCATCATTCTTGAATTGTTAACTGTTAACTTACCAAAGCACCTTGAGAGGCAACAGATGCACTGTAGTAGTCGTCCAAGTTCGCATTAATCAAGACAGTCAGGCCAGTCTGGTAGCCACAGGATGCGGCCCGGCGAGGTGTTTTTTTACGAAGTATGTAGTTGTTTCCATCGCTGCGATTATTATCCTAATTATTTATTTAAACTACACAGCTATTAAAAAATAACTAGTACTACGGTTTCAGCATTTTAACAAAAATTTCAATTACTTTCATTCATATACCATGACAAAATACCAAAACTAGGACAAGAGTTAATGGAATATTACCTCTTGTCCTAGTGCAAAGATCTGGTAATATCTACTATAATTTTATTACAATACGAAGCGTTATTGTGACACCAACAAACAATTTAATGAAGGCATGACCTAGACAAATAATTGTTTCACGGGACGGGTAAAATGTGACAGGAATTTTCTGCTTAATTATGAGCTTTCTCTGTTTCATCACTAGACGTAGACATGTATAATGTATATATGCATAAAGCCGGAAACACACTATTAACACGGCGCCACGCGACACGACAAACCGTAATTGAAGTTAAGTTGTATCAAAACGTAATAATTTTTAATGACCAGAATCACAACATCTAAGAAAACGAATTTCCAAAAGTCCGCTTTTAGCAGATGCGCGTCCTAAAAGGAAACCCCCTAGCAAAATTTCAGCTGCATAGCTCTTGTAGTTTCATAGATCTCTTGATGAGTCAGTGTGTCTTTTATCTTTTATAAATATAGATAAATGGTAGCAGCAGCTATAAACTCCACGTCCATCTTGATTTCTTGCCACTCAATAAATTTAACTAATGTCAAATAGAAGTGACAATGTCAGAAATTATTCTCATTTCAAAAAAAGGAAGGTTAAAAACTAATAACTGCAATATTGACTCGTCCAACCTCCCCAGTTGGCGCAACCGATGTCGTATGGTGAAAGTGGTGATAGGTGTGTGCATGAGTGATAGGGTTGTCACTTTATTTAGCGTTTGAGAAAACTTATTTTTTTACTAAGAAAACTTAAAAAACGTATTTCTGAAATCTACCATGCGTGTTAGTTAGGTATAGGGTGCACAACAACCCTCTTACGGCTTAGTACACCAATAACGTGGCACCTTGTATAGTAGTTTACCTTTTATTAAAACTCGGGGCATTTCCCTTTGGTATCACTTTTGTAAAGAAACTGTGTTTGTTCGACCTTTGATTAATACATAGTTGTTTAAGGTTTCCCTTAGAAACTATATTTTTCACTTTTCTTTATAAAAATGCCTAGAAAACAACTCTAAACAAACAAACACTGGTTAAGGTAGACGTTTCCAAGAGTTTTCAATAACAAATATGCTTAATTATTAGAGTTTGATTTAGGATAAACAAAAAATATTTAATATAAAATCGCGGTTTCCGCGTGATTTCATAGAAAGTTTCCATTATTATAATTAATTAGGTAGGTAGATAATGTAATTTTAAGGTCCTGTCAACATGAGGTAAAAGCTTTCTCATGTTGACCCTTTAAAATTAATAAAATATAATTCTAAATATTGCCGACTCTTTAAAAAACTATATTGACATGTTGACTACCTACATTTAATTCTTTTTGATATTACATAGGTATTGAAAGTCGCTGGGTCTGGGTGCGAAAGGCAAATGATGGAAGAGGTTGGTAAGAAATTAAGGAGACCAGCATTGTACTTAGAGACTTAAGGGCTGTAATTATAAAGTAATACTTAGTTCCTTATTAACAACTCCAATCGGAAGCGTATATTAGGTATACCTTCTAACCACAAAAAAAGACAGGTGAATTAACTTTTTGCTACTAGACATATTATCCTCTGCCCGCGACTTCACTCACGTTGCACGTGTGCAAAACATTGCCTAGCATAAACACTAGGGATAATGTAGCTTCCTATCATGATATTTTAGTGCCAGAACAGTTTTTCCGGAGATTACCCATTTCTAAACTTTGTAGCCTCTGCACTCGGCTAGCTATTCATAAAACAATTATTTGTATCGGGCCCGTAAGTTCCGGAGATTACTAACGAACTGAAGAACTTTACCTGAATAAATAATTACACACCCCGCAAAACTAAGCAATCCCAAACACATTTGAAAATAAAAAAAAGCTTACCTACCCATCTTTCTTGTCTGGATCCACAGCATAGTAGTTAAAAGAGCAGCAGAGGTTGAAAACAGTGAACACTTGTTGGAAGAGGTGATCACAACGGTGTATGGTGTTCTTCCACATGCACTTCTGCACAAGGTCACTGCAGTGATATGCTGGTGAGACCTGGTGACCATTAAATTAGACATTGTAACCCATAGTGACTAGGTAATTGAGAGACTAAGGTTCGAATTGTTCGAATTGAGAACTGACGATACTATCCTAGCCCTATCCTGACCACCATGAAAATTAAAAAAAATATACATATATGAATTTCCAACGAAAAAACTAGGCGACGGACATCTATTTAATACCAGAAATATAAATAAGTTTACTTGTACAACAACTAGACTAGCTAGAATTGTATAACAAATTACCAAACAATAAAGTAAACCAACCAGAAAATAAATTTCAAATAATTGTGTAAAAGTTACTTTCTTTATAAGCCTACACGTTTCCAGGAACAGGTGAAAAATTTTCTGAATGATAATGCAATAAAAGGTCGACCGAGCAAGGCAAGCAGCAAAGAAAAATGTAAAAAAGAAAATAAACTAAGAAAAACATTCTTCGCGTATGCATACATCGTCGCACGTCCATGTTAATAAAGTATGGCGGATATGAGATGATAAAAAAGTATATATGTATGTACATACATCTAAAGAACCAGGCGCCAACATTTCAAAAATTTAAAAAGGTCAAATTGTAGACTTTAACCAAACATTCGTGATTAATAAAAATTTGTAAAAACAAATCGTTTATATCTGACAGAATAAACTCAATATAATATTGTAATCATTTAATTTTATTGTGTCAGAAATAAACGATTTGAAAAATGCAACATTTTAATATGAAAATTTAACAGAATGCCGTCATGCTATTTTTAGGTTATTGTCCAACTTTAAGTAAATTTTGTATAAAAGACTATAAATACAGTAATTATTATTTTTGCTACGGCATAATCGTAAAAACGTTCATTGTTGTACTTATTACATAGTTTTCACGTTAATTATTACAATAATATCGATTGTATCGAAATAACCGTGACTATAGATTTGATTTATTTCGCTATTTCACGTTGCACAATGGTCTAAAAGTTTCCTTCCCATACAAAAGTTTATAAGGGCCTAAGGGCCATGGTGCGCTCATATGCTCAAATGGCATGCGAATTTGTACAAATGTAGACGTCAGAGGGCGCCAATATTTTCCATCGATCTATGCAATATTACTACTTTTAGAAGTGGCTGCCTTCTTTAATACTATCTGATATTCCGGAATATTTGAGTCTTCTTACAAAGATCACTTTGATTATTTTTATACGATTTCAAAAATATAAAATTGGTTAGTAAAACAAAATTTAGGTTGTCAATCGGCGTTTAAAAATCATGGCAATTCTTTTTATTATTCAAAAATAACACTCAAAATGTTGTAGTCTGTCATCTAGTACCCATAACACAAGCTCTGCTTAACTTGGGGCTAGATGATGCTGTGTGGATTATCCAGCATTATTTATTTATTTTAATAAGAACCCAAAGCTGTTTTGAGTGCTAAACAAGAAAAAAAACTGTTTTTTCATTTATACTAGTTCATTAAGACTTAAATTTCAGGCTGTTTTAGGTTTTTTAGTTTTATTTTTGTAATCATTTGCGTTACTTTTTCGTTTAGCAGCTTCTTTTTTTTCTAGTGCTCTTAAAATATATTCTGGCTCTCTTATTTCCATAGCTCGTTCCAATCTTGAATCTACAATTTCAGGGACCAAACAATCAAAATAGAAACATTTCAATTTATTTACCATTTTTGTCTTCCAAAATTTGTCATCTTTCTGTATCCTTTCTATCTTTATACATAATGTATATATTGATATCTGTCCAAATATACACACTTTTCTAAGTGAAATTTATTGCACATTCTGTGTAAATTTCAACAGTCTACCTTTTACGGTTCATGAGATACAGCCCGCTGACAGACGGACGGACAAGCAGCAGAGACTTAGTAATAGATTTACGTTTTCACCCTTCGGGTACGGAACCCTAAAAAGGTACATAGTAAATAATAAATAAAGATCTAGTGTAGGTAGTGTTGTTCGGTTTATAAGTGTGCGTGAGAAGGTATGTGGTAGTAATTTTTACATTATTGCCAATAATATCACAACGTACCGATAAACAAAATATAAAAGTAGAAAAAAGAGTAGACCTAACTGGAGAACTAAGGGTAATTTGGGCTATTAGTTTGAAAGTTTTTCAAGAACGTTTTCACTATTTATACTCATTGGTAATTCATTGGCCAAGCCATCTGACTCACTCAGAATTCGTAGCACGTGCTATGAAGGTCCTCGAAACAAAGTATTATTTAGTGTGCAGTATGAAAGTGTATGCGCGTTGAAGTCTTTTGTATGCTACGCGGGTCCTTCGTAGCATCGTAGCACGTGCTACGAAGGTCTACGTTAAAATATGTTTCTCTTTATGGGGAAGGAAGTGGGAAGGGTAGGGGAAAGTGAGTTATATCACAGAAAAGAGAACAAAATTTTCTACACAATGGTGAAATCTGGAATTTTCTACGACGTCTATTTTGAGAGATATTGGGAGTTTTGTGATTTTTCGCGCAACCTTCATCAGGCTTCAAGAAAAATAAAAAAAAACACTA
The DNA here is from genome assembly GCA_963662085.1 of Eupithecia inturbata. Classification (NCBI taxonomy): domain Eukaryota; kingdom Metazoa; phylum Arthropoda; class Insecta; order Lepidoptera; family Geometridae; genus Eupithecia; species Eupithecia inturbata. The sequence continues at coordinate 12,870,869 of OY759176.1, forward strand.
GCTAAATTTGGGCTAGCCGTTCCCGAGTTTTGCGCTTAGCAGCATTCAGCAATAATTTTTTTTATGTAGATTTTTAATTAAGTACTAAAACAAAAATAAGGACTTCTTTGTTGTTGATTTTAAACACAATTAAAAAACTTCTCGATTTGAGATCAATAAATTTTGATAACTCTACACGCGATTTTTTTTGTTGTAGCTAACTTTAAGCTGAACTATCTGATCAATACACTTTTAAGTGCAACTCTACGTTTTGAACATTTGCAAAACAAATACAGTTTGCCGCTCGTGCATATCAATAGTAACTCTATTCCAACGATATAGAGACCATAGGAACTGGAAAACAAAAGTTGTCAAACATCGTAATTCGTATGGAACCAGCTGTCAAAATGCAAAAAAAGTGGCATGACCTCACGTCCGTCCGAGAAGGCATCCAGCCTCCGACTGAAGTTAGTGCAAACGATTTTGAGCTTATATTGAAAATGATGACTGAATAATAAGGTTGAAATTCTTTTGACAAAATATTATCGTTGTTGCAATTACTTCGCAAAAAGCCTTACAAAAATGTGTTTGGGATTTTTTATTATTGTATTGAATTATATAAAAAATACGATTGATTAACGGAAAGCTAACATGTTGATGAGTTGTTTTAATAAGTTTAATTCATTTGGAGTTATTATATTTTCTGTAAATGTTAAAACCCGTGATTTTTTAGTGTTTTTCTGCAGTGATTTATTATAAAACTACACAAAGTATTTAAAAAGGAAGGATAAACTTTTGACGAGCAGTTATTTGTTTTAAATAATGTTATGTTTTTCATCACTTAGATTAGATGCACTTTTGAGAAATTTTAAGGACGGCAATGTCGGAAATGTATGCAAGGCATTCTGGCCACCCCTTAAGGACACAAGTAGGTAAGTAAGCCTTAAGTAAACTTTGTAAATCACATGCAATATTTGAAACTAAAATGCATGAATTTTCTAAATACGGCCAAAATTAAAAACTATAGTATGGAAAGGAAACTTTTTGACCGCGATATGTGAATTAAGGTAACTACTTTCCTATTTCGATGAACAGCATAAGCAATTTCAATTCAAATTGATTAAAATGTCATGTTTTTATGAAGGTCAGTTGAATGAAAGCTGGCTATCTAGCCAGCTTTCATTAGCTAATCGTTCTGGTGGCGTGCTAGCTACAGGTCGGTGCAGTTAATTAAGTGGTTTTAATCTAGAGAAGCAGTATATGTAACTATACTAAACAAAAAAATTTAATAAGAAAGTTTTTCAGTGCTATCTCGTGATCTCGTATCTCCCACCAGCTTCATCCCAATGGTGCACGGTGGTACGAGTACAAATGAAAGAAAAATATAATTTATCTACATATATTTTTAATCTGGTAGCGTAACCTTAAAAAGATAATTCGTCGCAATCGTCGTATATAGACGGATCTGCATTTTAGCTACTTTACAGGAGAGCACTTTAAAGTTTTGGAGTTGTATATTTCGTCACATTTTGTAAACGGCTACTCCGATCAACGTAAAATTTGTAATAGTTGCAAATAGCAACTATTGCAGGTTATATCGTAAAACTATAAACAAATGTTTACAGTTTTACGACATGAGCTGCATAAAAATCCAAATTATACCTAGTTTTCTTAAAAAGCCACATGCTTCATTGTTTTGCGGAGACTTAAGGGACGGATGTAATGGTACGACGTTATAACTCGGAACATCATTGCAAAATTCATGGCGCATTGTCCGCCGTTATTTTATGGACTTTAATCAAATCAACTGGCATTTATGTGAATGTGGTAACTAGGAAATAAGACTACAAAAACTTTGTGTTACAAAAAACATTATATTTAAAAGTTTTACACTTATATGTATATTAAAACAGGATGACCTACTTTTCTTTGAGACCTTGTGTTTCGCGTGTCATATGGCACAAAGGTTTAGCAATTTCAAAGAATTTTGTGTTTGAAATATTTTGATGAATGGGTTTTGCTGTTTTGTGTGCAAAAAGAGAAGCGTCGTGGCGTTAAGGTGAACTAACATTAAGATTTACCGATTTACCTCCTAACCCGAATACTGATGAAAACAATTGGTGTCTATGATGTCTACTAAGTATCAAACACTTTTAGTCGTACTGGCAATGACAGAGCAGTGTTGTCAACGCAACAAAAGTAGTAAATTAGCACGCGCGACCTCAATAGGACGCTTCTCTTTTTGCACAGACTGTAGGTATGCAGAGTAATTTCCATGAAAAGTTTTAAATAATCAAAAGTTTTTATTACAAAGTAGATATTAATGTTTTTGTTTATACCAAGGTGATCTGGCAGAGATATCTTATAATCTCATAGCGATAAGGCCGCCCTTTGTACTTCCGCGATTCTTAGTATTTCATACTATATTATTTTTGGCTTTCATGTATATAAATGTATTAATTACTTGACTAGTCATTTTATTTTTAAGCAGGTAATTTAAACAGTTCAGAGATTATATTTATTAAAATAAATACATCCCTATAGGATCAAAAGCTATTAGGTAGTTATCGAGTCACAAATATAGTACATATACTAACAGCAGCAGTGGCACTGCTAGACTCCACCAAAACTCACCCGCACCCAACGGTTTCCCTAAACCATTACCGGTTCCTTGGTCCCCCTTGTAGGGTCTGCTCAGATTACACCTTCTGGTTGTGGTCAACACTCAAGAACCATGTGTCCGGCCCTAACCCAAAGTAGCCCTAGGTTCTGCTACGAATCTACTCATTTCTGATTGGATCTTGCAGAGAATCGCCAACATCTCTAAGGATAGCCCTTGTCATTGCTCTCTGTGCGACCCTCTTTTATATGACACCCGTTAGCAAGGTACCTATCACTTTTCTATGCCATAAGTCAACTTCACTGCAGCTCACAATGGTCAAATAATTTCGTATTGAGACACTGCGGTACACGTGACGAAAAGACGCCATGGATCTTCCCGGACCGCAGGTCCATAGCGCTGGATCGGTGATCGATATCTTTATCAAAGTTGGACTCTGTTAGTTTAACGGTTTGGTAGATATAATTTCGGAGTATTACCGGCGGCGATTGAAACGGAAGTTGGTAATGATGGGCATTTGACATGATTTTCGTCTTGCCCATGGTCATTATAAGACCAAAGCATTTGAAGGCTCTACCGAGGTCAACGGGCATTGTAATGAGGTTCTCCATGATCGGAATCATGGCTAAGTTATTAAGTTGAAGAGGGCCTTTTCGTGCAAGCATGAACTTTGACGTACCGATAGCCCACTTAGCATCCCAACTCACGATTGAAGATTCTCTCATAGTCCATAAACGCTAGACAAAGGGTAGTAGGTACTAAACTCTTCGGTTTTCTATTGAACGTATCCTCTTGAAAACACCTTTAGACATGGCTCAGAAACACATGGGACTTAAGTTCTTCAGCAAGGTGTAATCATCCTTTTTGGGATAACATTACCACAACACTTCAGTCGGCAACTTATTCAAAATTTTGGAGTTTTATAAAGAAGATCTTTACAAAACTCCAAAATTTTGAAAAATTGGATATTCTTTGGGTGTAGTCAAGTAGTTTACTACTTGAAAGACATACTAACCTCGCCTGCTGGTTATCACCAAAACGTTTTATAGCTAAAATGCGATATAAATAATAAAAATATAAAGCATTAACGACGTATTTAAAAATCTATCCGAAGAAAAACGTCGGTTGGGATCATCCGTCTACACCTTGTCCGTAAAAAAATAACGGTTCGTACGAAACGCCTACGATCAATGCACAGAAAAATTACGTATTTTACGTCGCCCAAATATGTAACGATCAATAAAAGCTGTTACGACACTAAGCAAACTAAAAAGGGAATTCTAACAATATTTACATAATTATTAGAAAGCAGACAAATTACTATTTGGAACTTCCAAGTATAACATCGGATCTGACATACCGTCGTTTTTCTGTGGATAAGCCATTTAGTACTGTTCTTCTCAAAAAGAACGTGATAATAAATTAATGCTATCATTATTAAAGTGTTTTTGAAAGAATATCTACGCGACGCGCTAGCACTCCATAGAAAACTGGCGGCACGTACAATCAGTCGCGCGGGAGAGGTTTGCGGGGGCCGAGGTCAGCCTCGTACACTGACGGATCAATTCAAACGTAGGTTTACTGCGCTCATAAAATCAAAACCGTCAGTACTCTTCTCTGTATCTTGACAAATATCAATAAAAAATACTATATGAATTTCCTTTACGTTTTAAGTAGGCTTCTGCAATAAAACGAAATTTGCAAAAAATCAGATCCGTCTCTGTTCTACGACTGCGACGAAATGTCGCCTTCCCTTTGCATAACAAAATGTATCTTATCTTATGTATACGAAATTTGAGGAATTATGTTACCAAGCACTGGTGAATCGTGTACTTACAGTTCTAAAGAGGTTTTCAATAGAAATGTCGTTGTTGTCCAAAATAAGTTGGAGTTCACGTAGTTGCTGCTTCTGAGCGGGACTCGCAGTGTACACGGAATGGAGGAGAGGTGCTAATCGTATAGTTTCAAACACAAACTCCTTTGTCTGATTAGCTTGAAGCGAGCTAAGAAAGCAAATATAAACAAATAACGTTAACTAATCACTTTAAAATTTCTTGTTTATTTTTTTCAGAGGTTTGGTTTAAAATTATACCAAAATTGCTTTGCATCAGTCAATTTGCGACTATTTGCTTGAGCGATTTTAAATAAGATACAAATGAAAATACTACTCGTAAGATATATTAATTAATAAGGTTTGTCGATCAATTTGTCGACACTGGTGTATTTGCGTAATACGATGACTTGGTTTACGACTTTGATAAATTATTTATTAAGTAGGAGTAGATATTTCATCAGGATACAGACTTTAAGTTTTATATTTTATTTTATCGGTAAACATTTGCTGTGGGTGGGCGGGCGTCTTAGACTCACATGTTAGAAGCAAATCCATGGGCTGCTTTTTTTGACACCATGTTCAAGTTGCATATCGTCACAGCCGGGAACGGGACGTCAAAGATATCACTTTGTGTACTCTCAATCACCTGGAAAATTATCCATTTAAGAACCCACTTGTATTTACCTGCTCCGGCCTACATCATCCAGGGCGAAATATTGAGACTAGACAGAAAGACAAACATTACCGCTGTCACTGGAACTGTGATAAGATGATTTCGACTTTAACCGGATTAATTCAACGATATTTGATTTATAAAGATCTCAGTCTTAAATCAGAACTTACTGTTACTATTGGATTCCTTGCATACCATTTGTAAGCTGTTACCACAAAGTAAGCGGCTACAACAGTACTAACAACAACGGCAACTGCCCAGCAAGACCTAGAAACAAATTTTCTATGATGTTAAACAACATTTTTGATTTATTTTTATGGGAAAACCCTTTTGGGTCTCTCCTTCTATCTAACGGTCACTTGCCTTATTCGGAAGGTCATATACCTCTAAGTACTTAGAAAACAATCGCATATCAATAAGTTACCTTTCAAGAATGGAGAGATCTTCCATTACAATATACTTGTAGCCGTGTAATTCTGTTCTTTTGCAAAACTCTACAAATTTACCAGACAGAAAACGTCTTTTTTCTTGTTTACCCCAGCTGACCTTACCCACAAATCCCCCATCTTTAATTTTTACGTCGGATTTGTTCAGACCGTAAGCAATCATTTTCAAAAGTGAAAATTCGAATATAGAAACGTGCGGTTTCCATGAAAACTTTACGTGGTTTGTCACCTGCGACACGAGTAGGCAATTATAATACAACCACCATACATACTTACCTACTACCCACTCAGATCAGTTAGATAGTGGAGGTACTTTATTTGAACTGTGTTCGACCTACCATACCGCATTTATAAATCATAAGGGCTATTAAACTATTATGTTAGTTGTTGTGTGGTGCTTTGGAAGCATAGACGGTCGATTAAGATACCCCGGATTAGAAACTTCCTTTTATCATAACTTGAAATTTTGAGTTTATGGCTACTATTCATAACTAGAATGGCAAAAGGGCGAGGCTCAGCCTCAGGAATAGCCAATCCTCTACTTGCTAATAAGGACACGCTCTAGCTCTCAGAGCCGTGACCCACACCATGATAAACGACACCAACCTTCGGCTTTACTAAAATCGATATAGTTTGTTATCAGCACAAAGCATGTTATTATTTCTTTTCACGGCTCGTTAATGCGTCAAACTCTGATTAAAATCGACAATATCAGCAACGATCTCTATATTATCTACGAATTACAATCACGCTACAATAAAGTAACGATAAATACTTCAGAATATAGACTACCGCCAAAATAGGTACCTACTTAACTTACCCACGAATAATGAAACCAAAACGTCTAAGTTATACAGAAAACAGGTGCCAGTATCGGTCCCTTTTGTCTTTCTTTTCTTTTTTTGTGAGTACCAAGGCAGGCTCACACAAAGCTTGTTGAGGTAGGTACCTACATTCAACGTCAATAATAGCTGATTAGGCTTTACAAGCTGAGAAGTATAGCAATCCAACTCAAATTATTCACTCCTGCTGTAGGTAGGTACCTACAGCAGGCATCGTTACTACTGCGTAGTTTTCCCCAATCGCCTAATCGCTACAACAGTAGGTAGGTACTTACATCAGCACGAGCAGATGAGCTGTTCCACATGACCTCTCAAAAAGCCGACGAAACTGCCGAAACGGCAGATACTTGCAGACGCGCGGTGACTGAAAGAACCGGGCAGCCATCAAAGAAACGCATGGACGCCCCATGCGTTTAAATCAGGATTTGAATATGATGAATCTCGAATGAATATGATGAGTTGTGTGATGATAAAACTCAAGGTCTAATATTAATAATAATACTTGCTCTAATCTAAGAGACGCAAATATGCAGGTCTCGACAGAGCCTACACATTTGCTCCCTTTGGGGTCGAGACCCTAGGTCCGTGGGGTTCTGAGGCTCTCCGGGTTTTTAAAAAGTTATCTGAGCGTCTGGTCGACGCGACGCGTGACCCGAGAGCAATGTGGGTATCAAGCGCAGCGCATCAGCATTGCCATAGAGCGCGGCAATGCAGCCAGAGCGTCTTGGGAACGCTTCCGACTGGTAATGATATGGATCAGTTGAGCTACCTATAGATTGTTTGTACACAGAACAATCTGCAGTTAACTTAATTGTTTCAATTGTAAATACTAGTTCTAATTTGTTTTTATTATTGAATTGTAATTTTCTTTGTCAGTAAAGGTCTAATGAGGTTTGGAAAATGTTCAAAAAAAAATGGAAATGCAGAATCCGCAATGCCCTTGAATGGAAGGACAAAATGGCAGGCATGTGCTGCTCAGCGGGCAAAGTAGTTCATCCGGCGATCGCCTGTTGAGGTTAAAGGTGTCAGAAAGAGGTGTTATATCATTCGCATAAATTTTACTAAGATACTAACAAGGATGAAGAATAAAAACAATTCACAATTTGTCGTGAACAACTTCACTATTCAACCTATTCGTCGAAAAAAAATTCATTAGTTTACTGTAGGTAAGTGATCAAAAAGATACCTACGGAACGTTTATTTTTATCTTCTCTTAGTTTTAAACCCATGGGAGGTTTTTCGGAGATTTTGGGTATTTATATTGTAATCCCAAATGCTCCGCAAACTGCCTTTGAATCGAAATTCGTTTTATCATGGGTGTGTTGTATGATGTAACAAATTAAGTAAGTAGGTACTTACTTTTCCCTGTCTTTGGCTTGCTGCTTCCAGCATCTGCCTACTCTTTCGCAGATCATCATCTCACCTGGGCAGAGGGCATCCTACACTACGTTTGCACAGTCGCGGTCTCCACTCAAGAACACGTTTACCCCAGCGGATCTCATAATGTACTGGAGCACTATATATTTCTCTTAGGTCACTGGGAGATATTTATACATTATTTATTGGCATAGTTGAAACCTCCAAAATCCATGGCGGGGCTGCTAACTTGACAGACACCACATTCCAGTATAAGAGCCGCGTCACACTTTCATGAGTGATCAATTCCATCCACCAATGAAAAGAAAAGGAAAATACCTTTACGATTTACATAATTTCACAGTTGCTTTTGCAATCAAATCGAGGGTGCGATGGACGATGGGTAAAGCGCTATGCATACAGAGCAACTTTTGTTAAAGAAACTTACCTTTAACTTTTTAAAAAATAACGTATATGTAAACAGCTGCATTCACACGCTCAATCTTGTGGCGGAGAGAGTCGACCTGTTTTGTTGCTCCCTGAGCGAATTTCATAGGACCCTGTTATAAATTCTATGCTATTTTATTAAGATTGACATTGTGTAATTTGGAATGACGGAATTTGTTTATTAATATGTTATTTTTATTTTATGTTATTTTAGTTACTAGATCTGACGAATATTTGTATATTTTAATGTCTTGATTATTATGATACTTGTTATGTTATGTATTTAAAATAATGGATCGACATGTAAGTACAAAAATTTTATTTTATTACATTTATTTATTATAAGGTTTAATGAATTTTGAATGTTAGTAATCATATATAAGGTACACTATTGCATTAGGTTTCCTGTAAAAATAGTTGTACATTGTAGAAAGAAATAAATAAATAAGCTAGTTGCGAGTTGTTTGTTGCCGCAATAGGTGGTCTGTCTGACTAAGACGACGACTGCAATCTGCCTTACCATACAGATTGCTACACATATTTCGCAATGAAACTGTTAGTTGGGGAAGAAGTGTAACAATCTGTGTATGATGTGAGTATTCCTTCCTGCCAACAGAGCAGCGGTGATCATTTAACCGATATTATGTTTCGGGTGTATCATTACTACCTCAGAAAATATTAGGTTTTTGTATTAAAATAGCAAGTATGAAAATAATTTTTTCGTTTTTTATTTAAAAATTCAAGTTCTTGTTCATTTACATGTTTTCTCTTCACAAATGGTATATACATAATTTAAATATTATCCTCCACCTCCTCAGTTAGGTGTTGAAGTAGGAATATCGAATACATTTTTGTATGAGACTGATGCCAGTGATAGTTTTTAAACCTGTCTGTTTTTAAAGACACGCTTATAATAAAATTTTGATCAATTTTCAAGATGAATAATAACAAAACCATAAATAAAACAAAACACCGGTATTTATGCCAAAGCACATTTTGGCTGAAGAAGACTAGATATATAAATACAGTAAAATCTTCAATTTTAAGTACAAATAGGTGTAGTACAAAAATCTAACAATAACGTATTACACAAAGTGGTATTATGATATGAGGATTATAAGGCATAAATCATCTTCCTTTTCAAATATTATGATAGATACGAAGTACGGATCGCACCGTAATGCTGATGCACAATGTTATGTGGTACTGTTGGTATCCAAATCTGAAGTAACTAGACTAAAATTGAATTTTTACGCTAGTTTTTAATACATCTGGTGCTAACAGAAAGACTACCAGTGTCTACCAGCATAGTAACGCATCCATCAAGCTCTCTTGCAAGGAATTTTTAAAGAAAGGACCTCAATTATCAATTTATAATTATGCATTTAGGATGAAGCAGGGTGAAGGAGTCTTTGTTTGATCGTGTATATCGTATAAAACAGTAACGTTTTATACGATATGATATATACACGATCAAACGAAGACAAAGGACTAATAATATAGCATTAGCTATATATATTATAACTTACTGTATTATACTCGTAATTATTAAATTACGAGTATAATACAGTAAGTTATAATTGTATACTTACTTACTTTACATTAAGTCTTATTAGGACTAATAATATAACTTAAAAAAAACATAATACTAACATTAAATACGTATCTTAGATCTAAGCTTACATACTATTTTAATTGACTCTTCCTTTATAGTCGGGAGTATGGTAACTAACAATTAGGAAGTTGACTGTACCCTCTATTTAGGGCGTGCACTGAAACTTTCGAACAATTTTTATGAAATTTTTCATATTGTAGCATCAGGCTAAAACAGTTTTCTCAGGATCATTTCCCTCTATTGTCTCTTACAAACAAAAAACACAAATACTACAATAATTAAATTTTGCATTGTGACAACTAATGAACATAATAAACAAAATGAGGCCAATATCACCAAATACATATAATGTATTTGGTGATATTGGCCTCATTTTGTGAAGCAATATATATTACATTGCTTCTATACGACAGCAGTAATTTTTCAGTCCACGCACGAACTCAAATAACAGCGCTAGATTTAAAAATTAATGAAATAAAATCGAGAAGAGGTACACATTTTGTAACGGATTCCCGATAAAACGATATATTTTTTTATATGTGCTCGGTTGAACTAGAACGCAATGATAGTTACAAGAATATTATTCTTCATAAAGAAGTCTTGTTTGTTTTTCAAAGTAGACCTCCATTGAGAGTTTAGGCTGAATGCGTTTATTTGCCTACCTAGATTTTCTTTTTATTTTCTCGAAGAAAGCGAGAACAGTAGAGTATTAACATAGTAAATACTGAATTGTCTTTAAGCAATAACGCACAATATAATGGACGAACGAAAAAAAGATCAATCTGTATTTATACGCTACTGCGTTAGAAAAACAAAGCAAAGAAAAGCAAAGTTTTGCTTTTGCTACTGCAAAAGCAAAACTTTGACCATTTCTTTCACACTTTCACGCTTGACCGCTTGCGAGATAGACGGACAGACTTTTCATGATGCGCATCAATCAGTGCGACGTCACGCCGCCGTGCGCATAATCAGACACTACACAATACACATGCGCAACGTGTAAATGTGTTGAAGGTGTCAGCTCTTACTAACCAAGCTATAATAAAAGGTAATTAATGACAGGCCCGCAATCTGCGGACTACCCGTGCTTCCACACTAACTATGAAATAAGCATTCAGATTGCAATGGAAGCACCTTATCGTGCGTACACGGAAACACTACTAATTATTGTATAATTAAATGCATCAATAATTCGGCACCAAAGAAGAAATATCAGAAGTATTCACAAAATGTGGCCACTCCTTTATAATATCGAACAGCTTATCACCCGGGCTCAATGTAGACGCTAGCTGCCTGTGACCGAAAAGTTTATAGTCTTTGGCAATCTTATTAAGTCCAGTGCCCATTTGTATTAGTTTTAGGGCGGCTTCGATTTGCTTTTTGGGAGGTGGGTTATGGTTAAATGTGCCTACGAAGGCGATCCCTATACTGTACTTATTGTAGCCGAGTGTATGTGCGCCTTGGTGGTCCCAGCCCCGACCGTAGTAGGCGGAACCGTCGCCTGCCACAAGGAAATTGTAGCCGATGTCAAACCAGTTACGTGATTCGACGTGAAACGACTGGATCAGACGAACTCGAAGGACACATTCACTCTGAAAATAGATTATTATAATTAAATAAATATATCTTTGTTATAATTTATTCAGTTCTTTCGTGTGCAGGTACAACAATTTCTACGGATATAGTAAGATCATAACATGAAACCTTATGGAATATATTGGGAATTAATAATATTCTTATAAACCACTTGGATACACCAAGTGTTTTATAAGAATATTATTAAATCCGATTTCTATTATATATGTACAAAAGTTCTGTTTATAATTCATACACAGGTCAAACACACATCCTACACAAACTTTCGCCTTTATAATATTAGTAGAAATTATGAGTAGCATTTTGGTTCGGAATCATCTATACTTAAGGACTCAATAGAATTTGATAAATTTACCTTATAGTTTATTTTAACAGAGTAGGAAAAGTCAGATGTTACCTGGCTACTGCAGTTTTCAGTAGCAGTGTGAGTTATGATGACCCATGGTGCAGGCAGTTTGAGAGGCTCGAGAGGTTGCTCCACTGGACTAGCCAACCAGTCTGTCCTAGAGACTATGCGCAAGTGGTTTGGTGCTATCAACAATGGATCGACTGAAATTTTGTAAAGAAATATATTAGTTTAGTCAGCTTTAGGTATAAGGAATACATATTTGGTTTTTTGATAATTGAGTGTATAAGAAAGATGTGCTTTGAAATATTTTGAGATGAAAAACAATTAATTTAACGAAATTCAGGCTAACGAGGCTAACATGAGTATTATGTCAAGTATCAATTCTAATAAATATTTAATATTTAGAAGTACCTTCACAATTATAGAATTGTTTGTCATTATTGTAGGCATGACTTGATACTGGGCCAGAAATAGCCTCCATATCAATTGTTTCATATGTTAGTTTCATGTAAAACCATAAAAATGTTAGCAGCACCACCAACAGGGTTATTAAAAGTGATCTTGTATCTACTTTGATGTGAAACACGCCCTCCACCTTGGTGCCTGTAATAAATGACAATCAGTCAGGGTGTGAATGATATCTTGAGATTGAGTGAGACCCATAACACGAAACTCTAGCACAAGTACTTTCCGAGATATGACCATTTTTAATTTTGAGAACTGTCATCGAAAATGTAGATATTGTCATCATCTTTCATTTGACTTCAAAAATTAAACTCTTGTAGGTACGCGTAATTTTAGAGATATCGTAGTTTCAATTTTGACAGCTGTCATTAAAATATAGATTTTGTCATCATCACCCTTCAATATTGAAATGATAACGAGTAGTTTTCGAGATAAGCGTTTTATTCTTTGTCATTATGTGTCATTTTGACATTTGCTTACATTTATTTCTCTATCTTTTTTCATACCTTACTAGGGTTTGTGACGTTTTATGCCACTTATGACAGTAACTGTCATTTTGACAGCTGTCTATGAAAATTACATTCCAATTTATTTATCTTTTGAGGTAAAGAAAGGCACATAATGAAAAAGATAAATAATAGATGATGTAAACTGTAAATCACTGGGAATACTTTTTATGAGACGTTGGCCATAGGTGCGTTTTCGTGAGACGTTGGGAATACTTTTGCAACATCATTATGCTTAGCAGGCATGTTGTAAAAATACACAAAAGGAAGCTGCTTTTCATCTGGTAGATTTCCTCACCTAGTTGACTCTTAAGACATCTATGGACTGAGTTGGAGGGGTAGTTTTATAGGCCACAACCAAATGATAAGTCATGTCTGTAATAATCATAATATAATTATGTTGATTCTATCTTCTTGCTCAATCATAGGGATTTGATTAGTCTTGAAAAGGTAACAGAGACTGACATAGTTACTAAGGTAGTAAAGTAAGTATGGATTATTTTTAGTTTTAGAATCTTTGAACAAAGGATATAATACCTACTGTGCTGTGCTATGATAAAATGTTTTTACCATTTATTTTTATTATTCTGACCTAAAGGTACCTACCTAATTTATTATCAAGAGAGCACAATGGAGGATGTGGGTTCATTCAAGATAATTATGACTCACAAGTAACCACTTGGAACATTGAATGCATTTATTTAAACAATGAACTAGGAATTATTGGATAATACTGGAAAAAACTGCAAGTGCATGATATTCTTAGTTCACTTAGTAAGTGATATCTAGGAACCCCACCCCTTCAACTTGCAGCCTATGGATGTTGTAAAAGGACCTACTGGAGGATTAGTAGCAGCTTCGTTCAATGTATTTATAGTTTCCCTAATTTGCATGCCCAGTTTAGAGATTGTAGGCCCCTAATGATAGATATATGTCCAGCAGTGGACTATTCTAGGCTGATGATGTTACGTGTACAGATTAGTGGTGGTTGTTGAAAGAATGAACAGTTTTTTTAATTGTGAGCCAGCACCTGTTAGACAGGTTTACAGTCCGCAACAAGTTTACATGTGAACAACATTTACACCGAGTGTTGCCGAAAGTGTTTCTCTAGCCAGCTAGCCACCCGTCTCATCAAGCATTCCATTCTCTTTACACTTGCTTGTATCGCGATATGCTTGCATGATATCCACAAATATGTTTATATTTCACTGTCTTAGCTCAGCTCAGTGTTCATTGAGGTGTATGTTAACTCAAAGCATACTAAATATTATGTGAAACTAGATAAACTTATTATTGTGATATGTTAAGGGATGATGATTTGTGGATTTATTAAATCTATAAAGCAAACATGTATAACCTACACCTAGGCAGAATGCAAAATGTTTCAGGAAATGGAAGCTTTCAAAAGGAATAAAAGCAAACTTACTGGCTTCTTTTTCTTCTATATTGAAAACAGATGAACCATTCATTTGAGCTTGGTTTGAAATTGTTATAGACAGGAAGGCACAAAAACAAGCCACAACAATGATGCAAACCGCTGAAATGGTTAACTTTAACCATAAACGTAATTCCAATTTCTTGATTGCTGCAAATTTTAAGTTATTTAATTTAATTCAATAGATACCTTCTACCTTATAAACTAGATCCATTCATGATCATGATTGGAACATCTATTAAATGTATGACATAAATTGTGAAAGCCATGTAGCCATGTATCACGTCATCAGAATTCTATTAAATATTTCATAGTTTTTTTTTTTATTGGATAAGTTCTTTGTTCCCGATTAACCTATTATAGGTACAATTCAGCTCTGTATAGTTTAAGTAAATCTAAATCTTACTTCTTTCATTTTGAAGTTTGGGTTCTGAGTTAGGGAATGCACATTTTCCTTCTTCTTCTGTGTGTTTAAACCCTGGATTGTCATGTTCGGGGTTGTGCACAACCTGTTTTATAGTCACAGGCCCATTGAAATATGTGTTGTTTCCGAAATGAATATTCTCTGAGTTGGAGACTGCGACGCTACCGAACACAGGAGCTGTTGGTTTCACCACATTGTGTGGCAACGTAGACAAAGTACTTAGCGCCCTTGAACTTTTCACCACAGTATCCTTATCCTCGTCTTCACTCTCGCTTATCTCTTCGACAAATTGGAATTCACCGAGGTCACCTTTTACTTCAATTCCTAAATCGTTTTCCTCAACACCAGTATTCCTGGCCATTTTATTAGAAATTCGGCATGATCAAACGACTTAAAAATAAGGTTTATGTAGTATTTTAATAGCCATTTTTTTCATATGGTTTAAAAATAACAAATACTTTTCTGTACAGCATCGCGTAGTAAAAACTTCACAATCAAAGAATCCGGAAGGAAACCGACTTGAAAAATTTACTCGATGAAATGAATACTGAATAGCAAAGAATCTTTTTTCTTTTTTTTGCAAGCAAACAAAGATGGATGAAAAATTGAAAAAATCATTATAGGTACAATTATTGTTTAATTTGGGAATTTTGTTGTAGAATGCAGGCAGCCCCACAGTTTCGATGGTCCAGCTTATTTGTTTAGCACTATTTGTTTAGAAGCTAAGCAATGAAAAATCCGGCACGCTGGATGAGATAGGAAGCTATTCGTTCTATCTCTTTTCTTCTCAGGCTATAAGCATAAGTTGTTCTTTCTCTTTTGTGAATGAGATAGCATTTGTACTTGTTCTGTAGGCTTCTCTTTCTACGGTCCATATTACATAATATGTAGTAATTATTATGTGTTGTCTACGGTTAATATTACTATGTAATACAAAATATTAATATGTAATATAAAAGAGAGAGAACAACTTATGCATATAGCCTGAGAAGAAAACATCTGTTTTCTTCTCAGGCTATATGCATAAGTTGGTAAAAATCCGGCACGCTGGATGAGATAGGAAGCCATTCGTTCTATCTAGAACGAATGGCTTCCTATCTCATCCAGCGTGCCGGATTTTTCATTGCTTAGCTCCTGTGATAAACACATAAGGACCATCGAAACTGTGGGGCTGCCTGCATTCTACAACAAAATTCCCCAAAGTGCGCATTCAAATATTTCAATACCCATCATAGTAAAATATGTTTTTATTTATTACAGATTTTCTGTAACTATTGATTTGCGTCTGCTTTGGATGGAAGCCACGGACTCAAAAGATCGCCAAAAATTCTTTGTAGATATGTAGTAAACATTTTAAAGTACCTACCTATATGTTTGGATGAAAATGAATAGGCGAACTTGGCGAACCTTTCTCCTCTCTCATGCTGTTCCAAAGCAGCTAAGTGAATAAAAATATTGCCTCCGTGGCACAGTAGCTGAAGGTCCGCTTGAGACACGGAGAAAGTTTGTCATCCTTTGTCTTTTAGTCCATAAAAAAGATTGGTTTTAAAGTAGGTATGCTTTAAAACCAATCCATTTTTTATGGCATAGAGTGACGTTTACTGTAAACTTATTTGTTTGAAATTACTTTATTATTATTACCTATCTATTTAATTTCAAACTTTATGGTAAAAACTTAAGGAACTTAGGGACAAGGTGAAATTTTAATGTACAGAAACACAAGAGAAAAGCAACGCAGTTCATATGCAAACACGCTGAGTAACTTAGTAAGTACTCCTCAGATAAACTATGCTGGACAATCCACACAGCTTACTAAGCAGAACTTGTGTTATGGGTTCTACAATAACACATACATTACATAGAAATATATATTTGACAATATATAGATAATACCCAAAATCAAAATTCTTACAGATCGTACAAACATTTGTCACATGTTTGTACACCAACTGTGTCCATAACGTAGATGTATTATTATCTAGATGATCAGCATGCGTGTTCCGTCTATCATAGGGCTCTATCTGATGAACCCTAAGCGGTAGACAATTGAAAATTTCAGAGAATGTGTATTTCTTTTGCCGCTATACTAACAAAAAATAAAAATAAAATAAATATCAAAATTAAAGACTTCAGATAATCATCAATATGATTCGATTTTAGTTAGAAGCTAAATTTATCGTAAGCATTTACTATTAAATTGACAACGTGGTTAAATCTGCGTAAATTCATTTAGTATAATAAGTATTTTAAAGAGGTATGTTCTCTATTATATCTATTTTGTGCATTGATTAAGCAAAATTTGATTTATTGTTTGACAAAATGACATCGATGAAAAAGTTTAGTCAAGACGAACTTATGAACGTTGATGAGGTTATTCAAAAATGGTCATAAGGCGTATCCATTAGAAGTGCCTGGCTGTTTTGCCAGTCTTCTCTGGAAGGAAGTTCCACTGTGTAGTGTTTTTCAAACACATGTCGTGGGAGCCTGACATCAGTTGTCATGGCCAAAATTGGTGATTCCAGATTAGTCTTGCAGAGATCTCAATTTCTGGGAGAGCCAGTTCCTACCGCCATGAGTACAGGCCCTATACATGCTGGTCTTTGCCTCCTTAAGTATGTACAAACAAATGGAGCGGAGGCAGACCCAGCAATGCATTTAGTGCCAGTCCAGGGGAGGTGGACATGGCTCCCGTGGCCATAAGGCATGCAGTCCTTTGTAGGCTGTTTAGTTTGTTGATTGCGGTTGACTGAAAGGCCTTGTCGTACCATACCATGGAGGCGTAAGTGAGTATCGGCCTCACAATGGCAGTGTACAAGGCAATACAGGAGTTGACGCCCCAGTTATTGCCCATTAGCCTGCCGCTAGCTCCTAGAGCCATCTTAGCTTTTTTCAAGACGTTGGCTAGGTGATCCCTGCATTCGTTCTGAGGTTTAACCAATCACGAAGAATGTCCTTTTGTAACTTTGAAAGTGATTCGTGTTTTAAATCATACGTCATTTTAGATGGAAGTACCTTTTAGTTTGGAATTTTTTCTAAATTATGCTTCCTGATATTACTTAGTCTTATACGTAGCCATTACGCTACCCATGCGTAAATCAGCTTTATACAGCCCCGGAAACTACAACCATTTGTGAAAAAATACCAAACTGCGTAGTACAACCGGCAAAATCCATGGTCGTAAATTCCCGGGCTATTCATTGCTAGGCTGTAAGCGGTAAGATATCCGGAGCCGATAAATTTCACAGTTCTTTTGATATTTATCGAGTGATGGCGAGAATTGTCTTCATGGAAGGCAATTCTCGCCATTATATCACTCGATAACTATGGCAAGGACTGCCAAATTTGACAGTTCTTCTATATAAAAACTGTCAAATTTGACAGTTCTTTTAGCGAGTGATAAATTGTCGATAAATTGGCGCGCTTCTTAGTTGTCACTCCCTGGGACAACTACATTAAACGATTGCTCAATGAAACAAGATCTGTCAAGGGCGAGTGTAACTCGCGCGCCAAGGGTTTCGAACTACCAGTTAGAGACTTCGCTATTCAGAAGTGTTAACATGGAGTTCGGCGTTGATATATATATATAAGTGTGCGATCATACAAATACAACAAGCGAAAGTTGTAAATACTATAATTTACAACATTCATCCCGACTGCTTTAAGTCAGACGGGGACTTAAAGCAGTCGGTGAAGGAGCGCTTCTTTTGTTGCCGTAAAAAGTAGGTACTAAATAGCCTTTTGTCAGGTGGCAACAAGGTACGTGCCTTCAATGGCTGGTTTATGTAATGCCACTGCTCACTTATACTTTTGGCATACTAAGATGGGCTCAGACTAAACTAGACGCCTTGGACTGTAAGGTTCATCAACTTTTAACCACACATCGCATGCGACACCCCCGAGCATCGGTAATGAGATTGTATAGCCCGTGGAAATGTGTTAATCGTGGCTTTTTAAACGCCAAGACCCTACACAACCGTGAGGTTGTGATTGCATATCTTAGAAATCATTTCCATCAAGCTGAATGCCAGATGCATCGCGATGGGGTTGCAGTTGATTGGAACCTCCTTTCTCCTTAGCTAACGAGAACTGGCGCAAACCTACGGTGATAAGCATTTAGGACAGGAAGGCTATATGGCAGAGCAAAGAGCTGCATGGGAGATTCTACATGGTCCAGTTTACTGTGGAGCCAGTTTACTGAGCTCTCCTAAGCTCAGTAAAACTGACCCTTCGTCATATACTTTCGGGTATTTTAAGTAAAAAATTTTAAAAAGTGGTTTACTTACAGACTTCTCTATATTTTTCCCGTAAAATATAGTTCCATATCTACAAACGCTACATACATTTCAGATGGATCGCTCAGCAAACTTCGGAGATAGGGGGGGGGGGGGGGGATGGGAAATTTTTCGACTTTTTTTTATTATTTCAAAGTATTAAACCTACAGAAATTGTAATGGGTAATTTTCTAACAATTTCAAAATATTTCAATAAGTATGAAACCTAGACAAATTTCAAAAACTGTATTGAAATGTACAAACTGATACAGTACAAATTGTTATGTCGAAATTTTAACAGAGACCTTCAAGGTCAAATGGGTAATCAAATTAAAGGTATCAGTTCGTAAATTTCAAAAATATTTCTGAAATATCAGTAAGTTTCATACATTATTAAATATTTTGATAAAGTCAAAAAAATACTCATTCTCCCCTCCCTATCTTCGAAGTTTTCAGAGGGGTCCAACTGAAATGTATGTAGCATTTGTGGATATGTATTTACATACATTTTACAGGAAAAATATAGACAAGTCTGTAAGTAGAACGCTTTTTTGAAGTATTGTCAAAAAGGGGAGGGAATAGTTTTCAAAAGGGAGGGTTACCTCACCTAGTGGGGTATCAAATGAAAGGTATTGGTTTGCACATCTCAAAACGGTTTTTGAAAATTTCTGTAGGTTTCATACTTATTGAAATATATTGAAAAATCTCGAAATTTTTACCATTATCTATACTTCGAAGTTTGAAAACCGATTCCGTAAATTTTTAGGTATTCATTAAATAGCAAAGTCTCTAACCGGTACCTATAGTACATATTGGTATACTTGACAAACGTTCGAAAGCCTCGGCACGCGAGTCACACTCGCACTTGACGGATCTTGTTTTTTATATTAGTAAGGCGTAGTTTAAATTCCACTATTATTTGATGCAATATCGATTCGGTCAGGGAGTCTCCTTTAGACTAGATTTTTTTCTCGATGGTATTTCTAATTTTGTAACTTTTCTGTCAAAAGCTTTCTTTTGTTTTACAGGAAGAACTTGGCTGTAATAACAGTATTGCCTATCATTGCCCTATTGCTATATTTTTTGTTTTTTTTTTTTGTTACGTACGGTCAAGGAAATAACGTGTGATAATGGCTTCATTGTGCAAACGCGTGCAACCTGCTGCCGTTTGCCCATGGCAAATAAAAACTTGGATTCGTTGGTACGAGATACCAGATCACGTCAAGCCCGTTGCCACAGACGCAAATCCCAGCTTCTACAGGATGGTGGAATATTTTTATCATTTTGCCGTAAAACTTGTGGAACCTTCACTGGTCGAGTATCTAAAGAAACATACACATTATAGTGATAAGAAAAGAACGAACAGGGTTATTGGAATATTGAAGGTACGACAGCAGCGTGTGTTTAATAAAAGGTTCAGTGTAATACTTTTTTTGGTTAGCGCGTAGCGTACCGTTAGAACCTTTACCTAGTACACATTAGGCGTTTTGAAGCGCGCGTAGGTAAAGCGCGTTGTAAAAACCGTCTGGTCCGATACATCCGTACACACGTCTTGATGCGCTCTTGTAAAGAAGTAGGTACCCGTTTGGATTTATTGGACCAGAAGGCTTTTAAAACGCGCGCAGGCACGAGCTACGAGGGGTGCACGAGTACACTAGCCAAATTCGATGTAGAATGTTTGTACACAAACCGCCCATACTTAACATAAAAATCCCCTTTGTTGCCGGCGGCAACATAGTGAATTTTACTATTAATGATTATTTTTTATTAATTACGTATATAAAAACGCGGCAACTTGCCGCGTTTTTATATACGTAATTTACAATACTTAACCATTTGAGCTCCATTCTTTAATAAATACTTTTGTTTACCATTCTTTTTGGTATTGCGACCGACATATTTTATTGTGGTCATCAAGCTACATTGCTGAGATTCTTAAAAAAAAATCATATTTCAGCAACATTGACACTTAGGACAATAATTTTTCTAGATAAATGTAGCCCATGAACCCCAAATGTCCAAAAAATTATGTCGATCGCAATACTGAAACTCGACGCCAAGCAAGTGAGCTTTAGTTATTTGTGTCGTGGTTTGTTTACATAAGGTTAAGGATATAAGGTTTTTATTATGTTATTTTTTAAGTGCAAAAAAGTGTTCATTCATTCATTTACAAACCTTCTACATCGAGTTTGGCTAATGTATAGGTTCTTGCCTCTGTGCAAGTCGTTCCGTGGTCCATAAATTACCTACATATCTAAATGATTTTTAATTACTTCGTCGTTCCAGGTGATGGGGTCTTGCAACTCTTCTCTTCAATTTGAGTTTCCTTTATTGAAGAACAATGGCGAGTATGAGATTATAAGCGGGTACCGTTCTCAACACAGCGTTCACCGCTTGCCCTGCAAAGGAGGTTAATTTTAAATTATTTGACGCAACAACTGTATGTCTAGGACACAAAAGTAGGTACCTATACCTAAAACCTACCAAAACCTCTATCTGTTTTGACATTTGAAAGCTCTTTGAACGACCTTCATAATTTGCTATTGTATGGATACAATCATTGAAACGGCTTTCATTCAAGACCATGCAAAAGGCTTTCAAATGTCAATTTTAAGGTAGGTTATTTTTGCGTAATTGGTCGTCGTTTAGCATAATACACACACATGTATACATCCAGCACCGCTACCGCACAGTACAAGAAAGCAATCAAGTAAGGGCTTATACTCATAATCTTTAGATAACATCTCTTGCTTTTTTTTAATCACATACTTTATGGACAAAGAAAATTACAATCAAATAATAAAAACAAATTAGAACTAGTATTTACAATTGAAACAATTAAGCTAACTGCAGACTGTTGCTACTTATTCAAATTGTATAAAAAATTTTAATTCAGAATGCTCTATTTACTAAATTTGATATTGATACTCAATGGTCGGCGCTGAAAAATAGGAAAAACTAGGTACATGATCTGCACCAGGGGAGGTTAGCTTTCTCACTGATGGCAGCGCTAACTTTTATGTGTACCTTGAAAACTTGGCTTGTGAAGACCATTGTTCTAGGCGGACAGCGCCATCTATAAATAACAGGTTCTGAATGGAAGGGGGATGGACACTAATGGACAGCGTGCAACCTTCATAGAAAAAAAAATAGTCTGTTCATGGTTTGGAATAGGTTTATAGCATTTTGTACCCTACAAGGTTCTGACATTCGACCACTTTTTAAAATTACAAAATATTATATTGCTATCCTGGTGAAAAGTTGTATGTTTAACTCTAGAGCAAATATTTTTCGTTTCGTGCCTTTTAAATCCCTCGCTACCTCAGCAGTCAACTTTAGAGCCACTCGCTACGCTCGTGACTCTATTCTAGACTGCTTCGCTAGCTCGGGATTTAATATCGTTCAAGAAAAAATAGCTTGGTGAACAAATAACTAGGTACCTACCTATAGTATCGTTTACCACTTTTTCGTTTATATGGTAAAGTTATTTAAATTGTACCATATTAATAATAAACCTCGTATACTCATGAACATGCAATTACTTACCATCGTTAGTAAACTGCGACTGGAGAGTACAGGTACAGGAGAGTTCTGTTTTAGGTATCAGATTCTCGGATGAAGTGAATTTGGACGAGGTAAAAGCTCTGGCATCATTGATGACCTATAAATGTGCGTGTTCCAACGTACCTTTTGGAGGATCTAAAGGAGGTAAGCTGACATAGATCGCTTTTGCTTAACTAATTAAGTACTATACTCCAGCTAAACTTGATGTGAAAATTTTGTAAGCAAACCACCCATCCATATCCATAGATTCACTTCATTGCCGTGCAATCTACGCTACTTAAATTCCTCGTCGATTTAAGGTCTTTCCTTCAATAAATAATGCTACCAATTATGTCTGAAACTCAACGCAAAGACGCGAATGGGAACTACCTAACGCGAAACTGGTAGGAAGTTCCCATTTGTTCTATGGAACGTGACATCATCGAACAAAAACCTGGGAAAATAGAAGCTGAATTGAATAGAATATAGTACATTGTTCACCGAGGTGAGAAAGTGACTGATTTCTATCGAGTGTGTCATTTGAGGTGTCGCACTTTCTCCTGAGTGATACGTAGTGATTTATACTACACGAGGAAAACAAAACATTCTCCGACAAAGATCTTGCACTCTTCTCGTTTTTCCAATACACGAAATCCTCATAAGTCTTGTTGTATTTATTTCTGGATTTTTCGGGTAATAGGTTATCAATCACTGCTTGAGCAGTTTCTTTTATTACTTACGGTGTCATAAACTCTTCACTATCACTCGATAACATTCTATAGAATTAATAAAATTACCTAACTCAAATATAAATTTCGAA
Organism: Eupithecia inturbata; assembly: GCA_963662085.1. Taxonomy (NCBI): domain Eukaryota; kingdom Metazoa; phylum Arthropoda; class Insecta; order Lepidoptera; family Geometridae; genus Eupithecia; species Eupithecia inturbata. The sequence continues at coordinate 12,894,090 of OY759176.1, forward strand.
GAAATTCCCGCTAACGCCTCAGGCACTTGGTTCTTTTTTTTAAATTACTGTTCCGAGAACGGTAGAGGTCGATATCATATAGCGGACTCTTGAGTAAAAACTTTTTGTAGTTTAACCTACAAGGTGCCACGTTATTGGTGTACTAAGCCGAAAGGTGGTTGTTGTGCACCCTATACCCAACTGACCCGCATGATTGATTTTCAGAAATACGGTTTTTTAAGTTTTCATGTTAAAAAAAAACCTTTACTAATAGGCTTAGCAAATTCACAACCCTATCACTAACGCAAACACACGTAAGGCCGGCCGTTTTGCAAGAAAAGTGAAAAATTTGAAAGCATGAGAATGGTCAAGAATCTTACGGTGCCCGCCCGCCGGGGCGTGACAGTCAATTACAATCGACGGGCGGTGACAAATGAAGGTCAAGAGTCTTACGCCTCACGCCCGCCGGGGCGTGACAGCTAATGATGGCTAAGTATGGGCGGTGACAATTGAAAGCTCAAGAACCTTACTGATGACTAGCTGATGTAGCGTTTTCACTAACATAAAAATAGGCTAGGATCTTTTTCAGTAAAAAACCTTGAATCCAGGAAAGTGCTACAACAAATCAAAACGTGGGAGGGAAGTGGATCACCCCTTTCCGCTTAGTACACCAATAACGTGGCACCTTGCATAATAAAAATAACCATAGCTAAAGGCAGAAATTTCAGAAATTTAAAAAAATATAACACGTTAGAAATTTTTCTATATCTAATATTTCCATAGGTACATTTATATCTCCTGGCAAACGCCAAAAGATAATAATGTATAATAATGTAATGAAATTCTATAGAGGTTTTCGAAAAACAGTAGAATGGCATAAGGTTTAAAGTTATTGTATGTATTTTTGCAGGCGTGTGCATAAACCCAAAAAAATATAAAGTGTCGGAGTTGCAAAGAATTACGAGACGATACACTCTGGAACTCGCTAAAAAGAATTATATTGGTATGTAATTTTTTTTTGATCCTGTTTTTGTGTGTTTTTAGGTTATAATCAGAGCGCCCTACCCTTCCTACTGATACGTGGAAACTCACATTAGGGCAGGTCCATCAGTCCAAAGTCGCTCAACGAGTTATGGAAAGAGCTCTGCTTGGAGTTTGTTTAAAGAGCAGGATTCTGATTCGAATATATCTGACAGAGAGAGAACTAAAGAGAACTAAATTAAAACTAACATTGCTCACAGAAAGTAAGCTGAAGTGGTGGGTTGGCCAATCGCTAGAGTACCAAACGTGTTCCGTGTGTCACGTTTGTATTGAATGGAGACCGCGGCTCCGCAAAGGTAGTGTAGGCCGCCCTCCAGCCAAGTGCGATGACAATGACGACTTGCGAAACACTGCAGACTTTAGGGGAGGCCTATGTCCAGCCGTGGACATACGCCTATGGGCTGATGATGATGATGATGATGTGGTTTTAAGTAACTTTGAATTCACAGCACACAGGCCAAAACGAATCAACGATAATTAGCAGGAAGCTGCCGTGTGGTGCCGGCTTGTGGCAGTGGGCCGGTCATATCACGCGAAGAACCGACAACCGCTGGGGTAAACGTGTTCTCGAGTAGAGACCGCGACTCAGCAAACGTAGTGTTGGCCGACCTCCGGCCAGGTGGGATGACGATTTGCGAAAGACTGCAGGCAGATGCTGGATGCGGCAAGCTGAAGACAGGGCGCTATGGCGCTCATTAGGGGAGACCTAGTATGTCCAGCTGTGGACTAAGATAGGTTGATGATGATGATAGCAGGAAGTAGCTAATTAATTAACCTAGTATTGTTCCAGGTGCGGGTATTGATGTGCCGGCGCCCGACGTCAACACTTCGGGTCGAGAGATGTCGTGGATTGTCGACACTTACATGAAAACTCTTGGTAGGGTAATGTCGGCTATTAACGGTCACCTAAGCAAAATAACACACTTATTGCTGAAAATTCACTTTTATGAAACTTAATTTTTATTGAAACATTATGAAGAAAACATAAGTTCAACTATTATTCTAACATAGCTAGAAACAATGAGATCAATTTTATATAAAACATAGCACAATAGTCATTTAAAAAAGTAACTCTGACCGGCATTGCCCAACATAGCGGGCAATACTAACTGTACTAACTGTATTGTATAAGATTTGACTTAATAAGTTTTTATTTGTAATTTTTGTGTGAGTTCCTGATTCTTGGACATAATCATGACATGAATTTAATTTGGACTATATTTAATTACAATTGTAATTTTGTTTATTTTACTATTAAATTACCTTTTTACACCTGCAGGACACGGAGATATCAACGGGGCGGCATGCGTAACGGGCAAGCCTATTAATGGCGGGGGTATTCACGGCCGCGTGGAAGCCACTGGGCGCGGCGTTTTCTTAACCATTGAATATTTCATTCACGACGCGCCATCCATGAAATTAATCAATACACCAACTGGATTCAAGGTATCTACTTATTTACAATCGTATCGGTTATTTTTATACGTATTATTTTAATTAGTATACATTAATGTAAAAGTATGTCAAGTCTTGCGTCGCAGCGTATCCGAACGACCGGCATAGGAACTGTCCGGTGTTTCCGAACGTATTTTTAATGTATACATTCATTAAGGTGACAAGCCCTTTACAACCCGAATCGCCTTCCGCTTCCTATTAATATTGCCTCCCTCCTTTTGCTCCTTAGACCCCTCTATATATCATTGCTTAGCATCCTTTATTTCTACAAATAATAAAAATAGATAGTGTATATAGTATATTATTGATAATTCCCTTAGTATAATTTTCCTATCCTAACTCGTCTGATTCATAACCTGTATCGTTTCGTAGGTTGTTAAATAAGCTGTAAAAGTTTCCCAAATATTTAAACTAAAAAAAAAATATTATACATTTAATATAATGAAATATGGTAAATGCTAAAACTAGCGAGTCCAAAAAATAAATAAAAAAACCCGAATCGCCTCGTCATTACATTTGTGTAATAATATTTTCTAAACTCTTGTAATCTTTAATTTTGGCACCACCCGACAAGTAGCCGAACCACTCGTCTTGCAATATCATCCCGAAAACAACCAAGTCAGCCATTTTCTTACCTTCGACTATGAAGTTGGCAAATGATTTAAGTAGTTGTAACATCAAGTAATTTGCCAATTTTTTTCTTGGCAACGTAAATGTTCATTAGGGCCAGCGATGATGATTATGAACTTTCTTACACATTTGTCCAGGGTAAAACGGCAATCATTCAAGGATACGGCAACGTTGGCGCCTACGCCGCTATTTACCTTCAAAGGAGTGGAGTCAAAGTCATCGGAGTTCTGGAATATGATTGCAACCTTGTCAACAAGGACGGCGTGGACACTATGGTTTATTATAATTGTTTAGTAGATAGGTCAACTAATGGACCTACCCAGCTACTCATCAGCTGACGTACCTACAGCCAGTTTAGTAGTATTTGAAACAAAAATGATTTTATATATATATTTTGATATATATTATATAAAATCATTTTTGTTTCAAATTGTTAGATTTTACCTTAATTATCTTTTCTATCTACTCTGTCCATGGCCAATTTTGGGTATCTATATCTACATAAAGGCCTATCTTTTGCAGTATTCTATCATGAACTAAAAAAAAATTCCGGTTTGTAACGTTGATTACGAAAATATTAATATTTTTTTGACTATTTAATTTGGTACTGCATTACTACATTTAAAATTAACTTAACCTAGTTTATTTACAGGCTTTACATAAGTATAAGATGGGCAACAGAGGTAGTGCTAAGGGCTTTTCAGGAGCTCAGCCAGCTTCCAAAGATATTATGTACGAACAATGCGATATCCTTGTCGTGGCTGCAATGGAAAAGAGTGTTACATTGGAGAATGCTTCAAAAATCAACGCCAAGGTGAACATCTACGTTACTACATAATTATTATTATTTTAAAACAAATTCCTCCGCCGCGCGCCGCGTCTTTATCTCTAATAGAACGCGAAAACTTAACAAAAAATACCAAACGAATTTTTATACGGTTTTCACAAGTTATCACCAGACCCCGTTATCTACGTAGAAGTTTAGTGGCAGACGGTCGTTAGTGATGTGAAATGTGTTCCATATAATATTCCATCCTTTGTTAACGGTGTCCTATGGAATAATAAATTTAATTACATATCTTGCAATATTTATTCATGTCGTTTTTTGCATAAACTAGCTTTTGCTAGCGGCATCGCTCGAGTTTTCTCGTATAAAAAGTAGCCTATGTTATTCTGTATTGAAACTTTTTTCAACAAATTTTAATGATCTATTTTGAATGTCATGTATTAAATAAATAAAAAAATAAGTTTTGTTTCCTTTCCTTCTTGAATAAATGATTTAGAAAACATTGTCATTTCACTAGCAACTGTCTGCCACCAATCTGCTACGTAGATAACGGGGTCTGGTTATTACCAATGGACAAAGCTTAAGAGGGCACCATGCAGCCATTTATGCGAATAAGATTTCGCGTTCATAGGAGCGGGGAAAGAGCATACATTTTTGAAAGGGCGTAAGCGTAAATATTCATATTTTTGTTTATTACAAGAAAACTAGAAACTGGCTGGAACCAAATAATTAGTTTTAAAATAACCTACGAATCAAAACAAAATCCATTTCAATAGACCGCAGGGTTGCTGAGATTTCAACCAAATTATGTGCGAAACAGTCCACCTTCATGATTTTTTATAATATTTTTTTTCTCAATCGTGTTTTCACTTATGGAATCAAAGAAATAATGTAGAATTTTATGTAGTTATTACGACGGGGATCCCGTGAGTAGGTACTGAGATGTAGATCTAGTTTGACAACCAAACCTGTTAGGCTCGCCTCGTAAGGGTTGTTGTGTATAATTTATCGAGATTTTGTGTGAATGGTATAAAATATGACGATGATAGTGGAAGATGTGAAGGATGAAAAAATTTAGATTTTATTTATTTGTAAAGATGTAAGCAGCCTTGATATTAGGTAAATGTCTATAAATATGAGATAGCTATTCTGTCATTTTAGATTATCGCAGAGGGTGCTAATGGACCAACGACGCCTGCGGCAGATAAAGTGCTGCGGGACAAAGGCATTTTAGTGCTACCAGACCTGCTAGCTAACGCAGGTGGAGTCACAGTCTCCTATTTCGAGTACCTGAAGAATTTGAACCACGTGTCCTTCGGGAAACTCAGCATAAAGTTCTGGCGTGACTCTAATACTGCTCTCTTGGGTAAAGAATTAACTTTTCGCCTATGTACCTACCTATCTATTGTCGATTATTATTGTCGACCTACCCATATAAAGGGTGTTCGGCAGACCGTGTGCCATAGTGATATCTGGGGTAGGTGAAACTAAGTGCAGTAGCTTGGTGGGTTTTTTTAACCCTCAAAGCCGAGGGGCTAGAGATTTTTTTAAAGATTTTGTCGTTTTCTGAAGTTTTAACTTTTTAGTGCTACAACTAATAATAATCTAATAGTTTGCACATAATATTTAAAATTTCTAAAAATATCTAAAACGAAAAAAAATCTTTAAAATTGCCGAGAGGCTTTTTAGGGTCACAGATTGTATAATACTATACTAATTATGGTTAAAAAATCCTCGGGAAGCTATTGCATTTAGTTCCACATACCCCAGTTATCATATGGCACACGGTCTACCGAACACTCTGTTTAGTTTAAGCACAAGCTACATACCTGCCTACCTACCCAAGGTATTTGGTAGCTGTCTGCATCATGACCCTAGCAGACCTTAGTTTGACCACCACGTTTAGAATGAATATACCTACATTGAAAAATACAGCATACTTTGTGGGATTACAACCACAAACAAACAAGATCCGTCAAGTGCGAGTGTGACTCGCGCGCCGAGGGTTTCGAAAGGTTGTCAAGTATACCAATATGTACTAATGGTACCTACATTTCAGATGTATCGGTTTGCAAACTTCGTAGTAGGTATATTATCCCATCCCCCAATTTGACCATTTTTCAAAAAGTGTTCGACTTACAGACTTCTCTATATTTTTCCTGTAAAATATAGATCCATATCAACAAACGCTACATACATTTCAGATGGATCGCTCTGCAAACTTCGGAGATAGAGGGCTATTTCAAAATATTTAAAAAGTATGATATCTACAGAAATTTAAAAAAACTGCTTTGAAATATACAAACTGATACCTTTCATTTGATAACCCACTTGACGTTGTAGGTCTCTTTGTAAAATTTCGTCATCACAATTTGTACTGAAAAGTTACATTTTCATTTTTCATTTACTAGCTGCAGCCCGCGGCTTCGCACGCTTTTTTCCGGAATAAAAGGTACCTATGTCTGGCCCCGGGATACCATCTACCTCGCTGCCAAAAATTTCACCGAGATCCGTTCAGCCATTCTTGAGTTATAAATAGTGTAACTAACACGACTTTCTTTTATATATATAGACAAGCTGTAGCCCGCGGGTTCGCACGCTTTTTTCCGGAATAAAAGGCAGCCTATGTCCGGCCCCGGGATACCATCTACCTCGCTGCCAAATATCACCGAGATCCGTTCAGCCGTTCTTGAGTTATAAATAGTGTAACTAACACGACTTTCTTTTATATATATAGATTTTTATTTATTTTTCTTTTAATCTGAACAGGCGCACAAAATGTATTATTATTTTAAATTTTACGTTAATTGCTGCTGTAGTTGCTGAGATAAAAAGGACAGAAAAAGCGATGCCATAAGGGTTTCGAAACCAATCTCCGATCTTCGAAATCCTAAAAAAATGGCGATTTAAAGGCGAGATTTTGGGTGGTTTTAAAAATAATCTAAAAAGATTATATCTCAGCAACTAGGACTTAACTTCGGACATTCAGTCTACCGGAGATATGTAGCAATGTATGTAGGTAGTGGAAAAAATCATATCAGTCGCAATACCAAACATGCACCCTGTTAAATTATCCCTATATTAATAAAGAATACAAATAAAAATAATTAGCTTTTTTGAAGTCACATGCCTATTGTTTTTTCGGGATAAAAAAGCCTGTGTCCATCCCTGTTAGGTACTGTTTCCTCTCGTTGCCAGATTTCAATAACCTGCGATCAGCAGTCTACGCGTGAAAAAATAAGTGGGACAGAATTACTGGCGCATTTCAATATGTATGGATTAATGTGTGAAATACCTTGCAGATTCCGTGGAGCAATCATTGAAGAAAGTGGGTTGCGAAGCTAAAATTTCACCGAACGATATGTTCAGAACCATGATGTCTGGTGCCAGCGAGCTTCACATTGTCAGCTCCGGTCTCGAGTACTCCATGATGAACGCTTGCGAGGTAGTTCATTATTATCAATTCTACGGCCGGCCGGCCGCGGCATAAGAATCCACTAAATCAGCTCGTGGATATCGTAAGGGAACCGACCTGGATGCAATTCTTGACAATATATCACTCGATAAATATGGCAAGAACTGTCAAGTCTGACAGTTCTTCTATATAAAATCTGTCAAATCTGATTAAATCTATCGAGCGATTTAATGGCGAGAATTGCCTTCCCGAAGGGCAGCAACTTCGGTGTTGTTTCTCTTTCCGCACTTTCACTGCGATCACCAATCCCCCAAAGTAGGTTGGCCATGTTCAGCAGTGGACGTATGCGTGCTCATGTCACTAACATAACATATTTCATTTCATACCTACATTTGATGTGAAGCACACACATAAAGGATTGTACCATAGGGATTGTAGGTACGCAGAAAGCACAGACAGACAGTGATTCCTATTAAGTACAACAAACTAAAAATTATAATGTATTTTTATAAGTTGTTTGACATCATCAGCTTTAATACTGATGCGATAACAATTTGTTTGTTGTAGAACGTTAAGCAAGCTGCTGAAAAGCACAAATTGGGTCTGGATTTGCGATCAGCGGCCTACATCACCGCCATCGAGAAAATTTTCACGACTTATGACGAGCATGGACTCGCTATGTAACGACGGGGCGGCGTGCATCACGGCACCTGTTTCAAGTGTGCGTGAAACTCCTAGGTAAATGTGGTAGTAGGTACCACCTTCCCTTTCCTAATTAAGGTTGGCATGGTTCGTAATAATTGGGAAGGGAATACCTGTGTACCAAACCGTACATCATCATCAGCCTATAAGAGTATTAGTCAACTGCTGGACATACGAGTAGACCTCCTCTCACGAGCGGCACAGCGCCCTGTCTTCAGCTTGCCGCATCCAGCATCTGCCTGCAGTCTTTCGCAGGTCGTCATTCCACCTGGCTGAAGGGCGTCCTACACTACGTTTGCCGAGACGTGCTTAAGTGCAGTTAAGAACACGTTTACCCCAGTGGTTCTTCGCGAGATATGGCTGGTCCACTGCCACTTGCTAATTCTTTGAGCTTTATCGTCGGTAACTTGGGTTCTCTGTCGGATGTATTCGTTACGAATCCTATCCCTCAGAGAAACTCCGAGCATAGCTCTTTCCATACCTCGCTGAGCGACTTTGAACAGCTTGAAAACTTTAGTTTTCAAGCATTGCGGTATGGATAACGAGAAAAGACAAACCGAACACCTGGGTTAAATCTGTTCAAAAAAATCATAACGCTTCTGTGACCGCGACGCGCCGAGTCGACTTAGCCTCGACTTGCCAGTGAGCGACGCGAAGTGAGTACCTATCACAAAATGTCCGAAATTATGTGGTCCGAAAATAACTCAAACGGCTGATGATCCAATTTATATTTATGAATTAAATTAACGAGTTAACGTCATTACATTGTACTGTAGTGGGGAATCTGTTTTCTACATCGTGGCCATCAGCTGTTTAGACGTAAATTTTTTTGAATGTGTTGGCTTGTGATAATCTCAAAGGTCTTTCCTTAACATAAAAATTGAACAATCTTCCTCGTGTCTCATTGCATCATGCATGCAGAAGCACTAAACGAGTGGTGTAACTGGTGGGTAGTTTGTTTGTCTTGCTTTCTGTTATTTCATTGCATAGCAATTTATAAAGGCAGGATGTGGCTTCGTTACTTTTTTATTCAATGTTACTATTATTATTTATTATAAGCCCGCACTGTCCCACACCTGAACAAAGGCCCGGAACTTTAGTTTATTCATATGTCACATATAAAGCTATTTAAAAAAAATATCTTATATACTCACCCTCTTATTCATAAACCTCTCTTTACACAATAACTAAAAGAAGTTTTTCTTCTATTAACTATGTACTCAGCTATATTTTTATGAATAAGAGAGTTTGTAATTAGATGTTATACAGGGTGTCCCAAAATGAGTGGATAACCTTGAAGGTAAGGCCACTCAGACACAAACAAATAAAAGAAAAAGTGGGAGTTTTTTTGTAAATTGTAAAAATGTTGTACCCCTATTCAGATTTTCTGGCACCATGTCCATAATTTAATCAGTTTTTGTATAAAAGCTAGTATTGCTTATAAAAACGCTTGCAAATGTTTTGATAACTACGTCCAATAATTTGCTAGACATCTTCAAAGACAAAACTATAAATTGGTAAAAAAAAATTTGCAAAATTTGAGCGTCTCCGGTGTAAAAAATAAATGAAAACCTCAGTGGCCAAGTACTTTTACATAATATCCATTTCAAGAGGATTTTATAAAGCTATTAATTAATCTTTGATATTTTATACCACAAATTACTGAGATTATGGCCATGAATGTATCGAAAGTGCTGTTTTTCCTAAAACAAATATAACAAACACATCAATAAACTTATGGTCATTATGGACATGGTGTTTACAAAATGTTACATAACTCCCAAACGCTTATTTATCTTTCCCATTTTTTTTTTATTTTTGCTTTTGTGTCTGATTGGCCTTGCCAACCCCCTCCCCCTTCCTTCCCCGCACAAGCGCTTTCACGATAGACTCCTTATGGGATAGGGGATATCCTAAGATAAGACTCCTTATGGGAAATTTATGGGATACCCTGTAAAAGTTCATTGTATATCATACGTATTATTACCCTATAGATTACTTTTATGGCTTTGAATAAAATTAAATGTAACAAAAGACTTTTATTTGACAGATCTAACGCCGGTTCCTTCAAGCGTGAGAACACCAGGTTCCCCCAGCATAATCCGCTGGGGATCCTGGTGAACTCATCACTCACACATAAAGCATAAGTCTTCTAATGTCCTAGATGCTATGTTGAATCCCGAGAGAGAGAAGGATTTAAGAACGCATAGAACGAAAACAGTTACCTATAGCCACGAGGAGAAACACTCTTTTACTTCATATGGTAAATTAATGAGAATTAAGCGTCTGATTTAACACCACGACAAGTATTTCTGCCTGTTTGTCTGGTCCACATATCCCTACTAAGAATAGTAGGGACCAGTAGTCATTGTGAAGATAACAGCGCTTACTTTAATTAATAAACTTTGGTAATTACAACATGAAATGGCTAGGTAGATGTAGCACGGTAGGCAATACCTAATCTGTATTACATTCAGCACCCGTATCATTACACGCCAGTTTAAGGTAATTTTTAGTTTATTTATGTACCTACTTGATATTACATTAAATAAATTATTATTATAACGACGAGCTTAGATGTTTTTTGTAATCATTATTTATTATGGAGTTTTGTCACACAGCGACTATGTCACGCCCGTAAGAGATTCTTGGTAAACAATGATTATTTATGATAAAATTTTAGGTTCATTGTTTTTGAAAAGCTATTCAAGCAGAATCTTCAATTTCAACTCAATTTTAAGTTTTGCTTTTGATGCCCGAAATCTTTTCCTAATATCCGATTTTACATTGTAAAAGTATTTTCTAAAATAAATAATTTAAGGATACTAAGCACTTAATTTCATTTATTTAATACCTACTCATAAATTTGCAAAAAATTCTCTGCGAAATTCGCTTTATCCTTTCGTTGGCACTTTCACCATTTTTAATCAAAATTACTCGTTGACCTGAAAATCCTACCGATATGTCCAGCGAATCAAACTTTTTGAATAAAAATTTAGTACCGTTGGAAAGGTGACAAACCAGAATATTAATTAAGAGTTAATATTTTTTCGTTGCTGCGTGACGATGGTAAGAGCCCTGACGGCAGACACTAGTCCCATGGGAGTTGGGGAGGCCCCTTGTGTGGGACGCTACATGCGTCGACACACTTGCGCCTTCCCATCTTCCGAGGACATCCGTAAGGGCTGGTGGGTGGCAGATTTGGCCGAGGATCTCAAGAGACGCAAATATGCAGGTCCCGACAGAGCCTAGACATTTGTTTCCTTTGGGGTCGAGACCCTAGGTCCGTGGGGTATCGAGGCACTCCGGGTTTTTAAAAAGATATCTGAGCGTCTGGTCGACGCGACGCGTGACCCGAGAGCTGGCGGATCTCTGGCCTGCGCCAGAGATCCGCCAGCTCTCGGGTCACGCGTGGCTGCCCACGCGTTGGGGACGCTTTCCGACTGGTATTTATATGGATGAGTTGAGCTACCTGTAGATTGTTTGCAACAGTCTGCAGTTAGCTTAATTGTTTCAATTGTTAATATTAGTTCTAATTTGTTTTTATTATTGAATTGTAATTTTCTTTGTCAATAAAGAACTTAGAGTAGAATAAATTATTCAAACACCGTAGTTTTTTTATTATTTTAGGATAAATTTGATCGTAAAGACTTTTTTTTTCTAATTTTTTTTCAAAGCGTACCTAATGTTTTATTTTTTAATCCTAGTTTAAGGGAAGTTCCGACCTATTTTAATCACAAATGTTTACGACTACATACCAAACAATAATAAAAAAATATTGAATTAATGAAAAAAAAAAGTTATGGATGCTTGAAGGTCAAATCTCAATAAAGTATAAAAATTGACATATCACCAAAATTATAAAACCTTAGTTTAGGATAGTAAGGTCCAATTACGAATTTGCTATTTGCGAATTCGCTATGGCGGGTTGAGATCCAGTCACTTTGTATAATAGTTATCATCATATCGAAAATGTCTTAACTGCTTCCCCCTTGTGTCTATAGTACCATTGATTTGTACCATCAATGGTACAAGTGATACTACTAGGTATGTGTCCTTAGTACCGTTGAAAAAGATACTAGTTTATTTACTTGTGAAAAAAAACAAATCAAAAATTATTATTTCGTCTTAATTAAGATACTACGTTATTTTCACAAGTAAATACATAATATAGTTTATAATGTGTATTTACTTGTGAAAGTAAAAATCTTTGTTTTTTTTATTTTGCTTCGTTAGCGAAGCAATTTTTCTAAAAACAATGCGACTGTAATGTCGCCTTGAATTAATTGCATTTACTCGCACGTCTATCACCCACTTTAGACTGAGCCGACGAGGACGTCTCGATCACTTCTCGACTGTTGGTAGGTACCTATCGTGAACGTGTCGAGTAGCTGTCTATAGTCTATTCAACCGAGCAAAAGAAATAACGTAGGTAAACAAAGAATCAATGGTTCTCCAACTTTTTTTCGTAATATAGTGTGGATTTAAGTTAAAAAATTAAATTAAATTCATTTATTGATTCAGATAACACAAAGATCCATAGATTAGAGTAGGTAGTTTAAGTCACACAGTTTAATATAAACAAAAAGGTACACAAAAAAAACATTTTAAATAATAAATTTGTTTGGCACAAGGGTTGATCAGGCTTGACATCCAGTGCCTTTGCAGTTTACTGCAATGTCTGTCAGCCAGAACCCCTATCATAGGAGAGAAGACAGAGGAAAACCTAACATAACCTATCAAACAGTGCTTCCGTTTCGTCATAGCTTAAGTAGAGTAGCCATTTGGTTAGTTTCTTTTTCAATTCATAGTTACTTAAGCCATAAATATTCAGTTTTTTGTTAATTAGGTTATATATGTGGGCGGATTGGGATACATATTGTCGTGCAGCAAAATTAGATCTTACAGTTACTTTAAATAAATATTTTAAAGTCTTTATTTCTTCGCTGTGTTGTTTGACTAGTTATGAATTTTAAATGTTTATGGATTTTTAGGACTATGTTTAAGGTATATAATTTTCTAATCGTAAGCAATTCTGATTCCGTATAAAGTAGATAAGTTGGATATCTGTATGGTCTAGAGTTCTTTACTGTAATAAGAGACCTTTGCGCTCTTTCTACTTCTATAAATTTACTCTTTATGGCTCCCCCCCAAACGGTTATACAGTAGCTTATGACTGATTCTGCTAAGGAAGTGTAAATTTGGTTTAGTAAAGGTTTGGAAGCGGAATTTCTTAGACCCTTAAATATCCAAATAAGTTTCCTTACTCTACCCGCCAGCAGTTCTATTTGTGCATGTATAGTCTGTAGGACCTCTGGACCTAGGTTATTTTATTTATTTTAACACTTTATTGCACTAAGGTACAAAGGGGTTGGCGTGCTAAAATTAATTTAAAAAAATATAGATGTCTATAATAATAATAGGTACCTATTTATGTATTTATATCGCCTCTATGCGACAAGAACGGGTTAAATCGTAAACACCTACTACTTTTCCGTCGTCGACTTTTCAGGAGACGATTACAAACATTTCGAATTCGTGTAATTTTTTAACTATAGGGGAGAGCAGGTAGCATTCATACACCAGGAGCATTCATACAGCGGTCATAACTTCTATACGAAACACGTCAAAGCGTTTGTATTTGGGTGCGTGAAGCCTACCCATACGCAGAGGCTAGCCGCGGAGTGGCGCGATGGCGTGGCACTGCGGCCACCGGATTCGTTAGAACAAGTCTTATTATGTTTTCGCTCCTTGTGAGTAATTTTTGGTTCCACATTGGATGGGTTTTGTGGTAGGTACTATTAAGTTTTTCTCTAAATTTTTATTATGATTTATTTTAGTCATTTAACTATGCCCTAGTTTATCAAGTTAATATTAGTTTTGGGTTAATTATTATAAAAAAAAAAAACAAAACAAAGCAAAAGCAAAAAATAATAATAATATGAAAGACATGAGATAGGATCCAGAACTGCTTAAGATGCCTGTACGTAAGCTAAAAATGCTGTAAGCAAGCACGCATGTAACAACACAGGTACTCGAGGTTAGGGTAGTGGAGCCCCCTCAATAGAACTAAACAATAGAAGACGTAATAATAGGATCTGGAATCGCCACTACTTCCAGTTTGTCAGCAACTAAATGCCTACAGCATTTGGTACTCAAGTTTACAACAAAAAGCGAGGGTTAAGGAGGCTGGAGCACCATGTACGAAGCCACCCCGCGCGTGGGGTGGTTTCATACGTTTCCCATTTTTTGTCTGATAGAAATATCGAAGAGTGCACGAGAATGCGGGGGCAAATTCTCGCCAATATATCACTCGATAAATCGAATTGTCAGATTTGACAGTTCTTCTATACAAAATCTGTCAAGTTTGACAGTACTTGCCATATTTATCGAGTGATAAATTGGCGAGAATTGGCTTCCATGTTTTTGGCGGGGCTTAATATTTATCACCTGATATTTTATCCCGTGATACTACGTATCACTTGATAAAATATCACGGGATACTGAGAATGGCGAGAATTACCCCCGAAAGCAATTCTTGCCAATTTATGACTCGATAAATATCAAAAGAAGTGTCAAATTTGACATTTTTTGTATAAAAGAACTCAAATTTGACAGTTTTTTTATATTTATCGAGTGATAATAAATATCAAAGCGAGAATTTGCCCCCTGTTCCATAACCCATTGTGTTGTTGTTGCAAGCATCCTAATAATTTTGTGTTGTATTTCAGATACAAATGAAATGGTATTGTTCTTCTTCTTTTTCTTGTAAGATGGCTTCTGCTTCTTCTGGCAGAGTTGTGGCAGAACAGACACAGTGAGCCATGAAACAAGAAGTTGAAATTGTTTACAACTTTCGTTCGTTGTAGACATTTGACAATTTTACTACCTAGTTTATTTGATAAAGCAGTCGTGTGTTTGATAAGCCGATCTGAGGAAAAGACTTGTGCCGTGCGTGAGTGTTACTGTCGTAGTCGGTCGCTCTACTTGCTCTCTTGACTATTCTGCCTGCCCCTACAAGTACAAAAAACAATTCTTATCTTCTACATTTTTAAAGTCATTCCTAATGAGTTTATTACATGAAGGCGAAATTGTTCTTAAAGAAAAATTTGGGTCCACCGCGAAGGAAACACTTTTTATTAAACCTCCTGGTGAGTCTGTGAAATTAAAATGTCTCCACTTTATTATGGTACAACAAAAGCATTACATTTGTATCGCACCGCTACCGCACATCAGAACAATGAGCTTTCAAAATGGGCTTGATGTAAGTAGGGACCATCGACCTGATACCCAATAGATGGTTGGGGCGAACGTTTTCAGGTAACACATAAGGCAAATAGATCTTAAACAAATCCACACCCTCTAACATTCGGCCAGTAACAACCAGATCAGTGACCCCTGAATATCTCTGTGCTCGCTTACTACATAATACATATCCTTGGTGCAATGGCTCCTTGTAGCATAAAATGGTGTGGAAAAGAGAGCAAGACCTTAAATTTTAAAACAGATGGAATAACATTTCACAGGTTAGCTGATTTCTTTCTTATTATAATAAAATTTGTTAAATCATTTTAGTTTTGACAGAGGTCAACTTAATTTGGTTGGCCAGTCGACGTCACCAACTGTGCCTTTCATTGATAACCAATTTTATATTTGTTTTCCTTTTTTCTCTGATAAGGTGCGTGCAAGTAGTGATGTGCCGCTCCAGGCCGGGTCGTGATCAGAATATCGATATGGGTTTATTATATTACCTGTAATAAATAATTAGTCCTGACTAATTATAGTGACTTCTGTAAAAATCAATTAAATGTTGCCATGTTGCTGATCTGTCAATGAGTGTGATGCAGAAATACATATCAACAAGCCTTGCATTTTTAATAAACTCTGCAGATCTTAAACAGTCAGATGATTTTTTTCAAAGCTGATTCATTTTAAAAATGATTGATTGAATAAAAACCCTTCTGAGATACACTTTCTTCATGCGTTTCCGGAAAGTGACCAGGCTGAGGGCCACATTATGCCATGGCATAATAGGGCACATATCCAGGTCACACTTGTTCATTATTGGCCTTGTGTCATGTCATAATGCTTTCACTGACCAATCTCAGAATCGCTTCTGAGATTGGACAGTGAAAGCATTATGACACATATTGTTACAGATCCAACACAATATACCTACTTAGTAGTCGCCTACTAAGTAGGTATATTGTGTTTGGATCTGTAACTTACTAATATAACATTAAATAAATGATGTTTGTTACTTACTTTATTTTGGATTAAATTATATTTATTACCTTGGAGCAGATGTGTCCCAGCAAAAGGGTTTCGACAGGCTGATATGATACTGAAAATTGATAACTGTGTAATTGTTTCAACAGGGCAAGCTGAAATAGTAATTGTGAATTCTGGGTACAAAGCTGGTACAAACGACTGGCTACAAAGTGTATTTCTGCCCCAGGGATACCCTGCTAGTGTCAGTAAGGATTACATATCCTATCAAATATGGGACACTGCACAAGCATTTTGCAGCACAATTTCAGGTAATCCTCAAAATCTATTTTACCAAGGTACCTAAAGACTTTACACAATCACATACCATAATTAAAATAAAGTAAGGTTCCATGGTTTTATGTTTATTCCATGTTTGTTGACTTACAGGTATTTTAGCAACTCAGGAAGTGCTGAGAGGAGTAGGGGTGGGGGATGTCAGTGCCACACCCTTAGCCGCTACCATTACTTGGATTTTCAAAGATGGATGTGGACATATTGGAAGGATATTATTTGCCTGTTCACATGGGTATGTCTCAGCTGCTGGCTGATAGCTAAAAAAACTTTGCTCAGTATACAGGGTGTTTGGTGGAGGGTTAGACAAACTCGGTGGGTGGACCTATTTGTAAAATACAAATTGAAGTAGAAGACCCTAACTATTTAATTTTTATTATGTTTCTTAAATTTTCCGAAATTGTACCTCTCTACCCCTTCATTTTTTTTGAAATATGTTTTCGATTGAACTTTTTATTTGGTTTGGTCCCAGTTGTATCTTTCGTCTATTGAAGGCATTATTCATTTAAAAAAACGAGTAAATAATTAGTCATAAGCTCTCAAACTAAAAAAAAATTCAAAGAATAGTCAAAAAGGTAAACTTTGCATTGTTTAAAAAAAACTAATAGCAATCGAGGAGATTAAATGCTTTTAAACATTTCTTAATCATCGCTTATTACAACGGTATATCACATGTAACCGAACTGTCTATAAACTTCTCAAAAATTAACACTTAAAGAGAAAACGGAGTAAAAATACAAAAGTAAAATAAACATTTTATTTTTTTAAATTTACAGATTTTGATCACCTCTCCCCTATTTCTAATACACGCGCGACACATAAATTGTAAGAATTAATTTATTGAAGAATTGACGCAGCTTTTGCAAAGCTGAAAGACGAGATGACGCTCCGTACTACTACAGTACAAATCCGACGTAGGTCATGCCTCACAAATATTATTAAATGATAACATACACTCCGCATTTGGACCTTTAAAATCCAAAAAATATTTTGACAAACTGACTACTTATATTTAGACCATTCATTATATTTGGTGAATACAGCCATAATACTAAAGTTAAAGTATGTAATTCTAAATGAATGGTAATTATCCTTGTTAACATTAAAAAGAAAAAGCGAAATGCAGAAATGTAATCTGAGATCTTCAAAAACCCCATCCTAGAACTAACTATGGAAAGAAAAACAACATTTTAAGAAGCAAAACTACATAATAACTTGCCAAAAAATTTTAAAGAATCTGCTAGCTTGAAAACAGTTATTCAAGAAAAGGCTCAAGAAATATGTATTAGAGAATATTCCTGTAGAATAGCCTAACATTATAACAACTGCACTTTAAACGTCAACCATAATAAATAAGTTATAAAAGAACATTCGATAAATATAAAAGTACATAAGATAAACACATTTCTCTGAAGTGAATGTATATTATGTTGTTTGGGAAATAAATGTCTTGTATACTAAATGTTTGGTTTTGGATGACAGAACATTTGGTGGAGAGGTAAACACAGTTTTTGATGATCTAAAAATCATCACAGATGAATTTCGAAAAATAGGTTCAGAATTAAATTTTTCCAAGTGCGATTTTTTTATTTCGGACTCTTGTGTAGAAAAAAACAATACCATAGGAAAATTCAATAGTTTGGCCCCCAACATAACAGTTGTAGATAAATGTTCACTTCGCCTCCTTGGTTCACCAATTCTGGATGAGTCTTTTCAGTTCTTTGTAGATGAGAAAATTCAAAATTTCAACAAAACTTCGGACAGACTGCTCAAAATTAAGAGCCATATGACTTTTAGAATTATTCGGTTGTGTTTTTGTATCTAAATTTACGTATTCTTTGAGATGTAGTCAACTGTGGAAACACAGCGAGCTCTTGGAAGGCTTAGACAACATAATAAAGAATACTCTATCATTGGTTTTGAATGTCGATTCAGATGACAAGGCATGCTCGCAGGCCTCCCTGCCTGTCAAATTGGGAGGCTTAGGTATACGCAAAATTTCAAGTGTAGCCCTTCCAGCGTTCCTGTCTTCCGTCTACAGCACTAGTTCTTTAGTTGAAAAAAATTTTAAGTCATCTTGTTTGGTCCCCCCTGGAATTTAATTCAAAATTTCATTTTTAGACAAAGCTCGAACGGCTTGGCATTGTGCTTGCCCCAATGCTGCTCCCCCAATATCTCTTTTCAACGGCAATGGGACGGGCCTCTGTGTGAGTTGACACGGAATTGTTTGTTACATACGTGCTCCAGCTCTGCGGATCGTGGCCATCTCCTGGCCGTTCCTAAATGGGAGTCAGGACATTGGTTGCAAGCATTTCCTTCATTTAACACTGGCACTTTTTTGGATCCCGTACGTAACTTTCCGTATCGCAACATGTCTTCGGTTGGGTGCAATGTATTGCGTGCCTCAGCAATGCCAGTGCTGTCGTACAGCTTGGTCATCGCGGATTATCGTGTACTAGGGCCGCCGGTCGGATATCTCGCCATGCCAGCCTTAACGACATCATCCGGCGGGCCTTTGTCACGTACCAGCAATTCTCGAACTGAATGGTCTGTTGCGTGACGATGGTAAAAGGCCCGACGGCATGACGCTAGTCCCATGGGAGTTGGGGAGGCCAATTGTGTGGGACGCTACATGCGTCGAACCACTTGCGCCTTCCCATCTTCCGAGGACATCCGTGAGGGCTGGTGCGGCGGCAGATTTGGCCGAGGATCTCAAGAGACGCAAATATGCAAGTCTCGACAGAGCCTACACATTTGCTTCCTTAGGGGTCGAGACCCTAGGTCCGCGGGGTACCGAGACTCTCCGGGTTTTTAAAAAGTTATTTAAGCGTCTGGTCGACGCGACGACGCTTGACTCGAGAGCTGGCGGGTATCTGGCTTCCGACTGGTATTGATATTGATCAGTTGAGCTACCTGTAGATTGTTTGCAACAGTCTGCAGTTAGCTTAATTGATTCAATTGTAAATACCAGTTCTAATTTGTTTTTATTATTGAATTGTAATTTTCTTTGTCAATAAAGTTCTTGTATACTTGATTAACCCCCAGGAGTATTCAGCTGAGAAACACTATTCATGATTATTCCACTAAATTTTTTTCTTATTCTTCCAGAACATACCTCGACGCATACAGCAAAAAATGGCGAATCTACGCAGACATATTAAACAATGCGGCTATGTGTATTGAAATAGCTTTACCCTGCTTTAAATTCATGGCGACTTTTGCTCTGTGTGTGAGCACAGTCATGAAATCTATTGTAGGGGTGGCAGGTAACATAAAGATTTGATTTGATTCTTTGCATTGGTAGATTATCATTATTCAAACTAGGTAATCATTTTGTAAAATAAAAGCTTCGCTCATGTATTGATAAAACGAGTTTATGTCACTCAGGGATAATGTTTCTAAAATTAGTGAAATAATTTTCGAAATCAGATCAGTAGCTCCAGAGATTAAAAACTCACAAACAAAAAAAATTGTATATCATTATAACATGCATATTTATAAGCTTACAAGTACTGGGGTAAATGTGTTCTTAAGTCGACGCCCTCCGGCGAGGTGGCATGACGACCTGTGAAAGACTGCAGGCAGATGCAGGATGCGGCAAGCTGAAGACAGGGCGCTATGGTGCACATTAGTGGAGACCCGTGACCAGCACTAGTATAGGCTGATGATAATGAGGTCTACAGCAAATTATTATTAGCTTCGTGTTTGTCAAAGGTGCCGCCACGAGAGTAGCGATGACCCAACACCACGCTATTAAAGGCAACCTAGCTGATGTGTCGGCTAAAGATGCGGCGCAGGAGACTGCGGTCAACCTCGTCGCTTCAGTCACAGCTTTGTTAATTCTAGCTGTCCTTGGGTAAGTTGACACGAGTGAGACTAAAATTAATTATGCTATGCTTAAACATACAGTTATGTGTAATTCACTGACATTGCGTGAACTACTAACTTTTGCCAATCATCACGAACACCGTTGTACAGACGCCAGGACTACATTTTTAATCCATACAAACTTTTTTCCATACAAAATAATGCCCAATAAATTACTAAAGACCGATCTATATCTTCCATTTAAATCCACATTAATATCATTGGCCTATTTTACATCTACGAAAGATGATTTATGTGGCATCAGTCAAAGTCAAAAACTCTTTATTTCCATAAATACAATAAATGTATACTTAGAAAAGGTCATTTTCTTAATAATTAAACACTGACTGGCTGGGAGTCAGCCGAGCCCACTCACTCACCGATAATTCAGGGCTGAGTCGTTTTTAAGTTTAGTTTCAAATAAAGCCCGTCTAATAAACAATTATTGAATAGAGGGGGGTACCTACTAATATAATTAGTACTTCTCAACCAATTTTAAGAATTAGAACCAGGATTAATTAGATCTTCAAGAATGAATTTGCGATGATAGACAAAACCTACAGTCTACGCAGTGTCAGTGAATTACCAATAACCCCATAAAGACGACCGATGTGCCGCGGCGGGCGAAAGTCCGCCTGCGACGCAGGAGGTTGCAGGTTAAATTCCCGCCTTGGGATAAATGTTTGTACGATCTGGAAATATTTGTTCCAGGTGTTCTGGGTATTTTCTATGTATAATAAAAAAATATCTATCTATGTAGGTAATGTATTATATTAAGTATATCAGTTATCTACCAATAACACTAGCTCTGCTTAGCTTGAGGCTAGATGATGCTGTGTGGATTGTCCAGCAGAAGTTGAATGAAGATACCAAACACAAGTATTTATACCACTTTTTAGGACAAATCAAATGTAGGTGCTTTACGTTTATGCTAGGTACTCTAGTAGTTAACTAAATCTTGTGGTAGTAAATAGGGCTAGGTAGGACAGCGCTTGCGGTGTTTCGTCAGTGACCAGGGGTAGGCTCGGTAGTAGGGCGGGTCCGCAGTGATAGTCATCTACTACATTGCGTGATGTGCCTGCCTACAAACTAAACAGCCAAGTGTGAGTCGTCTCGCACACGAAGGGTTCCGTACCGCAATAATGTGGCAACTTTTTCAAAGAATATCATTTTTTCACTTATTTGGAGACCCCTTTAAATTTCCAATTTTTTTTTTTATTTTTTTTATCGTACATATTTAAATACCTACGCTAAAATAACATTACAATCTAGCCAATAGATATGGCTAATGGGTAATTTTGTTTTGACTTAATTTTATAAAAACATATCTAATATTTTAACTATTATATTTTTAGTAATAACAACAAATACTTTGTTGTTATTACAGTTGAAGTATTACTTTTTTTTTAAGGAAGTTTCATGTGTCTACCTATATTGTGGTTAAAGAGTGGCTTTGACAAACAATGAGCAAAACCAGCCAAAAAAATCACGTTTTTTGTATGGAAGCCCCCTTTTATTTCGATATTTTTATTATTTGCTGTTACAGCGGCAAGACAAAAACACATTCTCTGAAAATTTCAACGGTCTACCTCTTACGGTTCATGAGATAGAGTCCTGTGACATACGGACGGATGGACATAGACAGCGGAGGCTTAGTAATAGGGTTCCATTTTCACCCTTCGGGTACGGAACCCTAAAAATCAAAACCTATGGACAGGTATAGGCCTCAGTTCGTGATGTATTTGAGAAGTTTTTTTACCTAACTTGGCTGACGCCCTAGTGCGCGCCTAGACCGACTTATGCCGCCCATTATCTAGCGACGACTCAAGTCAAAACCTATCTAAAGCTAGAATATTATTTTAATAGTGTGGACTATTGTTGTTTGGTGCGTTGTGTGTGCCACGTCAGGACATATTTATATTGTTTTATACATGCTTGGTTAGAGGCACATTACAGCGATAAAACACACAATAATAATGTTTTCCTAACCATACTAAGGGAGGTTTTATCTGATTATCTGAAGAGCAAAAGCCTAAATGTATAAAATCGTTATGCTTCTATCGCGCCACGACACACCACACCACAATAGTGTGATTCTAACTTAACGAATTATACAACGTTTTTGTTTTTTAGCCACACGCTGTCAGTATTCATGCTGATGATGGTTCTCCACGTGATGTTCAACTACTTCGCTGTCCGGGCAGTCTGCCTGCGGACGCTGAACGAACCAAGATTCCTGCTCGTTATTGACCAATATTTGAAGAATGAAGTTATTTCAAGCCCCTGTCAGATAAATAGGAGCGAACCCATTCTTTTCTATCAACTAGGACCTTGCATATTGGGTAATTTATAATTTACTATCTTCCGGCCGCAGTTTCGCACGTAACTAGTAGCCCAATTTATACAAATAAACTAAATTTAAGTCAAGTCACGTCAAAATTATTGCTTAGAACACGGTACTTATAACAAAACGACAAATTTGAAAATGATTGTCTGCCTCTGTATATTTGTTTCGGGTAGTATCCAAAACGGCTGGATCGATTTTGACGAGACTCACTGGCATATAAATAACTGATTTTATAGCGGAAAAGGTACTTTTATTATTAAGGTTATGATTAAGGTAGCGTTCCGTGCAAAAAATATTAAATCCTTGAAAATGTGACGACTACGCGGGCAAAATTACAGCCAGTATAGGTACGTTAAATACCTACTTTCTACCTTAACACTATGACTGCCGCTGACGCACATGCTGTTGTTCGCTAGCGCGTATTGCGCAGCGTTGCCTGAATAAAGATTCCTAATTAATAGGTGTGGTGTACCATAACTCAAAAGTTATCTAATCAATAGTAAAAGTATTTTTAACCGACTTTTTAAAAAGGAGGAGGTTCTATGTGCTGTATGTATTTGTACCGCAAAACTAATTAACCATGAGTTCTTATGAGGTATCGCTGTATTGCTATTTGAATTACCTACATTAACATTATCAAAACAAAATACAAGGTATTTTGTGTTTTGATAATATACATATATATATTTTTCTTTCCACAGATTTAAAAATAAGCGGCTTCAGAATATTACTGGGACAGTCGTTATCAACAGTCTTCACTGATTCCCCTTCAGCCGCGCACTTGAAGAGACTTAGCAGTATATACGAGCACAGAAACTATATTTTGGTACCTAACGTACAAAGGCAATCCATGCATATAGTAATAAATGAAGCGGCCGATGTTGACGATATATTACGTGCTTATTTACACACGTGTTTACTTGCGATCATCACGTGTGCTATCAACGATGAACCTTTGGTAAGTTTCGAGCGTTTGAATTAATGCTTGGGTAACTACATAAGAAAAGACACATCGAAATAATCGTAGGGCCTTTAAATAATCATGGCTATTAGTTCCGAATAGCTCGATATGTGACATTAATGGCCAATATGTCGGAAGAATAAATATATTCGGCCGTGGTCCATGCGAACTTTATGAACTCGATCTGTTAGTTTTCCTTAAATTTGACATAGGCACAGATTTTATAATACTAGTACAGATGCCTCATCTGAGCAGCATAGTAAAAAATGTGACACTCTTCCGGCGATATTTTTCGGGCCAACCAGTTATCGTTCAAACTCACTAGATGGCGCAAGACTTGTTGTGATGAATGTTTTGATTTAAAAGCATATTTTTATAATAAAACTATATTGTTTTGTTAATTTACACAAACCTCAATAACTAAACGATACAGCTAACGCCATCTATTGTCATTTTTTAAACCGGAAAACTTTTCTATGGAGTTATACCCCATGACATAGGCAACGAGGCGCCATTTATCGAGCTGATGGTGGCACAAATCGTTATAAGGAAGTCGAAAACCCCCTCATTACGTGTGTGAGCATGGACATTCACTCTTACAAACATCTCATACTTAATTTCAGCCCATCTACAAGGTCTATGAACATAGGCCGTTCGCACAAGTATGCCAAACACTACAGTCCGTCGAATGGAGTAGGTTCGAGTCTCGTTTACCGACCACCAGGTTCGCATACGATCCCTCCTACGATCTAATGAAGTACTTGGATAAAATCGTGCAGAAGGAATGGCCCAGAGTCAGGGCTGGACTTTTACAAACAGGTTACTTAGATTTTTTATAAAACTACGTTTTATTACTGCTGGGCAATCAAATGGTTTCCCACGAAATTTTCCAACTACAGAAAGGCCTCTCCCTTGTGCCGAAGTGCCGAATAATAACAGACGGGGTGGCCGGAGAAAACTGGAGCATGATCCGGATGTTTCCGGGTGGAATTCGAGATCGGATGGCCCCTGATCCTATGTAGTCAATTCAGGATACAAGTTTATGTTTGCTGCCCGGGAGATCCCGGTTGCTTGTAAACCGAGCTTTGGGGAATATTTTTTTCATGGAAGTTTAATTTATTATTTACCTACGTATAATACTAATATTAATAAAATAATAACCAATGTTCTAAAGTATTTTGCTTTATTAAATAAGATTTGCGTTTCTTTTCAGGCTGGGATCTGTCGAAGCATCTGCTTATCTGTGATGAGTGGCGCACCCAGAACTCTAAAATAATCACCGAAGCAGTCCCTGTAGAAAAGTACGACGAGCAGGTTCAATGCGACTTTGGACCTTTGATTGAGCAAGGCCCTTCCGACCGGCTAGACGAGAAGGCTGAGCTGCATTCAGCTATTGAGGGCTTCGCCATTGAACCTGAGCAGTATCACTTACCTAAGTTACCTGAAACCGACCCCAAAGAAAAGAGTAATTCCTCATCTAAGAAACATGACCCTACAATCGCGCACGTATCGAGTGGAGGACCCCGAATGTCTCGGCGTTAAAACATGATAAGGCCGATTAATTGTATCATAATACCTACCTACAGAAAAAAAAAAGTGAGTGCAGGGCATAAAAAAAACGCTTGGTAAATTATACCTAATGTACCTTTTCAATTAGGCGTATCTCCGCCTATCCCTAAAATTAAAGCATAATAGTTCAACATCCGTGCCCCGGATAACTGTCAAATTAGCATAGACGTGTTCTTTATCATGCCTGGACATGTTTTAAATCAATTAATTGTTTTGTTTAAATTAGTTATGTGATGATGTTTGTTACTTATCTCTATCTGCTAATAGTATGCTGTAGACAGTTTTCCGGCATCTTTTTAGGGTGGGGTACTTAAAAAAGAACCCTTACAGTTTCGCCACGTCCGCCTGTCTGCCTGTCCGTCCGCGGCTTAGCTCAGAGACTATTAGTACTACAAAGCTGTAATTAAATAAAATTCTCTCTGCATTACGGGCGTAGGCGAAATCACGCAAGGCCAAAAATTGGGTTTCCAGGAGAGCAAATGTTTAAGATACAGGAGAAATTAACTAGCTGAACATGGTAGTTTATCACATTATTTTCATTTCAACATGGTATGGATAAATTAGAATCTATACTCCAGCAAAATTCTATGTGAAATGTTTGTAAACAAACCGCCCATACTAAACCTCAATATCACTCTACTGCTGTGTATTTTTATACGCTAATGATGTCCCTGTTGATTTATGATCTTTCCTTCCATAAATATTGCTGACCTATATCTGAAACTTGACGCCAAATATGAGAATTTAAGATTTTTTGTGGTTTGTTTTTAAACAGTTTACATCGAACTTGGCTGTAGTATATAGGTAGATACTTCTAAGTAGAATAAGTTTGCCATGGTAGACAAAAAACCTTGAAAATACGATTGATGTAGTTAAGGTGTCCCCTCATACCTAAACTACATCAACACACCATAAACTTGTATTTTAATGTTATCTTTTACTTTAATTTATTCGAAAGAAATTGTAATAAAACCGTATTTTCACAAAAATAATTCACCAGTGTAATGATCCAGTTTCAAACCCCTAATTTGTTGTAATTAATTTAAATAAGCACTTTATATTTTAATCTTGAAGATTTTAATATAGAAAGTTAATCGTATTTACACATGTTCTATTGTTCTGCAATAAGTTAAAATCTGCTAGTATCTATAGCAAGGTAGTACTTATATGTACGTTTATTATATTTTGTTATTAACATTGACTTTGTTATTGTACTAGGCAGCCTACTTTGTTGAAGGTACATATGTAGGTAATTTCCAGTATGTTGCTCATTGTTAACATTAAGTTGTGTAGATAATAAATTTTGAAATGAAGTTTGGTTTTATTTTGGATTTATATCCTTGCAAAAGGTCTTTGTGTTTGCTCTTGAAGGACATCGCGGAAATGCTGCTTGTTCCACACGCGACGCACATAATAATATGCGATGTAAATGATAATGGGGCCTTACCTGTCCCATCTTCGATTTGCTGATGACTAAATTGAAAGGGGTTTGAAGATTTTTGTATGAAGGGTTAACATTTGTATTTTTTTTCAATATCGTCGCGCACAATAAAAGTTATAATTATATATTGGAAAGAGGACATTAAAAGAAATAAAAAATGTGTTATAAAATAGTCATCATCAGGATGGCTGGACCAAACGAGATATTTATGGATATGAAACCATGTGCAATATTTACTACCTTTAATGAAATGTATTAAGAATTATATCAATAAAATAAAAGTGGTCTGTCATACGAGTACTGATGTAAGTTTGGCTGGAACACTTCCACGTTCTCATGCAAAAATAGCTGTCAGTTGTCACATACAACACCGTTACCAGCGAAATTCAAACCTAGTGAAGTCAAAGTCAAAAACTCTTTATTTCCATAAATACAATAAATGTACACTTAGAAAGGGTCAAATTCTTAATAATTAAACACTGACACGGAAATAAAGTATTATTTTTTATTTCAGTCGCTTCGATATGTAGACTAAAGTAAAAAAGCGACGAAGAAACCTTTAGCCTGTTAGTTAGTTGTTATTTTTCGAGTTGGAGCAAATCCCGTTCCAAGCTTTTTTATCCTCTAGAGTCTAGATAATCTGATATTTTATAGTAGGCCTTTTTACACAAGAAGGTTTTGACAATTTGTTTGAATTTATTTACTGATAATTTTTGCAACTCACTAGGAGTTTTGTTGTGTTAATGAATGGAACTTCGTACTAAATAGCATGGTGTTAGCGTTAGACCATCACGATACGTAGGTATTCGAGATTCTATTGGTCAGTTCTTCGAATCTCCGTTTTGATTCGCTGTCTAGTTCCACCTTGAAAAAAAACCGCGAACTTTTGACAACTTCAACAGTGACATGAGTAGGTTGACAGTATAAAGAAAGAAAACTTGCGTTTCGTTACTACTTTTGTAGTAAACTTGATTGACAAAATACGTGATTAAATTGCAATAATTTACAAAAATAATGCATAGGCTGTGTTTTTACAGCATAATAAATATAGTTACTGTTTTTGCAACTAGTAAAACAAATAAATCGCAAATAGTACCAGTGCTACTTCTAGTAGTCCTACTTGCTTTAAAGAAACGTATGAAAAATCGAAAACTTGCGAAATTGGATTCACATGGATCATTCATTCCGAAACTGAAGACCAGCTGAATACCGTAGGCCTTAGACAATACCTACCGACAACGTTCTGACTGGATCGACCACTGGTAATCGACTTGAAGTTTACTGGTAATGGATTTCAAGTTAGACATTAAGGCTGCTGCTGATCTAAAAAAAAGTTAAAATGCCTATGTTGTTTAACTTGCTTATTTGTTTCCAATGTAATCATTTAATGATTACTACCTACAAGATAAGCAGGCAACTGATACTTACAAAATTTGTAAGTATCAGTTGCCTGCATAACTTGTAGATAGTACCTATGTTTCTGTAAGCTGAATTGTTTTATTTGCTATCTGTGCGGACCGCAGACAGTTCGCTAATGAATTGTTATCTTCTCTGAGAGGAATAAGCGTCGACGGTATTACCTATTAGGATCAAACATCTGAGCATTAAATATTTATTTATTTAGGTATTTATATACGTTTTTGCTCAGATTTCTGATCATAATAATATTGATTTTAGCTTGCTTGTTTAACACGCTAAAATCAATAATAATAAGATGAAAATAGCAGCTTTATAAATGAAAACTTAATACAATGAAGGCAGAAGAGAAAGAAAGAAAAATGGAAAAGGAGATTTTTTAGTCTTAAATAACAACGCCTTCACTAACTCAATAATCTATTGGAATAAACCACAAAATCGACAATAGATAGGTAGATACAATTGTCCAAAAGTACATATTTCAAAATGGTTGTTATGAGCTGTGCAAGGTACCTACCAGAGCAGTACTAGCCGTACCTATCGTTTATATTCTATATGCATTTGAATGGTCCTTGTTAGTGTAGTTATTGTATTACATTGTTTTATAACATAGTATAACATTTTAAGTGCATTATTGAAAATATACTAAGGCTTCTAGGATAGGATAAATAAACAAAACAGAATAATCTAAGGTTTTTTTATTTTATTTCATCACAAACTAAATAAAGTTCTAAATAAATAACAATAACCACCTTGTGCGGAAAAACCAAAAATTGGTTCACACATTATCAAAGATGGCGACGATTTACAGCCATTTTGCCTTACGCATACGAGAGGTTAGGGAAAATAAATACTATTGGTTCTAATTCTTTGATTTGAAAATATTACGCCCATCCCTTATACAAACAAAGCCTTTCAAATAGTGCTGATAGTCCACGAGCGAGCATTTTATAAGGCTAATGCTGTGATGCAACTACAATACTATGACTACTAGGGGCTTTTACTTAATGTATTGTCTCCTAAGGTATTCTGTGGAGAAGGACTTGGGTCGCTCGATGGGCAGGCCGAGCGCGCGCGACCAGATCATCTGGGACAGACAGCCGAGGGCGCGAGACACTCCAAACATCACGGTGTAGTAGCTCATCTCCTTGAGCCCGTAATACTGCAAATAACATCATCCATTTACTTGTACTTCACTTTCCTCGATTATATGTATACATAGAAACCACATAGGCTTTTTATTCGATAAATCAGTTCCCATGGGAAAGAAACCTTTCAACGATTCCATAAAAACAACGCGTTCGAAGCCGTGGGCAGAAACTAGTTTATAATATTAGTGTGATGTGATGTTTACCTGTAGCAGAACACCGGAGTGCGAGTCAACATTGGGCCAGGGGTTCTTGACCTTGCCAAGCTCGGTGAGAATCGGAGGCACCACTTTGTAGATGTTGGCGACCAGCTTGAACAAGGGGTCGTCAGGCAGGTGCTTGAGGGCGAACTCGCGCTGGCAAGTATACCTACGCAAAATAATTACATTATAAGATGATAATTTTTCACCATCGTCATAATAAATTTAGGACAGGATTCAACCCGCTCATCCATAATTGAATCCTCATGTTTATGCAATGGTTAATATTTGTTGGTTTTCTTCTATTGACTTAGTCACAGTGAGAAAAAACACAACAGTTAACAGATTATTATGAATAAGGGGGTTAGTTTAAAACATTTCTATCAAAAACAAGGTTTTATTAGTTGAAATACAAAGTTAATCCCTTGGCCACCTTCTAGCTTCATCATCAGATTAGCTCCATCGTCATCATCAGCCTGCTGACACTTACTGCTGGTTAAAGGCCTCTTCTTTTACACGCCAGCTCACTTGTTCCTTTGCGAGCCTCATCCACAGTTTTCTCTCTTTCTCATCTGAATTTCAAATCGAACCCGGGAAGTTACCTAGGGTCAGTCTTCCTGAGCACGGCGTGTCCATACCCGGGCACCACCTGGCCCGACTTGAGCGTCTTCCAGATGAACTCCTTCAGTTGGGCTTCGGTGCAGTCGTCGCCCACCTGCTTGCGAAGCTTCTCCAGCCAAACCAGCACCTGAATCACACGTAAAGTTAATGTGAAACTAACATGTCTCAGAAATGTCAAACCAAAGGGGTAATTTACAAGAATCAAATATTATAATGCTTAGCAGGAAATAAGCCGCTAATTGGTAATCTAATAATTGGTTTCCGCATTTTTGGCTTGATCACACATCACACGCATCAACAGCGTTTAGCGGTCCACAGCTAGACAAAGGCCTCTTTGGCCTAACACCTTATTGGATCTTTTCAGTAGGTAGTGCCATAATCTTCACGCTGAGCAGGCGCTGAGGGTTTGTGGCTCGCAGTTCGGTGCCAATCCGGGGGGCGCTGCTCCCGCCCCCTGATTGGCAGATCCCTTAGCCGCCTGCCGCGGATTTCCATGCGCTTTTCCCGGATAAAAAGAAGCCTATACTCTTCCCGGGATAACACATTTATCCTCTAGCAAAATTTGTTGTTTAAACGTGAAAAGGTTAGTTAAGGTAGACATACAAATACTTTCGAATTTATAATATTAGTACATACATAATACGAATGGATATAATTGTTGCATTTATTTGTGACTTTAGGTGTAGTAGTATTATAGTTTAAGTTAACCTTTGTGTGTATTTGCTGCTAATACCTAACTTTTTATACATTTATTTTAGCTCTGCTTTAGTAAGCACTAAAATTGAACTGGCTTCATAGTTGAAGCCAGTTCAGCTGATGCTGTGTGAATTGTTAAGTGTATTATATTTATGTCTTACTTGGTAAGTACCCCTTCGCATGCGCTTTTCAAGTAGCCTATGTCATTCCCCAGGATACCACTAACCTCCTTGCCAAATTTCATTGAGATCCGTTCGGCCGTTTAGGCGTGAAAAGGTAACAGACCGACAGACCAGAGTTATTTTCGAAATAATAATATCAGTATGAATATGCAGGTTTACCTCTTGGTTGGCCAGGCCGTGCAGCGGTCCAGCGAGGCCGTTCATCGCCGCCGCAAAGGAGAGGTAGGGGTCGCTGAGGGCGGAGGCTACCAGGTGGGATGTGTGGGCCGACACGTTGCCGCCCTCGTGGTCGCTGGAACAAACACAATCACTCTTACTTGATGCTTATTTTAATTTATTTTATTATAATGGAGTTTTCTCACACAGTTTACATTACATTGTATTGTTACTTTCTTGTTAAGTACTCCCGTAAGAGATAATTTCTTTTATATTTTGTATATTGGCAAATCAACAGCGTAGCTTATAAATATATTTTTATATTACTAAATATATTATATATATATATATATATTACTTTGGTAATACATATTAATCTTATAATTAAGCCAAAAGAGGTGTACATCACACCTATTAGGTAAATATTAGCTTAAGGTTTGATAAAGGTTTTTTTTTTTATTCATTTATTTGGTGCATGATGGTTTTGCCGAACATGGCATGTCACCCCCGTAATTCTAAATAACAATAGTGCTTAATCCAACAAAAATACATAATATGTAACAGAACAAAACAAACTTAACAAAAACTCTTCATACAAACCTATTACAATAATATTTTTATAGCATTATATACAAGCAAACTTTTTAAATAAACCAACTGAAAACTAATCTATGAGATATCTATCAACTAAACATTTCATTGCCATTTAGGTACCTACCTCTGAGAGATAAATTGCTATTCTTTATAATAAAAACATGGCAAAACAAACAAAATCAATATAATAGAAATAACAAACGTTCGCCGCATGCCTTCTTAAGAAATGTGTATAACACTGAGCTGCTTAGAATCCTACCTGTCTTCCTCGGGGAAGACAATTACAACTCAGCTGTTACAACTCTTACTCCTACTAGAGAGCTAAGTTCTTTGCACACCACGATTGAACATTCGAGATGGTATACCAATACAATGTGTGGCAGTACCTAACTACTCGACCGGACAACACTTTTGACCTAAGCAATCAATTCAACCAAAAATCAAAGTGCTTTTTTTTCCTTTAGATTAGACCTTACAGGACTCATCACTTTGATTTTTTGTTCCCTTCAATCTTTTTAAGGTAAAGTAAAGAAGCGAACAAGAAACCTTTGCCTTGTTAAGTTCTTAGTTTTCGAGTTAGAGCAAAACTCGTCTCAAGCTTTTAGCTTTCAATCAGTGTGTGGACGGCTTAATCGAAGATTGACATTATCAATTATATATTTAGCGAGAAGACGATCCAGACGTATCTAACACATTTGTTACTATGTACTTAAGACGTAGCTCAGCTGAACACAGCGGGGTTTTAATTAGCCTAACCTATACGCGAGTGCAATGACTTGCGCCGACGATTTAAGACAGAATTATGCAAGCCTAGATTATGTTCCTTTATTCTATTTTATTCTAAATCCGGAAGTAAAGCATATATCTGCAAAATTTCAGCTCGATTCTTTCAGTAGTTTTGGCGTTTAAAATTTATGAAGCACATGTCCATTTATTTTTAATTAATAATTTTTTTTCACGCGAGTTTCAAGCGAATCGACCACGCCTTAAAAGGTTTCATACAAACTTTACCACCCATTCTCACCACTTTCGGGGTTAAATTTCGTGAAACCCTTTCTTACGTGTCAATTTATTTTTTATTAATATTATTTTGACCGAGTTTCAAGCGAATCGCAGTACGCGTTAAAAAGCTCCCAAACAAATCATGACACCCCTTATTACCCCTTTATAAGGGTTGTATAGAAAAATCCTGAAACAGGTATTTACTTATTTTAGGTCATTAATATTTTAGTCGAGTTTCAAGTAAATCGCACCACGTATTAAAAAGTTTCATACATACTTTTTCGGGTTTGAATTTCGAAAACCCTCTCTTATTAGTTATTAGTTATTACTCATCTCAGCAATAAATGTAATCTTTTGTCTAAATTTAAAGTATCAGCTTCAGTAGTTTCGGCTGTACGAAGGTCTGTCAGTCAGTCAGACAGGACCCCTTTTCTTTATAATATTAGTAGAGATAGACAGTAGGAAGCTTCTGCTTCTTTTGTTCAGGATCTAAGCTTAGCCTTATCACGATGTTTTCAAGTTAAATAATATTAAGTATAAATCATATATATATATTATATATATATGAAAACATATATATATATATATATATATGTTTTACTGATATGGATCAGTTGAGCTACCTGTAAAAACCTCGAAAAATAACAACTAACAGGCTAAAGGTTTCTTCGTCGCTTCTTTACTTTAGTCTACATACCGAAGCGACTGAAATCAAAAATATTACTTTATTTCCGTGTCAGTGTTTAATTATTAAGAATTTGACCTTTTCTAAGTGTACATTTATTGTATTTATGGAAATAAAGAGTTTTTGACTTTGACTTTTTGTAGATTGTTTGCAACAGTCTGCAGTTAGCTTAATTATTTCAATGGTAAATACTAGTTCTAATTTGTTTTTATTACTGAATTGTAATTATCTATGTCAATAAAGAATTTATAATGCTTATAATATAAATGCATAGCTGTGAGAATTAAAAACAATGTTCGCAAAAATCATCATGCGGCCAACAACTACAAACAAAATAGGTAGGTACGTTGGTTAACTAAATTTATTCGTCCAGTATACCGTTCATATATTTCCCAAGTTATAAAAACTGTCTACATGGAAAAATCCAACTCATCATTCATGATAATAATGACACTGTGCGCCAATCAACACTCAACGATAATTTTAGCCATTTGCCGAGTGATATTTTTGCAAATGTTTTATTTATAGGTTATTAGTTCGTAAAGTAGCAGTAAGCGTACGTAACCAGTAGTCGTGACCACGACTCATTATCGGCTGTGAGCGACCTTGAGTATTATATTTGTATGAGTTCGGAAACTTGGCTTCATCTGCTTTACATAAACTGACTGACTGTATTTACATAACCTCACATACCCAATACCTACGTAAATAGGTACATACTTAAATTACGCCAACTATACCCGGAGCTACTCAAAGACCCTAGTACGTTCCAAAATATGTTTGCAACACATGATGTTATCATATCAGTATTTTAAATCATTATTTATACGAGTGAAAATATCTAAAAATATTATAGTTTATCGCGAATAAGAATGAATAAACCGCCAAGTGCTAGTCGACTCGCACACGAAGGGTTCCGTACCGTAAAAATCAGGCAACTTTTTCAAAAAACATCAATTTCTCACTTGTTCGGAGACCCCTTTGAATTTTCAACTTTATTTTATTTTTAGTATTTGTTATTATTACAGTTGAAATGTTACTTAATTATAGAAAGTATAATGTGTCTACGTATACTGTACTTCAAGAGATACAGCTTTGCAAAGTTAAGAGCAAAATAGCCAAAAAAATCACGTTTGTTGTATGGGAGGCCCATTAATTTTGATATTTGTTTTTTTTTTGTTGTTATAGCGGCAAGAGAAATACACATATAAAAATTTCAACTGTCTACCTTTTACGCTTCCAAAATAAAAGCTGGACGAACTCTCTGGTGGAATCCAAGAGTCGAAATACAAAAAAAGAAATATGAACCCAAATATAAATAATTTAAATAATAATTTTTGAAGATCCTCCTTTCTTCCTTCTGAAGGTGTTTAGAACGATGTAGGTATTGCGTTGGTAAGCGTGAAGGTCACAAACTACAACCTCAACCAATTTTCCACAATGTTTTCCTCATCCTACCATTCAGATTAATAATCGCTAGCCTTCGATCAATTATATCCAGATGAAGGGTCAGCGCACCAAATACGTTTCAGTAAATAAGAGCGCACTTGATTCGTGAGCTCTTATTTTGTTTAGTACGATTGAAGCAGCGCCAACGCAAACACGTGTCACATTGCCGCAATGTGTTTTCAAAAGTTGTAAAAATAATGCCCGAAAATGCAATTTAACGGCCGGAGTGTCATACTTTCGGTAAGAACATGCAGAATAAGTTATATTTTTAGCTTTAAACTAACTAGTAATGTCAAATTTTGAATAAAATTACCGATTTATAAACCACCGCACTGCTACAAAGGTACGGAAAAAGTACGCAAAAAATACGCCAGAAATACACGCGTACAATTTTGTGTAAGAGAACAGCAGATGCAGGGAGTAGATTTGTATTGTAATAATTTTAAATAATATGTTACAAGAACTTTATAATTGGTTAATGTTACATTTGTATCTGTTTGTGGGATTCACATTACATACTTAACGGTAGGCTAACTTAAATGGTAGGCTAGCGACTAGCCTACCATTTCATGGCTAACTAAATAAACTCGAAATCGACAATAGTGATCACTTTCGCTACATAAAAGCATAAACATAATACAATTCAAGAGATAGCAACGGAAAAATTATATTCGCTATGCAGAACACGTGCTGCGGCATCCATTAACTAAAGCAATAATACTAAACACAGCATGCTCCATTATCGCTAGTTTTAGCGATGTTCGCTTTAGTCGATACCAGCCTTGACACCATGAAAGCACTAGATTAGGCTCATGGTTAATTAAATTACTTACGCATAGCTATATAAGATATTTTTGGAATTCAGGAGCTTGTAGAGTTTGGCTGTTATAAAGCGTTAAAATAACGTTTAAGAAAATAAACGTACAGTCAGCAAAGAAAATAGCAGAACACGAATTGATTTTAAAATTACCTGAACGGCATCCTTTCCTTATGGTAAAAATTCCACAATATTCTTAACAAGTTTATATTACAAAATTCGCCAACCACTACTATTCTATAAATTGCTGAACACACTTAAAACCAATTTGACCGTTGCAACAGAACGCGTTTACCTTGCAATTGAACGCCAGAACGCGTTTACGTTGCAATTGAACGCTTTCAGTATAAGGTAAACTCAGTTTAGCTCTTTAAACGAGTTCAGCGAATATTACCGACATAAAGTTGATCCGGTTCAAGCGCTAAACCGAGTTCAAGAGCTGTCATGTCACACAATAGGTTACGAATTTGAACTCTATCAAGCTGAACTTAGTTTTGGCAGCAAACAGTGAAATTGGACCTTAGTTGTATTGGAAATTTGAATTCTTTTATTTGATTACCCAATACATACATCACACATCAAAGAAGAATTAAAGAATCATAATCACTTTATATCCCTTGTTCAAGCCATGCGCATCGCGCCTATGCCTTTTAAACATTCTCTCTCTCTCGACACCAGTTTCACACTGTATTGACGTGTCATTGAATATATAATTAAATTCATGAAATTAGTACAAACGCTGGAATTTATTTTAAAAAATTAGGCTTCCCTAATTTCATTACCTGAACACAAGTGACGTTCAAAAATACAGGGTGTTTAAAACAAACTAAGGACTAAACTTTCAGGGTAGGTACAGATGCAAATATTGAACACAGGAAAATATTTAAAATAAAACCCTGGCTTTAAACCACCTGGGCCGGCCTGAACCGGGTAGTTTTTGAAAAAATAAATATGAATGAAATGTCCATTTGATTAGGTAGGTAAGAGTTCTGATATTGTCCTGTATTTAGTGATCGAACCTGAAAGTTTGTTCGTTAGTTTTTGTTACACCCTGTATAAAGTACCTGCGTCATGCATGAATCATGCTAATTGTAAAATATAAAGTAGATAACTACAAGTTATTTAGGTGACGAAAGCTTCTAGAAAAGAAAAAACAAAGGCCTTTTGTTACACCCTTTATAGAGTATCTGCGTCATGCATGAATAATATCTAAAAACAATTTCATGCTAATTGTAAATTATAAAGTAGGTACCTACAAGTTATTTACGTGACTTAAGCTTCTAGAAAAGAAAAACCAAAGGCAGATACTTGTAACCTGATAGTAGCATTCCAGTTCTGACGATGGTTTATAAACTTTATCCTTACCTGTATTACCTTTACCTATAAATCGTAACCTACAAAACCTCATTTACGAGGAAATTCTACGAGATGTTTCCTTTTGAACTACATACACTGTACACGTCATTGATTTAAATTAAAAGATTGAGGATTCCGTATGAAGGAATAAATCATGGCGTGACAATCGTAATTGCCCATCTCAAGATAAATCGTGACATTGCTAGACTTATGAAGTCACGTTCAGACAAAATGTGATGTCTTGAACCATTAAACAACCCACTGTATCCAACGTTCATGTGGATCAGCGTCTTTAACACTTTGAGTGCCTACAACGCAAATGTGGCTCTTGAAGTCTTAGTAGCTTGATTGGGCAGAGAACACCTTATTAATTTAATGCACAAGAAATCAATGTTGAACGTGGAACACTAGCTAATGAATAACCAAACATAGGTAAGAATTTGATTAATTGACGGACAAATCGACGAACATAAATAAATAAATCGCGAAGTGCGATTCGACACGCACACGAAGGGTTCCGTACCGTCTGGCAACTTTTTCAAAGAACATTAACTTTTCCCTTGTTCAGAGACCTCTTTACATTTTAAATTTTATTATATGTTTAGTATTCGTTGTTACTACAGTTGAAGTGTTACTTATCTAAAGAAAGTTTCAAGACATGTGTCTACTTATAGTGGTTCAAGAGCCTTGAAAACGAAGAGCAAAACCAGCCAAAAAATCACGTATATTGTATGGAAGCCCCCTTTACTTTGGATATTTATTTATTTTTTTATAGCTTTCAGCTTTTATGGTCGCAAACTCATTATAATTCTAAACTTCAGCTGAATAGTGTGAATAGTCCTTTACGAAAATGTTCCACACACGCCCACTTGCCATGTACTTCTCTCGCGTGACAGCACCTTTGAACGATTAATGATGTAAAATAGCTCTAGAAAATAAATTGTTTAATATTATTTATTGGTTGTTTGTTCCCTGTTGCAGTGAGTCCTATTAAAGACAGTCCGGCCGCCAGCTGTGCGATTACGCAAAACCGCCAATCCTATATTGCCATTTGAATGGCCTTCGTGATTTGTTATTGTATATATGACCATCGAAATGGCTTTCAAGGCCATTCAAAGGGCTTTCAAGTCAATATAGGATGGGTGGTATTGCGG
The DNA here is from genome assembly GCA_963662085.1 of Eupithecia inturbata. Lineage (NCBI taxonomy): Eukaryota > Metazoa > Arthropoda > Insecta > Lepidoptera > Geometridae > Eupithecia > Eupithecia inturbata. Next base: position 12,932,322 of record OY759176.1, read on the forward strand.
GATCGCACAGCCGGACTGTCTTTTTTAAATCTACATAGTATTTACCCTTTGTTAAATTTTTGCGTAATTTGGTTTTACTACATAACAGCGCACTGGAGAAGCAAAAGCGATGCTTTTTCTCCAATACCTGTGCCTCAACGCTGACACATCTACACATCTCATCGAATCAAATGACCGCTGTTACTCCTATGTTGCCTCTTGACGCGACACCTTCATTCTAGTCTAAGTACTTTGCTTCTTTGTTCTATGGAGTCCGACACATTTACACTATCTGTATGTTGAGTGATTATCGAATCAACTTACTATATTTAATTAATTTTTCTAATGTTTGGAGGCCGGGATTTGTGACGTCAGCCTGGCTAATTGTATGAAAAAACAAAAGACTTGCGCCAGCTTTATCTGTAGATTACAAGTTACCTGTGAATGGTGAGATAGAGACGCATGAGCTCGACGAACTTGGGGTCATCGTAGCCCAGCATACTGGCGTAGTTGGCGGACCAGTCCTTGTTCTCGTCGATGCCGCCGACGGCCTTGCCGTCGCGGAACGAGTTGCGGTAGATCATGGCTGCGATCACGGGCAGCTTTGCGGTCAGGTTCATGGCATCCTCGTAGACGTACTGCAGAAGAGGAAAAAATTACAATCCAAATCAGTCAATCTAAACCAGCACCCGCCCGAAGGTCTTGATCAAGGAGGATGCAAACAATCTCTAAGGTCCAATTGCACCGTTTGTTAAACTTTAAAGTTCATCTTGAACCGGATCAACGTGCGCTATGCGCTGAACTCGTTCAAAGCTGAACTGAGTTATGTTATCTTACGAGTATGTTGATCGCGTTCAATTAAAACGGTGAAATAGGTTCCTAGGTTCAAAATTAAATTTTATTTTCAATAAGAAAATAAAAAAGAAATTACAGTTTGAAGTATCCGAATTATCCGGATATGTGAATGATGGAAACTTTATTATCCTTTATTATATAAGAGAATTATCCGGATTTTGCAATCTGCTGACCAGATACAATACAAAACCAATCACATCTCACTTAAATTATTAAGGTGCAAGTTTGTATAGATGGATGTTTGATACTAACTCGCGTCATAACAACATACTTTGCATTGATGCAGACCTATCCCTGGAATAACTTGGAGGATATTTATTATCCAGAAAAAACGCGGACCGGCGGTAATATTATAAAGCCAAAAGTTTGTGAAATGTGAATTTTATTTTGTTACCTTGCTACCTAAGTATGTACTATGTTAAGTAAAATTCCATGATGTTCTTTTGTAGGTATGTGACCTCTCTGTCCTTCACGTTACACCAATATCAGCAAGGCATCGTAGCATCTCATGACCATGAGTTACGCACACGAGGTCACATCAGCTGGTTATCAAACACGCCTCGGATCAATCTACTCGCTTGACAAGATGACATGACACCCGTTATCGTAGCTACTTATTTTACCAGTATTTGACGCTTGATTAGCGAAATGTTAATTACAAAGTAACTAGAAGAAACCTGATCTAGAGGTTTGTCAGACAAATGATGGATGGAATGTGCTGCCGGTAGCATGAGCAGAACAACCAAGAAAGGTTTTGTTTACAATATTGGCAAAACATTGAAGAAATATGATGTCTGCGTACAATCCGTTGCATTATTATATATTTTGTATTAATTTACTGCAACATGTCATTTTTAACCCCCCGGCAAAAACGAGGGGTGTAATAAGTTTGATGCGTGTGTTTGTCTGTTGTGGCCTCCCAAACAGATAAACCGAGTTTGATTTGGTTTATTTTATTTAAGGTGCACGTTTCGTGTTGGCGCGAGCTTAAAATTTATTTGAGGATTAAATATTTTTCTGTATTTTGTAGAATTTGTAAGTAGTTCTTTAAAAGAATAAAGCTTAAAGAAAAGTAATTTTCCGCAAAACGTAAACCATTTTCTATTAACTTATGGAAAAACTTACTTCGATTCACTGGTATTTATTGGAGCATTTGGAAAAATCTTCCTACCCTTATCCCACGCCAAGTGGGCTCGACACCTCAAGACACGTATAACAAGGAATTAACGGAAAAGTTATTTGTGGCAAATCGTAAATCTAATGTTTGATGAAAATCAGTAAAGCCGAGGTTACGATAATTCAAAGTAAATCATCGTCATGGGTTTTAGATTTTTGGTGAAATTATTGTTTTGTCTATGCTACCCTAGACAAAATCTAAACGTGTCACCACTGCAGACAGAGATTTTTCTAGGCCTGCTCACTTGTGTCGAGCCCATTTGGTGTGGGATAAAGTAAGGGTAGGAAGAAGATGATGAATTGGCAATAAACAGACATTCGGTCACGTTCGCTAACCAAGCGCATTCCCTCACGTCCATTGAAAAAGCTTGGCCAAGTTTTATTTTCATACCAACGTGAGATAACTGTTCGTTGGTTTTGGGTTAGTAGTTAGTACTATATAGTTATTCTGTGGTTTTGGCGAAAAGACTACCTATACATAACATAACGTACATATACATTAGGTTGTACGTACATGCTGATACGGGTCGCAACGGAAGTCAATGTCACGTTCGTGCTTACAACCTCGAGTTATGTGATTCTACTTTGTATTGACGTCAATAATAATTCTTCTTTATTTCTAGATTGTAGCTAAACAATCCGATTTGGAAGGAACGGCGAGAAGGCATAGAAGTTACGAAAGAATCTTCTTTGAAGAATGTATGATTCGAATCAAAGGGGTTTGAAGATTTTTGTATGGAGGGTGGCCCTAACATCGGTTCCCATTTTGTTTTCTTTTTATTAACTATTTTTACAATTTTTTTAATTTCTTATATCCAATAGTTATATAATTGGATAGAAGCTACTAAAACAAATAAAACACGTTATATAACATAATGTCCTAAAGCGTCAGTTTTCTGAGATAATAATATGAAGAAAATATATAATTATTTTCATCTGGGTTTTTCTCAGAAACCGGATGCTTTAAAACATTATTTTATGGGACCTTTTTTATTTGTTTTAGTGTCTCCTATCCAAATACATATATAAATATTTAGCGCTGCGATTATAAAAAAAAATACAAAATTGTGACCGATGTTAGGGCCAAAATCTTCAAACCTCTTTGCAAAAATTGAAAAAGCCCTTGACAATTTTACATTGGAATTGGAACTCGTGTGCATCGTGAGATGAGTACCGTCGCCGTCATTAGAACGGCCGCACCGGTTCTTATCTAAAATAGCATTCTCGATGAAGTCACCATGCAAAGGCAAACAAAATAAACCTAATCAAAATCGGTTTATACGTTAGGGAGCTACGATGGCAAAGATACAGGGTTATTGGTCATTCACAAACACTGCGTGAACTGCAGGTTCTGCCCATCATCACAAACACGTTAGTAAGGACACCACGGTCTTAATTCCACCCCAACTCGGGAAGGGGTGGTGGTGTTGCTGGTGTCGTAAAAGGCGACTAAGGAATATCCACCCGGGGCGGGCACCAAAGCCCACTGCAGAACAATTCTAACACCAAACTGCGATCCCCAACCCGGATGCCCAGCGCGGGGATTATGGGCATTACTTCCATGAGATAACAGCCAATAAGGCGCTTATCAGGGGGGGGAGCCTGCGTCCAGCAGGGGACCAATATAGGCTGTTGAGGTGAGAAGGAGGTCTTTACGAAGATGTGCGTGATGATGGGCAAAACCTGCAGTTCACGCAGTGACTGTGAGTTACCAATAACCCTGTATATTACATACACACTTTCTGAATGGACAGATTAATATACACATTTAACACGTTTAACTTATATTTTCCTATTTTCGCAATTTCGGCAGATTTATGAACAAATAGCTTCTACTTGCCGCTACCTGGGTAAAACATAGCCTTTATCTTTGAGGGGGTGATGTAGTTTTTGTATCCGTAAAAACATTTTTTAAATTGGACCATCAGTTCCCAAGGTTAATAATCCTAGATCTTATTTGTAAACAAAAGGGTTACGAACCAATTGAAATATTTGTGGATATTTCAATATTTGTGAACATTGTCATTGACAGCTTTCAGCAATAATTTCATTCGTTTGTCCGTTTTCAAACTCGAATTTGCACGTTTACGCTGCGCGTGTGCAATTTTACGTTGTGGGAGCACCTAATTGTTTCTTTTTTTAGAGGTAGGTAACTTTGTTATTTCTGTTATTGTTATTAGGTTTTGTTAAGTTTTTAGACACAAATTACAAAAAAACCGCCAAGTGCGAGTCGACTCGCACACGAAGGGTTCCGTACCGTAAAAATCAGGCAACTTTTTCAAAGAACATCTAATTTTCACTTGGACCTATTATAGTTACTCAATTATAGAAAGTTTCATGTGTAGGTAGGTAGCTACCTATTGAAGTTCAAGAGATACAGCCTTGACAAATTAAGTGCAAAAATAGCCAAATAAATGGATGCCCCTTTAATTTTGTTATTTTTTGTTGTTATAGCGGCAAGAGAAATACACATTATCTGAAAATTTCAACTGCTCCCTCTTACGGTTCATGAGATATAGCCACGTGACAGGCGTACGGAGGAACGAACAGCGGAGGCTTAGTAATAGTGTTCCGGTTTCACCCTTCGGGTACGGAACCCTAAAAATATATGGGTATATTATAAATATATGTGTATGATATGTATGTATAGTTTGTTTACAAAAAATATCTTGTATTCTAGAACCGTTATAGATTTAGTGGACTCACCTCCCAGTACGTGTTCTTCTTGACGCCCTGTGTGTAGGCCTTCACAAAATGGGACTCGGTGTTGAGCGCGGTGATAGCCGCAGAGAACTGCGACATGGGATGCACCTTGGCAGGCAAGTTGTTCAGCATTGCGGTCACGTGCGCCGGCAGTTCCGCTCTGCATAAAGAGTCACGTCAGCACTGGCCCTCGTGTGAACCACGAGGTGTGATAGGATTTCAGATTACCACACACCCACTCGGATTTCGCTGCCACTCTGAGTAGCGAATACCGCATAGGTCTGAACAGGCCTAATGTTAATTAGACTATTGTGGTGTGTTGTGATGTGGCACAAGTTATGTGACAAGCACAATGCTCTTGACATGGTTCTATGACACCGTGTAAACCACGTAGAATTAACGATTAGTGTTGCTGTCATAACGTGTCGATAACTTCTAACTTTTGACGCGCCACAACTATAGGATTGGATCTCGGTCCTTATTTATAATCCCGGGATTTGAGACAAGCAATGATAAGTCAGTTTTTTTTTATAAAATCAGCCTTTTTAATATCCTTTTACGAACAAAGTAACAAAATGCTCACAAAAACGTATGATGTCAACAAAATCTAACTTAAATCAATTAAACTTTCGAAATATTTTATCGATTCCTGTTTTAAACTACCAAATCAAAAAACAACGCGATAATGTTGTATTACACGAGCCGTACCGCTACTGGAGGGATCAATTTATCAAGAACCCAGTTATGCTTATGGTGGGATAGTGTTGAAAGAAGTGTTTTTATAATTTTAGGAGCAGGAAAAAACGCGTGTGCATTCCACACGCTAAGCATAACTTATGTACTGAAGCCAAATACACCAGCGTTCATATTTGCGACATAAAAAGAAATAAATAATGGATGAAAAATATGCAAATAAAGTGAAAGATAGAAAAACAGAATAACGTTTGAACATAGGTACAAAATAAAATAAACTCTACTGGTAAAAGATAATGCAGTATCTTCTATCGTACCGGGCTGTTTCGATATGGGAAAGAAAAGCTGATGCTTGTCCTATTAGCAGCTTGAGGCAGCGCCCCGTATTTATAGCTTTAAAATAATGCTTACTTGATGTTAAGCGTTAGTTTGTATAAATCTTTTGCTTGCAAGACAAGATAGCTGATGATAAATGGCAGGTGATATGAGTGCGTTTAGATCGTTTTATGCAACATTTTTAAACTCGAAATTCCCGGGATTTGCTTAAATGAAAATATAAAAATTTCGGGATTGAATAACGTCCGGGATCCTGGATCCCAGGATCGAATCCTCTAGCTTCAACGCACGGCACCACAATAGTTCTAGCTTTAAGTTGGTACCTTATTTGAGCAACCCATTATTTAAATTTCATTTATTCGATATCGTATTGACCTGTACATTAATGTAACAAGTTTACTTGAGTAGTTAATAAAAATCTATCAAGGTTCTCTGCTAATAAATTACGAGAATGTTGTTCTCAGTTACACGAGAATATGAGGGCTTAATGACTAAAGTAACTGAAGGGTGATCGTTATGTTTGTTTATCTTTAGAATGCCGCTAATGATTGCATACATTATGTTATGTACACCTATAGCGGTATTGTAACAACAAAACTCGACGTGCTTCCTTATTATGAAAGAGCGTATTGTCCATCCATATGAACACAAACGTTGCACAAAATGTTCATTGCGATTTCCAAGGGTAGAAATTGTAGTTTAAACACTTGGACGCTAAAATATACAAGGCTATGCCGCCTCTGCTAACTAAACTAACGCTTTCATTGCCCACGACGCACGTAGTCATGAACAACCTGATCTAGCTGCGTTGCGCCGCCGCCCTCATTGGGTCGCACCGCGGAGGCTAGGCAGTAAATGAGATAATGGTATGTAATATGTAATAGAATAAGATATCATCGTAGACTGCGATACGAACCTCTTTGCCCATTCCCTGGAGAGGGATTTAACTTGAGCGTCGGTGGGTACATCTCCAGTGACGAGAAGCCAGAAGAGACCCTCGGGGAGGGGCTCATTGCCGCCCTTAGCTTTCGGCAGCTTGGCCTGGCACTCGGGTATGGTCAGGCCACGGAACCGGATGCCCTCATCGGGGTCCAGCACAGAGGTCTCCCACACTAACGCCTTGATGCCGCGCATGCCTGAGTACATCTGTCGAACACAACCTAGTGTCACAACACAAAACATTTGGGATCATCTGTTTCTATTTACTATGCTAGAATAGATAGAAAGGGCGCTTAGTATCAGCAAATATATGCGTTTTATAGACTATGTGGTATCTTTGATACCTTACTCCTCTTAAGTCTTCGTTTGAAACTTTTCGAAACAAATGGGTGTAGGTACTTGTTAGATCCTATATAACACGCGTGTACCTACGATTTAGTAGTTTATGCGATACTGGCGCACTGTGCATTGATTTCGCACCTACAAAACGACTTTGTAAGAGTGTGGAAGGCAATGATCTAACTATAACGATACCAACCAGATAGGTGTAGGTATGTTTGCCACAAACAGTCAAACGATTATTCACTTCACTCTGGAATAATCAACCTAGACATTGAAGTGTACACGAATTGAGAACAGCCGGCGACGCTGCAATGCAAATGGTCTTGAACTTTTGCAGGGTCCAATAAGCGTTCATTGGCCGTTTGATTGACCGACACTGGCCCCGTACTCCTAACATAGGCGTCGCGAGCGAAATAAAAGTTAGATTATGCCAAACGGGTTCATTACCATTACCGGAATGGTAATGAATACGTGTTCTAGAACTTTCAAGGTTTGTCATTGGGCCTGAACTGATTTAACCAATTAAATGGAGTTTTGATAGCTGAAAGTAAACGCGGCACCTACTTTCTTACTCTACCGCTATCATCTAGATTTGTTTGAAACCTAAATACCTATACACTAGCCAAACTCGATGCGTAATGTTTTTTAAACAAATTACGACACAAAGCAAGTGAGCAATATTTATTGAAGGAAGGATCAGAAATCGACAAGTAATGAAAATCTACTAAATAAAAATAAAATCGGGTTTTCCTTCCTGACGCTATAACTCCAGAACGCACGAACCGATTTCCACGGTTTTGCATTCGTTGGAAAGGTCTCGGGCTCCGTGAGGTTTATATCAAAGAAAATTCAGGAAAAATTTAAAAAGAAAAGCGGGAAAATCTTTTTTCACATACAGCGCCATCTCTGATACGAAGCCATTTGGTGGCGAAACGGAGTTCGCGGGGTTTGCTAGTTCCGTATAAAAAGAAGCGCCAACAGAGTGAATTTTAGGTTTAGTATGGGCGGTTTGTATACAAACAACGAGTTTGGCTAGTGTATATATAATCCAATTATTGGAGGATTTTCGATAAGTCCAGTAGTTCTGATGATATCGCGTATTGTAGTTCATTCAATGCATAAAGTTACCATAAGGTAAATATGGTAAAAAAATAAGAAATAGATTTTTTTTAAATAACACGTGTAAGACAGACATGAAAATGTTGCAATTTTGGTGTCTTCTTTCTTTGTGTGATTAAACGTTTGAACCTAGCTTTCGTTCCTTACCTACCCATAAAAAACTTAAAACTGGATACCAAAGCGATTAACATAAAAATAAATCAAATACTGATTTAAATCAAATAAATCCGCTTTAAATCAAAACAATCGTATTTGTCATATTTTTTACATAACATGATTTTTAACGGGTTGTTAATATTCATGTTATTTAAAAAATATATAAAATACGTTTCATAATACAAAATACCAACCAACAGTTAATTGAATTTAAACAATAAAAAATAAATTATTCAAGTTATTATTATTGGCAGACATGACAATATAGCTATACCTAAGTACCTGTAATAGTAATAATAACTCTTTAAGCGAGCTACGTCATACATATACTGTACAACGGAAACAATTGCACATTTCAGATAATAGTCGCCTACGTGAAGTTATGCACAGTGTAAAATTAGTTGCCCTGTCCCGCGACGCCAGTGGACCTTTACATAACAGTTGAGTAGGAGCCAGTATTTTTTCTCGCCAGTAGACTATGTCGAACACCAGATTAGGAAATCTGTTCTTTGTTGACTGGGCTAATTAAACACACGATTGGTTAACCTGAATGAAAATGATATAAATAACAGACTCACCATGTCTAATGTGACCTCTCCGACTTTAGTGGCTCCATGTTTCTTGCGCAATTCGCTTATCTTCTCCAGTTCACCGGGTATCTTCTCCCGGATTACGTTTTTCAGGTCGGTGCTTTCGGAACTTAGGCCCCTGTCCATAATACTTCCTGCGAAGCATACTTTCTGCAAAATAACAAACAAACTGTATAACAATCAGGTGTGATTTTAATCATACATTCAAGTTAACATTATTAAAGCAGGCGGCCTAAGTCAATGTCTTTCGTTATACCAGAGTTGTCCGCCAAGGTAAACCGCTCCGGTAGATATTACAATATCCTTCAAGATTCTAACATCCTTCAAAAGCTGTACATATCATGGCGGCAAAATGATTTAATTAGACGCCTGTAGTAATTGCAAGTCGAAGCTCGGAGGGTCAGGTCGAGACAAAGGGTAAACAATTTGATATCTGCATCCTCAATCATTCAATAGGTTTCAATTAAATTGAGCGTCTTACAAATTCTCTGTTGTGTTTCCTGTTTAACGCGACTCAATTGCTTCTCTACCTACATTCACGAAAGGAAAGAGGTTGTAGGGAGATTTCGATGGTCCCATTAGGTACTCGAAGTTTTGCTGAGGAAAACGTCAAAAAATTATCTGGGGCATCCCCATTGTGGCGTAAGGTCTTCTTGGGTGGCATGGATTGATGACATTGCGCATGCTCTATAAGGCCATTGTTAATGAGGTCAAAACGTTTTTACATTGAATAGAAACGCAGTTATCTCATTCAATGTTTTCCTCGATTTGCCGAAAAAACCTTCAATGACACCACCCTACCAGTCTTAACTAAAACTAGGTTAAGTAGTATCTAAAATTCGTATAAATGAGAGTAAAATAGTTTCTGCCCGCGGCTTCGCACGCGTTGTTTCTATGGAAACTTAAAAAAGTTATATCCCATGGGAATTGATTTATTAGCTTATGGCTCGCTAGCTAGATGATGCTGTGTGGATTGTGCAGCATTATTTATTTATGGACTATTCAGCTCAATCTATTCAGTCGTTTTGGGCTGAAGAAGTAACAGACATACATATATCCCGCCATCCATACTAGGGAATCCAATCACGGATCAAAAGCCTGCGGGATCGAGGACATGTAGGTACTTTTTCCTAATTTTTAGCGTCCTTTGTCCAAATGCGTTGATTCGAGTGGTATCTCCTGTTTAGCGTAAATTGACATTGATTACTTACGGTTTGACGCCCTTAAAAACTCAAATGTTTAAGAAAATTATTTAGAAATTTTACGAATTACAATTCGTTAAACTCCATCCACGCATTTATTTTCTTTTTGACAGCTCGAGTCACAATCAATTAGTCATGTCCTAATAATTTACCGATTCGCTTACTCGTGAAGAAGTTGTAATTGTTTTTTTTATTTTTGCTCAACACGTACTCAGGCGTGGCTTTATTTTTAGAATCCGACTATTCAATATAATTATTTTATGGTATTATTTTTGTTGTTTTATTTGCTACTGACCGTGGCAATACTCGCGTTGTCCCGAGATAAAAAGTAAGACGGACTGAGTTACTGTGGTAAACCATAATTTTTATTATATTTGCAAACCGACTGTCCAAAGTTAAGATGCTGTTGCTTTTTGCTAGAAAGTCCAAAATGCAACAGCATCGTTAAACGTTAAAATAATGTCCTTTGGAATACTCAAGGGACATTTTTTTAGACATGACATTTGACATTCTAGCCGTGTCCGTATAGTTTTCTAAAGAAAAATACTTAAAAATTCAGCTAAACCCCAAGATAGCTAGATAAAAAAAATTGTAGGTACACTTGGTTATCAAGTCTACTAAAATATAGTTTCAAAACCAAGTAAGTCGCATCGCCAAGCTTAAAACGTAGTAAGGGTGTGTCCCATAATTATAATAATCAACCTATATTAGCCAACTGCTGGACGTAGACCTCCCCTAATGCGCGCCATAGCGCCGTCTTCAGCTTGCCGCATCCAGCATCTGCCTGATCTGCAGTCTTTCGCAGTTCGTCATCCCACCGGCCTGGAGGACGTTCTACACTACGTTTGCACAGTCGCGGTCTCCACTCAAGAACACGTTTACCCCGGTCCCTTACTGTGTTTTAAAATAGTCAATGCGACTTACTACGTTTAAAAATTGTAAAATCAGAAAAAAGTATCCTAATCTACAAACGTAAAGCCACTAACTCAGTTAATATCTTCAAAAAATACGTAATTTATGTCGATTTAAAATGAATAGACAACAGTTTTTTACGTCTAAGGTACTAGGTATTACGTCTACTTGGATGGACCCCAAGTAGACGTAAAAATTTTACTATCCGAAATTAAGTTAACTCGTTATTGCTTTTGTTTGGTTTTTACGGGAAAATAATGATTTATTCAGTCTCTAACTTAACTTAACGTAAGCCCAACAAGTGTTTTATTTTACTACATTTTTAAAGACTTACGACGTTTTAAAATTGTTAATGTATTTTATTTGATCTTCACAAAACAAACCAAACTGAAATATTAAGTACCTATTTAAATAATATATATGAATAAAGTGACGTAATCTGCCAGCTCGATAAATATCGAAGCTCTCCTAGTCATAAATGCCTCTAAAGAAAATAAGGAATTATTAACTGCAATTGAATACATATTATATTAGTATCGAAAACTTCGATATTAATATAGTAGTATTCTGTATACAGACGAGGTAGGTATTGTGGAAAAATACAGATAAGATAAAGAGATCTACCGGTGGCGCTATCTTATCTAGCTGGCATGCTAACTCTAGGTACGTGCGTGATAGACTCATTACTATTACGTCACAAAGATTAACAAAAAATGATTTTTAAAATGGTTCTAAGAGAGAGAGAGAGAGATCACATGACTCGCATGACGACCAGAACTCGCCCATTGTATAACACCTCCGTCTAATTATGTATGGGTAACGATCAGGCTGGCCCGCCTCGCAATGACTATCTCCAAGAGTTGCTACTGCATAATTCTAAATTCAACAAATATTTATCGGCAGACTAAACTCTGCGAAGCCATATGTGAGTAACGCATGGCCCTGAATGATTGCGTCATAGAGTAGCCGAACGATTAGTTTTTATTTATAAATCCTAAATAAACGCTCACTAACAAATATGTATAGCTCTGTGACTTTAATTCAACGCCAAATTCACAGTTTGTATTAAAAAGATAGGAACATAATTCAATGGGATGTTGGGGCTATCACTCTCAGGCCCGTATTATGAAAGCTTGCTAAGTCATCGCATCGATCTATGCTTGAATAACGCTGTTCTATAGCATAAACGTCACTCAAGCATAGATCACAGATCTATGACTGAGTAAGCTTTCATAATACAGGTCTCATACTCTGTCCCCCCCCCCCCCCTCCCCCACGTGACGGCGGCGGCGCGGCGGGACAGTCTGAATACCGGTCCTCCAAAATTAGCTAGTTGCCAAGACGTGGTCTTTTGTCGGTTACAAGCGATGATCATCATCATCATCAATGGCCTAAAATCCATGCAAGTAGGATGATTTATGTAGTGTTAGTATTCGGCACTTACAAAGATGACATACAGCGATACGAGTTGCGTTGGAACGAGCAGGATGCAGAATTTTGATTAGATTGTTTTACTTGACTCTGCATCATTACACGGTTCCATGTGTTTTGACCCGAAAAAAATTATAATAAACATTGCATAACTGATCGGTACAGAGATAAATTTGCGACGGTAACACGCATGGACCATTTGGGCGTGCGCCCGAAGCGAATGCGAATTTGACCTGTTTATCGTCCTGGTTATCTTTAGAGTAGCGCGTAGAGGACGTCGGTGAATGTCATTGTGAAGATTTTGCAATACCGATAAACTGATTACTCCATGTCGTATGGAATTCAAGAAATAGTTCTTTTTAGGGTTCCGTACCCGAAGGGTGAAAAATAAACCCTATTACTAAGCCTCCGCTGTCCGTCCGTCCGTCCGTCTGTCACGTGGCTATATCTCATGAACCGTAAGAGGTAGACAGTTGAAATTGTCAGATGTATTTCTCTTGCCGCTATAACAACAAATAATAAAAATAAAATAAATATCAAAATTAAAGGGGGCTCCCATACAACAAACGTGATATTTTTGGCCATTTTTGCTCTTAATTTGTCGAGGCTGTATCTCTTGAACTACAATAGGTAGACACATGAAACTTTCTATAATTAAGTAACACTTCAACTGTATCAATAAAGAATACTAAAAATAAAATAAAGTTGAAAATTTAAAGAGGTCTCCGAACAAGCGAAAAATTGATGTTCTTTAAAAAAGTTGCCTGATTCTTACGGTACGGAACCTTTCATGTGCGAGTCGACTCGCACTTGGCGGTTTATTTAATTATTTCGTCGTCGGAGACAGAAAAGTGTCACGATCTACTGATAGTCCGGTCATTTGTTAGTTGTACCTGGAAAGTTTTGCGGGAGTTGTGTGGCGAAAATGGGTTATTTTATAGATTTCGATGTGCTCTTTTCGAATTTCAACTTTGCCCCCTCGTGTCTTTGCCGCTCGCGCCGCCGTATTGGAAAAATGGCGCCTAATAGCAGGTTTTTGACCATATCTCCTTAGAGGCTCGTTTTACGATAAAAACATTAATACAAAATTAAACTACACGAAATTTTCAACAATTTAGGTATTAACAATTTATTTTTGTTAAAACAGTTTTGGCTTATGGGCGCCGCAAACTATTATATAATCTTCACAGATGAAGTGCGATTGGATATGGTACCGTATATTTTCTTCAAGTTCGGAATACTTTTCTTCGTCTTCTATTGTATAATTGTAAATTGCGATTAGACATAAGAAATATACAATTCAAGGCATTTATGTGATCACTAACCGTTGCGGCTAGGATAACTACAGAATTTAAGAAGGCCTATTTCTGTTCTACCTATACTTTCGAAGATCTTTGAAAAAATACTACACAAACGACTAGAAACCCACCTACAAACTATAAATTTTATGTACAAACAACAATATGGTTTTAGATCCAAAAGTAATACCCTCGCAGCTACAATCGACATCGTCACCAAAATTAAATCAAACATAGATAAGAAAAACATTGTTCTAGGCATATTCATAGACCTAAAAAAAGCTTTTGACACTGTAAGCCACAAATTACTTATCAAAAAGTTAGAAAGTATAGGCGTTAAAGGAACTGCTCTTAAAATGTTCGAATCCTACCTGTCGAATAGATTTAAAGTTGTTAAAATAGAAGATACCCAAAGTCAAACAGAGCCCATAACTTGTGGAGTCCCTCAAGGATCTATTTCAGGACCTCTCCTGTTCTTAATCTATATTAATAATGCACATCAGATAGGCTTAAATGGTGATATTACTTTGTATGCGGACGATATATGTTTGTTCTATTTTGGTGCTTCAATTCATACAATGCTGTCTCATGCTCAAAAAGATCTCAACAACCTCTTCTCCTGGTTTCAACACAATCTTCTTACGATAAATATCTCTAAAACTTGCTACATTATTTTTAAAGCCAAAAACAAACCAATACCTCATTATGACCCTCCCAAAATAAACAATGTTGAACTTAAGGAAAAGAACAGTGAAAAATATTTAGGTTTACACTTGGATAGCTCCTTGACGTGGAATACACACATCACACACATTAAATCGAAACTTTCATCGCTAACTGGTTCAGTAAAAAATGTCATGCATTGTGTTCCGCGTCAAATACGCTATACTATCTATAACAGCCTTGTCAAACCACATTTGCTATATTTGATAGAGCTGTGGGGCAGTGCTGTTAAATCAAAATTAGCAAAACTTCAAACATCACAAAATAAACTTATCAAACTTCTTTTCAATATTCCTTACTTAACTTCCACTGAAACAGTTTATAAAGAAACAAAAATAATGAACATTAAACAGTTATACAAATATACAACATGCATCCTAGTCCGTAAAATATTAAATAATAAAATTCACACAACTTTAACATACACTAAATTAGGAGAAATAAGCAAACGTAGTTCACGTCGTGCCAGCTTTATCGTTCTTCCGAAAACTCGGACTAACTATGGCAAAAAAACTAACTATGTGAAGGCGCACAGCTTTGCAATACTTTACCCTCCCAAATTAAAAGTGTAACATGTAAGTGTGGACAATATGTCTGAATAAAGAAAGTTTTTATTTTATTTATTTAATGTAAACGAGTTGAGAGTTGAAGTTCAGAATACGATTTATAATATTCACCACAACACGTTATTAAAAGTTACTAGAAATGAATTCGTTAGAAGAATAAATTTGTGTATCCAAGAAAATGGAGCCCATTTCGAGCATCTAATTAGTTAGTTGACTTTTTATTGTAAATAATTAAAATAATTTAAGATTTCATGGTTTTCCTTTCATTTAATTTATTAAGTTTGTTAGAGAGATTTCATCCTTATTATTGACCCTAACGATCTATGCAATAAAAGTACAGGGTGTAATTTTTACAGATTTTAGTCGGTTCGATTACCGGGTGTGGCAAGCGAATTTTCGAAGATCTTTGAATGCAGTTTTCTTTCTTTTCAAAATTAAAGGAATGTTTTCTTTGAGTACAATTTTCTATCTACAGTATTAAGAGTACTTTCCCTCCAGGTGGCATTACAAAATTCCACCCTGTATATATACGTAACCTAACCCTGTTCTCATGTAAGTGACTTTGTATAAATTGTCTTTTTGAGAATAAATGAATATTAAACGTATTGTATTTTACAAGGTACACGCCCTTTGCCCTCACTCCCCTGTAAATATAGCGATCGGCACTTTACGATCGCTATGTTGAGACTGCATCCCCAGGAACATAAGAGACATGACATGTAGGAATATTTAGATTATATAAAACTGAACTAACATAATTTTTTGACATACATGTTGTATTGTATAATATTAGCTTAGTTATCTGAATATAGTAATCTTTAAATATTACTTTATAAAGCCTATAATTTTGGTTTTGCATGCCTTGAGCTTTTGTACTTACATTATATTCCTGCGAATAAATGATTTGAGATTGGAGACACTTATAGGGGACCACCTCAAACTCAATCTTTAGACAACCTTGAAAAAAATTATCAAAATCTTTTACAATTGGCACAGATATCACCAAAATTGTTGTAGTTAGTCAATATTCTTCAACAATATGAAGTTTTATGGGATAAATACTAATCCCTCGGGAAAACAATTTTATGAGACAACCTCGGGATCATTCTCTATACAAAAGTTTAAGAATCAGCAAAATCGGTTAACCATTGGCAGAGATATCAATTATCAAGTAACCTCCTCAGGAGACCCATCACTTAATGTTTATTTTGTAATTATTGATTTTATTTAGACACAACGTTGCTTGATATATTTTATGGAAAGAACCCATGGAAGGTGGTCCCCAAGATACAGGTTTATCCTAGTTTGGGGATCAACGATGTAATAATTTTAAGTCTCAAATAATTTTCAATAAACGTTATTATTATTATTATAAATACATTAAAAAATACAAATATTGACAAAGAAAATTACAATTCAATAATAAAAACAAATTTATATTATTATACAAATAATAAATATCATTACCTGCATTATGGAATGTAATATTTAGGTGGAGTAGGGCACATTGATGCAGTCGCAATAAAATTCAAACTGAATGCAGGCTAAAGTTTTCGACACACACATACATAGATGTTGGTTCAACCAATTGCAGGTACCGGTAAAGTAAAACATATTTTTAGCCACTGCAAATAAAAAAATCTTTTTTTGAAATTGTTATATCCATTATATTCAATAGATGGTGTTGTGTATTTCTTTATATGGTAAGTAAATATATTGTAACATTTTGGATAGAAAGTTTGAGTATAATAAGATTTTTCATAGGTAATTTGAAAATGAAGGAAAGTACTCCGATTTATCTTATAAATTACTTATTTGAGTTTGTATGTTTTTCTTTACTTTGCTATGCCAATTTATAATAAGGTACATGCTTTGATTTAAAAATTATGTAGGTATGTTATCAATATGTAGTTTAGAAATTAGTAATGAATAGGTATCTAAAGTTATTAAAAAAACGTTTAAGTCATTATGACATTGTTCCTGCCAAATGCCACTGTGAATAAAGTTTTAATAAAAACTCTTTAATTACATAAGGTTTATGGATAGGTAACTAATGCTTAATTGAAAAGCATTAAAGGTTTTTAATGCTTTTCATACAAAAATAAATATAAATAAATATAAATTTAAAAAAAAAACCATGTGCGTAAAAACCAAAAATTGGTTCACACATTAATTATGACGGCCATTTTGCATCACATTTATGAGAGGATAATTATTATTATTAGGTACCTTGTGAAACTTTATCTCTGACTGTAAGTATTTTGCGAATAAGCTGTTCGTCAGCAGGTAACAAAGACCATAAAATATAAAATTATACATTCAATAAAACTTGTTCTACGACGAAAGGTTTTGTAGGCCTATTGGCCTTACCAAGTTGGTAGGTACAGGTAGAATGCAGGTAGTTATTTACACCTCCAAATTCTAACATTACGATTAAATAAATCATAAATAGAAAATCACGACAATAGCTAAGCTCACATCTTTTGCATTACATAACTTCAAACCCCAAATGTGGATAATGTAGGTTATATGGAGCACAGCGTAAGATTTGGCATAAAGGATTATGAAGAAAAGATGTAATATTACACGTAAAAAATGGGTGAGATTTGAAAACATGATTTATTATTTAAATATTTACCTGCACCTCCAGCAATTTGGTGGATGAAATCCTGCTAAGCGCCATTTTTGAAACCATCGAACCGACCGACCGCTAGATATCTAGGTATCGCACTGGTTCGGTTCCTCTCCTCTCCTCCAACTGTCAGGGCTGCCAGGTGTCGAAGTTTTTTTCCTCGTTCTAGGGATGCCAAATATCTCGTACTTTATGAACATAATCTCGTACAAGCTTAACGTTTATAAATATTTTAAAATCTGTGTTTTAAACAATGTTATATTTGGTTTGGATTAGGTATTTTTGTATCTTGAAGTATCAAATGAAACAAATATTACTGTACCTACCTACTATAAGTGTTTAAAATTTTAATAATTTTCGAACTAACAACAAGTAGTTACATAATATACTAATGGTAAATTATTGGCTAATAATATGAATATTTACATAACATAGTGCATTCCCTGAAGGCATTGCCTGAGGCAGAGCAGAGGTGGTGATTAATATTCAATGTCTGGGATATTGGTAAAATCGTCTGTTTTTGGGGTATACATTTTCAGTGGTAATTCTGGAATACATTTCCTTAGTAGGTTCAAAATGTATGCAATTCCCTTTACTTTAGGGCCTTTAGCACTATCGGCAGTTAAAAGTGTACCTACCACTCACTGTGTCTGAAATAAGACGATTTCTGAGGACTGTTTTAATTTAATTGGTTTTACTGAATACCCGCTCACTTTTGCCTCATTTGCATGAGGCAAAGCCAGAACTGCGAGACCTAAATTGGCCAATTCAGAGAAATCTTCTGTTTTTAGTAACAATGCCCAGAACTCATTAGCCTCATTAGTGTCTTGAAGCCGTACAGGGTAGCAAGCTTTTGCAATAGGCAGTTATCTCCATTGATCGTCTATCTGTTGCTTTCGGCTATGGTCAAAAAATGCACTTATGCGTGGCACGACTTCAATGAGGGGCATTAATGTTGGGAACTGATCTCTAAAATTGTTGGAGAGAGCTGATGCTGGTCCTAGAGCTTGGAGTTTCGACAGCACAGCGTCTTCCATGTCGCAACGTTTTTTTATTTTCAAGGCACCAGTCTTAATAATTTCAAGGGAATATTTTTGATAAGGAAACATGGCGCAGGCAGTCACATTTTTTAAAATATCGTACAAAAGTATACGAGATTTTTATTTTGTTCTTGTTTCTCGTACAGGGACTGTTATATGTCGTAAATGTACGAGATTTCTCGTACGTCTGGCAACCCTGGCTGTCTGTGCGATCGAGTCGATCGACCGCGTTTGAATTGCTAGTGGGAAAATTAAAAGGAAGTAAATAGTGTTTGTAGCAGTGTTTCCACATAAAATCTCGGATTTGCCCTACAAACTTTGAAAATAAAAAAATAATAAAATAAATTTAAATGTTTTTTTTTATAATACCTTTATTTAGGACGCTTTATTATATTATAAAAATAAACAAATATTTTTTTGTATATTTTAATACAAAATTAAACATGTCTAATTAATTGCTTGATTTGTCAGAAGCCCGAAGCATTAGTGTTCGTGACATTGAACATGGCATGTGCCTTTTAAATTAAGAATAAAGTTTGTTAACCTCCATTTGGCTCTAAAAAAAATGAGGTGTAAGTGTAACTCTAAAAAAGACTTCTAGTTATGTAACTCAACCATCTTTTTAACTTTTTGTGTTTTTTGTTGCTACCTTTCTTCATTAAAACATTGTAAGTACCTATTATAATATATATTTATATAGGTATATATGTATATAGATATTATTATGTATTATTATATAGTGCAAGTTTTATTATTAATTGCTGTAGTTTATCTAGCTTAGTTTAAGTATAGCACGCCTTTTTGTTTTATTTTGACCATGTGTGGTTGGCAGGTAGAAAATGCCATCGGCATTAAGCCCACCTTTTGTATACTTTTGTTAAATGTGTGCAATAAAGTATTTAAATAAATAAATAAAAATTATCAATTTTGAGGAAAACATAATAAAATACAGTTGTATATTTCAGTTATATTTTAGATAGATTGACAGATAATACTTTTATTCATTACCTTA
This sequence comes from Eupithecia inturbata, assembly GCA_963662085.1. NCBI lineage: Eukaryota > Metazoa > Arthropoda > Insecta > Lepidoptera > Geometridae > Eupithecia > Eupithecia inturbata. The sequence continues at coordinate 12,952,026 of OY759176.1, forward strand.
TAAAACAGATAGACTAATTAAACATATTATAATTAACATAACTAGTTTTTAGTTACATTTTTAATTCAATAATAGTTTCGATATGCTTAGTTTTTTCATATTCTAATTTTTCTAAAGGAACCGTGTGTATTAAATTCACATAAAAGAGCAATTCGTATGATTTTTTGTACTAATAATTTTCGTTTTTCAAGTTTTATTTCAAATAGATGTGCTTTATACATATTATACCAATTTATTTCATACTTTCAAATTTACTTCATAAAAATAAACAAATCTTGAGTTAGACACTTTTTTACTGAATTTACGGTGACATCACGGACCAGGGCCTCGCCATCTTTAGAGAGTTGTTTAGTCCGCTTGTTCTGTTCAATCATTGGTGTTCGGATAGCGCTTGCGTGTGTACGTCCTCGAGAATTTCGTAAAACTTGATATAATTTTTGTTGTATAATTAAAGTTTTTGTTGTAATATCTGTTATTTTTTTTTGTTGTTGATTTATGGTTATTAGTGAGAATGGGAGATATTAGTTACGCTATGGATCCTATATACGAAACTGTCGGCAGATTTATAATTAATGTCACACCCAGCTCGTCCGAATCCGATGAAGAGGATACAGAAACTTCAAGTGACGACGCAACGTCAATGAAAGCAACTGTATCTTCTTTTTTCGACACTTAAAAATATTGTGTATCTGTAAATTTTATGAAATAAAATAAAAATGTCATAAAAGGATTTAAGATTTTTATTTACGTTACCTATCTACCAAATACAGAACAAAATGAATGTATTAAATTAGATTCCAAATGTTTGTCACCTCTGACTGAACCACAGAAGGTCAACAAACTTTATTCTCAATTTAAATGGCGCGGACTTATAGAAGGCTTCAAAATTGAGCAGTTGTCAGTTTTTAGATTTTTCTGGACACTGAACAATGGTTCAGTTTCATTGTTTGCAGATGGACCCCTAGTAATAGGTAAACTATGACTTCGAGGTTTTCGTATACAAAATCATACATAAAAACAATGAAACATCAACCTAATAGTAATAAAATCAGTACCGTCTATCTATTGTTTCGCGACAGCTATAAAAAAATAACGCATGGGGACTACATGCTGCGTTAGCACAGAGCTTCCAAATCACAAAATATACTTAACACTAGTATCCTTCAAATAATACCTACCAAATCAGCCGCTCGCTAGCTTGTGGTTAGCGTCGCGATTACCGTGTTGCTAGGGCACAACAACAGTCGAAACCGCTTCATTCATTTCTTCGTTGGAGACTCTAAACCCTCATCATTTATTTATTAAAATAGGTACACCAACAGTAGGTATACATAATAATATGCTTTTATTAAATGATATCATGAGACAGGTTCTAATATCATAACTTTTATCAAAAAGTTATCTGTAAATGAAACTTGCAAGTCGGAACAGATGTAAATATAAACTTCTCAAAATAGACAAAAAAGTAGCGAAGGAAAATTAAAAACCACTGCCATAAATAAAAGAAAGAAATTAATAAATGAAATCATTTATCACTTTGCGACAGCGTACAGGCCATAAAATCACTTATTTCGTTTTCCCTCGACACATTTAAGGTCCACCAGGAACAAACATGTAATCTCTTTGACAATAACATAACATATATCTATCTATCTATCTATATCAATACCAGTCAGAAGCGTCCCCAAGACGCTGGCTGCATTGCCCCGCTGTATGGCAATGCTGATGCGCTGCGCCAGATACCCGCCTGCTCTTGGGTCACGCGTCGCACAGTGGATCGAAAAAGCCCTTCCTATAGACATAGAAATTTTTTTTTTAAACATGCTTTTTCTTGTTGGAAACCAAGACAGAATCTTATTAGAAGCCCAAACTATATCATATTTTATGAACCTAGGTGATAATGACGCACAAAAGATTTTTTGAACTTTAATTTGTATGGAGAAAAACATGAAAATCGATGTTTTTGGGCTCTCGTGCGAGTGCCCGTAATTTCCTTCGGCATAAATAATGTTCCTATTTTTTACTATCTTTTGACATATAGCACATATGGGGCACTCGATGGACTTCAGATGAAAAAAAAAAAAATATTTTTAAATTTTCTTTTTGCATTTTATTCATTATAGGTACAAGGTACATTACGACCTATAAATAATATTTCAACTCACCTAATTATTGTTACAATTTTAATGTAATATTTCACCTATCATAATAATGAAAATATATTAAATTTCTATATTTAGTTAAAGTAAAAGCATAATTATCAAATACAGTCATTATTTTTAAAATGAAAAGAATAATAATTACAAACTACAAAGGCGATTAAACAATTCACACGAAATAAATAATACTATTTTTTTAGACACAAGGCAAATTTTTCAATATTACAAGTTATCATACACAATAATTATTTAAAAAACACGTATGATGTACCTACATATAAGTTACAAAGTTTCAGTAAAACAATTAGAACATATTAAAAGACACATCCATATCAGCATCTGTGTCAGAATCTGTGTCTTCTGGATCAATGTTACTTACATCTACAAATTCTGTCTCAAGGTGTTCTGTGTTAATAGATATAAGACCTAAAGCAAAACGTACACAAGTTGGCCACTCGATATTCTGCTCCAACCAATCTGTATAGTGTTTTTTGAAAGTTTCTGTGTTACATTTTGCAGATTTCCATCTTTTTATCACAGACTGACTAAACCTTCGACAGAATTCTTGGAGAGTGTCTGTATCTTCTTCAGATAAACTCAAATTCAACTGAAATTTAACACTTTCTAACAGTTTTAAATAGTTTCCAAGCTTGCCAGACTGTTTTAGAATCACAAATAGATCCAGATTGGTCACCACACTATGCTTTTCCATTTTTAACTCGAAATTTCACAGATGTTTTACGTAGTAAGTTTTAATATAACTAAAAAAATATTCAGAACCCTCCTTATTTATACTTACTTCATACCGGCTAACGACTACTAGAAAAAACTAGACAATAACAAATTGTTAATTAGGTAAGTACCTACTTAAATAACATCCATTTTTAATAACAAAGCAAAGGGGCTTAAGGAATTATTAGTATAATAATACAATCATAAGTGACGGGTTAGCAGGTAGTTCAAGATAAGTAGGTAAACCTCTGCAGTAAATTTTGTAACAATGATAAGGTCGAGTACCTAACTTAATGGCCCCTTGTACATTTAACAAAAAAATATACAATAGGTATCGTCTTTAACGGCTAAATATCATAAAAACCACCATATAATATGGAATTATCAGGTAAAATTATAAAGTATGGCTGGTGAAATATTGCATGAAAACTGTAACAATAATAAGGTGAGTTGAAATATTATTTTTAGGTCGTAATGTACCTTGTATAATGAATAAAATGCAAAATGAAAATTTAAAAATATATTTAATTTTTTTTCCATCCATCGAGTGCCCCATATGTGCTATATGTCAAAAGATAGTAAAAAATAGGAACATTATTTATGCCGGAGGAAATAACGGGCACTCGCACGAGAGCCGAAAAATATCGATTTTCATGTTTTTCTCCATACAAATTAAAGTTCAAAAAAAAATTTCTGCGTCATTATCACCTAGGTTCATAAAATATGATATAGTTTGGGCTTCTAATAAGATTCTGTCTTGGTTTCCAATAAGAAAAAGCATGTTAGAAAAAAAAAGTTCTATGTCTATAGGAAGGGCTTTTTCGATCCACTGTGCGTCGTCGCGTCGACCATACGCTCAGATAACTTTTTAAAGACACGGAGAGCCTCGGTACCCCACGGACCTATGGTCTCGACCCCAAAGGGAGCAAATGTGTAGGCCCTGCCGAGACCTGCATATTTGCGTCTCTTGAGATCTTCGGCCAAATCTGCCGCCGCACCAGCCCTTACGAATGACCTCGGAATATTATATTATATTATAAAATATATATTGTTATAGCAGCAAGATAAATACACATTCTGTGAATATGAGATACAGCCCGCTTTCAGCAGCGGAGGCTTAGTAATAGAGTCCCGTTTTCACACTTCATACCAAAACCTGAAAAATGCAATGCACTACTTTACAATACAACACACATATCCGTAAAAATATTTCTAGATTGAGTACCTACTATTGCGAATCACGTGGAAACCCCAAAACAGTTGCCATTTCAAAAACATAATACGTATCGGTTATGCCAATTAACCACACGCGCCGAACTAAAGGTCAACATTTCTAGGATTCTTATCACTCTGGCCCTAGAAAAAAAAAATTTAGTTTTTAACAACAACAACATAAAGTTCATTTCAGCTTGTACTTCTCCGTCAGAGCTTTATGCGTTAGTCAAAGGTTACACGCTCAATCTGGCGTCAGTCTGGTCAATCAGTCTGCTCAGAATGATGGGAGAATTATCGTCTAACCGGTTGACTGACGTACTGATGGTCCAGAATGACAAAAATTAAATATTTTAAATATTTTTTATCATTCTGTTGTGAATGACAGCAGACTGATGCCAGACTGATCGTGTAACCGCTCGAATCATTCCCGTGTCAGTCAGTCACCGTCCCCGACGCAATGGAGCAAGACGTGCCAAGCGACGAAGCCCTGCCGCCGCCGCCCACTTCACTCCCGCCACCGCCAATCGAGATAGAAAAAGAATTCATTCTCTCATTCGAGTCCTTGCCAGAGTTATGGGATAAAACGCATACGTTATATTGTAATAAATACAAGAGAAATGACGCTTTGCGAAAACTCCTCGACATATATATAAAAGTGAAACCCGGGGCAACTATAGAGGATGTCAAAAAATAAATCAACGTTTTACGGTCCAACTACAGGAGAGAGCTCAAGAAAATTATTTCATCGCTAAGATCGGGGTCTAGTACAGATGACTTATACTGTCCAAAAAGTTGGACTTTCGAATATTTAAAATTTTTGGATAAATTTGAGCAGCCTGTTCCGGTAGATCGGGTAAGTAAGAGCATATTTTCTATGTAGTATAGGTACATATTATATAGCCCGGCGAGTCCGTGCGTGCAGTGCCTGCATGGAGACAGACGTTGAGAGGATGAAGTAGCCATAAAAGTAACACGTGCATTGCACGTAATTTCACACCTCGTCCCCCCAACATCTCCCTCCAACATGTCACCCCGCAGTAGGTAGGTAGGTAGGTAAATAAAACAAAGTAGGTATAATGCTGTAAAATTATTATTATATGTTCTCTATTCACTATTCACTATTGGAGGTCATTTTTGCTAATTTCCAATTTACCCTCATGGCTAAAGTAATGGCAAAGTCTTTCTCTTATCACTTTGGCATCATTAGTTGAATTTAAGAAAGAAATTATTTATTAAACACTACACACACAAAAAAAACTTTAAGACAATAAAAATAAAAAAGAGACTACTTAGTACTAGCATAAACTAACAAACAGCACAGACAAACACATGTGAACTAGGTAAGTAGTAAACTAACACAAACATTGGGTTAATTAATAGGTACTAAGTAGTCCACTCAGCAAGCAGACTAGCGCGTGTGTGTAGGTCTAACAGGTCCTGACTCAGCTTGTTGCTCTAACACAGAAACCTGGTAGAATTCGGGAAATTTCGGGTAGAAGTGGGCTCCAAATCGTTCAATCCAATATCAGTAGCTTTTGTAATTTTCCAGTTTGATGCCAAGTAGCGACGGGATTTGGTTTTCATTAAGTAGTTATGTAAATAACAGCAAGCCGTTACTATCACTGAGGCTTTTCGTGGCTCAAAGCATATTGCTTTTTGAAATACACCGAATTTTTTTGTTATTATACCAAAAGCACCTTCAATAACTGATCTAGCTCGTGACAGTCGCCTGTTAAATTCTTTTCGCTCATTATTATTGTTACATGCACTTTGTGGATATGGCTTCATTAAATTTTTCCCTAGTGCAAAAGCCTCATCAGATATAAAAACATAAGGAAAACTTTCGGAGGCATATGGCAATGGCGATGGTTCTGGTATATCTAATTCGCCTTTACTATAGAGATCCCAGAATTTTGTGTAAAACAGAACACCACCATCCGATACTCGGCCATTCGCACCAACATCAATCATTATAAATTCTTTATTTGCATTTGCCAGTGCCATCAAGACAATACTAAAGTGACCTTTATAATTGAAATATAGTGACCCTGAGTGTTCTGGTCTTTGGATCTTAACATGTTTACCATCCAAAGCTCCCAAACAATTCCAAAATTGATATTTATCCCCAAAACCAGTGGCAATTCTTTTCCATTCCTCTTTTGATGGTTTCTGAAAAGAAAAAATGGTAGAAGTTAATATTGTACGTTTCGTTTTTTCAGGTAAGTGATGGTAATCAGAATGAAACTGAATCTGATCAAGCACAAAAAGAGCAAGAAGTGGCTGCGACTATTTCTTCATTCGTGTCAGCCCCACCACCACCCGCAAGACCGCCTCGGCTTAGTTCCAAGAGAAGTGTTCATAAAACACAAAATGAATTACTGGAACGAGCATGCAATTACTTAGCAGAACCCCAAGTTAGTGGTGTTCAGTCAATTGCATTTGACTGGGCAGAAACATTAGAACGACTGACCCCTACTCAAAGATTATATGCCAAGAAGGCCATTAATGATGATATTTGAAGCGGAATTAGGAAATTTACACAGATACTCGGTTCAAATAAATGTAACATCAACCCCTTCACCTGCACCATATCCCTATTACACATCTCCACCCGAATCATTTTTCTATTCGCACACAACATCTCCCGACTACATCCAAAGAGCTCCACCCGCACAATCACCCATCTACATTCAAACCCCAGTCACAGCTCCTCTCGCGCATTCTTCCAACAACATCCAAACCCAAGTCGGAGCTCCTCCCGCACAATCACCCATCTACATTCAAACCCCTGTCACAGCTCCCCCCGCACAATCTCACAACTACATCCAAACCCCAGTCACAGCTCCTCTCGCGCATTCTTCCAACAACATCCAAACCCAAGTCGGAGCTCCTCCCGCACAATCACCCATCTACATTCAAACCCCTGTCACAGCTCCCGCACAACCTCCGCTCAACACTCATCATATTCCGTCTCAAGACAGCGAATATTCAGCTGGTTCGTTATTCGCTCAATTTCAAGCGGAATAATATGATTAAATAGGCAAAACTAAACAATTACATAGTGCCATAAATTGAATTACATTGTTGTTTTTGTAAGCAAAATAATAAAAATAAAGTAAATATAGATATTTTACTTACCCTGATATAAGACTGTAGGACATAAATTAATACTTCGCATGTCTGAATAATTGACTGACTGATGGCAGCAGGTGACATAATTGCAGAATATTTAAGATCTTTAATATTTCTTCCAGTAGCAAGGTATCGTAAAGTGACAGCTAATCTTTCTTCGGCGGTTATTGCTTTCCTCATACAGGTATCTTGTTTTTCCAAATATGGTTTGATCATTTGCAACAAATGCTCGTAGCAGGCTTCTTTCATTCGATAGTAATTTTGAAAGTCTTCTTCGTCATCCTGTTGTCGTATTTCATTTAATAAATTTAGATGCGTGTAATGTTCTCTTTTTTGTAGCCAGGTTTTCATCCATCGCTTCCTTTTTACGCGCTTCTTTAGCAGTAAAGCGATAATTATAATAGCACAGGCTCTTTTTTTTTTCACAATATCCATGGCTAGGCAGGACCAGGTGACTCACTTGACTGTCGTCTTCACTTTACGAATGATAACTAACGTAAGTTTTATCAGTCTGCTGTCAGTTTAGACTGAGCGTGTAACCGTGTTTACCATCCATCATTCTGGCATCAGTCTTAGTCGGACCAAACTGATGGACTGAACTGACGCCAGATTGAGCGTGTAACCTTTGACTTAAAATAGCGGGCACCTCATTCTACAGACTTCAGACCCAGAAAGATAGCAGACGCACTTGTAGTGTAAATCTTAACTTAATTTGACCCTTTGTTTGTGAAAGCATTATAATTACAATGACACCAACCTAACCGCCGAATAAAAACCATTAAACTACTGTTAACTGCGAGCATGCCTGCACAAACCAGTTTGCGCAGGTAAAAACGACCTACAAGGCTATTGCTTGTACTATTTTATCACTATGCTAAGGCTGCTATAAACGATCTTTGATAATCTTGAGCTTAAATATCAAATACGTTATTCTGCCGCTTTGATCAGGATCGTGTAAAAATAGATTTTAGATTCTAGTAGTAAGACAATGAAGTAGGTACATTTATACGTACCTACCTAAAATATATTATGATGAAAATTAACATAAAACAAGATCCCTCAAGCGCGAGTGTGGCTCGCGCGCCGAGGAGGGTTTTGCACGGTTGTGAAGTATACCAATATGTGCTTTAGGTACTGGTTAGAGACTTTGCTATTTGATGAATACCAAAAAATTAATAAATATAAATCCATATCTACAAACGCTATATACATTTCAGATGGGTCGCTTTGAAAACTTCGGAGATAGGGGAGGGGGGGTTTACCCATGATGTAGAATAAGAACTAATCAACTGATGACTTCTTCGGGACGACCTAAGTAGCAGAATTAACATTTTTAAGGTATATGAAATTTCCTAAAGTCACTACCTACTTGATTGCAGGCAAGCTGGGATACATTATGAGAGGGCATGTAAGCCCTATACTTATTCGCGTAAATATCGCTTTTCATGAATAAATTAGCCTCTTCGGCAGAGTTAAACCTAATCTCAAGCCGATTACGACCAATTTTCTTTATTCCATTACTAAGGATCGACGTACAATTGTTTTTGTAAAGGAACGCTCCAAACTTAAGAGGGTGAAGGGTAGTCCCACGTTATACTCCCCTGAGGGGTTCTCCCCAGATGAGTGGCTCAATAGCTCCACATAAATTAAGAAAGGACCGCAGTCACTAGTCTCATAAAAGTCCCTAGTTATGGGAGTATGCGTTTTCGTAGCAGGTTCCTGAGTCATAGGCACAGGGGAATTCTGGGAATCAGATTGGACAGGGGCTGAAGTCACAGTATTTTTCAACCACACACACAAATTAAACAATATACACAATCAGCTAATAAAAACAGAACATTTACGAATACTACTAACTTACATGAATAATTATCTACAAATCTACAACACTATTACTACAGATAAATCCCACAATTATTTAAAATTCCCGCACAAAGTAAAATCGCGTGAACTTCGCACGAGTCAGAAGGCGAAAAAAAATACTAGATTGACATTGTACATATACCTAAACGTAACCATTATTGATGTTTTGCTAATGATGTAGTCATTGTATTGTATTGTGCTATTTGAATTTTATCGATAGCATCAAAATACGTTTTATAATAAATGACACTAAATTTTTCTGACAGATGACATCTGTCAGAAAAATTTAGACATGTGTGAGTGATCGCAAAGATAAATGAGCTCTCTGATTTTAGGCACGGAAGCAAATATGCGCCAGTACAAACAAATAGAAAAGCCATAATTACCAACTAGCGACGCGCCCCGGCTTCGCACCCGTGCGATAGATAGACCTTTAAAGTGTTGATGTGAACAATGTTAATTCTTGAACAATTGAACCGTAATAGCAAGGCCTTATGGTGATATTTTCTGCAACAGGACTAACAGCTGACTACTAGGTTGTCATAAAACTCATGACATCAAACACTATTTTTCGTGCTTGACGACGCAGTACGTTAAACCGCCCGCGAGGCATGTAACGTTTAAGAGAAACAGCTAATATCAGGGAATACTCCACAAAATCACAAGAACAAACTATCAAATCAACCAAAACACCATCAAAGACTTTGCTGCGTCATTGTACTCAAACCATTCATTCAAAAGTATTGCCAAATAGGTTTTAAATAATCCGTCATTGAGTAGGTATAAGGTGTTTTTATATATATATATATGCGTCTATTCAGATAGGACCTTTAATGATGTATTTTAAATTTTTAAGGAGGTATCATCGCTATTTTGTACATTATTGTTGCAATGCATTTATAAATTGGCTTACAAAATGACTTTGACATCTACGAAAAATCTTGTTCAAGCTCAACATAAAGACGTATGACTGCAATATGTATATTACTGGCAACACTAGCATGCGCATGTGATTGTAGCAGTGCTTTCGCTTTTAGGGATTTTGCCCTTTTTAGGGCGAAACTACATATTTAACGTACGACTTAGGACATTTTTTTATTGCGACAGGGATCTAGGGAAAAAATTACTTGATGTTATACCCAACCCTATTTATTCTACGCTCATTGCTCTACAGCTACCTATTAGGGGATTCCCGAATCAGTTTCGTGTTATAACCCGACAACATTTTAGTTTACCTTTATCCAAAAGGTAAACTAAAATTTAGTCGGTACCTAAGTTGTAAAAGACTTCAGAAATTAGTAACATGATATTAATTTCGTTTGTTATTTTTTTATAGCGGTCACGAAACAATAGCTAGGTACTAATCTTATTACTATTATCTCTGCTATTATTACTCATGTTTGATTGTTAATATTTTTGAAAATATATGCATTTTTATACGAAAACCTCGAAATGGTAGCTTAACTATTACTAGGGGTCCATCTTCAAACACCGAAACAGAAAGATTGTGCACTTGTGCAGTGTTCTGAATCATGTAAAAACTGACAACTGCCCAATTTCGGAGCCTTCTACTAACATGTTTAACCCTTCACCCTACGGCAAATCAGATGTCGAAAATGAGCACGAATCAATATCACACGCCCCGCACCGCGCGCCTTTCAAAATTGCGTCACGCTTCAGAGAAATGCTCATAAACACATAACTAGGCCCCCTATCTAAGTTCTGTAAACGGTTTCAGCTTCCTAAAGAATTTTTCTATATGTGTTTATTATTTCTGTAAGCTAATATTTACAAAAAACAACACAAAAACAGAATAAATGCGCAACTTTTTCCGAAGCATATTTTGACAACAAAACTAATCATATTTTCATGGAAATATAAAAGAATGGCATGAAGATAATCTATTTATAATATTTTGATGATAAACAAGAGCTGTGCTATGAAAAAATATAGATTTTTTTCAAAATGAAAATTACCAATTTTTGTTCATGTGCTGCACCATGTTGTAGTGATGTGCTGCGTACCTAGGATCGAAATTTTATCGATATTTTTTTGCTTCGGTGGAACTTTGTAAATAAATAAAAGAATCATATTTTATAACAGTATTTTTTTATTATATACATCATTATATTAAAAATTATCTAAGCGTTTGGTCGAAGCGACGCGTGATCCGAGAGCTGGTGAATATCTGGCGCAGCGCATCAGCATTGCCATACAGCGGGGCAATGCAGCCAGCGTCTTGGGGACGCAACGACTGGTATTGTTATGGATCAGTTGAGCTACCTGTAGATTGTTTGCAACAGTCTGCAGTTAGCTCAATTGTTTCAATTGTAAATACTAGTTCTAATTTATTATTAGTTGGTTATAATTGTCTTTGTGAATAAAGATATTATACAGAGGTAAGATTGGTAATATAATATAAAAGGAAGAATCTCCGGAACACATTGCAGATTGACATGGGCTAGTAATAATATTATCAAGTGATTTTCTTAGGAGATTCAATTACAAATTATTGTAATATACAAATTTATAGTAACATTGTTGTAACAATGTTACGCATATTAGGTGACCATAAAATCAGTTCGTTATTCTATGATACTCTTTAGTTATATGTACATACGATTGTTGTAAAATAGCTTTCCAAGATTACAAAAATGTTACGCATAAGGTGACCATAAAATCAGTTCGGTATTCTATGATACTCTTTTATTATAAGTACATACGATTGTTGTAAAATAGCTTTACAAGATTACTAAAATGTTACGCATAAGGTGACCATAAAATCAGTTCGGTATTCTATGATACTCTTTTATTATAAGTACATACGATTGTTGTATAAAACTCCTCCATTTCCAATGGCGCGCCCGCTTCGTCGTATATACGTAATACGATACCAAGTCTGAAACAAATACCATCGTTAAAACGTACAGTCGGAAACAGGATAAAAAGGAGCCTATGTTTGATTTCAGGATTAGAATTACCTGTTTGCCAGTTTTCAGCCCGATCCGTTCAGTAGTTTAGGCGTGAAGAAGTAACAAACATCCATCCAAACTTTCGCTTTTATATTAGTGTGATTAAAACTTACGGTTCCGGCGAGCGAGCGGGCGAGCGAACGGGTGAGCGAACGGGTGAGCGAACGGGTGAGCGAACGGGTGAGCGAACGGGGGCCAAATATCTGAAAGAAATGAACCGTCGTCAGTATGGTGTAGTCGTCAGATCTTGCCCAAACTACAGATATAAAGAATTAAAACTTACGGTTCCGCTGGTGGAGGCCAGCTTCCTCGGCGCTCTGGCGACGTAAGGGGAGAATATGCTGGAACTTCGGGTGACGAGGCATCAAGTTCGACATCCTACAAAATACCAAATTTTTAAAATTTCTTTATACCATAACAGGTACAAAAGGGAAAAAAGGGCATAAAATGGACTACCTACATAAAAGTGAAGTATCTGACTGTTTTTGAAAAGTTCACGTTATTGTAATGAAAATGGTTTTTTTTGAAATAATACCTCTGCATCAGTCAAGTCCTCTTCAAGGTACTCCTCGTTGAACTCGTCCAGCATCTCCTCACTATCCTCCCCATAAAGTGCCGCCATAAAGTCCGGGGGAGCCTCCCCATCGTTGGGATTCCAAGGCATAATTTATTGATTATCTCCTAAAACATATAAAAATATGAGCTACCATACTAAGAAAAGCTACTTTTTTTGTTAGTAAATAAATAATGCTGGACCATCCAGACAGAAACCCCTAGACCCAGAACGCAATCGAATCTGCAGATCGTACAAACATTTGCCCCGAGGCGGGAATCGAACCTGCGTCTCAAGCGAACATTCCCCGCTGCGCCATCAGTAAAAGCTAATCATTACCTAGTTACCTACATAAAAATCTGAATATAGACCATAGTCCATCGACGTCTTTAGGTTGATGATGATGATCATTATTATGTCGATAACTAACAAACGATTCCCATCACTATCACTGTAAAGCCCTCTCAAAAAGTTTCCGGCGCATTGCCAAATCTGCCAAACTATTATAAACCCTGACCTCCTACCAATAGAGCTTAGATTAGCATAATGGAATTAGAATTTCGTTTGCATCAATTTTACGTGGGTGTACAACGGAACAACTGATACTTTTGATGAATGATTTTTCCGATTTATTCATTGAAATAAACGATTACTTGCGTAAATTGTTGTTGTAAATACGATTATAAGGCCTATTTCAATTATCTTTAGCTAGATTGCTTCGGAAATTACATGAAAAAGGCGAAAATCTTGTTGCCGATATTTGAGGTTAAAAACAAGAAAAATACAACAAAATTCACAAATCCTATCATGTAAATAGCTTTATCGTGCCCCAATTATTACAAATTATACTAGTTATTCCATAAAACAATGCACTTACCTTGATAAAACGAAAAAAACAACACGTAATAACACTAGCTCGCGCCAAGATTATGCACAGATTGAAAGACAATTTTCTTTTTTTTTTTCTATTACTGGATGGCTCCGTGGTGTTGCAATGCATAGGATAATAATAAGTCTGTGACACAGTCAACAGTTGTTCAAACTAATATAGACCGTAACATGATGAAAAAAATGTTTATAATCGTCCGGGCGAGCCGGCCCGCCGGCGGGCTCGCGCCTTCATGGCATGTTCCGTTACATTCTTAGCGGACCCGCCGGCGGGCTCGCACTGGTTGAAGCTTTGGCTTCTAACTCTTGCAATTTACTAGGTATGTAGAATTTTCGTATTAAAATTTGCAATACACAATTTGTTTCTTTTTAGATTATAATATGCGCCCTAAATAAAAAAATAAAAAACATTTACGGTATGTTTAGGGATAAATTTCAAAGAATTTAGGGCAAAACCAAAATTTTAAGTGGGAACACTGGATTGCAGTTTCGTATGCGCGTGCAGATTTGAATGCAGGCAACTCCAAGTAGAATTTAAACCATCGAGCATGTACCCAATAGAGAGGAAATGTATATAAAGTCAACAATTTCGCCAAATCACTGCGGCGACCGCTGCTCTCTGATTGGCCGACTCAAGGTCAAGCATTACAGTCGAGATGGGCAAGCAAATAATTTAACGATATCGATAGTCAATGTTATAAACTGCGTATGAGCGTCGCGAAAATTATTTACGTCAACAATAGTCAAATTGTGATTTTTTAATAGCAAATAAATCAAATACGTGTCTAACTATACAAATAAAAATAAATTCATTTATTTCTCTTCACAATAGGTTTATACAGTTTGTTGTTAAGGTTAGGTGTAGAGTATAGCGTACGGAAACCTGTTTGTGAGAGACTGGTGCCAGTGATAGGTTTAAAACCTGTGTTACTAGTCACTACGTGCCCCCTCCACATAGTTCGTTAAGTATGATGTTATTTTTAAGTACAACGAATTTTGCCTTAATGTGACATAATGAGAAATGTTAATATTTTATACCTTTACACATAAAAACAAAAAAATAACTAAGTATGTAAATAAAATTAAGCTTACATTAAAGCTTATTAAGTGCATGTTTAAGTGTGCGAGTATGTGAATTTAGAGTATGTTTGAGGGGTTTGTGAAGTTGTGAAAGGTTTGCTTGCAAGGCAAAACGGGTGTATGTTGTATGTTGGGGTCTCCTGAGGACACCAGGCTCTTAAGAGTTTAGGCAACAGGAGACCCCAAGGGTGTATGAGCGTGGAATAAGTGTTCGAAGGGTATGTAATGCTTGTTTAATATAACTACAAGTGTGCCATTGTTATATTATTTTTTTGCAACCGTAATCACTCGGGCCCCTCTATACAACCCCAAAAAAAAAATTATTCAATATGAATCCATTCGGGAGCACTCCTAAGGGGATGTCCTGGGGTGAAAATCTCAAAAAGTCGGAATTTTCCTTAGTTCACCCCAGCTCCTGCGATACACGTTTCCGTAAAATAAAACATCAGGCAGAAGAATTATGTAAATCAGTGAGTCAGTCAGTGGTAATCGAGCTCGGTGACCAGGTTCCTAGCATCATCATCAGCAACAACGTAACAAATGTTGTTGCTGCGACTTTTGTTATAACTCAATAGGTACATTAATTAGTAATAATTTAAGTTTTTTTGAACTGAAGTGACTTTTGTAGGCCTATGTTGCATCAAGGACGACGCACACTTGCGCGCGCATGCACTGGCGATAATAATAATTAACACTCAGATAATTACCTACCTACCTAGTTAATATCAATTGCTAACGGGGTTCGTTGGCAGTAGGTATGTACTGACTGAGTTGACAATCCCTTCATACTTGACCAGGCTTAGGACTGGCTACATTAAACAATTAAAAACAAATAAGTGGTATGTAGATAGGTACATAATGTAGATCTGGTAGCTAGGTATTATGTTTAATATCCTGCGCTGGACCTGTCTTTAATCTCGTAGTCGCTGTGTGGAGGCTAACATTATCTCGGTGTCCGTAATTTTGGAATTCGAAAATTAGGCATAATATGTTCGACACATGTTGTATGGGCTCGATCCACCGCACCGTGCGAAGGTTGTTGGTGTTTTAAAAATACCCTGTTTATGTAAATGTAGAATGTACTCCCGATAAAACAAGAAGTAATTAAAATTAATTATATTTTAATCAAATTGAGATTGAGTTATTGTTGGGCAGTGTAACTTTTATAAAAACTCCGAGATTTTGCATATTATTTCATCAATATAGTATTCAATCAATGTAGTATAGTTTCTTACTATATTGATGAAATAATATGCAAAATCTCGGAGTTTTTATAAAAGTTACACTGCCCAACAATAACTCAATCTCAATTTGATTAAAATATAATTAATTTTAATTACTTCTTGTTTTATCGGGAGTACCGTATACATTATTTTATTACGTCAGCACAACACTAGTATGATAGAATGAGACGACGAGGCATTGCAGATTGCAGAAAGTGAAATGCATAGCTATGCGACAAATGCGCGCCAATTGTTTCATTTCAAATGACCAGTTTTACTTGAGTCGTGCTTAAATGACTGTTAATTTATAAATTGCATTATGTACAACTTAACGATGAAATGTGATTCCATCTGTTTTGTAGTTCGATTTCTAGATGTTTTTCTCACACTACCGTATAGAACAACAAGCCATTTTTCAAGTATTTGTATGTTAACTGAATATATTTCGTTATTAGACGGAGAAGTACACAGGTCCGCGCTGTTGGCGCTGTACTGTCATAGCGCGAGCGAGCGTTGACCTTTATTAGTGAAAAATCACTGATCAGTTTCGGAATTCGTAAGACCGTATTTCTTCTCTATGGGTACGTACTCGATGGGTGTGTGTGGGCAACTCTTTTTGAATCGATACTACAACTGGGCTGGGGCCTGGGGCAGGTTTGCTTCTTGCAAATAAATTGTAAAATCAGTGCTACAGCTTTGAGCCGACCAGTTCTGTCAGTTTAAAAAGAATAGCGGTTGCGTTGCGTGGTGCCTCGTACATCTATTTATAATCTCAAAATTCTACCGCGGAAAGACATGTGATTCGTAAAATAGTATCTGTCCCTACCTTCATAACAAGACTGCATTCAAAATGCGCACAATCATTGTAGTTGGTTTGCTTCTGCAAACGTTGTCTCTTCTTTATTGTAAAAAGCAGCAGAAACTTTTCCGCCATGGTCGAGGCACCGGGGGTAATCTCGGCGCCCCTGATTGTGGAGACGGTGGCGTACCTGAATCTCGATGGTTCAGACAAAAGCTAGACCATTCGACTTTTGCTGATGTCCGAACGTGGAAGCAAGTAAGTGTTGGTAATATTCGTTCATTTTGTTTAATACATCCCATGTTATCTCACAACACATTTTCACATGGTTTTAACTTTGTACCTATTCTTTATGTGCTTCAAAAGTTCGACGCTATCTTTGATCGAAAAGCTTCACCAGAATACCTACTTTAATTTTTTGATGACTGACTGCCTGCTGCAGTCTGTTTACCAAGTGTTTCAAGCTAGTATGCCGCATGTATAATTATTACCTAAAATAGTTTTGTGGCTACAACTATTTTAACACGTTCACAGTCCGATGAGGCACATGTGCCTCATGGGTGACTTCACCACTGGTACGTCCATAAGGCATATGTGCCTCATGGGTGACTTCACTGGTACGTCCATGAGGCATAATTATGTGCTTCATAGCCGTACCAGGTGTAGGTGTTATTATTACTACGAGGATGTGTACAAAGAAGATAGCAACTTGCTTCGGGACTGCAAACCTGTTAACTTATAACTACTGTAGACTCAATCATGTGATTTGAGGGCAAGGCCTGGGAGGTCAAGTTTATTTAACAATTATTAAAACATTTATAAAAACTAAAGTCACCGACATACTCACTCGCATAGACCGCCAGAAATGGGGCTGAATGCACATGCTGCGCAATGGGATGAATAAATGGAGCAAGCAAATCACAATATGGTACCCAAGAGACGGCAATCGAAGCCAGGGCCGTCCAAAGACAAGATGGGAAGACGACATAAACTTACACTTGGGCCATATTGGACAAGAGTCGCAGAAGACAGATCTCAATGGAGGCAGAAGACAGACCTCAGTGGAGGAGGCCTATGCTGAAAGGCACACCAAACTAAGAGACATTTTGTAACTATAAGAATTTTTGCAGAATATGTTAGTTTTGGAAATAAAAGGCTATATTATTAAAACATTTATAAACACTAACTACACAACACTAATATATGAAACTTACTTCATACTGTTGTTACTTGTCAGTATATACAGCAACAAGGTAGTAAAGTGAATACATCATAATGCAGTAACAAAAATTTTCAGCAATATTTCATCAATGATACCTTCTTTGACTATACTAACCATGGGCCAGTATTTCTGATGATTGGCGGTGAAGGGCCGGCTGATCCTCGTTGGATGGTCAAAGGAGCATGGATAGAATATGCTGAGGAGTTTAAGGCATTGTGCTTTAATTTAGAACATCGCTTTTATGGGAAGAGTTTCCCAACTAGGTGAGAAGATTTATCTTTTTAGATTTTCTGCTTTAACTTCAACTTAGTGCAGGTGGACAAACCATATAGGTAAATTCTTAGCAATCTGAACCACAAAATTAAATACATAATTGTACTAAATTATAAAATTTTATTATATAAACAAACACTCTTGTAATTGTAAGCTGAAGGGGATCAATATTTACAGAGATTTATCGGTCAAGAATCTTCAATACTTATCATCATATCAAGCTCTGGCAGATTTGGCTAACTTCATTGATGCAATGAATATAAAGTATGAACTTCAGCATGCTAAATGGATTGTCTTTGGTGGTTCATACCCTGGTGCTTTAGCTGCCTGGATGAGGATCAAGTATCCACATCTTGTTCATGCTGCGGTGTCTTCAAGTGGACCTTTGCAGGCCCAAGTCGACTTCAAAGGTGAATTGGTTTAACTTATTTAGCACAAAATAGAATGCTCTTGTTTGTATACAGGAACTTAGTCTGATATAACAATAATTATTTGATCCTGGAGAAGCCTTGCGGCTTTGTTGGCCAAGATCCACTTTGGGTCTCTGAGCCTAACTAACAAACTATTTGATTCTAGAATACTATGAAGTGGTGGTGAATGCATTGCATGAGAAAACCGGAGATGAATCCTGCGCCAACCAAGTGAAGTTAGGACATGAACAGATTATGAAACTTATTTCGGATGACCCAACTGAAATAGAAAAGGAATTTCGGTAACTATTTCCGACACTACTATTTGTGGTCACCATTATGTAACATCATTAATTTACTGACTATCTTTTTTGGTTTCTAACATAAATTTGCTTCCAGCTTCCTTTGGTAATCTAGAAATATTGAAGTACAGAAGTCACACATTCAGTTTATTTAACAGCTTTTTGGTGACCTAAGTAATTATTTCACTTTTGTTCCAGTGTCTGCAAACCTTTTGCTAATGCTTCTTCTAAGGATAAGCAGAACTTTTTCAGTACAATAGCTGATGACTTTGCTAGTCTTGTTCAATACAATGAAGACAACCGTTTTAGTACCTCATCCAAATATAAAAAACAGACCATTAACACTGTAAGTTTTTTCTGTTTTGTCCTTTACTAACAGTATTGGTTTGGGCTTAGCCCGCACAGCGGAATCACAGCGCGCGAATTTTTCCTCAGAATTCTGCAACATAATATGGGAATTGTATAAAACAGCACGCACTTGCGGAAAAAAAACGGCGTAAGTTAAGATAGTACGCGAATTTAATCCGCGAGAAAAAAAATCGCGCAGTGCGATTACGCTGTGTGGGGTAAGCCTTAGCTTTAATTTCATAGACATCACTCACTTGTACTACATGAATCCTTTTTATCACCCAGGTATGCGACATTTTGAAGGAGTCCAGTGCTGAACCTGCCTATAAAAAACTTGCAAAGTTTAATGCTATTGTGCTAGAGAAATCAAATCTCACTTGTATGAATTATGACTATAACAGTGAAATACGGGACTTGAAAAATACTACACTCACTCCAGAAGGAAGTAAGTTATTATTTATTAAAAACTATTTCCAAGCACACTAAACACAGAAATTTCCTTCCAGTATTTCTTTATCCAGCTAACACAAAGCTTATATTAATTATAACCAATCATTCTGAATGTTAGTCATACATTGTCAACAGATAATCTTAACTATTTACAACTTTTTTGCAGCTCGCCAATGGATGTACCAAACATGTACAGAGTTTGGATTCTATCAGACCTCATCTAGCCCCCGCACTTCGACTGTATTCGGAAACTTCTTTGACTTGGACTTTTACACAGAGCAATGCCAAGAAATTTTTGGAAAGAAGTAAGAGTTTTGCTTCAAAATCTCTGAAGCCAATAATGAGAAGTTTTAAGTCAGCTACGTACCGAAAGTTTATTACTTGCATCATGTTATCTATTCTGTTGAGATATTAAAGCAAAATCTGACCTGCCCTTTAACTGATAAACAGCCGCAGCTATGTAACTACTTTAGACGATGACTTTATCTACTATGTCTCCGTATCTGACCCCTTTTCTTAGATAAATATATATGTCTACTTATTTATTCTTTATACAGTTCTAATTAATTAATTTCAGATTTGGCAAATCATTCATACAGAACGCAGCTAGCTGGACCAACAATGTCTACGGCGCGCTGGATATTGTCGCGAGCCGCATTCTATTCGTACATGGCACCATAGACCCGTGGCACGCTCTTGGAGTTACCAGCTCATCCAATAAACAACTTCCTGCTATATTCATCAAAGGTAATGGATAGCTTTGTTAGTTCTTGATATGACGAAGAGTGAAGAGTTGCATTGCAAGTCCATATGAGTTCAATGATTGCCATCTACTAACAAACAAACGGAAACTAAATAATTAACAAATAAATATTTTCCAGGCACGGCTCATTGCGCCAACATGTACCCGTCCAGTGCTGCCGACTCGGACGCGTTGAAGGCAGCTCGCTTCGAGATCCGCCAGACGCTTGCTGGCTGGCTGTCCGCGTGACTAGCAACCCCCGCCGTCCACACTAAACGTATTCGTGTGAACAGCGAGTATTACAGGTCGTACATTCCTATCATCGGCTTTGTTTCCAAAGCAAAAAAACTCAAAACCCACACTCATAGCAAAACTCTGATAAAAGATACAGGTTTTGAAATTAAAGGTGGAGAGGATCAAGAAATTATAAACCCTAATATCCCTCTAAAGATACATTACCATATGTCGTTAGTGGAACTTCTAATACCGCGTCATATGGATCGCAAGATTGATATAGTTACTGGTGAATACCAATCTGACAAAGAGATTGAAAAATTCAGTGATACACAAATAAGCTATGATCCAATACTCGGCCACGATGATGATGAAATAGATGAAGCAGCCACACCGTGTGATAGTGAATCAATTAACTACAACGATTGTAAAAAAATAAATGATAAGACTGGCAAAAACACTGACCAGTTGACCTCGAAAGATTCAAAAACAAATAATAAATTTATTATGGTGGATTCTTATATGCATGATGATGATGAACCAAACAACAGCGGATCCAAAAGAAATAAATACACGCGCGATTACGAAAACCTCATCGTGACATATAGCACATACAAGCGAGACGGATTAAGATGGCGCAAAGACATCGAAGGAACCTATAACCTTTTTAGATCAATTGATAAAAAAAACATAATATTACCTGCAGATGACGCACCGCTCAGCGAAAGCTCGATTATATCACAGAATACAATAAATGATGCCAACGACAAAACTATAGCTGTTTATGAGGAGGACAGCACAGATCTTAGGGAACATTATGAAGAATATGAGAAGGTCACTCTTGATCTACAGATGAGAAATCTCGAATTCGAAAGATATATAGAAAAGGTTCTTGACCAAGTACATCAGAGGCAACTGGCTAGTGAGAGAGAGCAAGATGATTTTTACAGAAAGCTCGATAGAATTTTAAAAAAGACGAATTTCGAAGATTTTTTCAGGGATCCCGTGGCCTCTGTCGTTGAAGTCCTGGAGTACGTTAGCTGGTGGATCGCCACTGCCTTGTCGCTTCCGCCGCCCGACCCCGTCGACCATGACAAACTGATTTATAAGAGTGAGGAAGAGATTTTAAACTTTTCCATTTATGTAGCCGATTTATTTATAGATAACGAAGTCCTATTTACATACTCTCGTGACCTTGCCAATAACTCTGATCACGGAGAGGCAACTGATTATTAGTTAGATATATTGTACCATGTTTATGAAATTAGTAGGTTTTCTTAAAGTGTTAGATGCTTTGGGGTCCACGTACTCCACTATAATAGCCAGGTTATCTTTATCAATATTTAAGTCAATAGTAAATAAGGTTTTGTTCTGTGGGTTGAGTTTTTTGTTGATTGCTGCAGATAGATTGATAATGATACAATATTGTTTTCTCTTTTACTCTTGGCTCCAATGTTGCATTTAAGTTTAAGACTCAAAATTATGTGATAGTATTAGAGATTTGTATATTTTTTATACTGTTACTCCTAATACTTAATCTTTTTAATTAAAGTTTCTTAATTAGTTTTAGGAGTATGGCTCATATTTTTTACTGTCTATTTAATTAAGTCGAGCTTATTGTTACCGTTAGAATAGTGTAACTGTTGTTTGTGTCAGAAATCACTTACGATTACAAAAATGAAACCAATTATATTTAGTGTGTTTTGTTACTTTTCGTTTTACTTCTATTGCATAATTAAAATCTTATGTTATGATACATCTTTTATTACTCAATAATCATCTTACAATATCTCTGAATACATGCATGTTATGACGTATCTAAGACATAAAAATTATACATAATCATTGAATTCATTGATGTGAAATACAATATTAAAAACTAATTCGTGTTATAATTTTTATTTGTCTTTTCAGTTTATTTTATTCGCAAACAAACAGATTTGTGTCGGAATATTTACATATGTAATTGAATCTTGTTAATTATCACCTTGTTATCACATTGGGACTTTATTTTTACAGCCTGCAACAACAACCTAACTGATAGGTTTGTCAACTGTACATATGTTTGTACGATCTGCAAAAATTTGTTCCGGGTGTTCTGGGTATTTTCTATATCATATTTTCTATGGTATTTCTGGGTATTTTCTATATAAAAAAATATCTATCTATGTTATGTGTTGTATTAAGTTTATCAGTCATCTAGTACCCATAACACAAGCTCTGCTTACTTTGGGGCTAGATGATGCTGTGTGGATTGTCCAGCATTATTTATTATTTATTTATATTTTTATCATATAGCCATCTCTTATACACCCATTCTAGTAACAGGTCACGTTTAAATTTTCTAGGTTCTACCAGTAATTCAGATAGCAGATAAGAAGTTTTGCGGACATCGTAAGCCATTTGCTAAACATCTTAGCTAAAAAAACTTTGAATCGTCGTCTGATTCGTAGTTTTTTTTAATGGGCAAATGGCTTACAAAGTGCGTAAAACTACAACTGTTAGCTTGTTAACTTTTAAAAACAGAAATCACAAAACAGTTTTTTTTTAACTGACCGACCCTTAAAATTAGTCAGATACAGTCTTCTCAGCTTGTTCCATTACCACATCTAGTTTTCTTCCTTTCAGCAAAAGCTCTATTATTCTGTAAAGAAAAGGGAAACCAGTCGGTATAATATAAATCTATTGTTTGCTGACCTTGAAATTAGTTTAATTAGTCTGTCGATACCTAGGTACTGTCTCTAAATATTTATTAATTTATTGAGCACTATGTACCAACAGAGGATGCACAAAAATAGTACCACCTATCGGTCAATGGGCGTTTTTTATGTCAAAAAGTTCGATCCAATAGGGGTTTTTAGGGTTTCGTGTTCGGGAACGAAACCCTTATGGTCTCGCTGTGTCTACCCTTTTTCCCTCTCTCCGCAACTACCGCAGCTATTAACTAGACATTTAAAATAATTATAAATTTAGTGCGCCTGTTCAGATTAAAACAAAAAAAAAAATGAAAATTTTCGTAAAAGAGACCTCAAGGTCAAGTGGGGTATCAGTTTGTACATTTCAATATAGTTTTAAATTTATGTTGGTTTCATTTACAGTACTTTTTAAAATATTTTGAAAAAATATTTAGTTCCCCCCATATCTCCATCTGAAATGAAAGTTGTTTGTAGATATGGATCTTTTTTAACAGGTAAAATATAGAGTAGCCTGTAAGTTTTGGAAAATGGTCAAAAAGGAGAGGAATAATTTTCAAAAGGGGAGCTACCTCACCAAGTAGGCATCGGTTTGTACAACTGAAACAGTTTTTGAAATTTCTGTATTTTTAAAACTTTTTAAGATATTTTTTAAAAACGTCGGAAAGTTTACCGTTCCCACCCTATCTACGATGTTTGCAGAGCATCTACAAATGCTACATACATTTCATATGGATATCTGAAATGTATACATGTAGCATGGATTTGGTTTTACAGGAAAAATATAGAAAAGTCTGTAAGTAGAACACTTTATGAAAAATGATCAAAGGGGGGGGGGGGGAATAGTTTTCAAAAGAGGGGGCTACATCTCCGAGTGGGGATCAAATGATAGGTACCGGTTTGTACATCTCAAAAGTTTTTACATTTTTTGTAGGATACATACTTCTGGAAATATTTTGGAAAAAGTCGAAAATTTTACCCCTTAGTCTACGAAGTTTGCAGAACGATCATCTTCATCTGATAGCAAAGTCTTTTAACTACCGCTCATAGTATGTATGTCAGTCCAGTCAGTACGCTATGTTCACACCAAAGAACTTACGGCCTACCGTAGGTACTACCATGTCCCAGAGGGGTGAGTCTATTTGACGTTAGTAACAAGACGTGATCGTGATAGTGTTATTTTTTCATACAATTTGGTACAAGCGCCTCTATCGTGCGGACAGGGAACTACGCAAAGTCCATACTAAAAGGAGACGTCACGATCACGTCTCGTTACTAACTTCAAATAGACTCACCCTTCTGGTTCAACCTCACATTGACATCATGTCCGTTATCTTCATTGTCAGCCCTAACCATGATGACACGTCTACCATTGCTGTGCTCCAGTTTTAATTCAGTGAGTTTCTGTCCGTATTTTTTTCTACGGCATGACTTATTTACCAGTACCTAGGTACTTAATACTCGTGCCACAGATTAGGTAATGTTACGTTTTGTAACGTTTGTAAGGAAATGCATAATAATAACTTACACAGCAGATAAAAAGACGATAGCTTGTGTGCATATGGTCAGGTAGAAAATTGCATTGATGTGTTCAGTATCGAGCGTGGCTTTGTACAGCTGGGCGTAGATGACGGATGCGAACATTGCTACGGCGTTTTCCATCACAGACAAGAATGCGTACGCAACACCTGGGAACAGCGTAAGTTGCAGATATGAATAGGGCAGAATGCTATTAGTGTGTCTACCATGAGTTTTAACAAACTATACTCGCTAGCGACTGTAGTTAAAAAATGTATGAAAACTTGAACAGCGCCTCTAGCGGATAGTCGGGTACTAAAATGCGCGGTACTAATATTTACGTAACTACTGTAGTAACGTCAGGCGATCTAACTGTGACAACTCATTGTAGACACACTGGTAGGTACTGCTGAGACCTGAAACAAAACTTAGTTAATTTCAAACGAGTTCACATCTACTTGGATTCAGTTTATTTTCTGCTTTTAAGAAGTAATAAAACAGGTAAAGCAGTGCGTTATAATAATTTGATGGTATTAAAAAAACTAAATACCAACTTCAAATTCCTTAATTCACGCTAAGTTCCAAATCGGTCCACAATTGACGTAGTAATGGATGAATGTACATAAATAAAACATATTTACATACAGCCGAACATAGAACCTCTTCCTTTTTTTTGAAGTCGGTTTATATACCTCTCTCACTAGGCGGCAGCACTTTTGAGGTCATAGAGCGTATAAGTGGCGCTACACACGGGCCGAGCGAAGCCGCAGTCGCACCGATATACATCAGCTTATCAGTGGACGCTTGCGCGTAAATCATGTGCCCCGACATATGAGCTGTTGCTCCCAGCATCATTATGACCTATTGGATAAAAGTACGGAATTAGTGAGTGATGATTGTGATCAAGTAGAAAAAACATGGATTTATAACAATAATGATTAACTGGTCTCACACGGCCCACGGATTCAGATTGGAAGCTTCGATAAATCTGTAGGTACTTATTTTATACAGAGGATGGACGGGCTTTGTTTCCAAAACAAGTAATTCGTAAGTTTAGCATGTTTCGGTCCAATTTTGAAGATTCCCACACTAATGAATAGATATTTACTTGGGTGTCCTTAGGGATAGGAAAGTTTTAGCCCAGATACCTACCAGAGCAAAGCCGCGGGCAGAGGCGAGGTGAGGGAGGGATAATAATAAAAGCGAAATTTGGTGCAGGTCGATTTTACCATTCCCTGCTGAAAGTATGTAAACAGATTTAGATAAACTAGGTTCCTACATCTACAGCCTTTGCTGGTCTAATGTTGGACATAATGTCCCCTATCATTGGGATAGGGTAGAGGGTAATGTGCTAATGTCATAATCCCAACACATCCCTAGGCATGCGGGTTGGGGATCGCAGTTCGGTGATTGATCTGTTCTTTAGCGGGGCGCTGCACTATGGGTCAGGAGCAGGAGGGTAATTCTGTAACTTTCTCAGTTTTAAATATATCTTATTAAATCCAATCAATTTAAAATCGTATTGAGATAAATTGATTTCGCAGTTATTATCTTAGATATTATATGGACTACATAATAAATGATAATAGAAAAAAAAAAGCTTGATTATTACATAAAAAATTGCCACTAAAGTAAACAAGATCCGTCAAGTGCGAGTGTGACTCGCGCACCGAGGGTTTCGAACGTTTGTCAAGTAGGTATAACAATAAAATGTACTATAGGTACCTTTCACTTGATACTCCATTTGATCTTGTAGGTCTGTTTTAAATTTTCGTGTTTTTTTTTTGAATTTTCATTTACATTTATCAGTTTTTATTTACTTTTTTTTCTGTACAGGCGCACAAAACGTGTTTTTAAATTTAGAGTTATTTGCTGCTGTAGTTGCTGAGATATTAAAGACGGATAAAAGGACAGAAAAAGCAAGACTATAAGAGTTTCGAAACCGATCTCCGATCTTCGAAGTCCTAAAAAATCTTATTTTCTGTGTTTTCGCAGATTTTAACTATAAATGAACATAATTAAAACAAAATTTTACATTTCTATGTTAGAAAATTATATTAAAACATTGAAAAATGTATTTCATGGTAAAACAATAATTATAATTATATATTTTTATTTTACGTTATATTAAAACTTACTTTCTAAATGAGTAACAAATTATGCTTAAAAAATTATGCTTGTTAAAGCTTAGAAATGAGCAACGCGACACCTCTCTTTAAACGAACTAACTTAAGTCTTTGAACAGGATTGGAAAAAACTTCAATGTGTCCCCGGTAGGTGGAGCTAACGGCGGCGCTATAGTCCGATGGATGGGCTATGGTCCGATAGGTCTTCATATGCTTTTGTAGGCCGACCACGACCTGTGGATGTTCCTGGTGTAGGACACGATTTTTCATCATTGAACACCACTTTGAACTCGCTATCCAACCACGAAGCGTTTTGTTCCAAGAATCGAGATTGGGTCTGTTTAGCTTTCGTCCAACGATCACGGAATTTTCCTAAGATATTTTGTTGTTATAAATATGTTTTCTATAATATATACTTAATATTTTTCTGAGTTTTTCTTAAGTTTATCCGGTATCGTTTTGATGAAAAACTAACAAAATTCGCGTTTAGATACAATTAATTCGCACATTTTGTTTATTAAAATATACACTTGTTTGCGCGAAAATAGCAAAACAGTTTATGTTTGTATTTGACCCTGCATCCCTTTTTATAGTAACAGTAATTGATAACATATTTACGCACGTTCCTCGAAATATTTTCCCTTGGAAATGGACCGATCTTTTGATTTCCATTAGGTACGGTTTCCGGTTCGGAAACGGCAAAAAAATATTACTATTTGATTTTTTTTACTTGATAAGGTGATCACTATTATAATATTAAATAACGATTATTCTCTATTTGGGGCTAAAATAAATATCAAATAAGTCATAATTTTAGGTTGGTACTTGACCATATTTTACACGTCGAAAATAACTAGATTTAATTAAAATGTAATCAAGCTATACTAAAGTTAACGGCTTCAAGTGGATAAAAACGAGGATATTTACTAGAATTTAATGCAAATTAAAAAAAATAGTAATCTATGTTTCATCAAAGATATTAAAGAGACAATAATTACGCTCTTGATTCTGTACCATAGCCCGGGTGGATATCCTAGTCTAGTCGCTTCTTACGACACCTGGGGGAAGAGATTATAATAGTCTGTTTTTTCATCATCCATCACCCTATATTAATTCACTGCTGGACATATGCCTCATCTAATGAGCGCCATAGCGCCCTGTCTTTCGCTTGCTGCTTCCAGCATCTGCCTGCAGTCTTTAGCAAGTCATCATCCCACCTGGTAGAAGGGCATCCTACACTACTTTTGCCGAATCGCGGTCTCAACTCAAGAACACGTTTACCCCAGCGGTTCCCGGCCTTGTTAACTGGATAATAAGCAGACTATAGCCGGCCGGCCATATCTCGCGAAGAACCGACCTTATCGAGCTATGGCGAGCTATGGCCGAGTTATGGCCGGCCCACTGCCACTTCAGCTATAGTCTGCTTATTATCCAGTCATTACAAGGAAGCGAAGGGAACAAGGAAGCCCCAGGTTCAATGGTAGCTGCATCCCAATTCGTATGTCATACTAACTGTGTCCCTCCAATGGAGTACTTTGGTCATGAGTGGTATACCGAAGAGCATTGCTAGCACGTACAGAATGCTGAGGTAGGTTCGAAAGTGACTGAAGGTAGTCGCGTCCCATTTCAGCACTTTTGATGTGTACAGGTACATTACTGGACGCTCATCTGCGAAATATCATAATGTTTTGTATTAATAAATCTTCAATCACTTATGTACCTACTTCTTTGTTTGAGTTTAAGCAACAAAGGATTAAAAACATTCAGCTCATTGGCATTATACTTCGAGCCTTTGTTCTGGAGGAATCAAATTACCTCTTTGGAATGTGTAGAACGCCATTGATAAAAGCAGAAGCCAGAGGAAAAGTCGACGATTTTGGGACCGTTTTCTAGTAAGTGTCTTCAATGTACTGGTCACATTTTTCAAATCAAAGAAATCCGTTATCGGATTCGTGACGCCAGCCTCCTTCAGAGATTTCTGCTCGGGCCTCGTCTGCCAATCTAGGAATATGAGGGTGTACAGCGTGGCTATTATCATCAATGCAGAGTTTATCGCAAACATGGCAGTGAAAGACCGATTTACAACCTTGTTGTAGAGAACGTTTCCTGTAAGAGACAAACAGCGGTTTCAGATTTTATGCTTATTGTTTGGTTTTTCTTTACATAACGCTGGACACATTGCTGCACATGACGATTGGATTTTAAAAATTCTGGTGTACACAGATTTCTAATCAATAAGGGCTGTATGGCGTTCAAAGGAGAAACTAGCTTTCCTTACGATAAGTGAATACAAACTGAACAGAAGCACCACCGAACTGCGTTCCCTAACCCCTAAGCCCAGCGTGGGGATTAAGACCCCCTAATGATAAGAGCCAATAAGACCCTTACCAGGGGAGGCCTATGTCTACCAGTGGACTAGTTAAGGCTGTTGATGATGATAAGTGAATAGAAAAGTTTATCTGTAGATCATTTTTGTCAATGATGCCGCAAAAATATAAAGCATCTCAGCATTACATCCAATGATACCGATGAGAAGATGATAAAACTGTCACGTACGATAACAGAACAAGGGCTTCGCCTTTATCTAAAGCCAATGATTCTGCACGGAGGTACCAGATCTAACATAGATAAGAGTATATCTAGGTTATTCCAAATTTACACTTTACTCAATACATTTACGTAATATTTATTTATCATACAAAATCCACAGCCCTTATGAACTGGAATTTACAAATTTATTCACTAAATATACGGCCAATATAGGATAAATTTTTTGTAAAATTTAAAACAAATTGACTAGGTACCTAATACTTCTTAATTTGATTTATAATAATAAATCAAATTAAGATGTATTAGGTAGATTAGTTACGAGTGTTTATTGACTTGCGAGTCTTGCGACATTTAAAAGTACCTACGTTCGCTTACCCATACTTTTTTAGAAAAACCCTCAGTTTTACAATCATTTGCGAGGATGCGATTCCGCGAACATTATTTCTCATGACGAATTTAAGAAATTTCACCTATTGCAATACCGAAGGGCATTGCACTTAAGTATACCACGTCCAGTATCCCCACTCTTAACGTCCTGTTTTTCAGCGAAGACACGTCGGCGAGGTAAGCGAAGCAGCCCGCGAATATCGCCAAGTCAGCGCCCGTTAGCGCGCTGGGTAAAGCTGCTGTGTATATCACGTACTTCAACGGCCAGGCTGAAATGTAGGTATATGGTTAGTAAAAATAGGTAGGTACGGTTTATAAATGAAAATCACTTAATCATAAGTGCTAGTGTACAGTCACCGCCAAAAAGCATTGAACATAGGGAGATTCTATTTGACGTTAGTAACGAGACGTAATCGTCTCCTTTTTCCATACAATTTGGTACAGCGCCTCAATCGTGTGGACATGGAACTACGTAAATCCCATACTAACGACGACACGATCACGTCACGTTACTAACGTCAAATAGACTTACCCCTCAGATGAAGACTCCCGTGCAGATACAAGCCGCCAAACCACATCAACCTCAGGTTGAGGTTGTTGTTGTTGTTGATACAAACTACCAAACCACCTCAATCTTAGGTTGAGGTTGTTGTTGTTGATACAAACTACCAAACCACCTCAATCTTAGGTTGAGGTTGTTGTTGATACAAACTACCAAACCACCTCAATCTTAGGTTGAGGTTGTTGTTGTTGATACAAACTACCAAACCACATCAACCTCAGGTTGAGGTTGTTGTTGTTGTTGATACAAACTACCAAACCACCTCAATCTTAGGTTGAGGTTGTTGTTGTTGATACAAACTACCAAACCACCTCAATCTTAGGTTGAGGTTGTTGTTGTTGATACAAACTACCAAACCACATCAACCTCAGGTTGAGGTTGTTGTTGTTGTTGATACAAACTACCAAACCACCTCAATCTTAGGTTGAGGTTGTTGTTGTTGATACAAACTACCAAACCACATCAACCTCAGGTTGAGTTTATTGTTGTTGTTGATACAAACCGCCAAACCACCTCAATCTTAGGTTGAGGTTGTTGTTGTTGTTGATACAAATCGCCAAACCACCTCAATCTTAGGTTGAGGTTGTTGTTGATACAAACCGCCAAACCTCCTCAATCTTAGGTTGAGGTTGTTGTTGTTGTTGTTGATACAAACCGCCAAACCACCTCAATCTTAGGTTGAGGTTGTTGTTGTTGATACAAACTACCAAACCACCTCAACCTCAGGTTAAGGTTGTTGTTGTTGATACAAACCGCCAAACCACCTCGCTAAGCCCACAAGACAACAAAAACCGCTGAAGTTTTGAATTATTTCAATGAGTGAGAACTAATTTCGTCGTCGTCGCCTGAAATGTTATGTCTGAACGGTCGAGTATCCTTAAAAATCTCTCTTAACCTTAGGCAATATTTATAAAGGACGTATTGTGTTACCTAGTTATAGTGTGTAGTGTGTTATAGTGTGTGTGTGTTAGTGACTATTGCACACAATGGCGAGGACGACTATTTTAGATTCTATGGTATTGGTATAGTTCTAAAATCTAACGCCAAGACCACAACGGCAATAACGAAAAGGGTTGCATAACCTTACACCCAGCATTAATGAAAATGAACATCGTAAATCTCCTTACAGTTCATAGTGTTTAAAGTAATAACCAGTGAAAAGTACAGTTTCCCGACTAGACCCGCCAGCAGTATGAACTTCCTGCCTCGCTTGTCGCTGTACGAGCCGAGGAATAGCGCCAGAAGCAACGGCACCACGTGACTTGCTATGCCGTTCCATTGATGGAATGTTGACACTGTCACCTGCAAGGGTGGAAACAAATGATCACACTTCCACCGCTGAACATGCCTCTTCTAAACAGCCCGCCTGCCAAGCGTGGTGATTACCTATAGCAAGAGGATTTGGCATAATAACCACGCTTGGCAAGCGGATTGGTAATCGAGGACGTGTTCAAGATACAAAGAAGGAAGCTGCTGCTCTTCCTCTGGAAGGTCCTTTAGTTGACTCTTACTACATCCACGGGCTGAGATGGAGGGGTCGATTCTTACGTGTGACCGTTGTGGTCGCGGTCACACTTACGCAGGGTTCAACTGACACCTGCAAACAGGTGCAGCATAACCATTCACCTTATCATTAAACACGTCGTTGTCTATGTGGTGAATCCTTATTCTATAAAGAGGAAAGTTTGTGATAATTTTTTTGACCAGAGATAACGCCAAAATTAAGTATCTAATATAATAGGGCTGCAATTTAGTACATATACACTAGCCAAACTAGATGTGGAATGTTTGTAAACAAACCAGAACACAAACAACTAAAACTTACTTGGTTGGCGTTGAGTTTCAGATATAATTGTAAGCAATATTTATTGAGTGAATGATCTCAAATCGACAAGTAATTTAAATTCCGTATAAACAGACAAGGTAACAGAGAGAATTTTAGGTTAATATGGGCGGTTTGTTTACAAACATTCTACATCGAGTTTGGCTAGTTTATGTATGATGGTCTATAAACTTAATACTTATTACTAGAGACTGGATTATATGCAATTGCATATTTGCATATTTACCCCATTTTTATCATTTATTATAAAAGCACGTATATTTTAGATTTAATTTGACATTAAAGTTTCGATCCTTGGTTTATATGTAAAAATGCATTACAAAGTCAGAGACATAAGTACGTTTGCCTTAGTACATGTCCATTATTTGTTAAGTTTTAAGTATGATTTAACTTGTGCGTGCAATAAAGAATTAAAAAAAAAAAACTTCCGAAAATTCATAATCAAGCGAGAGTAGCTACACGCTGAGTTTTGTAGCTGCACTTGGAACATTTGGAACAGAAACTGATTGTAAACATCTACAAGACAACAAAATATTAAATAATTGTTAATTTACTGTCAATATCTTACTAACTTTTTAAGATTATGAATCAAAGTCTACTATTTTTTTACTATTTGATGTTGCATATCTTGACACTTTTTATTAATTTTTATACATATTTCGGACTTTTTATATTTAATATAATTCGGTCTCTATTTATTACAATATATTTACCTGCACTTCTTTATTGATTTCTTCATAATCACTTATATTGTAACATATCTCAGCGGTGTAGTTGTGATCTACGGTACAAGCTTGGAACACATAGTATGTCTGTTCTATAACATTGGTTATCATGAATGCCATCATGTAGAAAAACATAGTAGGCTCCACAGTGATGTGTTTATACCATGGAGTGTTGCCTACATACTGAAATTTAAGATTATATTAATAGATAATAATAATAGATAAAAATAAACCCCTAGAAAGGCCAATCAGGTGCTTATTAGGGGAGGCCTAGGTCCAGCAGTGGATTGGTAAAGGCTGATGTTATTGTTGATTATAAATGACACGAATATAATCAAATGTTACAAATATTAGCAAACATATTAAAACAATATCATCATAACTTAAATAATATGGATAATGATAACCTATTACACATATATTTTGTACCTAGGTCAGTAATCGGTATTGTTTCTTAATATATGCAGCAATTCTATTTAAATGTGGTGGTGAGTTCAAATAGGTTGTAATAATGATAATAGTGAGATAAGCATTCCATCTGATCTACTCGGCCCGTGAGCACCCACTGCTGAGTGGGTACTCACGGGCCGGGTAGATCAGATGGAATGCTGCTTTGCTCTCCGTTCTGTCCAGTCCAGTCCCACCCTAATTCCACTGAACAAACATATATAAATTAAACAACACCATTACAAAATTTCCTTTTTCTCTTCCTCTATGGCTTATTGGGGAGAATTTAAAAGTTTGTTGAATTAATCAACATGCACTTGTAAGTTTAAGAAATAAAGATAACCTATTTTCATCATCTATTTCACCAGCATACAGATGCATGGATGTAATATCTGGGCGAACCGCAACGCGGCGCCTAGAACTTTAACTTGTAAGTATCTACATAGATTCTCGAAAAATGTAAACTTAGTATTTAGGTACTATGTAGTCAGGTGTTAAAACATGAGTTAAACTAACTAGTCTGGTCTGAGGCGCAGAAGGGCGCAGAAGCGACCTTCTGCGCCTCAGACCAGACTAGTCAAGGTTCGATTCCCGCTGCGGGACCATCAACGTAATATCATAACTACACCAATTTATTTAGAACAAAAATATTATCTTACCATTTCTTCTTTATTTCTTATAACCATTTTATGTATTCCGTTTTCGGCACTCTTAAACAAGCTCCGATTTGAGTGTTTCACATAATTATAGTGGCAAGTTAACAAGGGCTAGGTTTTTTTTCACGTGAAGTAGGTAATTCAGGATTTTTGGTGAGTTGAGTTTGAAAATAATCACGAGGTTTTAACTTTGCTCGAAATCTACTTGTTTTGCACTTGCCGCCAGAAATTTACTGAACGAAAATGAAATCAATTTGACTGACTGACAGAGAGGGAGGAGAGGAAGGAACTGTGTTGCCAGCCCAAGAACCCAAAAAGGCCAAAGTCCCATGAATGAGAGACAAATAAAACCTATTATTTTTATGCTTTGCGTTCTACTATACGTAGAGTAAAATCAATGATATTATATATAAACTGAGGTAGATACGTTTTACCGAGATCTGCATGGCAAGAAAAACTCAAGCTAATTAGCTTGACTGAACTCAGTCCGTCCTGCGACAGGCCGCGACGCGGACACGTACTTTGCGGGATTTTAGAGACAGAAAATAACAAAAATGCCATGTTGTGTATTTCTAAAGTGCAATACTTATACTGGGACGGCTGTAAAAAGCAAGCAGGACGTATCCTTTCATCTGTTAGTACTATTTAGTCTAATTAATATGGAAAAAAAAAATTATTTCACTCAAAAATTACTGCCGCGGCCGCGCGTTGCTACCGCTTTGCCACTCACACGAACGAGACAAAGTAGTGCGTTGCATTCATGAGTGACAGAGATAACGAGATAATGGCGTGCGGTGTTGACGGTTCGAACGACTCGAGAGTAGGTTGGAGTGACATGATAGGCCTGATCTATTACTCGAATATAGTGTTGGGTAAGACATAGTTCAAAACTAAGTTTGTATGAGGTCCTCATTCTAGATTGTCGAGCATTATTTATTCTTATTTTAATAACTAGTTTCTGCCCGTGGCTTTGCACGCGTTTGTTTTTGAGCAGCAAAGTCACCGTTTTCGAGCGAGAGTAGAGAAAAGGTTATTTCTATTCAATTTACAACTGTTTTATGGGATAAAAAGTTATTAATACACCGCTGCTTTCGTTTGAAAAAAGACTATTAATACATGTGTCACACCTTTGTTTGATTAGCAAGGCTTAGAGATAATTGAGAGCTACATCTATGCAAAATTTCAGCCCGACCCGTGCAGTAATTTTGGCGAGAGGAAGTAACAAACAAACATCACCCCATCCCATCCATCCAAACTTTCGCATTTCTAAGTAGTAGTAGGTCTCAAAGTAAAGTAATAGTATTTTTATTTTATTTTATGAGCGTGTTAACAAAAATGTGTATCTAAACTAGGTACGAAAAATACTTACTATAATTTGTAAATAAACATTTTTTCAATATTTACTTTGTAATGCTTTACCCGTTTTACCAAGTTCAAATCCGTAGCTGCTAGCCGACGTGACGTCATAAACTCGCATTGGCCGTCAGCCTGCTGGCGAAAATATAGCCATGTATTTATTTCTTTCTAATGAGTATGACGTCTCTATTGGTAAAACCACATTGGAGTAAAATACGATTATTTCGTGGATTCCTAAATGATTAGGTACCTACTTTAGAAATACAACAATATTTTTACGCACACAAGCGCAGATGCTTGTGATTGTTTCTTAAGCGTACACTTGACAGACTGATGTTAGCTTCTATCTACTTAATCATAAGAATAATGTTTTATTTTATTCTTAGATGTTTTATTGTATTCCTAGGTCCCTACAGGACTAGGGCACAATAAAGATCCCCATTTTTTTTACCCTTCCAGGCATTGTAATATTTTAGGTAGCTGTATACGTTAAGGAGTAACTTGGAAGTCTTCACTAAAAATAGCAACATTCACAAGTACCTACAATACACGGCAAGCGAACAAACTCACCACCCTGCCTCATACTCTCGCGAAGTCTGAGAAGTTAACGCGCATAATGGGACTGACAGTGTACAACAGTCTTCCTAAAAATGTAACAGAGGCAACAAGCCTTACATCTTTTAAGTACAAGCTTAATGACAACAGCTTTTACAGGATGAGATTTTAGCTTGTAAAAGCAACTAAATGTTGTTAATTATTATCATCTAACGATTCTTTAATTATAAATTTAATGCTAAATTTGCCTAATTTTAAATAATTTCTATAATACGTAAAATATAATTTATTATTAGGTTCATACTTCTAGAATTTAATGTACTTATTTTTTATAAATACTAATATGACGTTTTATTCTTGTAATGTACGAAATAAATGATTATTGATTACGTAATAAAAGCTGATAAAATTCTATTTGGTCCTTTACACGTTTTACCTATTCCCAATCGTTGCCTATGTACGAGTCCGAGAGTCGAATCCTGATCAGATGATACGAAAGCTACTACTTCTGCTACATCATCGCCACCGTCGTCGTCTCCATCACGGTGATACAATGTATGCAACTAACGTGGAAATTGTGGCAAATGGTACATGACAATGAAGGCCTTTCAACATCTATATCTAGCACTACTGCAATCAGTTGTGCACCGGCAAAATATTTAGCCGCAATATTTCTTCCGGTGCAGCTGGATCTTTGGTATGAACACGAAAGAGGTGTCATTCCTTGTCCACCGTGTCCATCCCTATAGTTCAGGGGAAAGATCATGTCCAAGCCAAGCCTGGACCTGGTGGTAAGTACGTAAAGAGTACTACAGCGCTGCTTTCTCAGTTGCTGGAAGGAAGCAAATGTCTGGTTTGACGTTTGATACCGACTGGAGGAAACGCTGGTAGCATAAATATAGTTATTAAACATTTTTGAAATTGACCGTTTTTCGAATCTCATATCTAGACAACAGTTAGGAATAGATAAAAAGTGTATGGAACCAAAGTAATGAAACATTTTATCACCTTTCATTATGTGTAGTATAACGAAATTTCCTATGACGACGCATCGTTTTCGAGATGTAAGTAAAACATTAAAAAAGAAGGAAATAATCGAGGGTTGGTATCATGATATAGTTTTTCTTCTCGTCATAGATGTGGCATTAGCAATTTATAGGTGGAAACATCAAAATGGCAAATGTAAATAAATCAATGTCGTGGTTTGACATTGACATAGTATGATGATGACACATTGACAAGACAATGACATTTCCATGGCGCGGATCCATTTGCATTCATCGGAGAAATAGCTTCTTGTTTATCATCCCTCTCGGCGCACTTACATGACTGGCGGTAAAAATCAAAATTTTAGTTAAATCAAAGCTAATACAAGGTTGGTAAGGCTAAATCAAAATTACTTATATTCTTCGGTAAGACCCAACACTCAAATCCGGTATGTACTTAATTTAATTACCAACGATTTTTCTCCCTCAGATTTGATTTCCAGCGATGACAAACTCAGTACTAAATAAGTACCCTACTGCGAGGGGCTGCTGTTTTAACGCCTATTCTCCGAAGGTTGGAACAATTGTCATCGCTGTCGTAGGCCTCATTCTAAGCTTGTTGCTGGTGCTTATTTTCAATGGTTTGAAAGATTACCTTGTAGAATTCGGAATGACTCCCATCCTCGCTAAAGTTGTGGTACATGTTTATGCTGCCTTTGGTATTATATTGTTCATGACGCATGTTAAACTTATTTTCGCTGCTTTATCATACAACGAAACAATCGTTTTAATGTATCTTTGGGTAATCTTAGTTTATATAGGCATTGATGTCTTACTATCAACCATAATTTTTATTTCGTTGCTGATTTCTAGGTTTATTTTTCATGCTATCGTATTTTTTGTATTCCAAATGTTTTATTGGTTGATTTTGATTGTATTTGTATTACCTGTAATAAACGGATTCAGAAGAAGTATACATACGGTTACAATAAAGTTGTAAGTAAGTGGGTGAGGTTATATTACTTCTATGTAGAGGTTGGCTTTTTGAGATGGGAGTGGATGGCATTTTTTTACAATTTCAGTTTGAAAACTCGCCTAAATTTAATTAATTAATTAAATTCTTTATAGCACTAAATAAAACATACATTAAAAAACATAAAACTAGAAAACCTACCAACTATGCATCAACGTGAAATCTTTATATAATATTTCCCAACAACTGGTTTGCTTAGGTACCGCTAGCCAGGATACTTATTCTGTATTTTGATGGGGTTTATCCTCGATAAAACATCTATTCTTGTTTATTTTGTAAAGTTTAAGTAATGTAAAAATCCGTATAAAAGAAAAACCGTGCAGTTTTTACTTTCTCATAAGTTAAGGCCATTAGGCCTTTTACGACTTATCTCTAACTCTCATAGTTTCGGTTTTGGCCATCCACTCCCATCTCTGCAAGCCACCCCATCAACATTTAAAGATTAACTAAGTAGGTACTTACCCACCAAAACCATAACCTGTACACGTACCACCTTAATAAAGTTGAGTAGATATAATAATTAAAGTACCGACTTATTTACCGTTAAATCGATGACAGTTAAGTTTGATTTTTATTCTAGGTAGGTAGGCTACGAATAATATTCGTAGTAGGTAGGTACAGAGCATAATAAACCAAACTATACCTACCTGTCGCCGCCCGGCGGCAGATTGTAGAATCAATCCGTTTGCAGAAAAACGGCAAAACGGCGCAATTCGGTTAATTAATATTATAAGGCTAAACGTAGCTTAGGCATCTTGTCGAATGAAAATAATTACAGCGTTCATTTTGTAATCAGCCTAGCCATTCTACAAACTGGCTGATTCTACGATCCGGCGGCGACGTACTTACTAGCAGGATGCGCCCCAGGTAACGTGTTTCTGGCGAGCTCAACTCAACGTTATGTAATATTGTTTGTTTTTCAAAAATAAAGGTGTATAAATCATATTAAAAGACCATTTTATTCAGTTTTAATGAAATAATTATGAGTATTAATTATGAGTATTACATATTTAACTACAAATTAAAGCCCACTTTATGAGATCGTTGTATGGAAGGACGGACTGTATGACAGCCACAAGCTTCTTACTGCAATCAAGTAAGCTTGTGGATGTCAACCTACCAAGGTATGTTTATAAGGTACGACTTAGAGCCCATTCACACTGCAGCGATCCGATCGTTACTACTTAGAAAGGACATATCCACCCCAAACATAAGTAATATGTACACATGCGTAGCTTAGAATATTTGCTAAATATTTTAAGATGCGTAGGTTCGTTTTTTGTTGTCGATAGAACTCGTTTGACCGCTATCTCACCGATGGAAAGTGACGAGGTTGTACCCTCAGAACAGGGGAATATAAACACTGGTAGTATACCATGCGTTTTTCGTTAATGCAATTTTAATTACCAGCGAGGCTTATATTTTTCGAGTATTTCTGTGCGGTTATCTGATACTCCGTATTACCTCGAAGAATCACAACGGCTGAAGCAATTTTGATAATTGAGGTACTTATCAAAGTACTACTGGTCTGGACTCCTATATTATAAGATAATAAATTATTTACTTATGTGTAGCTTTATAATATAACATTAAGATAAATAAGTACAAAATGAGTAATAAAATTTAATAAAATTTAAGGTTCACTTAGCAGGTCTTTGCCCCCTCATTTTGCGAAAACAAGTGAAAACGGGGGACCGAGTCAGTTTGAAATTAATTACTTGTTACTGATCCGAAATAACTGATATGTGGAAAACGCTCATTACTTACAGTCATAAACCGTCAGCAAAACAAGGACGACAAAACGGATCACTGCTGTAGCCACAACTATCAAAACATAAACGGGCACAAACATTTTCATTACCGTACTTGATAGTTTTATAGATACATTAGGTATGCTGTAGAGTGTTCGATTATCAAAAGAACACCACCAATAAGTATTTTAACAACCGATAGTTAACCTACCTGTCCAATTTGAAGCCATTTCCTTATTCCAAAAATGTGAAAACTGAGACGATTTTATTTTATTAGATGTTACCGTAGGCACGTTAATAAAATCATTTTTTTCTAATGTGCCTGGACTGCCTGGTAATTTATCAGGTAATTTTATAATTACAATGAAATGACTCTTCCTCGCTAAATTATACCTCTAAATTAAGTTATTTTAAAAAGAAGACGAATACATTAGTATGCGGCTAAGCGTTGTGTGGATATCATCTCTAGAGAAGAAAGGGAAAAGTAACAGTTCGATAGTTCCCTGATTAGCTAAACTACACACTGAAGTCACGAGGAGCAACAGCCGTCCGAATCTGGAAGTGTCCTTAGCAGTACAGTGTTCTTGTAGTGAAGCCAATGCTTGTTCTTGTAGGAGCTCTAGATGGGACGATGAGCAGTCTGAAGAGCCTGAAAAATTTCAAAGTGACAGACAGGTCGAACTATTTCGAGATGAAGATTTTTTATTGCTAGGAAGCCAAGGGTTATCTATTTACTAATATTATAAACTGGGTTCTGCCCGCAGCATCGCAAGCTCTTTTCCGGGATAAAATATGTTATCCTAAGTTTATATCTACATTTGTGCAATATTTCAGCCCGATCCGTTCAGTACTTTTGGCGTGAAGAGGTAACTCAAAATAATATTAATTAGTGTGATGTGTAATGTAAAAGCCTAACTCTAGCTAACCTGTCTCTTACCATTTCATACCAAAATGGCTGAACGATAATGATTTTTGCCAAGGTTTGATGAGTGGTCATACTATAACGAATACTATATTTAAATATATTAGCGATAATATTAGATTAAGCACCGAGGGCTCAAAGCAGTGTCTTACGTCAGTCACGGGCGTCATTCAATCCCGAGCGCAACTCAGGATTATAGAATAATCCTAGCGAAGCGAGAGAGTTACTAGAATCCTGAGTACGAGAGGGATTTGATCTAGCCCAAGACGAAGACAGTTTTGTGCACGAGGTGAATACTCTACTTTTCACACTTTCTGCGAGTAAATAGTAAAAGTTTGGTTTAAGTGTTTTGCAGCTTTAGTTTTTTATTCTGCTTTCTGAACAGATGTTAGTTCGAATTTCGAAGCAGATCTCATTGAAAGGATTGTGATGGTAAAAAAATTTACAGATATTTTGATGTTTCAATTCAATCTCATTATTCCCCTGGGAGTAATGTTCATTATTCCCAAGCGAGTAATGAGTTTGAATTTGGAACCTCGAAATACGTATGGAAATGTTGACCAATCCTATATCCAATATTCTAGAATCCTGAGTTGCGTTCGGGTTTCAATGATACGCGTGACACTGCTTTGCGCCCTCGGTGCATAATCTACTATTAATAATCTTATGCAAACGGAGCTATGTGTCATTTGATATTCCACTTACCAGTGCGAAGCAACAACGCTATCTTGATCCAGTCGTACTCAGGCTTATCTAATCTGTGTCTAGCTATTCTCTTCAAGAGATTCGTTATCTTTTTCACTTCTTCGAGTATACTTTGTCGTTTTGTGGTTCGTGTTGCTGAAAAATATTCTGGAAATGCCTGATGTTGTTAAAATCTAATAAAACGTCTTGTAGATAGGTACAATTTCACTAATTTTACTTCAAAC
The DNA here is from genome assembly GCA_963662085.1 of Eupithecia inturbata. Lineage (NCBI taxonomy): Eukaryota > Metazoa > Arthropoda > Insecta > Lepidoptera > Geometridae > Eupithecia > Eupithecia inturbata. Next base: position 12,993,662 of record OY759176.1, read on the forward strand.
TTTATTGCTAGCTAGTCAAGTATTCGCGGCTCGGTATAAACAAACGTTAAACTGGAGTGAAAATCCCCAAATTATATATATTGAAGATAGCAAGTTTTATTCATAATCGTTTTATATAAAGAAATGGATCTTAACCATCTAAAAGTCATCTGTGGTGATGAAGGCAGCCACAAGCAGGCCAGTAAACATTTTTCCATCTACTATCAGAACGTGCGTGGCTTGCAATCCAAAACTTCAACTCTGTATAGAAACTTAGGCTCATTTCAATTCGATTTGTTTGCGTTTACTGAAACTTTACTAACGAGCTCTGTATATGACGGCGAACTTTTCCCTTCGGATTTTAACGTATTACGGAAAGATAGAGCAGGAGACACCGGCTGGGGAGGGGTGCTCCTTGCAGCTCGTAATGATATTGTACTCAGACCAGTCACCAATATAGACAGCTTAACTAATGAAATGGAATTGTTAGTAGCTAGTGTTTGCTGGAAAAATGTTAAATTTCTATGTTGTGTCGTATATTTACCTAGTTTTATTTATTAAATTGTATAGAAAATGTTATTTGTAAGTATTCTGACATTGATATCATAATTGTAGGCGATTTCAATTTGAACTTTTGCACTTCTAGCACTAAAGCTGATTTCGATTTATTTTGTAGTACATGTAATCTAGGGCAGCATAACAACATAGTAAACGAATACTGCGGCTTGTTGGACTTGGTGTTATGTACCGCAGATATGCAATCCATCAGGGTTGACCCTGCTTTGGATTCTGTAGTACCAATTGACCTGTACCATCCATCACTTGTTATCACTTTGACCATTCCTCGTGGCCTCATTCCATCTCCATTAGCTCCGTCCAAAGGTGCCTCAGACGCTCGCTCTCACCTGACACCAGAATGGAACTTCCGAAAGGCTGATTTCTTTAAACTTTATTCAGCCATCGCCTGTGCCGATTGGTCTGCAATTCTTCTCGAAAAAGGCGTAAACAAGGCAGTTGATACTTTCTACCTCTATATGACAATAACTAGAATGTTTAATGAATGTGTACGTGTCAAAGTACCTCAAAATTCTAAAAAACGACGTGTTTATCCAAGTTGGTACACACAAGAAATAATATGGAATATACGAGCCAAGTACCTTAATCTACAGAAGTACAAGGCAACTGGGAAAGAATTTAACGGAGAACTATTTAAATATTATAGAGGAAATGTAAAAAAACTTATTAAAACTGCGCACAATGACCACTTGTCCCAGGTTCGAATAACATAATAAGAGACCCGGCAAGGTTCTGGCATTATATAAGTAGCAAGCGTAGAGACAGACAATTCCTTCGAGAATTCCATTACGGTGATAGTCTTGTGTCGGGCCAGGAAGCCACTGAGGCTTTTGCAGATTTTTTTAGCTCTGTTACCCATGACAATATTCCAGAATTAAAACCAGACTTGGTGCAGGCAAGAGCTACTGGCATTGATCCGAGTTTGAATAATGTTGCTGTAGACGAAATCACTTTGACGGACTTGAGACGTTCCTTAAAGAGACTCAAACCAAGATCTTCTGCAGGTCCCGACGGGGTTCCAGCCTTCATTGTGAAAGACTGTCGGTCTTTTCTAGAACAGCCACTCTTATACCTTTACAATTTGTCTCTGGAGCAGTGTCGATACCCCTCACGTTGGAAGGTCTCCAAAGTTACGCCAGTACCTAAAAGCAATCCAGGTTCGGGAATTAAATTGCACAGACCAACAGCGGTCCCATCCGTATTTGGCAAGGTGTTTGAATCTATTATTGACTGAGAGATTCGTCGACAAATAGACCCTCAACTAAATGACAGTCAGCACGGTTTTAGAGCAGCAAGATCTACCACAACTAACCACATCTATTTCACCGATTAAGTTATGTCTATGTTTATGGTTGGATATGAGGCAGCAGGTTGACACCACTTACTTCGACTTTAAAAAGGCTTTCGATTTTGTGGATAACGTCGTTCTATTGACTAAATTAGCTACAATGGGTTTCAATAAACTTCTATGTTTTTTCGCAAGCTACCTTCTTGACGTCGTTCTATTGACTAAATTAGCTACAATGGGTTTCAAATAAACTTCTATGTTTTTTCGCAAGCTACCTTCTTGACCGTACTCAATTTATAAGCCTTGGACATTATATTTTCAATACATACTACACACAATCGTGTGTCAGTCAGGGTAGTACTTTAGGCCCCACGCTTTTTTAATTATGATAAATTATCTCCCAAACGTTATCAAAAGCTATAAGTTTCTTATGTTTGCGGGCGACTTAAAATTGTTTGCCGCCGTGGATGGTGTCGACGAATGCTGCCCTCTCCAGCAGGACATTGATCGTGTGGCTGGTTGGAGTGTGGCTAACTCTCTACCGTTTAATGTCTCAAAATGTACAACTATGACATTCTCTCGCCGGCGATCTCCAGTAGTCAATAATTACCACCTAATGGGATCTCAAATTGAGCGCGTGCATACAATCCGGGACTTGGGACTGACACTTGGTCCCAAGCTTGACTTCAACACTCATCTTGCAGCAGTCTGTAAGCAAGCATGCAAAATGCTAGGGTAGATCATGCGAGTCACATGGGAGTTCAGCGATATTCGCGCTGCCCTAATGCTGTACACAGCATATGTGCGCAGCCGGCTCGAATTCGGAGCGATCGTGTGGGATCCACATAAAGAGAAATACAATCTTATGCTAAAAAGAGTACAGAGGTAATTCGCCCGCTTCGCACACAAGAGGATATACGGATATTATTCGTATTTATACCCTTCTATGTATGTTTATGGCATGGTTGGCTCGATACCCTGCTCTTGAGGCGGAAATTGATAAATATCACACACTACATTATGCTCCTGCGTGGTAAAGTTAGCAATCCAGCTGCTCTCCAGCAGCTCGGGCTGGCAGTTCCGCGGCGGAATATGGTGGACACTGCGGGTGCGGTGGGTCCGCGTCGCCGACCGCGCTTATTCGAGCAGCTCCCTTGGTTGAGAACTCGAGCCGGGGCCGCCTCTCTAACACCGCGAGCAATAGCTCTACTTAACCACTTCCTTCACCAATACAACGAAGCCGACATATTCGCTGACAATATAAATGTGTTGTATAGGTTGACTTATTTGTTTTTAAACTTAAACTATTTATTTCTTTAGTATTTCGTTTATGTAGTATTATTAGTTTAAATTTTAGAATCAATAATTGTATTGACTCGAGATTAACATTAAGATTGGTAATTATTTGTATTCATTGCTATGTATTGTATAATATTTGACTTACAATGTTTTTATTTGTTATTTTTGTGTGACTTCCTGATTCTTGGACGTTTTGGTTTTAACTGTTAGTCCACTAGTAAATAAACAATAAATAAATAATTAAAAATGAAATAAATACTTTGTAGTTTACTGTTACTACACTAATCGTTAGTCAATCATAAAGTCGGTGGGGGGCGGACAGTACAATTTGCAAGCGATTGCGAATAAAATACAAATAGTATCTAACTATTGGCCGCTACCGCAGGCCGCGTCTGTGTGGTGATCTCAGCCTTAGAAATGACACACTCACCTTCCTCAAAGTAGAATGAATATTGTGCTGCAGTGATGAAGAAAATCTCCTTCCAATTGCAATGCAAAAGCGCGACTTGTTCTGAAGATTTTATTTGCGCAAAAACGTTGACGCTATGCTGCCATTTAATTGATGCAACAAGTATTTTTGCTGCTGGGTCATACATTCCTTCACTCGATACCCTCCCATGGCTGCTAAGCTCGTAATATTTTTTTAGTTTGAGCGTATAATGTTTGTTATCTTCTGTGTTCTCTCCATCGACGTTCACACTGTTAGTTTTAGGCCGCTCTTTGACACAAATCGGTGTCTCTTTGAGCTCGGACTGCAATATTTTAGAAACTATGTGTATTGGGGGTTCAAAATTGCTGGGAGAATGAAGGCAGGTTGTAGCAGAACCTGGAAGAGAAATTAATCTTTCTTAGTAGACTTAGGCAAACACGGATACAAGGCAGAAATTAGGAACCAAAATATAAATTACTTTCATGAACTCGAGGGCCTTCCACTCTGAAAGCTTCTTCCGAGCTTGATACCTCATCTTCTTTCATTTTCTCAGGAAGTTGTGAATCTGGCTTTTCAGGGATGTCTTTTTGGTCCAGAGAAGACGAAGGTGACTTAATTGACCTGAACTGTTCAGTTATCGGCTCTATAAAAAAAATGCCGGTTTGGTTTATATACATACACGTTCGACAGAAAAGTAACCGAAAAATTGTCAACTTACTTTCCACTCTAGTCGAGGAGGGCGTATCGGTCGATATGACGGGCGGGCAGAAAATGTTTGTTGGGAAATACCCGGGATGGGGTATGGGATAGTGCAATGGAGTCGAGAATAGAGGTATCTTAAATGAACTCAAGGAGCTTAGCGCTTGAGAACCGAGATATGCGCCAGGCGCTGCCATCTCGGGGGTCCTCGACAAAGTGAAATCGTGAAAGGAGGATCTATCGGGGTAAGGACTTTCAATGGGTATTGTATCTGTGAGCGCAGGCATGTTGTAAGTGTGCAGGGAGGGGAACGTAGAGAAAGTGAGAGGGGCAGGGGTGGGCACAAAGGCATGGTGCCTAGTGAAGGTGTAACCGAGCTTCTGAAGCGCTATTTGATGCGGCGCGAGAGGGCGCGGTGCTCGCTCGTGTTGAACGGCTGAAAATTTGTAATTGACTGTATAAAACTCACACAAAATTGAGGCCTGGCCTATCTAGGCCAGGTTACTAAACTTTTTTTTTTTAATTTAACAAATAAATCTACAATCTATACTTATACCTAATAAAACTGTAACAGGTCCACCTCCGTACATTAAAGATATTTTGAAATATTTTTTGGAGGGCGTTCTATTATTGATTCTGAAGTCAAAACTGTAATTTGTATTACCCTCCCTATCTACGAAGTTTGCAGAGCGATCCATCTGAAATGTATGTAGCGTTTGTAGATATGGATCTATATTTTACAAGAAAAATATAGAGAAGTCTGTAAGTAGCCCAGTTTTTTAAAAATGGACATACAAAATTGGGAAGGATAATTATCAAAAGGGGGGGGGGGGGGGCTACCTCACCGACTGGGGTATCAAATTAAAGGTATTGGTTTACTTGATAAATGTTCGAACCCTCGGCGTGCGAGTCACACTCGCACTTGACGGATCTTGTATAAATTTACCACCGCAATTGTTTTTTAGCGAAAAAACAATTGCGGTGGTCCAGTCAACTGGACCAAGGGCCCCATTCTGCTAAACAATTATTTCACTATAACAATGGTATCGTCGCAGAACCGTCACGTAGAATCCTTAGATTTATGAAACTCCAGAAAGTGCGTGCTATTTACACGGAGCGATAAATTATATTTTCAAACTTGACACTTAGACGCTGTCCCTCCATCTGTATTCATCATCATCATTTCATTCATCTAAGGCATAATACCAAAACGTGTAATTCTGTAACGATACCACTGTCATAGTGAAGCGCATAGTTTAGCAGAATAGGGCCCCAGCTGAACGGAACCACGAAAGCGAAACCAATAATATTTTGTTGTGTTATTTTGTGTTGGTGTGTTTGCAGTTTATGACACTGACACAGGCTGACTCGTAGCAAAAAGTCGTGTTGTTAAAGAATGGGATCGAAGATAACAGCATGACAGCATGCTATCCCGTGTGAACCCTACACGATTTATACGCAATGTGGGTTCACAAATACAGGTACTTATATTAAAAGTGTAACGAGTCCAATTCTGCACATTGAAGTTTATTTGCACAGTGTTTCTTTAAATGAGAAAAGCTGTGGTCAAATGTGGATACCTAATTTAATTAGTCGGCAGGCATGGCAATCGCGTAAGAAGTCGCGGGTACAGCTAGTCAAATAATAAAAACTAGAGATGGGCCGAGTACTCGGTTGATACTCGGTACTCAGCGTACTCGGCGGGTTTTTTGATACTCGTACTCGGCCGAATAACTCGGTTTGAATGCCGAGTATACTTTGTTTAAGAAAAGCAATATATTTAGATAGATTAATTAAAACAACAGTTTTAATCTAAAAGTTTTTATTACTAATTTAGGAAATCTTTGACAATCTCAATTAATAAAATCAAAATTATGCTAATGAATGAGTAGTAATGAGACAAAATTAAGAGGACAGTAATTAAAATAATCAATAATTAAAATTTAATAAAGGTATGTTATGTTATGATGCAGGAACACAATGCTCTCTGCAAATTCTGGTAATAGCCTATTCCTCTTTTCTTCGTAGACGTTACCAGCCTCCGAAAACAATCGCTCGCTATACACGGTGCTTGCAGGTGCACATAGAAACACTCTTGCTAAACGTGCCAGCTCTGGATACCTTGTTTGGTGCCCTGTCCACCACTCGAAAGATGCATGAGGATCTTGTGACTGCGGTAATCGTTCGAAATGGGAAATTGATTGAACCGAGTTACTCGGCCGAGTACTCGGTTGAAAAAAAATTGAGCCGAGTAAAACTCGGTACCTACTCGTTACTCGGCAAAAGTGTTACTCGGCGCATCTCTAATAAAAACAAAATAGAACTAGTATTTACAATAATAATTGTTAATACTAGTTCTAATTTGTTTTTAGTACTAATAATATAATTAAGCTAATTGCAGACTGTTGCAAACAATCTACGGCTAGCTCAACTGATCCATATAAATACTAGTCGGAAGCGTCCCCAAGACGTAGGCTGCACTATTATTATTATATATTTTTTTCATTAACTAAACTAAGTAAATCTATCTAAACTATGATATAAGTTTAAATTAGAGGGAACTACTATTTTTAGGCCACGGTTTCGTACGTACTACGTCTTTCCTTCCAGGCTATGTCGTTCCCCATTTCAATAAGAACATAGGCTTCAGTCACCTGGGACGCTGCAAGAAAAAGCTAGCTATGAATGAATTCTAAAAAAATAGTAGTTATCGATGACTGCTATGTGCCAATATGAAAAAAAGTAAGGAATAAAGGCTACGAGAATATTTGGGAAAATAGCACAACACACACACTCGCCGAGACGTTTCGTCGAATGTCTAGCTAGGGCACTCGTCCTCTCAACGAAAGGCAACTATTTGGTTCACTTGAACTGTGGCCGAGACATGACGAGAGCCTACAAGGGACTCTAAGGCGACACGAGCGCGCCATGTACCTACACTCGTGCTCGACCTGTCTCGGCAAGTGTCCTGTACTGACGTCATTATAATGTGCCTATGAGAAGTGGCAAGGGGGCGCAATCATTCTGTAGGAAATGTAAATAAATATCTGTGTGAAACGCGGCTGCGGCGGACAGCTTGACGCAAGCCGCGCCATGTTTGTTTTCGCACTTCGAAGGGGTTTGTGTCGCGGTGTGATTTCTTTATACATACTCACCTACCTAATGTTTATTTAGTAAATTAAATATTAGGAACATAGATCTAAGTAAAATTTTACCTAGATCGATGATGAGAAAAGTTAATATTGACGTTTTTGCTATTTTGCGTAGGTACCTTAGAATGAGGCAACTTTGCCAAGCTGTGGCAACTTTGCCATTCAGTAAAAAAATCCATTTTGACCACCGAAGTCTTGCTTGCCTTGAGTATTTCCACATAATCCGTTCTTAGTGGGGTTCAAGTCCTAAAAGAAACCTCCATGCAAAATTTCCAGACATTTTGTCATGCGTGACCTAACTAACCTAACCTAACCTAACTTGACTCCGCACCATGGACCTTTATTAGAATGCGAATTTCTAAAAACCCCGAAACACGTGTTTGTTTATTTTGAGACAGGAATCTACGCTTCAAATTCTAACGGGCCAACAGTATAGATTTAGAACTTATTATCAAATCAAAATCAACATTACATAGATAACTCTTTATTGTACCACACAAACACAAAATATGATACAGATGAAAATGCTGAGAAACAAGTAAATACAAAGGGCGGCCTTATCGCTTTAAGCGATCTCTTCCAGGCTGTTTTTTTCCAGGGTTTATATTCACAGATCATTTAATTTTTAACTACCTTAAAAAAACAAATTTCCAAAAACCCTTTCTTAGTGGGTGCCTTCCTACGTCCTAAACAGAACCCCCATGCAAAATTTCAGCCTAGTAGCTCTTGCAGTGTTAGAGCTTTCTTGATGAGTCAATGAGTCTTTTCTCTTTTATAATATTAGGTCCTTACATATGAAATTGGCGTTTTGTATGGGAGGAACAAAAAGTCGAATATTTTTTAATATAATATATTTAATTAATCAAAGTATGAACCATTATTTTCTATGCACTTTTGCCATCTTATAGGTAGTTCATTGATCCCTTTACTAAAAAAACCAGTCGGACGGGAATCAATAAAATCTTTGAAGGCGATTTGGACTGCCCCATCGGAGTTGAATTTTTTCCCTTGCAAGAAGTTATCCAAATTTCGAAAAAAATGGTAATCTGTTGGAGCAAGGTCCGGGGAGTACGGAGGATGTCTTAGACTTTCCAATTGAAGCTCTTCTAATTTAGTAGCCGTCTGTTGCGCAGTGTGTGGTCTAGCGTTGTCGTGAAGCAGCAGTGGCGTGGAGCGATTGACCAGCCTAGGTTGTTTAGCCGCTAGCTTTTCCATCATGGTTTGCAATTGCTGACAATAGACATCAGCCGTAATAGTCTGGCCAGATTTGAGAAAACTGTAATGAACAATACCGGCACTAGTCCACCAAACGCTTACAAGTAACTTTTTTGGGGTTAATTTTCGCTTGGGGCAGGATTTGGCTGGCTGGCCAGGATCCAACCATTGCGCTGAGCGCTTCCGATTATCGTAAAGAACCCATTTTTCATCACAGGTAATGATTCGGTTTAAAATACCTTCATTATTGTGCCGGTTTAGTAATGTAACGCAGCAGTCGACGCGCGTTTGCCGGTTTGCTTCAGTCAATTCGTGAGGTACCCACCTTTCAAGCTTTTTAATCTTCCCAATTTGCTTCAAGTGAATTAAAACAGTTTTATCACTAACATCGCAGCCTGCAGCTAACTCGGACGTGGTTTGCGATGGATCCGCTTCCACAATAGCCTTCAACTCTTCATTATCAACTTGAGTCTCAGGCCGTCCACGGGGCTTGTTCTGCAGGTCAAAATTTCCAGAACAAAAACGTTGGAACCAAAAACGAACTGTGTTTTCTTTTGCAACACGACCGCCATACACATCATTCACCCTTCGAGTTGTTTCCGCAGCACTAGTGCCACGGCGGAACTCGTACTCGTAAATAATGCGATATTTTAAGTTTTCCATTTTGTAAAATGAGTGACGCAAACAGAAAAAAACAGAAGAAAAAAACAAATGAATGACGATCATCGAAGCACAAATACATGAGTCTATAGCTGTACAAATTTGAATTTGGAATTCCTTACCAAAGAGGAGAAATTTGTGATTAAAGTGGCCAGTACGAAAAACGCCAATTTCATATGTAAGGACCTAATATATAAAAAAAACCTACAGATAATATTGGGACACCTGTATATCATAGTGTAATTTTTTGTTTCTATTCATTAGTATAGTGACAGACGGATATAACATGACGATATTCTAAGAAACTAGCCACCCGCCCCGGCTTCGGGCGGGTAGCAAAGCAGTTTATTAAAACATTTTAAGAGGAATAATTCCTTACGTAACTGATGCCTACATATTGGATATCTGGTGCACGCCAGCTTACTTCCCAGTCGGCATGTTATTTCCGACATCTTCAACAATCATCATAATATTTCAGCCAATTTACACAAAACTGTAATAAATTTAACACAAACCTTCCTCATGAATCACTCCATCTATTGGTGAAAATTGTGAGTATTAAAATCGGTTCAGTAGTTTATGAGATTATCGCATTCAGACAAACAGACGCGACGAAGACGGGGGACTTTGTAATAATGTACCTAGTGCAAAGCGTTTTGTTTTTTATATTTGGCACTCGACAAAAATAACAAAATACTTAATATGTAACAAGCTCAATATCGTTAAATCGCAACGAGCAAAAGGAGAAAAGGGAGGCATTTGCTCAGCATCACATACAGCGAGGGACATGACAACCTAAAAAAATAACAAACACAAATTAAGTTATGAACCTAGCTACTAAATGTGATTCGGAAAAAAAGACTCGCAGATTACGAAGGGACGTTCCCTCTCGTTTTATTTCCCGCCACTTAGCGACACTTGTCTACCGCAAATACTTGAAATGTTTCCTAATGGAAAAGACATGCTACGACGAAGCAACTGGGTAAATGCTTTATTGAGACAAGTGCCTGCCCCTATCCTATATTGATTTCAGAATATCGTAAGGTATAATAGAATTTTGAATCGATTTTTAGTTGAATAATAGATACAGGATGTCCCACGGCCATGGGTCATGGAGGACGTCGCCAGCTGGCGAGGCACAGCTCACATCTTCGCTTCTATCTTTCTTTGTTTTCTTCGCATACAAATATGATACATCTCCGCTTGGTGGTATCCACTGAAGCTGAGCGGAGACGAGATATGTGAATTACGATGTTCTATTGGTTGTTTAAAACATATCTCTTCTCCGCCCGTTTCGTCTCCGCTTTGGTGGAGTCCGGTCCTTAGGGAGCCGTAAAAACTGCCCCGTCTCTCCTTTTTTTGGCAGATTTCATGATCTTCCTCTTATTTAATATGCAATGTTTATTAGACAGATTTGATTCTTATGATTGACTCTACCAATCGGTGCCACCGTATATTATATACCCGGTGTTATTTTTTGTTTTTTAGTAAGTTCGATTAGGTTGTTAGCAGTTGAACTTATTTAAAAAAAAAGAATGTCTCCTTTCAGTGAAACTTCCTATGTTCAGTATTTCTGGTGCTTGCCCTCCATTCCCATGGTCATAGGACACCTGTATAAGATGTTATCTTACTTTACATTACGCTGGCTCTAAGAGCTCTCTTGAGCTCCTAAAGCAGTTGATACCAGTTGATTAAGCACTCAACTGTACCATGCGCAGTTTCGCATGAAATTCGCCGAGGCTATGTTCACAGAATTCATAAAGATTTGCGCGACCTATAGAGCGGGCCTATGCAACTAGTTTCATCCATTTTTGATACACCCGTAAATCCTTAAAAAATACTCACCATCTTTCTTCATGTTGACTCTGAGGCACTTGGAGAACCTGCAAGCCTGGCACTGGTTCCGCCTGGTGACATCGACAACGCAACGTCCATTTTCCTTGCAGACGTAGTCTAGGTTTCTAAAACAGATGATTTAGTTAGGTTTTTCCTGATTGCCCGCAAGTTTTCTCCTTTGTGGGGGGGAAATGTTGCTGTGTGACCAGTTGTCATACCTAGGTAAGTTGAAAAATTTTATATGAAAAATAGACCCCGTTAAAAGTTTTTTTAAATTTGATTTAATAACTCTGGTTGGGATAGATATTGTTATTTGTACTCCCCCTATCTCTTCGAAGGGGGATTCTAGACTTCTTTTTTAAATTCTATTTCCCCTAGAGGGGACTTTTAGGGAGGATTTGTGTGACAAACCCCAGGAAGTACCTTACGAAGGTACGTGTAACGTCGACGCCGCGTAGTGTATGCCGTTCGTTAAGTGAAATTTAGAAATGAAATTAAATGAAATTTTATTGTAAAAACTGTGTACAAATGAGATCTTAAAAGCTAGGTGAAAGCAATAGTTTATCCATTTATTATGGACGTACAGTATTTACTTGTATACTAATTTATAACTAGGTAATTTATTGATTATTAAATTCCTTCATGTCATAAAAACATTTTTCTAAGAGCCACCTACGTAGTTTTGTCTTAAATTTACTAGTAGGCAGTTCTCTTGTCTCTAGGAATTTTGTTATAAACTTTTATTGTCATGATAAAGCAATTTGTCCCACTTAGTTTAGTTAGACTTTAAAGGCCGTAAAAGTAATTGAAACATAAAATTCCTATTGGCTTTCTAGTAAAACTACGTTGACAGTGAAATAAAACTAAATACTTGGATAATACTGAGCACAGGTCCGGTGGTTCTTCTCGTAGTAGATAAATTAAGGTATATTATTTAAACTAGGGCCCCACTTAGTTTTTGTTTGTGGCTGTAAATTCAAATCTAAATATTTGGCAGCTTGAAACAATTTTGCTTATAACCCGCCCCACCCAGGTCGCATCGCTGAAGCTTGGCAGTGAACGCGTTAAATCACGGGTTGGTTTACAATGTGTGCAAAACAGTCCAACAAAACAAATGTACTTATACGTAAAACGCAGAAATATTTAAAAACGGTTTTTTTTTCGAATTTCTCGCCACTTGCGAACGAACTACATACAGAAAGTTCTGTGATGGTAACACTATCACAGTACTTTAGGTAGTTTTATATATTTTTACTTATATATTTTTCCTATGGACTACATATTTTGTTTACCTGCGGATGCTCCTCTTGAAGAAGCCTCGACATCCGTCGCAGGATGCCACACCGTAGTGTTTGCCTGAAGACTTGTCTCCGCATACTCGGCACAGAGACTCTGGCTTGCCCAATGATTCCATCGCCTCCTGCTTATTAACCTCTGATGAACACAGCTTTCAAAGGAACGGTTTATAGAAAGCTAACAAAACGCTGCTGTGTGTTAGATTAATGTGTGCAGAGCTTTACAATGTGCGCAAACGTCTTGTACAGTATCTAAACTACTTGTAGAATCTTGAAAATTGTAAAAACCCGTTGTTTTTTCGGTGGTGGCGTAGCGTGAGTTGGTATGGTACCCGGGACGGTTTTCCACTAAGCACAACCCACTCGGGCTATGGATCAGAGTGGACAAAAAAGTGGGAACTGATCAATTAAAGAATCTGCAAAGTGGATCAGAGTGGTATGTCATTAAATCGAAACGTAAACACTAACCCAAAGTACCGGCGCGAATTTTTTGAGACTTTTTTGGAAAATATAAGTGTGGCAAAAGAAATGATAGAGAGCCCCTTCTAAAGAAACTGGTCAATATTTTAAATAGCGGCGAGGGGAGCGAGCTGCAGGAATTTTGAAATTAGGTAAAAAACTAATTAGTAGGTACAAAACCCACCTCGGGTTTTGTAACAAAGACAAAAAATACAAGAAAATCACGAAAAAAATAAAAACAACAAGTGGATTGAGCCGCTAATTATCATGTGCTTACAGAAAAGTTATAAGAGTATAAAAAATTATAAACAACGAGCGGAGCCCTGAAAATTTGGGAGCTTGCGGCTGCTCAAGCTGAAAAAATTGTTGAGAAACTAATACAAAATAAATATCGGCGGTTTAGTAAACCGCAGCCTTTTTTATAAATTGGTGTAGCAGTGGCATGCTTAGCAAATACAAGGTAGCTAAGATATGCTTAGAAGAAATTTATGTCTTTTTAGTGAATTTACAACAAAATAGGAACACCAATTACAATATAGAATTAAAGGCGAGCGAACCGAGTCGCGAATTTATTGTAGACAAGTGTCTACAATAAGGGAGCGGGAGCTGGTAAGAAAGTTTAGAAAGTTTTTATGACTAAAGAAATATCTGCAATCGGAGCGAGCCGCCGTTATTTATGTTCGAAATTGGTGCGGCGGGGGTGGCAACTCTCTCAAAGAGTGTGACGTTAAACTTTATTCAGCGCCCCTTGCCACCTATATTCACACACACTGACCGCTCCACACGCTCTACTCTAGGGTTTCACGTGAAGTCAACAAAACTCAAACACTAAATGTCTGGTATAGCCGTAGGTATGCTTATGTGAAGTGATTCTTCTGTAAGTATTCTCTGGCTTTGTGAGTGAGTAGTCATTATCACCCCCTGGTGCTTGGTACCCGGGGCGAACCGCCCCATGTGCCCCCTTGCGCGGCCACTGGAGCACTAGACCGAACACAAAATGGCAAGATATTATCGGCAAGCGGAGCGCCCCGCGAAAACTTTATGGTTTACTTAGATTTTTTGCAGTGTTTTGCATACTGACTTTAAACGAGGGATGACCCCCGGATTAGATAGAGGCAGGCAAAAATGTTGACGGCAAGGAGATCTGGCGGGGCGGCAGGCCCCCTCAGCCATGGCCCACGTGGCCTAAAGTTACGCCACTGGTGCTCGTAATGGATCCAGCTAGGCTTCGGCATTTGGAAAACTACGTCGAGCCTTCTCGTCATACATATACCGCAATGCTTGACAACGAAAGTTTTCAATCAGTGCGGACTCCCCGCCATGACCTACGAACCCGAGACGTGAACACTCACAGTAGGGTTAGTCTACCAGTTCAAGGTCGCTCACCGAGCTATCGAAAGAGCTATGCCCGGAGTTTCTCTGAAGGATAGGATTCGTAACGAATACATCCGACAGAGAACCAAAGTTATCGACATAGCTCAAATAATTAGCAAGCAGAAGTGACAGAAAGCCATATCTCGCGAAGAACCAACTACCGCTGGGGTAAAAGTGTTCTTGAGTGGACTCGGCAAACGTAGTGTAGGACGTTCTCCAGCCACGTGGGATGACGACCTGCATAAGACTGCAGGCAGATGCTGGTTGCGGCAAGCTGAAGACAGGGCGCTGTAGCGCTCATTAGGGGAGGCCTTTGACCAGCAGTGGACTAATATAAGTTGATGATGATGAGTAATATACCTATACACCGGTGGTAACATAAAGCGAACACAGGCACATGTCTGTGGCTTTGCTTACGTGATAGGTACCCGTATAAAACAAGGATAATCAAATTAATTAAAAAAAAAATAATATAAATGTGTTCTAGACCTGGATTAGCTATTATTTATATACCTGGATTATTTATTAGGCTACTTTTTATCCAAGAAAAACTAGTGCGGAACAGTGGTCAGAAACTATATAAAAGGTATTAGAAAATGTTCAAAATACGAAAAGACCAGGAGATCTTTCAAGCATAATTAAAAACATTTCCAATTAGGTATAAGTAGGTATCACTTAAAGCATCATACCGACCTACCACCTACCCAGTGCTTAGACAAACCTAACCAATTTATATAACGACGCGCTCCCACCATTTTCGTGGTTGTTTACCTTCTATTGTTTTTAGGGTTTCGAAGATCGGAGATCGGTTTCGAAACCCTTATGGCATCGCTTTTTCTGTCCTCTTTTTCCGTCTTTAATATCTCAGCAACTACAGCAGCAAATAACGTGAAATTTGAAGTAATAATACATTTCGTGCGCCTATACAGATTAACAGAAAAATAAATGAAAATGTAAATTTGCTGTACAAATTGTGATGTGGAAATTTTAAAGGAGACCTACAATTTCAAGGGGGTTTCAAATGAGAGGTATCAGTTTGTACATTTCAAAACAGTTCTTGAAATTTCTGTAGGTTACATACTTTTTGAAATATTTAGAAAAAGGTAAAAAATATACCCATTCCCCCCCACTATCTCCGAAGTTTGCAGAGCGATCCATCTGAAATGTATGTAGCGTTTGTAAATATGGATCTAAATTTTACAGGAAAAATATAGAAAAGTCTGTAAGTAGACCACTTTTTGAAAAATGGTCTAAACGAGTGGGGGGGGGGGGTGTTTGTAAATCCTAAAACGGTATTTGAAATTTCTGTAGGATTCATACTTTTTGTAATATTTTGAAAAAAGACGAAAATTTTACTATTACCCTCTATACCTACTCCGAAGTTTGCAAACCGATACATCTGACCGTTCGAAACCCTCTTAGTAGTACTATAGACACTACGAATTATTTAATGAATAAATGATCTATCTATTGATCTATCTATTCCAGATGACGATTATCGATTTCAAAGAGACTATTAACGACTAGAAAATAGACAACACACAAGAATATTGAAATACATTATACATCAGCATATTTTTTACGACAATAGGGCAATCAATTTTCTATCTAAACCCAATATCCCGTAGTCAAAAACTGCAAGGAGTGTGAAAGGTTATTGCCAAGTCATCGCTTGCTTAATAATCGATTGATTATTCAAATTCTGTCCCTCGTCACCATACGGCGAGAAATAGGATGCCGCTGGATAAGTTTGGGATCTGTCCACTTTACACCCCAAAGTTAAACTTTGTAACGAAATTTGATCTACTTATATAAATATTATATTTTAAACAAGTCAAGGATTTTCACGTGTTCGCCAGATGGTCACACGATATCTTCGGGGTGGCTGGAAGACGATGCTCGCACAGGGCCGATTGAGCTGGCGTAAAAAAGAGGAGGCAGTAGGTGTTAACCGGCTGATATGATCTATATGACTTTTTCTAGATTCCGTCTTTGCATAGTGTATTGTCAACGTAATTGCTGTTTATTGCTGCAGGGAGTATGGTTGTGTTCCCACGAGGCTCGTCGGAGTCAAGGGGAAGTGTCTTCAGTATAATCACTTATAGTGGCAAGTCCTATCGTGCTACGTCTTTTACAAAACATTAAACGACTTCGAAAAACGCAGGAGGTTCTATGTTCGGCTGTATGTACTATTTTTGCCGACTTCTCCGATTAATGTAGACCGATTTGACGATTCTTTTGCTATTGTATAGATAGATAATGATCCCGAGATAGTCCCATAATTATTTTATTCCCGAGGATAAAGTTTTTGTCCCCCAAAACTTAAAAAAGTGTTTTCACAGTTTTGTAAAGTGTTGAAATTGAAGTTGGTTTTTAGTTTGTAAGGTTTCGAAGATCGGAGGTCGGTTTCGAAACCTTTATTGCTATCGCTTTTTTTGTCCTTTTTTCCGTCTTTAATATCTCAGCAACTACAGCAGCAAAAAACGTGAAATTTAAAATAATAAAACATTTCGTGCGCCTGTACAGATTAAAAGAAAAAAAAGAAATACGAAAATGTAAATTTTCAGTAGGTACAAATCGTGATGTCAAAATTTTAAAGGAGACCTACAATGTCAAGGGAGGTTTCAAATGAGAGGTATCAGTTTGTACATTTCAAAACAGTTCTTGAAATTTCTGTAGGTTTCATACTTTTTGAAATAATTTGAAAAAGTTCAAGAAAATACCCAATCCCCTCCCCCCCTCTTAATGAAAATATTGTGATATCGAAATTACGAGACCGAGAGAGAGAATTAAGAGACCTACAATGAGAAGTTGTACAATGGCAACCTTACAAGTATACCCCACTTGAAAGGTATCGGTTTGTACATCTTAAAACAGTTTTTGAAACTTCTGTACGTTTAATGCTTATTAAAATATTTTGAAAAAACTCAAATATTTTAGTATTACCCTCTGTACCTACTCCGAAGTTAGCAAACCGATACATCTGAAATGCAGGTACCACTAATTTTTTTGGTATTCATCAAATAGTAAAGTCTCTAACCAGCACCTATAGTACAAATTGGTATACTTGACAACCATTCGAAACCCTCGGCGCGCGAATCACACTCCCACTTGACGGATCTTGTTCTTTAAACAATCTTCTTCTTCTTTTCTTTTTGTGTTGTTTCAAGAAAAACTTTTTTTCTAATATTTTTTTTTTTGCTCTATTGACAACTCCCTACCTGAAAGTAGTTGATTACAAGGCGTTTGTTACCTAATATATATGTTTTGTAGTAAATAATAGGTAGGTCTTATAGTATTCTATGTAATTAATATCCCAGAGCTTACGCACTATAATAACAAAAATCTTAGTATTCTATGTGATAGCATTTGCGTCTAAAATGCATGGAAGAATAGAGAGGTCTATGCATATTGAATATTTTGTAAGAACAGATGTTTTTTAAAAAAAAAAATCGTCGAAGCTGTAGTTACTTAATAGATCATTCTTATTTTAATCATTTTGGCCTTCGATCAGGTCTCCGCCGCCTCCTCCCTAGAAACCAAGAACCGCACAAAAATGATAATCAAAACTGTCTACGACTTGTTTTGACGCAGACAGTTTCCGCAGAGCCGTGGCAAGGTTATGTGAAAAATACGGAACAAGAGATTAGTGGAGTCATGATTATTTTATTGTAATTAAAAGTAGGTAGGTACCTGAAAATAATAAACGCTATTTTTTATAAGAACAATCTAAAAATCATACCGTTACATAGTACTTATCACATTTAATTTCATTTGGCACCTTCTATTATAAACGGTGCCAAATGTATTATTATTAAAATAAATAATTGAAAATATTTTATTTCGGACAACTAATAGTTAGGTATGTATGTAGTGCTGAAGACAGGAAATCCAATAGAAAAAGGATCATAGGTGTCTTGGACGTGTAGTTTTTACTAGTCATGCTTCCTGCCCGAGCGTTAAAATGACAGTAGCTGAAATGGTAACCCAAACTATGAACCACATTTCATAGTTTGGGTCTCTTTTGAAACATACGGTTTCAGGATGCCCATTGTGAATCTACGGGGGCCCGGTGGATACCTTGATCGATGATTTTAGCCTTGGTCGTTACAGGTGTTCCTAATGACCGTGAATTGTAGTTTTTTTTTTAATTTCTGACGTCTTTTTCACGGGCAGATCTTGAAATGTGCCGTTAGTTTCCTGTAGGTACCTACGTAACCGTTCACACAGTGAAATTCTAGAAATTTGAGATGGAAATAGTTTGTAAACTGTGTACTTACCTTACCTACCTGGCAAACCAACAGGCGGACGCAGTTTACATGATTCTGGTATCTGCCCTAATCGACCTTTCGCAAACATTATCAGACAACACAATCTGACATGTTTTCGTAATTGTGGCGTGACGTCACTGTTCACAATTACACCGTATGTGTGGTGAAAATGATGGGGGACACGCAGTAATTACTTCTAAACGATAGTTTCTGCCCTGCGGCTAGGCTCGCTTCTAATTACAGTGCTGAAGTCAGAACGATTGACTTTATACCGATTTTAAACCAAAATAATACTTACAATTTTTACAAGCGAGGAGCGAACATGTAAGACTAAGATTTATATGATTCTTAGAATATGAGTGACCTAAGACATGTATAGTTTTTGACTGCTTTTAAGTGGTAAAACGCGTTTGTAGGTATAACCATCACTTTGATAAGCAAGTCATATGAAACGTGTAGGTGTGTAAAGTAGTTTACTTGGCTTTACCGCGTTACTTGGCGTTGACAGATCACCTATCTGTAACGCGGATTAATATACATAGATATGCCTTGTTGAGAAAATATTAATTACCTAAGTAGGAAATATAAAATTTCGTAAGAAACTCAACTCGAATAAGCCGTTACTGTGAATGCGCGTCCAAAAATTCTACGCTGTATTGCGTAGAATTTTTAGACGCGACAGTAAGAGCTACAGGAAAATGGTCTTAGGAGACTATCCATAATTTTTTTGGGATATTATTATTTTCCCTTCCCTTCCCCATTCACAGATTAAAAAAAGATTACACGTAGCAAGAAAATTGCCATACTACAAAAAAAACTCGATTTTTAATGCCAATCGATACTAAAAATTCGTAAAAATTTCCTCAATAATTCAGTCTGTATAAGATGCGATCGCCAGCTTTTGCAGTTTCAGTACTAAAACATTTTTCTCACACCCAATCCAAGGATAGCTAGAACCTACATAACATATTGATAAATTAAAAAAAGATACGCTCAACAATCTGTACCTAAATATCTTTATTAAACGAAGTATTCTTAAGTGAATTGTGTTGTATTGCATATTAACAATCGAAACATATTGTCATGACATATATCCGGCACGTGGCGTCAAACATGTTATCGGAATTATTAAATGATATAATTATAATACAAATGCCCCTGATTCATTGCGTGTGCCATGTCGAAGGGGGCTTGTGTTTGTGTGGCATTTGAACTTCACCCGGCCTCGGGCCGATAAGTATCGGAAATTCGGGAACACATTTTTAAAGTAGGCACTTAGATATTTATTTTGGTGTAGCAGGAAGTTACAAAACCTTCAAAGTTTCCATCAGTAACCCATTCTTGTGATCTAAAATTTATAAGTGTATTTTCCCATAATAGGGAAAGTTATAGCTGACCAATTATAACAATAGAGATGGATCAATTATAACGATAGAGTGGGACCGAAACCAACAGGCTTCGGTCCCACTCTAACGCCCGAATTGCCTAGGTCAAGATAAATCGTTCTTTTTCGTTGTTTGTTTCTTCAGACACAATTATTCAAATTAAATTATGCCTACCGATAACTTACTAGCCCAAGAAGACACGGGCTGCATGCAGTAGGTACGTCAAAATAGCCGTGATCATCCCAACATTTTGCTCTTTTTATAATAATATTCATCCATGTTCAAATTCCGTAATAAAAACTTTGGAGAAAAAAATAGGTTTGGTACCTTCGAAAGCGCGATAAGTTTTCCTAGTGGTGACATCTAGTTTATAATTTATCTAATTTAGTTTGATGACACATGGATAAAACTGTTTACGCCCGTTTCCGTTGGTTTCCATTGGAAACCATTAGTTACCAAGTTACCAGAGTCTACTCAGTAAAACAAAACAGAATTTTCTGATTCGTTTTCAAGCAAAACAATAAAATATTAAATACTGAATACTAACTGTATTCAGTATTTAATATTTTATTGTTTAACAAAAATATTTCGGAGTTTTATCAAAGATTCTATAACTACGGTATACAAACTATTTAAGAGTTTTGTTCGACATTAGTGCACTCTGTTGGATTGGGTATGGTTACAGATCTTATGATAAAAACTGAATTATGTATTTTGTATCTTATACAAGAATACAGAGATCTATGAAACTTTGATTTTATAGTCAGTTTCATAGTAAGTGACATTATTGTCACTTGCATAAGATAGCGTTTACACGATAACGAATCAGTAACTTCGATTTTCGTTTTTACGAGTAGAACCCCAGTGATTGTGAAATTATCATGTGATGATGTTTTACAAACCTGCTTTTTACGGCGCATATAGCAATCCATCGAGAATTCAAATTATAGGGGACCACCTTAAAATCAACCTATAGACAACCACGAAAGAATCATCAAAATCTTGCTTATCGTGATACCTCAAAAATATTATGATGTTTTTTTATGTTTTACGGGATAAATAATCCCTCGGGAAACAATTTTTATGGGACCACCTCGGGATCCTTCTCTATACTCGTGAATGAATCAGCAAAATCGTTTAACTAATGAAAGTAAGTGTAGGGAAAAAATGTTGAGTCCTACAGGGCATTGCCCTGAAATTTTAAAAATTATACCATAATGGCATTAGTCTGTAATTTCTCGTTGCAGTTCTTACAACCTGCCAATCGTCCATAATGATACTATTCCACTGCACAATGAATTTAAAATAGTTATATAGCACGATAATGTTACTGAACACTAAGGGAGGTGCCCTTAGTGTTCAGTCACTGCACAAAAAACCCCTGAGGAAAAGCCAGTATAATTATTTAAAGCTAGATTCTGACTGCGGCTTCGCACGCACTTTTCCGGGTTAAAAAGAAGCCCCTCCTTCTCCGGGATACCATCTACCCCTGTCAAATTTTAATTATTAGTAAGTATGGGTAGTATAGAAGTAGTGACCTGCCCACCATCACGGCATTTATGTAGGTAACTAGCTAATAACAGGGACAATCTAGTAAAGGGCTGATTCTACAAACGGTGTTTCGCCGTAAAAATCTACGGGTGTTTTTTTACAGCGCCGCCGCGCCGCCGCGCCGCCGCCAACCGCGGTGCCGCCGTTGGCTCACTATTGGCCGGCGCACTATAACTTTCTCAGTTTTCAAAATATCTTAATGAATCTTTCGCAATTATAATCTATCTAAGATTATAATTATAGACTATAATATAGACTATAAAAAAAAGAAAAAAAAAAGATATTCAAAACCTTTATTAATAAGAAAAAATTGCCACTAAACTTAATAAATCATATTTTTTTAGGTGTTCGCGGATTTCAACTAATCCAATGGACATAGTTAAAACAAAATTCTACATTGACATGATAGAAAGTAATACATAAACAATAATAAATGTATTTTGAGTAAAACAATTTTTTTAAGTTAAATTAAAACTTACTTTTTATGAGTACTTGTTACTCATTTGTTCTTGTTATTACTTGTTAATAAAAAACCTATTACAAACATTACAATAGATAAATTGGAAATCAATAAATAATTACTATAACAGAAGTACTTATTATATGTAAATATAAAATAAAATAGTATATGTAATAAAATTATAATAATCGTAAAAAAGTCAATGCAAGGTTTTGTAGCTTAAAAATTTAAAAGATTACTAGCTTCCTGCCACAGTTCTTTCAAAATACTTTCGCTTGTTCTCTTTAGGCTAGAGTTATACGGATCAGATGTATAAAGTAATGAATGAAAAATGTCCTTATTTGTAACTGACCTAGAGCATTTTCTGGAATGCTCCAATCGATATTTTTTGTAGTCCTTATTTCGGGTCTCTTGAGCATCTTCAGACAATTGTCAAATAGGTAAAACAGCAAAATATTTGATTATATTCTCGCCGTGGAGTATGATCTTGTGTACAGAAGAGGACATGTAAAACCACCTATATTTTTCAACGTATATTTGTGCAGTACTTTGAGTGTATTCACCAAATTTTTGAGGATTAATTGCATGTCCAGATGACAAGATCTGCAAGATGTCGTACAATCTTTTGATTATCTCCTCATCAACTCCCGTAATTTCGGAACTACAATGGTAGTTCTGAAAAAATCGACAAGCCGTATTCCCATCATTACTTAGTTAAATCGTTCATTTCTGTTGGTCTAGCACCACAAATAGTACACACTGCTCCAGAACTACTATCAGTTAATACTTGAGCGTATTTTCCATCAATCATTGTCAATGAATGAATGAATTTTTGTTAGATATTTTGTTGTATGTTTTCGACAACTTTTTGGCGTTTAGATGGTGTTAAGTTACAGTTTTGTCCAAATACTTTAGAACGATTTCCGAAGTGGCTTCGTTTTCGATTAAAAACGAACAAAATTCGCGTTTTCATACAATAAATTCAAATATTTTGGTTTTTTTAATACACTTGTTTCCACGAAAATAACAGAAGAATTTATTTTTGGAACCTGAGTCCCTTTTATAGTTACAGTAATTGATAACATATTGATAATATATTTATTTGGTTTCCGCTTTTCACGGTTCGGAAACAGCAATATTTCGTTTTGTTTATTTGGTTAGGTGATAACTTTTATCAAATAATGCGGTTTTTCTTTATTTAAGGCTAAAATAATTATAAAATAAGTACCTTCATAAATTTAGGTAATTATACTTCTCACGTCAAAAATTATTAAATATTATTTAAATAAAACAAGCAATACTAAATTTAAGGTCATGACGTTAATTAAAATATATGCTGTAATTTAAACCAAATTTCCAAAAAAAAAACACTTTCCCACGGTAAATAAGAATAATCATGCCTCTAAGTCAAGTTGGGGCAAAAATAAATCTATAAATCTTGTTAGTATACAGATCAGGAAACGTAAAAGTAGTCATATCTCCTTGGGAGACAGCGGTAAATACGAAAACTCGATTTGAATTTTCAAAACTGAAAAAATTGGGGGGTATAAAAAATTTACTATAAAAGCTAACTTTCTTAGCCATTTAAGAATATGCTTGAATTACGTGGAAAGTGTAAAGTACCACGCTTTAATGATGTACAATGAATAAGTAACAGTTTATCAACAAATACTTGTAAAAAAAATCGATTTGAAAGTGTCATATCACAAATTTTCCTACATCAATCAATCTACTTCCTTACATTCAAGTTAAAGTTATCGCTATTAAAATATGTTATTATAGCATATTTTTTGTGGTATATGATAGTTCGATTATCCTACTTCACATATTCATTGAGAAAAATGTAAAAATCTAACTTTTCTCAATGATTTTTAAAACAATAATTACATATATATATATAATCATCTCAATATATATATACATATATATTGAGACATAGTATATATATGTATACATAGTGCGGCGCGGCGCGCCTTATGTCAACAAGCTTCCACAGTTATCCATACAACAGTGACGACCGTGCCTACACACAGCCTGTGTGTGAGCAAGAGGCCTTATACTTCCTTGACCCTTGTTCTTGGCCACTTAAATTACCTCCCCATCAGTGGTAGTTTATTCTCATATAATACCTTTGAATTATACAACCGGTAAGGGGTGTCAGACAGACCGAGCAGCGAAAAGTCCAATGAATAGAATTTTTGTTCATTGTTTTTTTCCGCAAGTCCTCTATATTTTTCAAAGTATCTAATCTCTATTAACGCGTTTATTTTACTTTTGACGACTCCTATGAATTTGCATAATTTTGGACAGGTAACTGAATGAAGACTGAATCAATGGATGCTTTATTTCTCAGATAGTTTTTTTAAAAGTGATGAATCTGAAAATCTGAACGGACCTAATGCAATTTGGCAAGGGTGGAAAAGGTATCCCGAGGAAGAACATTGTCTACTTTATCCCGGAAAAACAACCTATTTATTTTGTATTCTATTCAATCCTCGAATTCAAAATATAAAGTTAATAAAACGCCAAAGTATGTTTTATGTACAATATTACAAAAGACATATAGTTAAAAAATATCAAAATGGATTGCAACTACTTTATAAAAAAGCTAAATATTTTTTATGTGAACGGATATTTTATAATTGAAAAATAAAAATTCAGTTTAGTAAAACTGTGATGAATTGGTAAATAAGCAATCATAAAAATTATATAATCAAATATAGTTTATTTCAATAGAAAAACTTTCGTAGTTTGACGAATTCATTATATATGTAAGCGGGTTAACTATGAACCTAGTTTGTGTTCGAAGATTACCAACGATTCATCCCTTAACAAGGGACTTCATCGGTCGATCGACGGTTTTTTTGTAATAATGGGTACGTGAAAAAAAAAAGGTTAACTATATTTGATTATATAATTATGATTGCTGTTTTAACAATTCCTCACAGTCGGTTTTCCTAAAAAGTTTTCTTAGTAGGGGGCTGAGTAAACATCACACAACTTAGCTAAGAACCATCGGCAATTAGAACGGTTTGATCGATTGAGACAATTTTCTGTAAAAGGTATGGCTTTTACAGAAAACTGTCTCAATCGATCAAACCGTTCTGTAGATAAATAGAAACATTGGTTATCACAAAATACACACATAACAGCGCCCCCTGGTGAGTGACCACCATAACGCTTAGCTAAGAACCTTTGCAAATGAATTCCGAACCTTTATACAGAAAACCGTATCTAAATCGGTCGAGCCGTTTTGGATATAATTGGGAACATGTGCACATGCACACACAAACAAACAACATCTCACCCTAAACGCATAGTACGAGTATACCGTCTCGGTTCCGTCGCGGGTAAAAAACTATTGTCATAAAAAATCGAATAGATAATGTATTATTTTTCAAACGAGGTTAGAATCATTACTTATAGACACACGAAAACAACGATTTTAAGCGTAAGTGGTGGAATAGTAATTTGTATCACAAGGGAGCAAAGTTATTATTTAAAGCGAGGGCGATATTTGTTTCCAGAGCGTAATGAAGCATTAAAGAGCAGATTCCTGGACCCAGTGGGGGATTCTAATCAATACAAGTCGCCCGAGGAAAAATTATGTTGCGGCTGAGTGAATTGCTTACTATCTTTCTCTATGAGGACGAATTACGTCGGAGTTACTAGTCGTTCAGATCGGAGCTCTCGCCACGCTAGTTCAACTCGCACTTGACCGTTTTTCTTCTTTTTACCCGACTGTACAGAAGGAGGGTTATGTTATGTTTAGTTACAGATTTTATTAAATCATATTTTACTAGTATTTCCTAGGGTATTTCAAAATTTCTTCAATTATCTTGTTGCAACCTAACAAAAATTTAAAGAAATTCGCATTCGCAATGGGTATTCCCATTGCGAATGCGAATTTCTTTTCAAACGTTTAGAAAACCAAGACGCCCAGTCAAAGGAGAGGGAATGTGTGTAGTTATTTTGAATGTTTTTAATTTTAAACACAATGTAGAGTACCTAATCTACGAGTACTTATACAAATACAACTTCGAAATCGTGAAATAGAGAATTCGATTTTACCCTGCCAGGGCATCAAAGCTGAAGAAGCAAAGATATCGTTTGAGAACCTGTTTAACAAACCTAAGATGATGATGATTATTTTTCGGAAAAGGCAATTTCCGAGAAATAATCATCATCATCTTAGGTTTGTTAAACAGGTTCTCAAACGATATCTTTCAAGTCTCGTTAACTTTGATAAAACATTGTTTATTCATTAGTTTTCGTGAGTTTTATTTCAGTTAAGAAGAAGTACTCTAAGTATGGATATTTTGGGTTTTTATCAGTAATGATCAGTAGTCCTTTCATAAAAACACATTAATTAAATAACATATAACTTCGCAATACCAAGTGTGAAACTGGATATGCAGTCAGTTTCACACTTGGTACTTCGAAGCTCTAAAAAACTCATCAATCTATCCAAAATCTCATCTATCTAAAATCTTAGCAACCTATCCGCGCTCAAAAGCGGACTCCGGCTCCGTCGAAAGTATTGAATTGGTAACAAGTTAATTGGTATATACATTTTATGGTGCCTGAATGCGAAATTCTTAAACAGAACACTTTTTAATAATTTTAGGTGTCCGTACCTAAAGAGGTGAAAACGGGACCCTCTTACTAAGCCTCCGCTGTCTGTCTCTCCGTCGGTCAGCAGGCTGTATCTCATGAACCGTAAAAGTTATAATTTTCACAGAACGTATAAAAATAAAATAAATATTAAAATTTACGGGGACCAAAAACACGTGTTTTTTGATGGCTATTTTTGCGTTATATTTTCAAGACTACATCTTGAACCGTACCATGTAGACCGTTTAAATTTTGACAAGGTGTGTATTACTACCGCTGTAACAAAAAAGAATTAATTTAATAATTAAGGGGCCAACGTCCTGACTACGTTGAGTACCGATCACCGAAGTTAAGCAACGACGCTCGGCCGCGGTCAGTACTTGAATAGTTGACCGCGTCATGTTGGCAATTTGCTTTTTTATTCAATCCATCAAAAAACCTCTTTTTAGTGTTTCTTTTGCGAAAGTTTTGTACGATGGTACAGAACCTTCTGTGTGCGAGGCGACTCGCACTTAGTCGGTTTTATTTTGATCTGTCCGTCGTCGGCCAATGTTTTTTTCTCGATGCACACAAAAAAGTGTCTATACATTCTCGCTAAAAAAAATTGATTATTCTTTATAAGTGAACTGGGGAATATAAAATGAATATAAAAGAACTGGGGGCCTCGTATGATCTCACTCAATAGAGGTAGGTAGGTAGGTATAGAGGTAGGTTCGATGGTCGAGGCCCAGATATTACTACACCTTGGAGTTATCAATTTTAAAATTATTCCGTTCGATGAAGTAAAGTACGGTTCTATAGACCAGAAAACACAATCATTAAAAAAAATATTTGAAGGTCAGGCGTGAAAGAAAAAAAACGGGTGTTTACTTTTTTCTGGGTCCTACAAGTATATTTACAATGCAGTCACTGAGCATGGACCGGCAAGCTACAGCTAGCCAGTTTCCTTGAGTACATCTAAATTTTGAAATAACACAATATGCAGAGTTTATTTATTTAACTAAAATTAATAAGACTGTTATTTCACGACCAGTTGTAGCCTAAGTAAAATGCTTACGTGCCAAAATTGAGACTATGATGGAAAAAACAATGTTAAACCAAGGTGGTTAACAACGATAGAGCATTGAAAAATCACTAATAAATAATGTGATGTTTATTTTGATAAGTATCTACTCTGTTCAAATTATAAATAAAAATAATTATTAAAATGTAGTCTATGGGTATTTGTCAGAACAAAAACAACTCACCAATGAATTTGTTCAGGTGGATGGCTCAACCCGCCATGTAGTCGACACCAAATGATCACATCTTCTGTGACAGTCCCTGTGTGGCGTATAGGAGTGGCGGCAAGGGGCGGGGCGTCTTGCAACCCCTGGATTGTTGAACTCATTGGTCGAGCTCTGGGGGCGTAACATTCTGACGTTCGTAACGACAACCTTTTATAAAAACGTTAAAAGAAAGCCATTGTTTAGTTTGACAGGCGTACGTAGTAGTAGTTTACGTAGTAGGTACATGGAATTTATCAAAGCAACACAGGATTATTACGTTAGGTGCCTTTCTTATCCATGCGTCGCCACAAGTGTTCTTGATAATTTACTACCACATGCCGTCGTGATCTTCAATATAAGTACTATGATACGCCACACGCCTCACCCAAGTAGCATACTCTGAAAGCTATATAATATAATTAAACCGATATTACATACATTTATAAGAACTTATACCTACACGAAAGAGGAAAGCAGCAGTGACAGATAATTGGCAATGGATTATAAGGCATGCCACATGCATGCCTCTTGTGACTACCGCTCTGTCAAAAGCTAGGCAGCTACTAAGAAGAGACTTGTTTCCACTATCCACCTAGCGTGTCTCCGTTGCCACAGTTCCCTGATTTTCAAGATCTTTTGTAGGTGTTGCGTTTTCACTTCTCTGGACAAACGCACCCGTCATAATTCCAAGTCCTGTCTATTAGCTGACCGCAGTGGTTTGGTTTGCTTATCACGCGAGTCAGTCACGCAACAATCTAATGTTCTAAAAAGCAGTATCAACCTACATAGTACTACATCAAGATACACAGTTGATGAAAATGGTACAAAATTAATGGTTTCTATGATAAATATTTTACAAGTGAGCAAAACTATTTTTGTTGCACGTGCCGATATTAAATCCCGAGCTAGCGAAGCAGTCTAGAATGCCTAACATTGTATGTATGTACCTTGTATTGTTTAAAAAATATTTTTTATTTTTATTTTTTTTTGAGTCTTTTTTTAGTCACGAGCGTAGCGAGTTTCTCTAAAGTAGACTGCGCTCGGCAGCAATGTATTTAAAAGGCACGAAACATTTGCTATCGGGTTTTTTTTTTTGGTAGATTATTTAAAGATGGCGCTGTCCGCCTAGAAGAATGGTCTTCACCCCAAGTTGTCAAGGTACACAAAAATGGCGATGCCTTCAGTGAGAAAGTTTACCTCCAGTGGTGCAGATCGCGTAGTTTATTATTTTTTTCGGCGTCGAACATAGAGTATCATTAACATCATCGAAATATAGTACAGTTTTCTGAATTCAAATTACTTTTTTCAACAATTTGAATAATATCCTTTATTCCACATGTGAGCAAAAACCGATTTTGCTCACTGTTTTTGAGCAGCAAATTCACCGTTTTCGAACGAAAGTAATAAAAAAAATTATTTGGCTTAACCGGTGATATAATTCATATCACCCTAGCTAGACAATGATTTTGTCAAAGGTGCTAACACCATTAAATCTAACTAACTAATTAGTTGTTGATTGTATGCTAGAGGACAGGGCACAGAAAATAAACATTTCTGTAGGGCAGGATAAGCCTATCTAAGCATTCCAAAAAATACCTATATATAATAATATAGAAAACTGCTCTGCTTGAGTATCAACCGTATGTACCACCCAAATTGTATAAAATTATGATAAGATTGAATAGACAACGGATACCATTCGTATGTCGTCCCACTTACTACACTGTCTCATGGTGAAAGGTCTTTGTCCAGTGTGTGTTGCCAGTGATGACTTGACGCTGCTTGGTGGTCCTTCACTATGTGCCTCATCAGAGAGCTCAAGGTCGCACAGAGAGCAAGAGAGAGAGCGGAGCGGAGATCGGCAGAAGAACCAAGGTAACCGACATAGCTCTCAGAATTGTGAAAGTTAAGTGGCAGAGCACATAGCTCGTATAGGACCTATGGCCAATGGGGCTGCAAGGCTCTGTAGTGGCGACCACGTACTGGAACGCGCAGTGTGGGTACGGCCTCCACGCGGTGGACCGACGACCTGCAGGGCTATTCAGACTCTCTGCTACCGAATCATCGACACGGAATCTGACACAGATTAGCGCGAAATTCAGACATTTTAGCGGTTTTTAATATTTTCTGCGTTCTGCAAGGAACTAAACTATTACCAGGAAAGTTGTCTTTAACCTTTGTTTTAATCCAGGCCTAATACCCCCGGAATGCAAAATTTCAGCCCGATCCGTTAAGTACTTTTTGACGTGAAGTGGTAACAAACGTCCATTCATACATCTAAACATCTTAACATCCAAACTTTCACAATTATAATATTAATCTGCTATTAGAAGTTTTCCTAAGTGTGGGTAAGCACTATAAAAACCAAAAACCTCATATTAGACCTATATTTTTTATACTTTTCAAATTGTTTAAGTAGGTATACGAGTAAAACACGGAGTTATATTCATTTGGAACCTATTTATTCCAGTATCCCAGTTTTAATAAAACAAAACTTATCTTACCTTTCACTTAAAAAATTACACAAAAGTGTACACATTACATGCGTTAAGGTATTACTTATTAATCGTACAAACATTTCGCATAACAAATACACAGTTAATCAACGTCAGTAAATAAATACATGCCTAGTATACAAAGCTTAACATTAAATCATACTAATTTGTGCTTTGGAAACAACATTAAATAAAATCAAGAGGGACGTGGTTATCATAAACAATGAATATTACAATACAATACACTACTGCACAAGTAACATAAAATTATTATATTATATACAATAATTGTTGTAAATTACTTAACAGTTCGATATAGGGAGTAAACATGTGGATATACAGGGTGTTGGGTACATTAACCGACAAGTTTTTTTGGGGGCTTGTGGGGGTCATGCACTGTATTTTCCCTGTAACCCCAAAGGTGTGTCACAGTAGAGATATATTACAAAGTATTTTTTTTTTCAAATCATTGAAGTCGTCCCTTTAAATCGTCATATCTTTTTTGTTTGTGGTTGTAATGCAGCAAAATAACTAAAGCTGTATTCTTATTCGTAATAAAACTACTTTAAATCATCCACTTTCAAAAATTTCAGTACTAAGCTGAATACTCGTCGTAAATCAGTGGAAAACTTATAAATAGTGACAACTTCATAATTCATAAAATAAAGTGAGAAGTCATTTTGAATTTAGCTTTCCTTTCAAAAGTTCTTTAGATAATACCCTTTCCAATGATATGCTACATGACATAAGAAATCATGAATTACCATTTCGTAATTAATGAATAATTACCATTTGGTAATTATTCATTAATTACGAAATGGTACAATGGAGCTCAAATTGCCGGCCGCCTCACATAATGGAACCACAGCCTGTGTTTTTGAAAAATATCGGCACGATATAGGGTGATTTTCAAAAATACATAAATAAATTATATCGCCACAACCGTGACACTAAGGACTTTGGGTCTTCCGATGAAATGTAGCGCATGACCCGCAAAACCCCCCAAAAAATCCTGTCGGTCCATGTCCTGTAAACACCCTAAAGGGTAGGCGAAAAAACATTAGTGAAACTGCATTTATTAAATTTTGTATACAGTACAGAAGAATTTTAAAGCAGTGAAAGAAATAAAGAACGAGTCTAAAAGACAAATTATTATAGCTGTACGCATAGGCATATTTAGTGTTCAAATCATATTTAGTTAAAACGCAAATAGATCTGGACTCAATAGAATCTGTAAAGTAATTAAATTATTGCATAGAAAAGTAGAATAAACCATATGAAAAATCGAAATTAATTCAGTTCATTAGAATCCAATCCAGGAGCTTACATCATATAAGATTACTTTATTGCTCATAATAAAAGAGTATGTAAACACAGCGACACGCAAATATGAATTATATTCATTGTCTAAAATATACGCACACAGATGAACGGAAATGTCGTCCTCTAAATATTTTGTACTTTTCTAAGCCACATCCACTACGGTCAGGCAATCACTGCATTTTTTAAGGAGTGAGTAAACTCTGTATGATTTGCGAAACAGAAAAGTGCTAGTTTCGGTCCATCTGTAGCTCTACCTACAATTCGTCGAGCTTAGTACAATTGCGTCAAAAAGTTTTGCATATACAGACAGGGTGAAGGAAAATTGTGCTTGTTAAGGGTTTTTTTAACTACAAAAGAAAATATTCAGAGGCAATATTTTGCTCCACTCTATATTGGGGCGCGGCTGCACTGGTCTGCACGGCAACGATCTGTCTTACGCATGTCTAGGTAGCACTTATGTAGGTACACTTCCTATTGTTGTAACCCTAATGTCCTGCGTAACATAGTGGACTGCCTAACCAACAAACGCGAAGTGCGCGGCTTCCACTCTCAAGTAAGCAATACAAGAACTAAAGAAAACACATTTCAGTCCCCGCGGCCGCTTAAGTTGTCACTTCACTTCCGCAAAAATAGACGTCAGACGCGACGTGACACCCTCGTCCGAGATTGCAAATAAGATAATAATAAAACCTTGTCCTAGCTGCGCGACAAACGGGACGCCCACGTTTTCTAAATTTATTAAATCCTAAAAATAAATAAAATTTAAAAAATATTTACTCTACTGAGTTGTTATGGGAAAACATAAGAATTAAGTAGTATGTAACCACTTCAAAATCAACCTTTATACAACAACGAAAGAAACATCAAAATCTATTAACAATTAGAGTTGATATCACCAAAACTGTTGTAGCTGGTCGTGATTCTCCAAAAATATTATGTTGCTTTTTAAGTTTAACGGGATAAATACTAATCCCTCGAGAAGTTAGCAGAGGCAAAAATAAAAACGTTTTATACAAAATAGAAACTAAAAATGCTTATATTTTCTTAAATGTATAGAGCAAGTGCGAATGGGGTCAATCTAAATAGTTATAATTCTCTAAAGTACTGTAAAAACACTACCTACCCCTATGTTCTTATATTGCTTTCTCGAAAGTGTGCTTCGCATCGCGTCCTTTTGTCGCTCTCCTAGGACAACTGGTCACGTTAACTATTACCTGTATGAAATTAAAAACTGCTATTTTTAAAACTCCCAAAATCAACTAGTCACGACCGCAGACGTAACTTTATTGCTGTTTCGCGAACGATAATCTCTCACCTATCACTCTGATTAACATAAGTTCGATACCGCCGGACGTACTGTCGCCGCAATTTACGCGAACCTTTAAATGATCATACCGTACCCTATTGTTATTTGTCTACGTTTAGTTTATAATAAGATTAATTGTTACTCGTAATATTCTTAGACTAAGTA
Organism: Eupithecia inturbata; assembly: GCA_963662085.1. Lineage (NCBI taxonomy): Eukaryota > Metazoa > Arthropoda > Insecta > Lepidoptera > Geometridae > Eupithecia > Eupithecia inturbata. Next base: position 13,026,762 of record OY759176.1, read on the forward strand.
TCTACTTTTTTTATCATGATGTTATCACTTATCAGTCTATTTTCCAATATTTAACTTATGTAAAATATATGTTCAAAGCCACAAGAAAAGTCATTTTAAAAAATCAATTATTTACAAATGAATAATCATCATCGATCAGGAATTCACCGGCCGCGCGGACCCAGACGGCGAATACCTTGATCGATGTTGATCAATTTGATCATTTATCGCGAAATAAAGAAAACAGGTGGGTAGGTAGTTGAAAGAAATTAAACGTTGATGATTATTGCGACTAAAAAAACTATCAACAATAAAAACAATAAGCGCTATCTTAGAAAAGTTGCTTTTGAATTAGGTACTAGTTCTAACTAAAATGTAAACTGTATCCATGTTTTCCAGTAAGTTAGAAGATTCTTAGAAAAATTTAAGTATCTTTTGAAGAAAAACCCTTTTTGAAAAAATGTGTTTAATCTTAGTACACAGAATATTGAAAATAAATACACCGCCAAGTGCGAGTCGCCTCGCACACGAAGGGTTCCGTGCGGTAAAATTCATGCGACTTTTTCAAAAAACATAAAATTTCACATTTTGTAAATTTACAACTTTATTATATTTTAGTGATATTTATTTTATTTTAATTATTAGCTGTTATAGCGTCAAGACAAATACACATTCTCTGAAAATTTCAACTGTCTACCCCTTACGGTTCATGAGATAGAGCTATGTGACTGACGGACGGACAGACAGCGGAGACTTAGTAATAGGGTTCCGTTTTCACCCTTCGGGAACGGAACCCTAGAAAGGAAAAAAAACAAGTTAATGACATTCTACTCTATTTCTCACCACGAACACTTTTCCCAAAGTAACTTACTGCGACCAACTTGTCTAGTGGACAAATGTAATTATTTCATAGATTACTAGCTTCTGCCCACGGCTTCGTTCACGCTTTTCCGGGATAAAAAGTAGCCTATGTCCGTCCGTTCCCGGGATACCGTCTACCTCACTGCCAAATTTCATTAAGATCCGTTCAGCTGTTTAGACTTGAAAAGGTAACAGACTTACCGACAGAATTACTTTCGTCTTTGTAATATTACTAGCTGCTGCCCGCGGCTTTGTACGCGCGTAAAACTAGATCAAAAATGATCGACGAATATGTTTGAAAAAGTGGCCTTAACCTTTACCTCACCAAATGAGAGCCATTTCAAATTTTGCTATTCACGTGTAGGTATGCTCGTACTTATTTCATCATATCCCTTAAAGTATTGGTTCTATAGGTACACAATTCATCTTATTTCACTCTTGGAAATATTATCTACTGATCATCAACAATAAGTTATGAAATACATTTTTCAAACTATTGGCAAAAATACACAGATTTACTGGGGCCTTAGAGTTACTGGAAAAATTACGATGAAGTTCCAGATTTTTGTTTGTGGGATGTGGGCCCTTTTGATAACCCACTGTAACTCTTTTGAAATTTCGACATCACAATTTGTACTGAAAAAAATCATTATCTTTATTTCTGTATATAGTAAAAATATAGTATGGAAGTTACTGTAATTTTTCTTCAGCCCCCAAGCTCAAAAAAGGCTCTTAAATTTTCTCGAGTTGTCTGTATTCGAGTTTATTTTTTGCGGCATTAAATGAAAATACAGGTAGTAAAGAAATTTAATTTTGAACGTGCGTATATCTACATGTATCACCACATCCTGTATATAAAATAGCAATGTTTTGACCTTATTGATATTTATTGATTTGATTTACAATTATCTATTGTCACTCGAACGACGGAAATTTAACGTAATGTAGCAAGCTTATTCTTATTTCGATAAAAACACTTGTTATTATCAGATCTAAGTTCAGCCTGCAGTCAAACGTATATTGTACCTACAGTTAGCCTTTTATGAAATAGTTTTAATCAATCTGTATATGTGTTAGTAAAAAAGTATAATATGTCATATACGTATTTTATCACAAACGCTTTCTTTTAAGTATCACTTAGATCGCATCAATTGACGATGAGCACTGGATGCATGTTGGATTAATTTATCATTGTAATTTATTCGTTATAAGATGAAAGGATCTTATGATAAGAAAGGATCACCTGTGAGTGGTAGGTATTATAATCACATACATAATATCACCTTTATTTGTTTATTAATCAATTACTAAAATATTGTATTGTATTAAGTATATCAGTTATCTAGTACCCATAACACAAGCTCTGCTTAGCTTGGGGCTAGATGATGTCAAAGTCAAAAACTTTTTATTTCCATGAATACAATAAATGTACACTTAGAAAAGACAAATTCTTAATAATTAAACAATGACACGGAAATAAAGTGATCTTTTTGATTTAAGTCGCTTCTGTATGTAGACTAAAATAAAGAAGCGACGTTGTGTGGATTGTCCAGCATTATTTATTTATTATTATTTTTTTATACATGAAATGTTCTTGCAACAGCTCCTTTTGCAGAAACAGTGCCTAAAAAAATAGCGCAAAATTTTAAGAAAAATCTATCTTGAAGTTCCATTAACTTCAAGCTAGATTTATGTTAAAATTACAGTCGTAAGTGAGCAAAGCAATAGTAGTAGACCTTTCCGGATGGAAACATTAAATCACACAAGAATGGATAAAAATCATTTTTATAAAGTAAATGTGCGGAGTCAGTCCAAGAGACGGACAATAATATAAGTACATTGTTACTATCAAAGCCTATCTATTATATTACATCGAACTACATAATATAGTTTTTTTTAAACGTCACATCACTACCAATCTTTAATAAATGTTAAAAACAGGTAGTTACCTTATTAACAAAGAAAATTACAGCAGCTAAATAATAGAAACAATTAAGAACTAGTATTTATACATGCAACCAACTGTTGCAAACAATCTTGTAGCCGTAGTCACCTGATATGATACCGGCCTTCTAAACTCTACGTCTGAAGTATTGTCCTTAATCGAACAAGGTCAATAGGTTTATCGCGCGATATCTTAACGAGTTTTTCAGGGAATACGAAATTATTTCTTTCTTTAATTAGTGTAAAAAAGGGGATTGAAGATTTTTGTATGGTGACCCATAACACCAGCCACCACTTTGTTTTTTTTTTAAATTCGGCGCGCTTTGATAGTAATATATCAAAGCGCGCCGAATTTTACACTTTAATTTGTCCTGTACCTGTGTGTGTATATTATTTAGGTACAGGACACTTATACAAATAAAAAAGTCATCATTGTCAACATTATGTCCTAAAGCGTCAGGTTTCTGAAATATTCATTAACTATTGCTCTAATAATATATTTTTTTCATATGTGTAAACCTCAGAAACCTGACGCTTTAGTTAGAACATTATGTTTTATGAATTTGTTTTATTTGTATATGACGCGTATTCAAGAACAATACATCTCTTATACCTCTAGATCTTACAGTTTACACGAACGCATAGGGGCGGTCAATTTGATTTATAAACAATACTTGAGTGATTTGTAACGCATTATCGCGAACATTTCACAAAAAAACAAATTATTTATACGGCTACAAATAATTATTTTGTGTTCTCAAGGCCGTTGGATCGTACACCAGCCTTAACCAGCGCATAGTGTAGCTATGTCAGCTTAGACTAGTATGTCGCAAATGTTTGGTTATGTCCTGTCAGCTTTGCTTTGAGATTTTGTTTGTATATTCAGTTGTTATGGAAATAAAATTGTAATATGTTTATGCAACCCAACCCCCAACCCCTCAAAATTTATGTCGGTTGCAATACCAAACATCATGTCATACTAATACAGTATTAGTATGTTATGATGTGATTCACAAAGAAGCAGCCCTCATTGGTGTTGAGCTTTTATTAAGCAGAGATGGTGGGGCTCTCATATTAGGCTAAATTTATGTCATCCGCAAATCTGCCAAACATCCTTTGTAAAAAGGCTTACTACAAAATACCAGATTATCTAGAGGATAAAAAAGCTTGGGAGAAGTTTTGGTCCAACTCGAAAACTAACAACCTAACAAGGTAAAGGTTTCTTGTTCGCTTCTATACTTTACCTTAAAAATATTGAAGTGAACAACAATCAAAGTGCTCACTTTATTTCCTAGTTTTACTTATGTAATTTGAATTTTGTGACGTGTCCAAGAGTCCTTTAAGTGTGTAAGTAAATAAAGCACTTTAAATTTGAATTCGCCAAACATTAAAGAGAACTTAGCAACAGAATCGGACCAATCACACAATCTGTAATCGACGCAGTGCGTTCGCATAGTAAAGTATCGCTTGAGTGTTGTTTGTGAAAGAAATGGCGAACGCAGTGAGAAATGCACAGTTTTGCTTTGTACCTTACATAAGTATTGTTCTTTAATACGGGTGTAAGTGTCCTCTATCCAAATATAAAAAATTAAATGCGCGCCGCAATTTAAAAAAAAAAAATTTTGTGACCGATGATAGAGCCAAAATCTTCAAACCCAAAGGGGACGTTTTATGTTAGTATGTAACTGGCTATAGTTGTTTTGCTATAAATAAATATGCCAATTATTGCTCACAATATACGTTTTTACTCGCTAAATGTAAGGTTATAATAAGTTTCTATCCTACACATTTACTAAAATATTTTAAGTTTTTGACTACTACCTACTGAAATAACATAACTTAAGTAGGTATACTATTCCACTTCCTCTTATAGCATTTTGCATTTATCAGGTACCTACGCGGTATTAGGTACGTTAGTTAGAGGTTTACCTCTTTTGATCTGTTATATTATAACAAATAACAAAACTCTTAGGTGTCTTCTGTCTACTCGTTCGACAAGAAGCCTTTTTTGATATTTTTTGTTCTATCGAGTCGTGGTTGAAGCCAGCTTCACACACTCGATTGCGTCCATGTTGCTCAGCAAACTATCAAAGTACCAGTAGTAGTGTTTTGCAACATGGCAGCAATACTCCATACTAGCCCGGATTTCGCTTGACAAGAGAAATTAGCTGTCCCAGTGCGAAATATCGCCTGATCTCGTATAGTATGAGGCACCTAGCTTCGTGGCCGCCGTTTTAGCTTTCGATCCGATGAAAGTACCAAAGTTCACAGTTAGTGTATGAGTGACACCGAGGAGCTCCAATTGGTTTTCGAGGCATCTTGTTCGACCTCATTTTTTTCGCCAAACAATTCAAACACAGATTGCCATCAGAGTCAAGTGCAAGCGTTGCAGCATATTATCCTCTTTACGCCTGTATCTCATTCTTATCGCCTCTGGCTTCTGGAGTTATTAAGCACGAAGATGCCGCTTGCGTGGGTATAATCAGTTAAAAATACCGGGTACTTGCATCTGTTCGATTTAACGTATTGGTACACTACCGAATACAATCGACCGTTTACGGGCGGCAGAAACAAACAGGTAATAGGGAGAGACATGAAGTACCCCGACATTAATCGCCAATTGATCACACGAACTGTCATCAACGACGACACGAATGGAAGGCACTCATCTAGTTACAGAAGAGACCCTGCACTGAACTTCTTTCAATAAATCCGTGCAATTAATTTTTTAATTTTTTTTTTCAATAATACTGCCGCGTTAAACCTATTCTAGTGCCTTTGAGACGTCGTCGAGTCATACCGCAATGGGTTCACTGTGCTTCGATAGCCTCGCTCATTGTTGAAGTTAGGACGAAGTGATTGTAGAATTATACTTATTACGGCTACATACATAAAGGTTTGCGACCGAAAGACAGGCTGAACAGGGGACAGGCGCAGGCTTAGTAATATTCTCGATGAAATAGTTACAATTAGGGAAAATATTTATTTATTATATTAAAACTGTAATCATTTATCATTACACGCAAAAGAGCTAGGCTTTTTTATTTATAATAATAAAACAAAATACACTGTGCGCGGAAATGTGAAAACATAAATCTAAAAACACCCTTGAGAAGGCTGTCGCGCCAAATCAAGCCTTTGAGATGTCAAGTCGTACCGCAATGGTTGCATTGTGCTTCGATAGCCTCGCTCCAGATTTGAGGATAGGACGAAGTGATTGTAGACTCACACTTATTACGGTTACAGAAATAGAGGCTTGGCTGACGGACAGACAGAACAGGGGTCCGTGGTAGGCTTCGTAAAAGTGTCGTTAGATATAGTTATAAGGGAAAATAGTATTACGATATTTGATATTTATTTATTATTTTAAACATAATAGAGGTACATTGTGTGCAGTAATGCGAAAACACCTGATTAGGTACATACCTAATTAACTAATTGGCGATCACTCAATACTCAGCTCTCATCCTCAATCGACATAGAATACTTATTGTATTCTATGTCGATTGAATTAGACGATTAGAAATAAAAATAATTCAAATAAGAAACACATCTAAACGCTCGAATGAAAATAATTAATATAAGCACGATGAAACTGGCACTTTTGTGTGAGTGCGATAAGAAGTTAAATAATAATATCAAAAAATATATATTATATTTTCTTTAACAAAATTTGGTATTTAATAATAAACTTCAGTTAATGATTTGATATCTCATTTTATTGACTAAATATGTAGGTGAACCACCATTTATTCAGTTATTTTCTGAAGAATAATATTAAAAATAGCCCAGGTATTGATTGGGAACCGGGAACACCCGGTTCCGACTTCGTTTGTTCCCGGGATTCCCGGTTCTTCAAAACTACCCGATTCTGCAATCCCTAGTAGATACACCATGTCACGACATAACCAAGCAGTTATATTGCTTGTGCAGAAACTTAGATAGCAAGATTTTTTTTAGGGTTCCGTACCTACCCGTTGGCATATAGGACCTTATTAAGGCTTATTACCTATTGGTCTTCCTAAATATTAAATTTTTGTCTGGTTTGCCTATTAATGTGAATTTTTACATTCTTATGTTGATAAAAATTTTACAGAAGATAGTCAAAACCATGGTCAAAAAAGAAAGGTATAGAACTCCCGCAGGCGCCCAAAAGGCTACGTTACAATCCAACTCTCGTGCTATCCTTGTTCGATGCATGTCTCGATCACATTTTATCGCGATCATTCTCTAAATGACCAGTGATATTGATTGATGCTATGCTAAGGTTTTATGACGTAGTCGTGTGGGCTCTCGCCTCTAACAAAGCCATACCTGGCGTAGTCATACATATAATTATACCATGGTCAAAACGATGGATAGATTGGATATCTATCAGGAACTGTCCTAAGCTTACGCCGCGGTGTTTGTCAATCCGTCTATCTGTACATATAAAATGCTTTGTCCTGAATGACTAACTGATGGACCTAAGCACAGCCTAAACCGCTGATCGTAGAGACCTGAAACTTGAAGGGTGGGTTGTGTTCTTTGTATGACGTAGGCATCCAATAAGAAAGGATTTTCCGAAATTCTACCCCTAAGAGGCTGAAAAAGGGGCGCAAAGTTTTATGGGACAACGTGATTCCTTGGTCCAATCTACTTCAAATTTTGCATACACCTATTTTAACAGAATTGATGTACGACTTGTTTCGTATTTTATTGAAATTTATCCCCTATAACGGGGTTAAAAAGGGATAGAAAGTTATTTTGGCATAAAATGCTTTGTCCTGAATGACTGACTGACAGTTACTTTCGAATCCATATTAATATTATAAATTCCAAAGTAACTCTGTCTGTCTGTTACCTCTTTACGCCTAAACGGCTGAACGGATTTTAATGAAATTTGGCATGTAGATAGATGGTATCCCGGTGACGCACATAGGCTACTGTCTATCTCGGAAAAGAGCGTACGAAGCCGCGGGCATCAGCTAGTCTACAATAAATGTCACCATCTTCTGGTTGTTTTCTTTTAAATACAAAAAGTTGATGTTTATATGGTGTTGTCGTACGAAACACTTAGTGTGCGAGCCCTTCACGCAATTAGTCTGATAATTAATATCATTATTAGTAGGTACGAGTTAACAGTTTCATGTCAGCTGCAATACATCAATTGATAATATGCGTAGAAAATCCAATAGGCCTACTTATGCCTATAGTCTTACAACAAATATTATTTCTAGCTTGAAACAGAACTGCCACGTAATTTTTAATAAAAGAAGATACCATCAAAATGTTAACAATTATGTTATTATTGTTAAGTAATTGTGGTTGTATTTATTGTGCCTATATTGAAATAGGCAGGTGGAAGTAAGAAGATGTAGTCCACTCTAGGGCCTGCTAACATAGACCTCACAGCTATACTGAATCAATAACTGCTGGTTGATTTATTGACTATGGCAACTAACCTATTTTCTTTGACGTATGTATTCTCTTCCTTGTATTAAAATATAGTTATAAATACAATTCTTTACAGCTAAACTTATATGCAATTAAATATTAATCAACACTGCAATTTAACAAACAGATAGTTCTGTTTGTTGTGTGTTTGTTTGTCTGGTTGCAGTCAAATCGTACACCCTGCACTTGGGTCGCTTTGCACTCTAATATTTACAGAGCGGTCAAATAATTGTGAACAAACTGCGAAAGTGCGAGGTGTGCCATTTTACTGCAGCAGAGTGTATTTTTGCGTCGGTCTATACAGGATGCCACGGATAGGGTGTACTAAGCCGAAAGGGGGTGATTTTGGACATCGAGGAAGTCAACGTTTGTTCTACGATTTTTATTATTATGTAAAATCGCCTCGGGGTTTAGAATCACTCCTTTTCGGCTTAGTACACCCTTTCCGTGACACCCTGTATATTGTAACACTATATAAAATTACCTTGGGTTCGGCAGAAAAATAGTGAATTTGTGTTCCCATTAAGGCTAACCGTAACTTTGATTGTAAGGCAGCGGCGGTAAGGCATTTTATTTAACCATGTTGTTTCCAGGCAAGTAGAGGTCTATACACTCTCTGTTTGATTACTTGAGGTGTATAAATCTTTAGGACTTCAGATGTTCTCTTAAATTTTAGCGGCTTAAATTTTAGCAGCTTAATTCTACTATCACGTTCAACTATTGCATTTAGAATATTTTACGCAGTTTTGTTTACAGACAATAATGCACACAGATTTTGAATGTAATTATGCTACTTCGTAATACATCTTCTTAATTCCACCTAGACTAGTGGGCCTGCACACGCGCTCATGAGGTTCACGTGGATTTGTTGCAAAAAACAACGAATCGTTCCCTTAATGCAATTGTGATCATTAATCACTTACAAATATTCATACTCTTCTTCAGTATTAATTTTTAAGGCATAGCGTGTTTTATATACAATACCGACTAATTCTATACTTTTAAATATATGTTACACAACCTTAATAATTAATATCTATTTAGAATTCATTTTGAGGATCACACATCGCTGTTCAATAACAATGAAGCCAATTTTCCGTTAAATAGTTCATCTACTACAATGACTTCCTGCTATACCCAATAACCATTTGTAGGTAGTTAATTGAAAATATATTAAATTTAATAAAATAATAAAATAAATACCTTTCCAAGTTTAAATTGATTGTTTACGAGTAATAAAAAGCAAATATTAGGAGCTAACGTGACATAGTTCGTGTATATGTATGTGTATGTTATTGTAGATATTGACGGCACTAAGTCGGGCTTGCCTATGGAACCGTGAAGCCTAAAAATATCGTAAAATCATGAAAACTGACATTTTTAGGCACTGCAATAACATAGTGATACTTGGGCCGAATTGCGTCCACGCACAAATCACTTATGCCAAGACCGCTCTTCTTTTTATAGTACAATCAGGTTGAAGATGGTATTTATTCTAAAGTGAATAAAGTCCACTCACATACTCGAGCCATTCTCAAGATCCAGTGTTCGTTAACAACTCACAACACAACAATCCAATATTCTGTTTTTGGTGTTAAATTTGTGAAATATTTTATGCATAGAAAGAGCTCAAATAGAAATTTAGTGCAAATTTTGACCAAAAAACTACAAGAAAGTGATTTTTAGTTTAAGTATGGGGCCAGGTTTATAAGCAGTGTATCTTGAGTTTGGCCGGAGTATAGAGGGATATACTAAATAAACTCTAACCGGGCAAGTCACGTGTCAGCCAGCAGTTCGGAGTAATAGTGCGTCGCGTTCAGGTAGTCAACCAGCCGCCGCGGAAGGGGCAGCCCGCCGATCAGGTCCCGCCGCACGTACTTTAATATCACAAACCTAGAAAGAAGGAAACAATATGAAACGATACATACATACCCCCCCAATTCTTCCCCCGGGTGTCGTAAGATGCGACTAAGGGATATCCACTCGGGGGCGAGCAGTAGCGCCTCCTGCAGAACAGATCCATTACCCGGCTGCAATCCCCAACCCGCATGCCCAGCGTGGGGATTATGGCATTACCCCCAAATAATAATATACAATCAGGGGAGGCCAGCTGGTATATTTATTTATGATTCTCATCTGCTAATAAAATAGCTATAATCGCACAAATAAATCATTTTCCAAACACGACAGATAGCGAGTTAACACTTTTCGCCGTAAAATTAATAGTTAAAACTTATTTGGCGGGTTTTGAAAACTATAAACCAAACTTCAAATTCTGGTAAATACAAATAAAGGTGTTTGGCAGAACGTGTGCCATAAGGTGCTTACATACACATAGGAATCTACGATGTTTTATATCCAAAAAATATCAACATTGACATTTTGTTCCGATGTTTTAATTTTTTATTGATCAACAGTATTTATTTTATTTCTCATAATTTTATGTCAGTTTTAATTATTAGTACCTACCTACCTATAGGCAAATTTGAATGAAGCAAATAGTTTTCAAGGCGCTCCCTCACCGCGAAAATTTGCTTGTATTAAGATTCAGAATCAAGCATTACTATCCTAACCCATTTTTTTGCTTCATCTATGTCATCTATGTTCACATTAATTCAAGAATGTGAACAATGTTCACATTCTTGAATCCTTTTTTTGAAGTCAGTTAAAAAAATAGCAACTGATTTAAAATTGTTGTTCATATGAAGCACGGGTTCTTCGTAAAATGTTTGCGCTAAATTACTTATCGTTAGCTATATTACTTGCGAAAATAACACAAAACTCTAATAATCAATTAGCAGATTCAAACACTAGTGGTCTGGGTATAGCAAAATAAAATCTAGTTTAGAAATTAGCTAATGTGAAGCATGGAATATGATTATTTGTCCTACTATACACCTCCAGGGAGATCACCAATGCGCATGCCAAGCGTGGTACGCAATACCCCTTTTTGTTTGGGGGAGTCATGTTCAGTAGTGGTCATGTGTGCTGATAAGGTAATAATATAAATAAACAAATATTACTGGATTGTCCACACAGTATTATCTAGCCCCAGAGCTATAAAATGGGTATACCTGCACATATGCTGCAAGCTTTGTACCCGCTTGAACCTCGATACAGGGTACAGCAGCTGAACCCTCACAGGGCCCAGCACCGGTCGCAGATTCAGGAAGAACAAGTAACGCCCGCTTCGAGAAGTTTCCACCGCGTTCTCGATAAACTCCACTATAGTCTGCGCTTTGAACATCGTGCAGCCGCCGAAACAGAAGTTGCCTAAAAAATAGAATATGGGATTATAGAAATAAATAAAAATATTATTTGTGTAACAAGATTTAAAAGATACATATACTTTGCTCACACATAACGAATATTTTATTTCGTGTAACACAAAAGGTCACCAGCTCAGCTTAATGCTGCTATGGCACTCACATGTGACATAGCAGTGCCACGAGGAAAAGTGCAGCGTTACACGCAACATCAATTACATAGACCGAAAGATGAGAGAGAGAGAGAGAAGAAATAGCTTAACTACTTCTAATATTTAATTAAACGTAAACACGTTTTGCGCACACGATAAAAATAGAGCCACAATAGTAATGTTAGTATTATAAGGAGTTAAATATGCGCATTTCTAAAAAATATAAAACATAAATCCAATTTTATAGATATTAGTGTGGATGAGAAAGGCTCAAGAAGTCGTGACGTCTGAAAGCGTTGGATTGACGCGCTTCCGGTGGTTCTAAGTCACTGGGCACACGTGGATGCGAAAGGCACAGGACAGAGGAGGATACCAAAAATTAAAGGAGGCTTATACCCACTCAGTGGGCACACGTGGATGCGAAAGGCACAGGACAGAGGAGGATACCAAAAATTAAAGGAGGCTTATACCCACTCAGTAGTAAGGTGACCGAATGATAGTAAGGATGGCCCAGAACTAGACAGAATAGCGCAATAGAGATGAGGCCTATAGCCAGCAGTGGAATAGATGCTCATGGGCTGAGTAGAGTTGGGAGAAAGCCTTTGTCTTCTGGATTTTCAACTATGGTAAGATCCTTAACACGGTTCTATGACATCGACGACGGTCTGAATTGCTGCCTGTCCATAAATGATGTGCTATGTAGCTGAGCAGTGTAATGTGTTAAACACAATAGAAAAGCACCCTTCCCTACCATTGATCATAACATAAGTGGAAAACTAAAACTTATAGAATCAAATTACAGCTATTATTTACAATATTTTTTTTGGATATGGATCATTTGAGCTACCTGTAGATTGTTCACTCTGCAGTTAGCTTAATTCTTATTTGTTATTATTATTTGATTGTAATTTTCTTTGTCAATAAAGTACATAAAAATAAAACAAAATAAAAAAATACAATTTAAACAGTTAAGCTAACTGCTGATTGTTGCAAACGCTCTAATGTAGCTAAACTGATCTAAATCGAAGGAGTAGGTAGATTCGCCTCACCTTGATCATGCTCAATCCTGACATGCCTTAACCCATTCAGTTTAAATGTGAGAGTAAATATGTAGTGGTCGTCACTACTGTCGCGAACAATAAACGAGCCATCTGGCTCATTTGAAAGGATTTTCTCCGCATCCTCCACTGAAATTGGACCCCAATACCAGCCATACTAAAAAATAAATAAAATTGATTATAATACGAGTTGCTTAGTGCTTTCACTGCCAGGCTTTGGCGAGGCGGTGCGACCGGCAAGGACGCGTGGTTGCGCAAGAGCAGCCTGGCTCTAACGTGCAATGTGATAGATTGCATTGTTCATCGTCGGCAGTCATAATGTTAAATAATAATGTATGATATAGTAACAGTCAGGCCTTACAATGTTAAGCTTTACAATGAGGGTAAAGTCACAATGATGATGAACCATAACCAAAGAAAAATAAGGACTCTCAGTATAATGTGTTAGATGGATAGAACAAACATATTAAGTGAACTTACATCTTTGACTTTCATAATGGAGGTGGCAAAGTCAGTGCCTGTTTCCTCATCCGTTTTCCGAGCGGCGTTGGAAGTCTGCGGGGTTTGCGGCAGCGGGGGGAGGGCCCGGCGCACTGCCGCGGGGGTCGAGCCCTTCAGATCCCCAACAGATATTTCCGCCAAGCTATCCACCGGAGGCTGCCGCCGCCAGCGAAACAAATTACAAAAACTCTGCTTCAGATTTAGAGATAAAATCCTCACGGGCGACATTTTAGCTTTCTGATTTGCTTTCTTAACGTCCTCAGAATCTTTTGTGCTCTCTTTGTGCTTCTTGTTCTTGGCGTTCAAGCTGAAGCTATTTTTGCTTGATTTTTTGTGATTGTTATTAGCTTCCACCTTCAATTCGTTGGTTTCCTTCAGGAATGTGATGGTATTGTCTTTAATGGTGTGCCGCGTATGGATCCCGACACTCGCCACTATCGTATTGTTCTTCTTTAGCGTAGCTTTGCACTCGGACTCACTAGAACTAGAATATAACGTATGCAAGTATTTTCGCATTTCGCGTAATGTCAGATGTAGCGAGTCTGTGTCAGAGTCGCCGATGTTTTTCTTGAATGAGGAACTTGGCAAGCTATTCCTTTTGGATTTGACGTCTTTATGTTTGTTTATTTCCTTTGGCTTGTGGGTTTTGTCGAGTGAGACGTTTGCGCACGTGCTCTGTTGCGTACTCTTGGCACGCTTTTTGTTTCTGGGCGGTTTCTTTCCTTTGTTCCTTAGATTCGCGTGAGAGGGCCGCACCATATCAATCGGGACAGCATATATATCGCTGTCGAACGGGACATTGTACATATCAGTTATGTCGGACGTTTTGGCGGACAACGTATCATGGGAAATCGCCTGGGTGATGAAACTGGAATCATCGGCTTGGAATTGAGTGATGAGCGAGTTGTGACTGCTAGAGAGACGTGACGTCAGCGAGCTGCGCGATGATGGTCGGTTGGCGCGACAGGGGCTCAAGTGCAATAACCGTGGGCTTGCAAACCTATGGTTCAAGCATGGCCGGCGCTCGTATAAAGAGTCCGGCTTTAGCTTCCGAGGGTACAACGGGGAAAAGTGCCGCTTGGTTACTTGCTGTAATTCAACAGTTTTTTTTTCAGTTTCTATCGGAAAGCTTAGTTCGACCGATGAGGTCACGAGTACTGTCGTGCTGCTTTCGAATGCTACTGGAGATGGATTATCCTGTAATGGAATGAACGTACAATTAATTTGTGGTTATTGTTTTCCTGTATGTTTACAAGGTAGTAGTTAGTCAACAATTAGCTTAGTGTGGATACAGTGGATGTGATTCACTCGACGATTCAGTTTACGAGCAGATTAGGACAAACCAACGTACTAATTAAAAGGTGAATTAGAATTACCTGAAACTCTAGTGGAGGTTCAATAGTAGTAACTGTAATCTTTCCAGGTCCTTTCTTTACGGTGTTGAAAAAATCACCGCACATTCGCTCCGAAGCGTCGGTAGACTCACAAAGAGATAGCGATCTCTCATCGAAGTCACTTTCTTGTAACTGCACAAAAAAACGCAAAATACACATTGTAGTCATCCATTCTGGACTAAAGATGACTACTGGGCTCTGCATTCCTATATTAAAGTATGGTTTTGGTAAGCTACGTTGGCTAGGCTTATAAAGTAGAATAAGTACCTTATAATTTTATTGATATGTATCCTTAGAAGAAAATAAACATATTGCTCTAGCTGTAAATATTACTTTTTATAGAAATCTACAGTCGCGTGCAGTCGCTCATCATCATAAGCCATTTTCCACAAACTGATGAGCATAGGCCTCCCTTTGCCTTAGGCCTTGTGTCAATCCTGCACTAGTCTGTACTAAATGCTTCTCAGTCTTTCTAATGTTTTGATCCATCTTCCTCTACACTCAGTCCATCAACTACATAATAATAATAATGTTTCAGCTTGTTACTTTTCTTATGGTAGGGATTAGGGACGAAAAAATGCGCTGTACATGTCAGGGCGAACAACACGTCAAGAAAACCATACGAGCTATAGCTAGGCTCAAACAAATAATAAACAAAACACAAGGCAAAAGCTTCTGGGCAAAGGGCATATTAATTGCGCAATACGAGGTGCGAGGTGCCACAAGCCGTAAAATACAGTTTCCATAGAATTCGAATATTTTTTAGCCGCTTTCAGCGTTATTTTTTATTATTTGTACTCCCATCTTGTGTCACCTGGTAAGTTTTATGCATTGATAGTTAATAAAAACAAATAATTTGGCGTGTTTTAAAAAACTATAAACCATCTTCAAATTCCGGTAAATAGTTTTCATCTTAGGTTTCTCTTATTAAAGTGCATAGGTAAGCCTCACACTGGGTTAATTTATAATTAATCGAATAGGTAATATCCCAAAAATTTTCAACTTCGACGGGACTCGAATCCGCGTTTTTCAGTACGGGAACGTGCTAACCAACTACCCAACGAGGTCAAGTGACGTAGGAGTCGAAAAACTGGGACTTCCATCGGACAATAGCGCCGTTAGCTCCACCTAAAGGGGACACATTGAAGTTTTATCCAATTCTGTTCAAAGACTAAAGTAACGTTAAGGTCGTTTGACGAGAGGTGTCGCGTAGTTTTCATCTATTCGTTTGTATTCTCTGTGTCATCTATGTTCACATTCATGAATAATATTCTTTGAAGCAAAAAAATACGGGATTAGTAGTCGTTTTAAGCCCTGAAAGAACACTTCGATAGTGCGATCTTATGTTTTTAGTGGCGACATCTACTTAGTTATAATTTGTTCGAGTCTTATTTAGTTTGATGACACATCGATGAAACTGTTCATAGCCCTTCGGAAATATCTGCGGACCTCGAATGTATACGCAGGCGCGGTTCTAGCCCAAGACATTGGGGGGGGGTCACACTTGGTACCAGGCGCGGTCGCAGCCCAAGACTTTGGGGGGTCACTCTTGGTCAGTGCCGTAGCCAGGAATTCACTTCAGGGGGAGGGGGCTTGCAGTCCCCACCGCAAACCCCTAAACGTTATCGGCGAGCGCAACGAGCCGCGAAAAAATTGGGTTTGTGTAAATCTTCGCAAAGTGATCTTAAACGGGTGTCGAGCACTGGACCAAATACAGATAAAAACAAAATACTATCAGCGAGCGGAGCAAGCCGCGAAATTTTATGGTTCTGGTAAATTTTTTACAGTGTTTTGCATATTGACCGCAAACACGACATCCCGACCCTCAACTCCTAACAATAGTAAGTATAAATAGTGGCAAGCGAAGCGAGCAAGAGCTGCATCAAGCAACAGTTAGATTATGACAAAAAAAATATAGCGAGCGAAGTGACCCCTGAAAATATTAAAAACCTTGCGGTGGTAGAAACAGAGCGAGCGAAGCGAGCGAGATTAACAAAGTAATTAGGAATACAAAAAATATGCGAGCGGAACGTAATCTTTGTTACTTTTTCGGGTTACAAAATGGTCCAGAAGAGTATGAGAAAATAAATAACAGCAAGCGGAGCGAGCCCAATAATATCAGCGAGTGGAGAAAACCGCAGCCTTCTTTAAAATGGGTGAGGCATGCGTAGCAAAACAAAGGAGCTAAATAATAAGCTAAGAACAATTTATAAGTTTGTCGAATAACAACAAATTATTATGAGGACAACAGACTATATGGTAAAAAATCAAGCGAATATTTTTATGATCTGGCTCTGCGTGTTAGTTGTTTGGTTTAAATTTTTTGCATGCAAAACTCACCTGAAACGGGGAGGTGAAATTCGGACTTGGAGCAAGCTTAACGAAACCGCAGAATGTTATTATCGGCAAGCACAGAGTGCCGCGATATTTTGGTGGTTTTGTAAGATTTTTGGAGTATACTGCAAACGGATCTCAAACGAGAGATGAGCCCATGTCCAAAGACAGACAAAGTTGCCAGCAAGCTGAGCTAGCCGAGACAATTTTTGGTTTCTGTTTTATTTTTGGCTAATTTTTTATCAAATTTGGCAAAGTGACCAAAAGCAGGGGTCGAGCTCTGGACCTTAGTCAGAAGGAACAAATGTAAGAGAAAGAAGATTTAGAAAGATTTTTACTTTGCGCTGGGTGACAATGTAGATTATTTGCAGATTATTTGTTACATTTTTGTGCTTTTTATTGTGGTGGTTGGATTGATACAGGTCGCGTCACGTCGCGATTTAAACGTGCGCAGACACTTCCGCTCTACCCCCCTCAGCGTTCTTTTTACGTGATGCGACCTGTACAAGCTAACTATAGTAGACTTAAAGACTGGCCAGATCAATCAAGTTCGTTTCAGTTCAAATCATATGTAACGTTGCCTCTGCACATATAAAGGCTAAAATACCAGTAGGTAATATCGGCGAGCGGAGCGAGCGATTTTGGTTTTTACGCCCGTCCACATCGGTTAATCATTGGCGGAGATATCAAGTAACACACAAACAGAAAAAAAAAACATACAAACGAATTCAGAACCTCCTCCTTTTTTTGAAGTTGGTTAAAACAATTTGCAATGTTATGTTGGCATTATTAGCTACTAAAGTGAACCACTAGTGCAGGACTAAAGCAAACGGCAAGCTTAGAGGCCTACTAAAATGGGGTTGATGATGTGAAACCTACTGAACATATTATTATTATTTTACTATACTGTTCCACTGCCGGGCACAGGCCTCCCTCCCCTATTGAATTTAACAAATTAGATTGTACAACTTATTTATAATGATGCAACCTTATGCCACAGATTACCAAGTGAATAAAAATATCTATATATCAATAAATACATATAATGAACAGCTTTTCCCAATATTTATATAATAAACAACCAATTACGCGGAATCAATATGCCCAGCTAGTTTTCCAATTTATGAGCTTACTATTATACCAACATCATAATTGATAAACATAGAGCAAAAGCTAAAAATTAATCTAAATATATCAATATACTACAAGCCGTGACGGTCGCGGCGTTCAAATCAACCCCTTCAAATCAGCCTGTGGCGGTCATACAGAAAGGGAGCGACCAGAGGCAATCAGCAGCTTCCTTTTGTGTATTTTTAACATCTCAACTGCAATCACCAATCCGCATACCAAGTGTGGTGATAATGGAAACCCATCCTTGATTGGGGGAGGGATGTTCAGAAGTGAATGTATTTGTGCTGATGATGTGGTATCAGTAACAAACAAATCAAAAATCCTTCAACAAAATATACTAGCTACAAATAATTGGTTATGTACTGGATGCAGTAAGATGTTCATTTTAGTACATTGTTATACTTGAAAAGTACATCTTGATATTAAGTTAAGACAAACAAATTTTAAGAGAGTTAATGAGTTAACTTTAGCAACAAGTTACTAAACATATAACTGCAACCAACTTAACAAAAAAAAATACAAGTAATACATTATAATACATTGTGAGCTAGCAGATAGTAGTTTTGCGACGGTTGTATAGGTTTTTGCTATGAACCCATACTAAAACACAACTTGAATTATCTGTTGTTTTGGCAGTCTGTTGACAACTATGAGATTTACTAGATTCCGCACACGTTTTATTTACTTAGATTACTTGTAGAACATAGACAAAATACCATAAAATTGTGACCTCATGGTTATCAATGCAACTCAATATGTGTAATTATTATATGTAAAGTTAGTTTTACATAGTGTTTGTCTAATACACAATCATCAATCAAAAATCACAAATCAATCATCAATTAGTTAAGGGAAGGGGTGAGTGAGTATAAGATTGCGACAGGCCAAGGATGTAAATTTGATACAAATTACAGTTTCAAGATAGTTTAGTGCACAAAATACATAGTTGATAGACGTTTGAAATAATCCATAACATACCTCGGAGGCAACGTGATGCCATCCACTCGCAGAATCACTTGAGAAAGAGCCACTTGTAATCAGTAAGCCACTGTCTTCACTCAGCGGAGGAGCTTCTGAATGTGTTGAGAAGGGAGGAGACTCCATTACCCTGGGAAGCTAGATATTTAATTATCTTCACTTCACCATGGGAATGAGGTTTAATATGTCTTTATTTTCTGTAAATATTGAGACGGCATCGTGATTTTCCCGAGTGCTTTGCTTGCTAGCACAGCACCAGCACAATCCAACCAACCAGCCAACCTCCCCTCCCTCCCACAGTCCCACAGAGTATGTTGTTGTTGGCATGAGCTATTTCATCGTAGTACCATCGTCATCATTACCACAGGCATGTACAGCATGTCTGTTTGGCATAAAATAAAGATAGTATATGCTATCAGCGGAGATAATCTTTGTTAAATACTATAAGGGCTATTCAGACTCTCCACCACACAGTCATCGATACGGAAACTGACACAAATTCGCACGAAATTCAAATATTTTAGTGGTTTGTAACATTTTCTGCAAGGAATTAAACTATCAGAAAAGTAGTCTTATAAAAATTAATGAAATGTTAGATTCTATATATTTCTATATTATATTTTATTTTTTTGTATGGGTACACAACGGCCATACAAAGGCCGAAAAAAGAATATTCAGCGTTCACTACCGTACACTAGTTGGCCTTCCTTGGTGCGTCCAAAATGTCCAAATAGTGTAAATATCCACTGTGTATTTGGCAAAATATACTCAGTGGCGTATTTACCCTAGGGCCACGTAGGCCATGGCCCAGGATGCTGGCTGGGCTGCAAGGGGTGGCGGCGGCAGCGCAAGCCACCCCTCGCTGTCTGCCGCTGCGCCGCGCTGCCCCTTACGCTCTTCTCGCTGTCAACATCCCACGTTATATGCACAGTTTCGCATTCAAGGCTATGTTCACAGAATTCATAAAGATTTACGTAAACTTTAATTAGCTACTCTTCCTCAGGTTTTGCTAGTTTTCTGATCCCAATTGCAAAAACATATCCGCTTGTCATATTTCATACCATATTTACCCTTGATTCGGAGCTTTTCATTTTGACTGCCGTGCCGCCTGTAAGTTTTCATAAAGTTCCAAAATAAATAAATAAGCTCTATGATGACTGAGCTGTCTGTCAGTCTTCTCTGCTCGAGGTTATGCGGGTAAATAGCTGCTTGTTTCGTTTGGGTTTCGTTGTTACCTGTAAAATAGAACTTGCCGATCTTGCGGACAGTTGTTGCAGATGATTTTATCATTTTATTTTATGTGGTTTTTCATAGGTTCCTTGGTCGCTGTAGTTTATTGTCGCTCGCTTTCTTCCAAAAGTTGCAAGTCCGTTCCAAGAAATTTTCTACACTTCCACAAAACTTAGCGCAATCAGTACGTTAAGCCATCGTTACCAAAATTATTTATATATTTTCTCCAATTTTTTATGTTCTCCTTGCGTACCTAATCAATGCCTTATGAATTCAAATAGAATACGCCAATGAATGAAAAATTAAAAACAATTTGTGGATTCATGGCCACATTTATTTATTTATTTAGTTAAAGATAAGGCAGTAAAGGGAATCCTTTTCGGAACAAGATGCTTCCATTTGAAGGTGAGTTATATCACATATATTTTGTATCATTGATAATTTGTGCCGGAAAAGTCATTGTATGTTTGTTGTAGGATCAACAGCCATTATGGGAGACACGCAAGTAGCAAACATAGTACATGAGATTTTGGTAAGTTCATTCCTATTTCTCATTGAGTATGCCCGAGTCAAAATGCCTTAACATTTGGTACCTCATAAATTTTCTTTAGGACCATGATTAGTTCTAGTTATTTTAAAAAAAACTTCTACTTGTAAACATTTTATACAGTCTATACCGGTTTACGGATGGACTTAGGCCTCCCCCTGATAAAAGCTTTATTTTGCTTTCATCTTAACATTTAATATTAATCTAATATTTTACACCCCCAGAGAGTGGAGGCTGTAGAAGAAGCATTCAGTTGTTTCCTAGTGTACAAAAATGAAGAGGAAAACAACAGGCTGTCAAAATATCAAAAAAAGCTCCACAGCATCATGTCTACGTTGGGTCCTGAGATGCAGGAATCTGCAATGCGCCAGTATCTGACTCTGACGGCAGTTTTGACAAACAGATATAAAATGAGACAGCTTTTGATGCTATTAGAAAATTTGATAAACACCAATATATTGCAAGCACGGTAAGTGAAGCATGGTACAAGTTCCTTCTGGGAGAGTTTGCTCTATCCTCGGCCACATCTTCAATTACATAAGTGAGATGGTGGGCATAAGCCTATGCATCACAAATTTATAAAAGGTTATGTTGTGTATTTATGGTACATGAAGGAATTGGAAACTGGTAGAATGTTACTTGGCTAGTCTTAGTCTGTCACATCATTTTTGTCTGTTTCAATTGTTAATAATTAAACCCTGAATAACAATGTTTTGATAACTGTGCTTAGAAGCTGATTTGGACATCATTTTTAGGTTGCTCTGTGAATGTATCTTGACAAATGAGAAGCTCATATTCCAAAATGCAGACTTTTGGATTGAATGTTTCAACTTGATAAGAAGAGTCATTGGTGGGGTAGATTATAAAGGAGTCAGGGAGGTCATGAAAGTAAGTTATTTATACTATTCTGCTTCCAGTCTCATTGCATATAAACATAAAATGTGCTTGTATACACACATGGAAAGAGGTAAAATTGGTTTTTAAGAGTTTGTGAGTAGGAGGTAACCTCTGGAACTACAAGTCAATTTGAAAATTGTTTCACTAATCATCATCAATGCTTCAACATCCATGCCTGTGCATCCACTACGTTGGTTTATGTAGTGTTCGCTTTACAGCACTTGCACTTATAGAAAGCTGCATTATCCCTGAGCGACATACTCTTGGCTATTACTATGAGAACAAGTTATTGTATAAACATCAAAGCGTTAGTAAGTTATTGTAAAAAATCAAGTTTTTTTTGTTTTACAGGGATGCAGAGAAAAAGCACACACTCTGCCTGTAAAATTGAACTCAAGTACAATGCCACAACTGAAGGCTTTATATAGTGTTATAGAATATATATTTGACCGAAATGCATCTTTATTGCCAGCATATTTTATTGTCACGGAAATACAAAAAGATTACCCAGACAACAACCACTGGCCTCATTGGGTGAGTCAAATTTTTTTTAGAAACTTAACTAGAGCCTAGAGTAGTACTATGTTAAAATTATTGTGAGAGTGGTCAGATGAATTCCATTCCTAATGATTATTTTTATCTATACTCCATTCATGCGTTTATTTACTTTTCCTAAATGAAAGAATGCAATATTTCATAGACACATAATCTGTCAGCTCAATAATTTGAGCCTTCGTTAGGTCTGATATTTTTGGAGTAGACAGATTCGCATCAATATAAAAAAAAAAAACAGTATGAAATTGAGTCTTGACTTCTTTCATTCAGTCAAAGAAAATAAACGCGTGGACGGTTTATGATTACAGAATTTAACCTAACTTATTTTGTTTGTTATCTAGCAACTAGCAAAACTATTAACAGGATTTGTTGAAAGTTTCAAACCATGTGCTCAAATGGTTTCAATTATTGGTCATTCACAAATGCTGCCAGTTGTAGAATTTTCTGGCTATGCGGATCATCTGATCAACCCTTGGAGACTAGATCCTTCCACTCTCAAATTCTCCCTCAAAGGAAACTTGCCCTATGATGAGGATCTTCTGAAACCGCAAATATCTCTGTTGCGACATGTTTTACAGCAGCCATACTCAAGAGACATGATGTGCTCAATGCTGGGTCTGCAAAAGCAACACAAACAGAGGTGTATTGCTTTAGAAGACCAATTAGTAGAACTTATGATATTGCCAATGGAGAGAAGTGAGCAGGAAGCTGAGGAGGACGAAATGTCTTCAACGCATTGGTGCTGGCTGCACTTATCATCGCAAGTGATATATTTAATCCTTATTGGGTTTGCTTCCTTCCCCAATATTGTGATGGGACTACACAACAAACTCATCGGGCATGACATGAAGAAAGGAAGAGATCATTTGATGTGGGTGCTTCTACAGTTCATATCAGGCAGTATTCAGAGGAATCCACTCTCAAACTTTCTGCCGATCATCAAGCTGCATGAGCTCTTGTACCCTGAGAAAGAACCTCTACCTGTACCGGACTGTACCAAACCACATTGCACTCACCAAATGGCTGTGGTTTGTATTTGGATGCATCTGCTGAAGAAAGCAGAGTCAGAACACAAGACAATGACTATGCCACAGAATTTAAAAGTTCAGTATGAGTGAGTATATTTGTCCTTTTTACTACAACATAGGTAACCGTCAAAAACAAAGCCATTGGCCTGTTAATTCACAGTAACGCGCTGTTTCAGGTTTTTGCAGCATCTCGTGACTGCTAGCAACACACCAACCTTAATGGGCTCCGATTACCGCATCGCATTACTCTGCAATGCGTATTCAACAAACCAAGAGTTTTACGCACGCCCTATGGGAATAATTATCGAGACTCTATTTGGTAGCCAGAAAACCTTACCCAATGGGAACCCCGGCACACCGCTACCAACAGTTCCATTATCCATGTGTATACTTGACAGTCTGACTTTACACTGCAAGATGTCTCTGATACATTCAATTGTGACACATGTGGCGAAACTGGCGCAAAACAAGACGAATATACCTGGCAGTAGTATGATGGCGCCGGCTTTGGTTGAAACTTACAGCCGGTTACTGGTGTATACTGAGATCGAGTCGCTGGGGATCAAGGGATTTATTAGTGAGTAGAGTACCTATTTTTTTGTGCAGGTTTTTGTCCAGCCTAGTTTTTATTAAAATTATTAATGTTATGTACATACATAACATTAATTTAATTTTACCTGGTACAGATGCCACCATCAAAGGAACGAGTATTTTAGTACGAGTATTATTTCGATATCCTTATTTAAATATTAGTGTCATGTGATGACTATCTAATTTATAGTATAATTTCAGATCAACTGCTACCCAATGTGTTCAAATCTCACGCTTGGGGCATCCTGCACAATCTGCTAGACATGTTCTCTTACCGTATACACCACATCCAGCCGCACTACAGGGTGACGTTGCTATCCAACATTCACTCGCTCGCTGCGTACCCGCAAGCCAATCAGACACAGCTCCAGTTGTGGTATGACAATTATCTTTTTAAGGGCTAGATGATGCTGTGTGCATTGTCCAGCATTATTAATATAAAATGTATTTATTAATGGTGTAAATTCTAAGCCGACTAAAAGAGCAAGTTCACGTGCCGACATCGGATGCTCCGCACAGATCGCGGTAATGCCGGGTGGTGCGTCCACTAACCACAGCAACCGGATTGCCGACGCGACCGCCATTTGCAAACGAATTTTCAACATTGACATCCGGATTTTCATAGCAAGCGTACGAATGAGAGTGGCGACACGACGTGGCGGCGCGGAGCCGGTGTCTGCTCAGAACTGTCACTGCCATAAGTGTGGTAACGCATTGCATTCGATCCGGAATCTCCAAATCGTTACAGATTTTTTTTGGATCGGATGCAGTGCGTAACTACTCTTGTCAAAGGCGACTAAAGGATATCCACCGAGGGGCGGTCAGCCACGCCCCCTGCAGAACAGACCCAACAAACATTGACCCTTGATGTAGGCTTAGGCAATGTGTGCCTAACGTTGTGGGGAAGGGCTCAATATCCTATCATCGGCTTGGAACGTTCCCTTGTATACGCCTTCAGTGTGCCTGGACCCTTAGGGCTGTAAAGGTCTGTAGAGCTGCAAGATGGCCTAAGTAAAGATTTTAATTGTCATGTAGGTATTTCAGTTAGTAAGGAAACCTACGCTACCTTTCACACCGTCCTTGTTTCACTTTATAAGATGTACATCTACAACTATTTTGCCTTTAAATATTTCAGTTTTGAAAGCACAGCGCTGCGGCTCATAACAAGTCTGGGCAGCTCGGGAGTCCAGCTACAAATGTCTCGCGTGGTCTCGGAGCCCAAGTCGCTGGTTTCCTCCGAGAGCGAAGAGCTCAACCGAGTGCTTGTTCTCACTCTAGCACGCGGCATCTATATGACCGGAGCAGGTGAGACCGCACCTTACAGAACTACTAGCCTAACTCGATGTGGAATGTTTGTATACAAACCACGACTCAAAAACGAAATCACACTTACTTGGCGTCGAATTTCAGATATAATTGTAAGCAATATGTATTGTAGGAAGGATCACAAATCGACGAGTTATGTAAATTCCGTATAAAAAGACGCGGCGACAGTGTGAATTTTAGGTTAAGCATGGACGGTTTGTTTATAAACATTCTACGTCGAGTTTGGCTAGTTTATAAGTAGTGTGTAAGTCAGAGACGAGGCTCAGCCTGAAACCTCTTATCGTCACTATCGGCATACCGAACACCATAAAAAAAGCGTTTGCCAAAAAATAATAAAAACATATTTTACTCTATTTCGATCTTAATAGATGGCGTGTGTGTTTATGGCGGTGAGGTTTTCATGACAAAGAAATGCTATTGTGTATGCACGGTCTATCCATTTAAATTAAACAGGCACCGCTGCGCTCATAGCGCCCTCTTTTCAGGCTGGTGAAACTAATACAAACAATTTTTATCGATTACCGATTGAGCAGAAATTTGTCATGCATGAAATGTTAACTGGATGACAATGCAACATTATGATGACATGGAGCTGATCTTATGATGGATCCGAACGGTGGCCATCACATCACACATCACATCTACAGCATATCTTGTATGTGATGATCCTCTGCTGAACATAGGCCTCTCCTGATAAGCGACATAGTGGCCATGTGAACTCTGTAACACGTGTAAAACAACATAAGTTCATCAAGTTTGGCCTCGTTTTATTTGTCTTGACAAGTAATACTCTGGTCTTAGGTGATAGTAAAAGATTGTTTTATGAAAGTACTTATACCATAAGCTAAGTCTTGTCATTCAATAAAATGATCCTGTTTGATTGCAGCGAGCGACGGTGCCGCAGTAAAGGAACTGCTTAGCACGATAATGACTAACACGCCTCACATGTGGTCGCAGCACACACTGCAGTGTTTCCCGCCTGTGCTGGTCGAATTCTTCTCACAGGTACGGCGTCATAGATCTCAAACACAGTTCGTGGATGTCGTAAGAGAGCCCACCGTAAGAAGATATATTTTTAACACATCCACTGCGATCAACAATCCGCCTGCCAAGCGTGATGATTTTGTCATTATTGAGCGTCTGCTCGCGGCTTCACGCGCATTGTTTCGGGGAAAAAGTATCCAATATACTATTCCAAGTTTAAATCTACCATCTATGAAACAAGTTTAGAACCTAAGCAAAATGCCATCGCGAACCGATTCAGTACCTAGTTTTGGTGTTTACTAGGACCAACACGTCCACATCTTCACAAACTTTCTGTACATTATTAGCTTTTATGGGATTTGCGACCCAACTAACTGCTATGAAGTGTCTTGTTAGTACTTTATTTTTACTATATTTATATAACATTTAAACGTGTTCGTCTTTTCCCAGAACACCATCTCCCAAGAGAATAAACAAGTCCTAAAGAAGTCCGTGGACGAAGAGTACCGCAAATGGACGTCAATGGCGAATGACAACGACATTATATCTCACTTCTCTGTTCCGGGCACGCCCCTGTTTCTCTGTCTTCTTTGGAAGATGATCTTCGACACAAATAGGATCAACCCTATTGCTTTCAAGTGAGTTTTCATGTTCTTACTGCCTCGAAGCATAAGTAAAGTAAATTACGGGGAGAATAACTAAACCAATATTCCATATTAATCCAATTAATTAGTTAGTGCACAAACACAATTTAATTGTTAGTAAACAGAATTATCGCACGATTGACAAGATTTATTACTAGCTGCTGCCCGCGGCTTCGCTCGCTTTATTCCGGGATAATATTTAGCCTATGTCGGTCTCAGAGATATCATTCACCTCCCTGCCAAAATTTCATTGAGATGCGTTCAGCCGAAAGGTAACAGACAGACAGAGTTAGTTTGGAATTTATAATATTAGTATGGATGATTTAGATTGGAATTAAAACGAAAGCGTGACAAATTTGACTCAGAGGTTCATAAAACCCGTGTACCGCTCCCCGGTCATCAGAAAAGTAAGCTGCTACTGCCCTTATAATGAAATTTGCTCAGTCGTCAATCTATGCTTGAGTAACGCTTTTCTATGGCATAAATGTCACTCAAGCATATTTATACGACTGAGCAAGCTTTCGAAATACGGGCCTTTAATCACCGAAAAATGACGAAATCTCACTTGCCAAGACGTAACGACAACGAGTGTATTCGGGCGCTCGTTCGCTCAACGAGATGCATCTGTAGCCTCTCGCGAACGAGCGCCCGAGTACACTCGTTGTCGTTATTTACATTGCAGATGGCGACGGCGACAGCACAATTGTTATCTCGTTCTTTTGTAGAGCTGTGTCTTTTTTTTACGAATCGAAACAAACGAGTGTACGGTCGCTCTCGTTTTCCTCGCAAGGCCCTTTGGCACTGGTCAAAATGCCTACAAGAGATCGAGACATGATAGAGAGCCTACGCGCGACCCTAAGGCCAAACGCACTATGTACACACTTGTGCTCGGCCCATCTCGGGTGTCGCGGCGAGTGTGTACTGCCGGCATAAAGTCTGTCTCGACCTTACTTATGAGACAGTATCATTGTCTAATTGAATTTCCCGTCTACGTATACATGGCGTTCTTGACAATGTGTCGTGTCGTTTGTGAAAATCGAAACACAACTCGATATTTCTCGTTACATTTTCTATGACTGACACCGACTTTATAAATTGTAATGGGAATCGTTTTTCCAGGATACTAGAGCGCATCGGTGCAAGAGCCCTATCAGCCCACCTGCGTAAGTTCTGCGACTATCTAGTCCTAGAGGTGACCAACCCGGCCGGCGGGCCGCACATAAACAAGTGCGTCGATGCCATCAATGATATCATCTGGAAATACAACATTGTGACTATTGATAAACTTGTACTTTGCTTGGTAAGTGTACACTATACCTATCTAACTAGAACCTAACTTACAGACTAAATACAAAACTGAAAAAAAATAAAACAAATAATGAGCTAGGTAAGATTAAAACTAGTATTTACAATTGAAACAATTAAGCTAACTGCAGTCTGTTGCAAACAATCTACAGGTAGCTCAACTGATCCATATCAATACCAGTTGGAAGCGTCCCCAAGACGCTGGCTGCTTTGCCCCGCTGTATGGCAATGCTGATGCGCTGCGCCAGATACCCGACCGCTCTTGGGTAAAGCGTCGCGTCGACCAGACGCTCAGATAACTTTTTAAAAACCCGGAGCTTCGGTACCCCACGGACCCAGGTTCTCGACCCCAAAGGGAGCAAATGTGTAAGCTCTGTCGAGACCTGCATATTTGCGTCTCTTGAGATCCTCGTCCAAATCTGCCGCCGCACCTGCCCTTACGGATGTCCTCGGAAGATGGGAAGGTGCAAGTGTATCGACGCATGTAGCGTCCCACACAATGGGCCTCCCCAACTCCCATGGGACTAGTGTCATGCCGTCGGGCCTCTTACCATCGTCACGCAACAGACCATTCGGTTCGAGAATAAGTTAAGGCTGGCATGACGAGATAACCGACCGGCAGCCCTAGTACACGATAATTCGTGATGACCAAGCTGTTCGACAGCAGTACCGCACTGACATTGATGAAGCGCGCAACACATTGCACCCAACCGATATTATTTATTATTAGTTATTTTCTTAATTATCATATCATATTATTGTGTACATATGAAGCCGCTATATTAAAAAAAAACTCATAAAAGAGTTTTTTTATAATATAGCGGCTTCGTTCACGAGAAAACACAATCTGCCCGCGGCTTCGCATGCATATTTTCGGGGTAAAATCTCTTCCTTGGCAAATTTTACACAATTTTAAGCACATAGTGCTATCATTGTTCTTAGAATTTTTCACACAGCATCATCTAGCACCAAGCTAAGCAGAGCTTGTGTTATGAGTACTAGATGACTGCTATACTTAATTCAATACATTTCATAGATGATATACAGGGTGTAGCGTAAAGAGTGGTCAATTCTTTACCTATGGGCAGGAGGCATATTTGCAGATCGTAAAAAACATTGGTCCTAAGGCGGGAATCGAACCCGCAACCTCCTGCGTCACAGGCGGAACTTCGCCCGCCGCGCCGCGCCACTTCAGTCGTCAACCCCTTCTCCCTTTCCTTTACCTACAAGATTTTTATTGAGACTTCTGGTCCTATGTCCTTCTGCGAGATACCATCTATATCCTTGCCAAATTTCATAAGGGCGCGTCACGCGTGAAATAAAGAACCGGATTTTTACTATTTTATAGGTTCTACACGTAATTTAGATAGAAGATAAAAAAAATTGCGCACATTGTAAGTAATTAGCTTGCTTTGCTTTTGCCCATGCTAAAAAAAACTTTGAATCAATTGTCTTTTATGAGTCTCATTGTTATGTTGATTTTAGTAATAAATAAATCTCTTATACATATGTCGATAGACTCCAAAACGGCAATGAACTCGAAGATTATTTTAACATTTGCTATTATTTACCCATGCTAAAACAAAAAAACAAACTTAAGCCATTGCTTACAACAACGTTCGTAAAACTACTTATTTGCTAGCCAAATAACTTGTCGATAGCAGAAATCACAAAAAACCGGATAAATATTGATCTAGCGTCACGTTTCACCTTAAGATCTATTCAGTCCTTTAGACGTGAAAAGTTAACAGACGGAGAGACCGAATTACTCTGTACGGTTAAAATTGATAATAAATATAATTAGTGACGTGACTTGTTATCCTAGGTTCTACGACCGAACCCCGATGGCAATGAGAGCCAAGTGTGCCTGTACATCATTCAACTGCTGCTGCTGAAGGGATCTGAGCTGAGGAACCGAGCGCAGGACTTCGTTAAGGAAAACTCGCCGGAACACTGGAAACAAAGCAACTGGTACTAATTTTACTTTAATAAGTTTTGTGGTTTCACGAATTCGTTTTAAAATTAAGGTTTGAATCTTGTTTGTTGGTGAAAAGCATCAACCTTTCATCAAAGCTTTAGTGGCAGTGGGCCGGCCATATCTCCCGAAGAGCCGACAATCACTCAGGTAAACGTGTTTTAGAGTGAAGACCACGACTTGGCAAACATATTGTGGGACGCCCTACAGCCAGTTGGGATGATAAACTGCGAAGGACTGCGCAGACAGATGCTATACAGGGTGTTTTCAAATTAGTGCACAATACTGAAGGTCATTCACCTGCTACCACAGATTAATATTCATTGAACAAACCAAGCCGCAACCGATTTTTTTTGCTGTCTTTAATTTCAATACATGAATATAACATGATTTTTTTGTGCTTTAAGCCACCCCAAACTTGGCGACCTCTTTGATGCGCGCGTCAATTCTCGTCCCACCTGACAGCGGCACAAGGCGACCGCAGTCAATGACCGGCCCGCCATAATAAGTCAATGTTATAAAATTTAACATTCTGAAAAAAAGAGAAGCGTTTGCGGCTTGGTTTGTTCACTGAATTCACAGATCTGTGGTAGAAAGTGAATAACCTCCTTCAGTACTGTGCACTAATTTGAAAACACCCTATTTACGACAGGACGTCATGGCTCTCGTTAGGTTCAGGTAACAATAATAAATACCACGTAACGTTTTCCAGGTACGACAAGCATCTAGCCTTCCACAGAAAGTACCCTGAGAAATTTGCGCCCGAAGAGCCGAATAACGCTTACGGCGGTCCTATCCCAGTCTACCTCAGCAATGTGTGCCTCAGATTCATTCCTGTGCTGGACATCGTAGTACACCGGTATCTGGAGATACCTCAGGTCAGCAAGAACCTCGAACAGCTGTTGGATCACTTGGGATACCTTTACAAATTCCATGGTGAGTCCTAATAAACAGCTCCTACTCACCAACACATACTTCCACTGAACATCCATCCCCAAACGTTTTGCCATAATCATAATACTACTACCTCACTACCCGGCACGATGAGATCTCCTCGAGAGGATGACTCTCCTACTCTACAGCATCAACAAGCAGCGCGCCCCACCACCCCTGCCCCCGGCGCCTACGATCCGCGCACTGCATGCTTTAGCCCGTAGTGTGCGCATCTACGCGGTACCTTGTCCAACCTTGTCCAGGATGGCCGTCCATGCTAAGGTACTTAGCAGTTCCCCGCACAGAAAACCAATTTTACAATCTGCCTATTCAATGCTGTTGTTATTTCAGACCGCCCCCTGACATTCCTTTACAACACACTACACTACTACGAAGCCAAGCTGCGCGACAAACCGTTGCTAAAGCGGAAGCTCGTCAACGCAGTGCTTGGCTCGCTAAAGGACGTGCGGCCATCAGGATGGGCCACCACAGAACCCTTCCAAACATACCTGAACAAAGCTGAGTCTGACACCACAACTTGGACACCGGACCTGAATTACTACCTGACGCTTGTTAACAGAATGGTTGACAGTATCCTTTTCAAAATTTAATCTTGCGTGTGTCGCAAGCGGCGGCTAGTGTAAAGCAGATATTTTGAAGATTTTGTTAACATATGACCCCTATCTAAACGTAAGATGGATTTATATGATGACTAGCTGCTGCTTGCGTCTTCGCACGTGCTTTTCAAGTAGCTTATGTCCGTCCCCGTGATACCATTTACCTCCCTGCCAAATTTGATTAAGATCCGTTCAGCCGTTTAGGCGTGAAAAGGTAACAGACAGACAGAGTTACTTTCGAATTTATAATATTAGTATGGATAAAAAAGTAGAGCGCATTCCGTCGGTCGAATATTAATTATATTTACAAGTACATATTATTAGGACATTAAAGTAAATTGACGCATCCAAGTGTGCCTTGAGCTGGTAGGACTAATAAGTATGTGTGTTAGTGGCCTATGTCCAGCAGTCTTTCGGCTAAGATGACGAGTGAACGCTTTTGTTTGCATTTCTTGTAAAAGAAAACTGGAGCGTTAGTCAAGCGACTGATCATGGAATGGAAGTTACGATCATTTACTCGTTCATCTTCATATGTTAAAATTGTATTAATAGACTGCAACAACTGCGATACTTTCCTCAGCAACATGACCCAGCTATGACCGGCAACACAACTCACTTCCCCAACACGGACTGGCGTTTCAACGAATATCCGAACCCGTCCGCCCATGCCCTCTACGTCACCTGCGTTGAACTAATGGCACTACCCCTGCCTCCGGAGACAGTAGGCAACTGCCTTCTAGACGTCATAACCAAAGGATTCATGGTGATCCCGCCAACGAATATTCAACTGTGGATAAACGCCATAGGGTTGATTGTCGCTGCGCTGCCTGATCCTTATTGGACGGTGCTGCACGATCGTATCACCGAGGTGATTTCTGACGCTGAGCTGACGTCATGGCCGCATACGCACACGCCTTTCCAGCTGTTCAGTTTGAGGACGACCAATGAACTGATGTTGGAGAACAAATACAGTTTGACGTTGGCTTTGGCGCATGCGATATGGTACCATGCGGGAGCTGGACAGATCATGCAAGTGCCAGTGTAAGTATTTTTGGCATTCTTTATCTGAACCGAGTACCTGACTTGTATAAATGTTTAAGTATAGGGAGTGCTAGCTAGTAGTTTCCTTATAGACTAGGGGTCCGTACCCAAGGGGTGCCAACGGGACTCTTTTTACCAACCTACGCCGCTGTCCGTCTGCTTATTTTGCAACCCTAATGAAATAAACGTTACTTGATTTTGATTTTGTATGGTAAAGGGTAGAATCTGATATTACATTTTATAATTTACCTTTTATTAAAACAGTAAATATTTTGGCGTTTTTGGTACAGAACCCTTTGTGTGCGATTCGGACTCGCACTTGGCTAGTTTATTAAGTTTTATTTGTCGAACCGATATATACAATAAAATATACTATGAAGTTATCATATTGAGACGTGTGAACCACGTCGGTTGTGGCGTAATAATTTACCCCTCCAGCTCAGCTCGGAATGTAGTAGGAGCCAACTAAGGCAACCTACTAGCTAGAGGAAGGGCAACAGCTTCATTTTGTGGCGGCCTTATCGCTGAGAGCGATTTCTCCCAGACAACCTAGAGGCAATCTCCCTGTATAACACCACTGTACTGCGATGACCAATCAGCCTGCATAGCGTGGTGATTATGGCAAAACGCACGTTTGGGGGAGCCACGTTTAGCAGAGGATTTATGAGTGCGGATAGGTGCTACTGTGTGTTTGCTTTAAAATGTAATCTGACTTATTATAACTGTTCATTGTAGGTACATGAAAGAAAAGCTTTCCCAAGAGATCCACTCAGAGTGCCAGCTGATATACCTCTGCCACCTGGTAGGCCCGTTCTTGCAGCGTTTCAACTCTGACCTCACCAGGGCCGTCATGGACATCACCATAATGTTGTATGAACTGCTTGCGCATATTGACAAGTCGCACACACATTTGTTGTACATCGACACGATATGCGATTTGCTGTATCCTTTTATAAATGTACTGCACAAATTATTATCTACCACATGCAGTTAGTCGGACCGTGGTCGGACCCATAACACAAGCTCTGCTTAGCTTGGGGCTAGATGATGCTGTGTGGATTGTCCAGCATTATTTATTTTATTTATTAAGAAAATGGGCCTGGTATTACTGATATTGCTATACTCCAGCCAAATTCGGGATAAAATGTTTGGAAACACTTAACCTAAAATTTACTTTTTATAAAATAATCAATGCATATTCCTTGACGTTATCAGTTTTTCCCTTAAGAGGGCGATATCCGGGCCATTTTGTGAGAAGGATAGGCATAGGCTCTGTCTCGCTCCGATGAACGCAAAATGCGTTCATAGGAGTGGGACAGAGCATACGTTTTTAGAGCGGCGTAAGCGCAAAAATCAAGTTTTTGTTTATATACAAAAAAACTACACAACTTATTAAGAAACTGGTTCAAGGAACCAAATAATTAGTAATAAACAAAAAAACAAAAACAAAACAAAACATAAATCAATAGACCGCAGGGTTCCTGAGATGTCGCCCAAAATATGTGCGAAACAGTGCACCTCCATGATTTTTTTTTAAACGTAATTTTTTATCTCAATCGTATTTTTATATTCAAGGAACAAAGAAAAAAATGTAGAATTTTATGTCATTTGAGTTTTTTACCACGGGGATCCCGTGAGTACTGAGATCTCGGCCTAGTTTGACAACCAAACCTGCCTGCTAGGTTCGCTAAATAAATATTGCTACCATTTATTTTTAGAGCTCGACATGTGTTTTTATGGTAGGTATGTTATAATCATTTCATCATTGAATTTGGTTGGATATACACCAAGTTTATGAAGGGTGATGATTATGATATATAGCCTAATTTAATAAAGTTTCTGCCTGCCCAAAACTTCCTTCGCTTTGTCCCGGGATCAAAAGTAGCCTTTATAGTTCAACTAGATCCAGAACTTCATACGTGCGAAAAGTCTGGCTGCTCCGTTCAGCAGTTTTGGTGTTGTCTTGAGACAAACGCAAATTTTTACATTTCTTACATTGTCACCTTTTAAATGTTTTTTGACGACCTCTGTGGCGCAGCGATTAATATATTACTAAACTCTAACACGGTTATGTGGTTGTTACTCTGCCAAGCGAATTCCATACCACACAGAAGGTTTTCTATAATCTTGACAACCGAAAGTGGCGCGGCGGGCGAAGGTCCGTCTGCGACGCAGGAGGTAGCGGGTTCGATACCCGGTGCCTTAGGACAAATGTCTGGACGATCTGCAGATATTTGTTCCGGGTGTTCTCTATTTATAATAAAAAAAAAAACGATCTATAAATGTAATGTATTAAGTTTAAAAATTATCCAGGACCCATACCACAAGCTCTGCTTACATTATTTAATATTATTATTCAGAGTGTATAATAAGGAAAATAATAATCTCCTATACACCAACCAGTTACCACATAAAATACATGTTCGTCGGCGACACAATGAAGACCGAAGTTGAGACGGTGATCCGCAAGCTTCGCCCCTCGCTACAGATGCGCCTGCGTTTCATCACACACCTAAACGTGGAGCAGATAAACACAGCCTAGCAGCGGGAGTACTACAGCTACACGCCGTCTAGTACTAGCTCTGACTCAGAATAGTACTACACCTCGATTGGAATTGTGTGTGTTCGGTTTTGAGCTTGGATGTTCCCTCTGTACCCTTTTTGTCTAACTAGTACCTACCTATAATCGGTCCTAGAAGATATTTTATGTAACCAAAGACATTTATGCATGGTAACCTAACAAAAACGGATGGAAATTACCGGAAACAAGGTATGCTCCGGCCAAACTCAAGATACAATGCTCGTAAACATTGCCCCTTAACATACTTAACATAAAAATCTTTCCAAACTTGATGGCAACATGAGAGATTATAGGATTTTTTGTTGTATGTTTAGTTCACAATCGTTGTATCTTGACAGTGGCTTACTAGTACTTACCTTGAAAAAAAACTTCAACAACGCATTACACCAATATTACTTTGGTTAAAAAAAAATGTAGGATTCTAAAACTAAAAATATTATATCGATGCCCTGCTACTGACTTTAAGGAGACAGTGTACTTCACACGTTTTTAAATAAGAACGCAGTAGGCTTTGGCATCTAGGCCACTATGATTAGACAAGAAGGCTACACATTACAGGGAACACTTAAAGTTCTGATTCAACGAACGGCACTGGCTCCAAAGAGTAGCTGTAGATTTATCATGTACAGTAAGTTTGTAAGTACCTAATGCTCGAAATAATGTAGTTATTAGAATATAAGACACAACTTTGACGTGACGCAGTTATTTCGTAAAATGAATTAATCTTCATAACACTATTATTTGCTTGTATGAACAATGACATCACTGAAAATTTGACAATTTAACAAGCATCACGCACCGTGATATCTGAGGACTTTGTATTCACCTCCTAATAATTCACTTCATTAAAAAGTGGTTATGATTTTTTGTTAATCACTAAGTTAGGCCTAAGAAGTAGCAGATACGTAGGTATAAGCAAGCCGTGTGTCTCTCGCCTTGGGGCCCAATCTGCTAACCAATCGCTTCACTATTACAATGGTGTCGTCGCATAATTGTCACCTAGAATCCTATATATTTGCACGGAGATATTGATAGAATGGTTTCATACTTGACACTTTCGACGTGCGTCCCTCCATCTGTAGTTTTTTTTTCAAGGTAAAATACCAAAACGTTTCATACTATCGTAGTCAGATTTTACTAAGAGCTATGGTCGTAGTGAAGCGATTATCTTAGCAGAATAGGGCCCCCTCGTGGTTGGTTCCTTCGTGTCCGCCGATCTCAATATGGTTATTATATAATAAGAACAAAGAGAGGTTGTAATACATGCTATTAAAAAAAACCTGACAATGCAAATGAATTAAAATGGTTGTGTTTGCCGTATAATATTAACATTGTGTTTAATAATGTTACATCACTTTAATGCAATATACAGGGCGTCCCACGGCTATGCCACATGGAAGGAAAGTACCTTGAATATTGTAGATGGAACATTTTACTGAAAGAAGACATTATATTAATTTAAAAAACAATTTAAACTGCATTCATAGATTTTTAAATAATTACATGGTTGAACCAAGAATCGAACCCGCTACACGAGAAAAAAAATTACCCAGTAGCTTTATCATATTGATCGAAAGGCTTCATCTTATGGATTATTTTTTGCTAAATAACATAGTGTCAGAAATAAAAGGAAGACCATGAAATTTAACATTTGATGTGAAATTTTGTTCAGAAAAATGAAAAGCTGACATTGCCGTAACGATATACAACTGTGAGCCTGCAAGGCGGCTGGCTAATTTTAAAAAAATAATTCAAAAATGTGTTTCATTTTCATACTTTTATTCTTTTGTTTTTGTGATTTTCATTTTTGGATTTTTGCATTGTACCTATTTTGGATTTGATACATAACCATGGCGTATCAAAATAATTAAATAATAATAATTATTAATTTAAAAATTTTAAAATTCATGGTCTTCCCTTTATTTCTGACACTATGTTACTAAACAAAAAATAATCCTTATGATAAAGCCTTTCGATTGGTGTGATAAAGCTACAGGGTAATTTTATTTCTCGCGTTGTGGGTTCGATTCCCGGTTCAACCATGTAATTATTTAAAAATCTATGAATGCAATTTAAATGGTTTTTTAAAATAAAATAATGTCTTCTTTCAGTATAGTGTTCTACCTACAATATTCAAGGTAGTTTCCCTCCATGTGGCATAGCCGTGGGACGCCCTGTGTAATACTTACTAAACTCACAAAACATTTATTGACTACAGTTTTATGAAACTTTACACAACGTCATTTTATTATATTTAAAATATTTTTTTATAAAACAGGACAGTGAGATATCTGTATATTTTTATACAAGGTTATACGAGTTTTTTATTTTTTTTTGTATTTTATGTAAGTATGTTCCTAACTTACTTACATTACATGATATCTTTTTATGAAGGTAAGAATATTATAAGAGTAATGGTGATTTTTAAATTGATAATTCAAAACAGAATTATTTAATAAAACATTGTTTGGCCTCGTTGGTAGACCAGACTTGCTAACCCAGTCAGTCACCAACATAGGTGCCTATCTTGTTATTTTTTTTAAAGTAGAGCTTTGAAAGTGGTTTGAACATTTCGGCCCTAACATCGGGTACCAAACAGCATTTTTTTTTCAAAATGCTTAAGAAATGTTAAAGAAACGTTTTATTTATACTTTATGTGTCCTCTATCCAAATATATAAACTTATATGTACACAGCGATTTTAGAAAAAAAAACTGGTAGCCGGTAACTGGTGAATGGGCACTTCACCTTACCCTCCATACAAATATCTTCAAACCCATGAAAACGGCCAACTTTTAAGGCCTTTGAACTGCATGTCGATTAAAGCACTGTGTGTGTATGGATCCCTCCGGGTCAAATTAGTATTTTGTAAAGCGTTTCTGTCAGCAATACAAAGTTACAAACCTTTTTTCGCCACTAATGAATCCATTCCATCCGTTTAAATCATTACAACAAGGTTATGGACATCCTCTTCTCGTTTAAATATACCAACATGACTATGGCATACCGAAATAAAAAAATATTCATAATAATTGGTATCCCCACTTCGGTATCCGAACAACACAACTAAAGTATGCCCAAAACATTTTAATATTTGACAACTTGCGTTGTATCTAAAATCGCTTCTTTAGATTCAACTTTTAGGGTTCCGAGATTCTCATGTATGGTTTCTTGAGAATATCGGAACCCTAAAAGTTGAATCTAAAGAAGCGATTTTAGATACAACGCAAGTTGTCAAATATTAAAATGTTTTGGGCATACTTTAGTTGTGTTGTTTACATAAGCACAGACATAGCTAAGTAGGTATCTATAGGTACCTACACTGTAAGGCACTTTCAAGCACTGTAAAATACGCTAAATAAACATAAACGTATAAACTCGTGTATATGTAAGGTACTATTATATTATTTTAGGTATTTATGTATGACGAGACAATGTAAATTGTAATTGACTAGACCCTGGCTTCGCCCGCGTAGAATAAACAATTTAATGCGTTTTATAAAAAAAATTTGGCGCTTCTGCGCCGCGCTGTATCCCGTTTTTTTGGGTTTCGAAGATCGGTTTCGAAACTCGCATGGTCTTGCTTTTTCTGTCCTTTTTTTCCACCATAAATATCTCAGCAAATAACTTGAAAATTCAAATAATAGTACATATCGTGCGCTTGTACTGTACAGATTAAAATAAAAAAAATGTTAAAGCAATTTTTCTGAACAAATTGTGATATCGAAATTTTAAAAGAGACCTACAAGGTCAAGTGTGGTATCAAATTAAAGGTATCGTTTGTACATTTCAAAATAGTTTTCTAAATTTCTGTAGGTTTCATACTTTTTAAAATATTTTGAAAAAAGTCGATAAATTACCCAATTACACCTATCTCCGAAGTTTGCAGAGCGATCCATCTGAAATGTATGTATCGATTGTAGTTATGGATCTATATTTTACAGGAAAAATATAGAGAAGTCTGTAAGTAGAACACATTTTGAAAAATTGACAATAAAAAGGGGGCTACCTCACCGAGTATAAAATAAAAGGTATCGGTTTGTACATTTCAGAATAGTTTTTAAATTTCTGTTTGTGCGGCTTAATACTTCTTGAAATATTTTGAAAAAACTCAAATTACACATTCTCATCCTATCTGCCTATCTCCGGTACTTATAGTACATATTGGTATACTTTGACAAACCTTCGAAACGCTCGGCGCGCGAGTCATACTCGCACTTGACGGATCTTGTTTTTTATAAAGGAAAAATAACATAAGTTGACCGCATTAACATTGCTATTTGCCAGTTAAAGTCCTGTCATAAACGGTCTTGCCGGTTCGGAGATTAGCTTAAAACAGACAGGCAGACATGTTTTGTATTTTTATTTAAAAATTTTGCAATTTATTTATACAATTCTAATTGATGTATGTATACTTTCCATAATAATTATTATCGATGATACTTTCGCAATAAAAATATGTTATTTTTATATTACAAACAGACACTTCAATGAGGGGTTTTCGATTAAAATAATCTGTGACTAAAAGTTCCAATAAAGTTTGATAGATGGCATAGAATTACCACGGCTATAAAAAGGTTCGAGATTGAATTAATTTTTGAGTGTAATTAAGATCAACTCTATGAAACTCAAACCGACTTTGATTTATATGGCGAAGTAATAATTTTGATCGTCTATGGTCCATGCGAACACGAACTTGATCTTTCCGGTTTGTTTTAATTCAATTTGACGATTTAGTAGCAGTTCGTTCAAAACGCGTTATATTGACGCCATCTATCGAGCTATTTGGAAGCAATCGATCGGAAACCTCTTATGATTTATTTGTATTTAATAGGTATTAATCGTCATCAATGCATGCATTATTTATTATCTAAGCTCAGCTCATGAGTTGAGCCTGTAAAGATAATTTATAATATTCATTGATCGCTATCGAACACAACAAGATAATCGAATAAGTACCATCATAACTATGGATAATAAGTAAGAATAATATATAATTAGTTTCAATACAATTTTAATTACTAATGTTTTCTATTTGTTTTAATAAATTTGTGCTAAAAATATAGAATTTAATTATGTCGTTTCGTAATTCATTGTAGACTGCCCGCGTAGAGTCTACAAAAAGTTACCCACTTCGGGTCTTAATTCGAAGAGGGGATATAATTATGCACTAACACAAAATTATCAAGTAGGTTAAACAGGGTGTTCGGCAGACCGCGTGCCATAATATGGTAACTAGGGGTTGGTGGAACAAAGTGCAATAGCTTGGCGGCTTTTTTAACCCGGAAAAGCTTCTCGGCTATCTTACGGCACACGGACTACCGAACAGCATGTATATGTACTACAAAAAAATTAGAATAATTTAGAACAGTGAAGAATGGATAATTGATAATTAAATAAATGCTTTTTATTTTTATAGGTAATTTATTTATGTTACCCGCTTTGACATCACTTACCTATCTGCCAGTGACATCTGCCGGTCCAGCCGTATAGGAGAATATGAAAGGGCCCAGCTCAATAGAATTGTTTGTTAGGTATTTTATACGTTTATGAAAGCTTCTTTAAAAAACCCGACTGTTATTCTTATATTATTTTTATACCTACGCCTATGTGTAGCTATAGTAACTAAAGTTACTAACAATTTTATTGTGTTTACCAATGCTGGCCTGCGTTTGCCTCTGCACCGCATCGTTGATATTTACAACAAGAAATTCATTGATATTAACCTGTTTCTACTATCTGAACTTAGTTTCAAGAAAAATACTCTACAACTATTACAAATTAATAATATTTTAAATTCAACCATTTTCCTATTTCTATCTCTTTCATAATAAAATGTAAAAAATTACCTACTCTGAAATTACCGCTCTAAAATAAATTAAAAATAACCAATGCTACCTATAAAGAACAACCAATTCTGCAGTAATCTGTGTATAATGTGATTGGTTGTTGTCCAATTCGTATTGCGCCATGTTGGCAACAATAGTCTGTCAAATTAAAATGTCTGTCTTCGTGAACACTTGTTTGTTTTACAATAAAACCAATTTGCCTTTCCAAATCTAATTAGGACCATAAATCATAGTACAGTTGTATTTAAAAACACATATAATAAGGACAATAAATATTAAATCAGCATTGTACAATTGTTTTAAATCTTATATAAAGAAAAATCAAATTTATTGCACATATAACTTAGTAGGTATTATAATTGTACCTACTGACAATTATTGATTTAAATCTTTTTTATAAAACGATCGATGCGGTAAAGTGTAGGTACCTTACTTATATAACAATAACATATCTGAGGCGTAGGATCATGGTGAGAGAGTGGAGTTAAGCTAGGATGCGCAAATAAAAGAATATAAAACTCCTTTATTTACTCCTTACCGTCTACTTCTAGTTCTAGAATACGAATAACTAGAATACCTACCTATATAGTTTATGAATTGATGGCTCTTGTAAGACACGAAGGGCTCCCGTTGGCCATTCGTGGAGAAATACCGTAAGTACGTTGGAAGCACTGAATGAGTAAATTTGACAGACATTCTCTGTGGTTTGTGAAGAAGCGTGATTTCGTTCGTCCAAGGGTTTTTGTTGGTCAGCCATACACAGTGTGCTCCGCGGGGCCCTGAAGCCACGCGGCTTGTGCAATCGTTGACATGCTGAAGATTGGACTGCGCAAATTTAGTTTGCACGTGATTACTTGACAGTGTATCCGGTTATTCAAGCCGCGCTTTAGTCCAGTAAAGTGTTTTCGACGACACACATAAACAACATAAAATGTGATGTGACAGGATATTCAAAGGATTTTTTGACTGAATTCATAGAATTGTACAACTCGTCTAGCTCCTAATAAAAAACCTCTTCTATAAGCGAAATCGTGACGTGACGGACACCGAAAATACAGAAGTAGAAACAGATTTTAACCTGTTCAGTTCAGACGTACTACAGTCCAACCAGAATGAGTAGAAAATTATTACCTATCGAGGAACTAAAATTTACTGTAAACTGGCAATTCTATAAGAAAGGTCAGTGCGGCCGCTATAGTGAATTTGTCGCCAGATTCAGCTATTCTTTGCAAAATTATATGCACGTATTTAGCTTAGATACATACCTACTTTTACATA
The DNA here is from genome assembly GCA_963662085.1 of Eupithecia inturbata. Classification (NCBI taxonomy): domain Eukaryota; kingdom Metazoa; phylum Arthropoda; class Insecta; order Lepidoptera; family Geometridae; genus Eupithecia; species Eupithecia inturbata. The sequence goes on from OY759176.1 coordinate 13,069,176, forward strand.
TATTTAAATATCATGCATGTATTGCAAAATTAATTTTGTATTATTTGAAAATCATGCTCAAATTACCAAACTAAAGCATTCAAAAGGTTTTGTTGAGATAATAATTACATATATAATTTTCAACCACCCAATGATAAAGCAGAATAATATATATAAATAGATAGATACTGATTTATGTATGTATGTACATTTATTTTTATAACAATAGAATACTTATACAGAATTAAAAAACATACTTGAAAAAATAATTCTTGAAATATTGCTATTTTTATTTGTTGGACTAACAAGAATAATTTTCCGGTATCGCCAACACTACAATTTCCCATTGAATCGTATTTTGTAGTGCAACCCTTTATTTTTGATATTTACTTAAGTTAGGTTGCAGGAAAATCTGATAGATAGATAATGCTTTATTCATCACCTTATAAAACAGATAGTAGGTACTCATTAAACATTATGAGTAGGTACTATGGAAAATCTGAAAGCACTGTTAGGAGAATGGTTGATAAAGGCACAAAAATTGCGGAAAATTTAGTACTCCCGCGAAGCACAGAAAAGGTCGACCTAAGAAAGTGCTGGATGATTTTGATATTAGTGATATCAGACAACAAAAAAAAACATTGTTTTTATTAAGTAAGAAAAGAAGTTTTTACATCGTCGAAATTGCTAGCTGTTTTAAGAGAATATAATAACTATGACGGAGGTAAAAAAACATGTTAAAAATATATAAAAAATATCAAGTATCAAAACGTTCTACCGTAGTATATTATGATGATACCATGCAAACAATAGTGGCTCCCTCATTTATTTTCTACTCTTTTGGTCGGACTGTATGAGCGCATGTTAAGAGGTTTGCGTTTTCTTTGCACAATCATACATAACTACACTAACTGGACTGCGCAAGCAAGACGTAGCGTGTATCCGGGCTATTACGTCAAATCACCTGTCTAAAAAACGTCGAACTATTGGAGGGACATGCGTTTCTGCGGATTGTTTTGTTTACCCCCTTACCCAGTATTCACCAAAAAGACAATCGGGCAATTACATTTCAAGTTTTCATACAATAAACTTCAAAGTTATCCGACACAGCTGTTATCCGTCCGATTAACTTTTGATGCACCGCTTTTTTCTACGGATTTCCCAAGGGGTAATTTTGTTCGTTCAAAGATTTCCCTGATGATACTGACGTAGGTAGAGTTGGCAATACCTCGACAAAAGCGACGCATCCCGAGAACCAATCAAACTCTCCAAACCAGCTCCAACCAATCCAACCAAGTGATTGTGCGTGAGTGCGAGCAAGCGAGCAAGCGATAGAGGCGCGGGTGCGGCTGCGGCACGCAACGCGAATACGCGGCAGTTGATTTTCTTCTGGCTTGATCGAGGCACGCACCTAGCTAGCCTAGCCACAGAATAAAGATAGGTAGGTTGGTACTAACGCATCGCGCGCGTTCCGTTGTGGCTATTCGGCGGTGAATTTGTTTTATTGTGGGCTCGCTGCGAGGTTTTTTCAGACTTACTAACTACAATGACGACCGAAATAAAGAGCAACGTTCCTGACAACGGCGAGGGGAAAGACAAGGAAATGAAAGAGGACGCGCCGGCAGACAATAGCCAAACCAAAGATGAGGCACCGGCTGCCGAAAAAACCGAAGAGAAGGCTGAAAAGGCTGAAGAGAAGAAGGTCGAGCCAGCAACGCCGAAGCCGACAGTGCATAAAGTAAATTACGAGAAAGACGTCGCCTATTTGTATCAATTTTCGCGAACTCCTTTGTTGCCGTCGACCTCCCCGTTCTGCTTGAAAGTTGAAACATGGCTTCGTCTCGCTGGCGTCAAGTACGAGGTAAGTACTTTATTACTGATTATTTTAAGTTATACCTGCTTGCGTTTCTAATGAATCTCAATGAACTTGCTTTCACTTCATTCATGAAACGCATTTAATTGCACAAAGCACTGTTCTGTTCATAAATGTTGCTTTAGTTACCTACCTACGTTGTTTTTATTATAGGTATGTACATAAATATTATTTAATGTGATTATGCCTCTGTCTGTCCATTACCATTACACGACGAAACGCGTACGAACTCGTGGGCAGAAGCTAGTTGTTGATAAAACAAACAAAGAGATGTTTATTATTTTATCTTTACCTACTGTAAGTTTAACTCAAGAGCCCGGTACGATAAACCCAGTGGGTGGGATGTGGGTTTTCTTTAATTAATAATATAATACTATTACTATAGTGCTTAATTACCTTTTGGTTTATAAGGGTAATCACTTCACGCTATATTGGATAAATGGTAAAGTTTGGCCATTGTTTCTGTTTTTCTTCACACCAAAACTACTGAACAGAATGGACTGACATTTTGCATAGACATAGGTGTAGACACATCACATAATATTTTATTGTTTGGGTTTGGTCTATTATATTCAATCCAATATTCAGATAATTCAAAAAAAAACATCATATTTCTGAAACAAAGAATCAATAGTTAATATACCTACCTGCCTACTTATCTCTCTGTTTTACACTGCGTAGGTACTAGGTGCTTAGTTATCTCTTACACTTACGAACCCAGGAAGCCCTTGGGATTGTTTGCTCAAAGCTCCTATTGTGAACCCAAGTTCTTATCTTTGACACTTAAGTACACTTAGGTCTATACCTAGGTATTGAATACAGTTATTCTATGTTGTAATGTAGGAAACAATGACAACAACTTACTATAGTAACAGTAAGTACTAGTTTACAAAAACTTAGTATAAGAATCCCCAAATGGTATTTTGAACATGTAATTTTGATAAAATATATGTCATTGAAATGATGTCTGCAGTATTTTGGTATGTCTTGATATAATTTAGTCCTTATGGCATACCTGCATTCATCATAATTTGCAGCCAGATTTACCTGGACTAAGGCCACACAAATTTAAATGGGAAGAAAATGTAACTCTTAAAAAGTAAAAGCATAGAAAATCTGTACAACAATTGTTATAAGCATAAAACAGGGTGGCTTTTTGAGATGAGAGTGGATGGCCAAATCCAAACCCATGAGAGTTAGAGAAAAGTCATGAAAGGACTCAAAACCTCAGTTTATAAGAAAACTATAATCTGTATTAACGAAGAAAATAACAATCAAATAATAGAAACAAATTAGAACTAGTATTTACAATTGAGCTAACTGCAGACTGTTGCAAACAATCTACAGGTAACTCAACTGATATAATATCAATACCATTTAGAGGAATCCGCACAACGCTGGCTGCATTGCCTCACTGTATGACACTCAGAAATGTTTTTTAAACCCGGAGAGCCTCGGTACCCCGCGGACCTCGACTGTATAATTGAATTCACAACCCAACCAAAATTTTATATAAGTATAAAGGTATTAAAACTCAATTAAAAAAGGCAAATTTTCCAAACTTTGGACGTACCTAGACTTTGCCTGCTCGATTTAGCATGACATAGCTGCGCGTATACATTCTTTTTCGAAAACTTTGGGTGCTCAGCTAAGAGCCTAATCTAAGGCCCACTAAGGGGTGAATTCCCGAGACACTATAGATCTAAACTTAGCTAATTTGGAAGTCGAGAGTCCAGCTAGAACAAAATCATGGGACTCTTGCCCTCGTATACGATTAGTCATACGCACATTCAAATTCAACGCGATAACTGAGATCGATATCATCGGTACTTTGGTGAAAGCGGGTCTTACAAAAGCATCATTTTTGTACTAAAAATAACATAAGAGTATCGAATTTTTGTACTAAATAAAACAAAACAGCATCGACGCCACCGCTGCTATTACCAATGTTCGTTTGGATTTGACGCCACAACTTATAGCTGGCGAACCGCGTGCAGACCAGCGGAGTTTCAGCTCAATCTAAAATACAGCCTGCCACGCTGGGTGTGTCTGCACGCTTCTTCGCAAAGACACCGTTTCTACTTTTTTTACCTCGTGGCTGCTCAATATATTGATAGAGTACCTATAGTGACAACCTCTTTGTAGGAGTAAAGCAGTTGAGGCGACTCATCTTCGTAATCATCAAATATTCTAATATTCTTTGTTAGGGCATAGGTTCGCCACCCATTTATCGTTGACAAATAACGAGTGGTGGGCTGATGTCGGATGTGGTGTGGTTTTTGCCTGCGAGGGAGGCTGGGGTGGACTATCGATGTACAGTTAGCTATGTAGGTACAAAGCTCAGACTGCCTACCCAGTCCCCACAGAGCTAGACGTACCTATCGCTACCCAACTACTTTCACAGCTCACGTCCGCGCCGCGATCGATTGCTAAGTGAACTTAACGAGTTTGTACTTTCATATTTGGAAAATGTGGAGTTAAGTAAGTCGTTTTTCATCATATTCACATTGATTTCTGACTCCGATACTCAATAAAACTGCATTTGCAATAGCTCGCCTGTCACAGACTGCTCACAGAACATTCACTAGACGGTCAAGTCTTAGTTAGTGACCCGAGGCTCCTAATTAGTGTTTGGCCGAAGACCGAGAGTATACGGGTGTTAGATTAGTAGAATTTTGAAGTTTAAGGAATTCCACGCACAGCAACGTTTCATGGCCAAGACTTACTAGCTCGACGCTTAACAGAAAAGCTTTATCTTAAGGCTGCCAGCCTTAAGTCAAAGGTAAAGTCAAAAACTCTTTATTTCCATGAATACAATAAATGTACACCTTGAAAAGGTCAAATTCTTAATAATTAAACACTGACACGGAAATAAAGTGATTTTATTTCAGTCGCTTCGGTATGTAGACTAAAGTAAAGAAGCGACGAAGAAACCTTTAGCCTGTTAGTTAGTTGTTATTTTTAGAGTTGGAGCAAATCCCGTCCCAAGCTTTTTTATCCTCTAGATAATCTGATATTTTATAGTAGGCCTTTTTACACAAGAAGGTTTTTGACAATTTGTTTGAATTTATTTACTGATAATTTTTTCAAACCTACTAGGAGTTTTGTTGTAGAAGCGTATACATTGCCCTTTAAAAGATACATTCATTTTGTGTAGTCTAGTTGTGGGCACAGCGAGTTCATGTTTATTTCTAAAAATAGCGATGTACATAATTTGATTATGTACATCGCTATTTTTAGGGAACCGATTGATATTTCTATGAGTGTACAATAGGTTTTCATAAATATATTGACATGGTACTGTCATTATGTTTATTTCTTTGAATGTCCTGCGTGATAAACGCAGGGACTCTCTGGGACCCATACTATATAAAGATAAAGCTTTTCAAGAAAAATACTCAAATCAACAGCGGTTAGAAGATATATCCGAATATCAAATATATTTTTTTTAATTCGTATTTTGGATATTTCTTCTAAACTCTATTGAGTTTAAGTATTTTTCATTCACTCAAGTATACTACGTCAAAGTATTTTACACAAATGGTACGTTTCACGAATAGAACCAATTATATATACGGCTACAGATAACTTTTTTGTGCTGTGTGGCTTTGTGTGGTCGTTGTGTGGCCGTTGGGGCATAGGCCAGCCTTAAGCCAAGTCCCCTAAGCTACCTACATGTCCTAATTCTTACCACCAAGTCCAAAGCAGTGTCTGCGACGTCCCCACAGTGGCCCCATATTCATCAAATTTAAGCGTGTTTCACCACCTGGTTTCTGAAATTGTACAATTTACCTTTATACCATCGGCTCGGAAAATATAAATAAACTTACGTAAATAGTAGTAGATAGTACGTACTATTTACATTAGTAACGCACGCCCTTTGTTTATTTTACTAAGTATGTAGTTCCAGCGTACGAGCCGTTCATGTTCCATCCAATGCACATGTTTACCATACTTAATTAATATCTTGCTGGCACCTGGCAATGGCATACCATCACATACAAAAACGTACTATATATAAATACATGTTTATAGGTCTGTACCTGTGTAAAAAATGGCGTGAAAAAAACACTGAGTTGGCAGTTTTACGGGAGAAAAATCAAACCACACCGAAGACGTACATAAAATAATGTTACTATAAGTAAGTAGGAGGTTGGAAAGGAGTTATGTGGTTTGCCTATAGGATATATCTTGAGCATGATTTTGTACACTTTCCATAATGTGAAGACTGTTTACGAAAATAATCCTTAACTTGCCCGTTCGTTCTTAACATAAGCCGAGACCATTTCCTCTCAAGTTAATTTATTAGAGCATTGTATTGCATTAGTTATATATTTTATATATTTATATAATTTGCTATATAATTTGTGGAATATTTTTCTTTTCTTTATTGTATAAAGGAAGGAATGCTCGCCAAAGATCTTAGTGACCTCTTTACGATCTCCTTGTTTACGTAGATATGCACATCAAACCTTTACACTTTATCGTAGGCATTTCAGTAAAACATATGGTTCAAATTAAAAACACCCCAGCCTAGTTTCGCCCCGTTTATCTTATTTCCTTTGTGGTAGCGCGTTGAAAGGGACACGGGAAAGGGGAGCCTGGAGATCCATGAGGGAGCCTAAACTCAATTATTGGCCTGTACTAGCACCAGTTAAATGCAAAATTAAATTTTCATATTAAAAATAATGTAGTATAGTGCACTGCTGGGATTCTAATGCTGCAAAATCTGAAAATGAAATCTACCACACATCAGAAGCTCTAGTATATTAAACTCGGCTTAACTTGGAAGAATTCGCAAGTGTACCCGTAGGCGCGGCAAACAGGTGCAGAAAGAAAACACAGTGGTGGGTTTAGCCGGTAGGAGTCCGGCATAACCGTTCTTTCGCCCCTTAGGAAAAACGGTATCCAAGAGGATTACCCCACATAAAAAAAAAGGGGGTAAAGGATGCTGTGTGTATGGTCCAGCGTTATTTTATTAGATACATATTTTCAATATGTATCATAATAATATCTTTAGGTACCTACCTACCTTATCCATGAATACTCAAACGCAACTCAAATAGATGCAACATAAATAAATAATAAAGCAAAATGGGCTAAGGACATAACGGAATGGTATCCAAAATAAAACAAAAGAAGGAAAGGGAGACAATGTATTAGATGGCAGGATGATATCCAAAAACTAGCCGGGGTTATTTGGAGGAAGATAACCCATAACAGGAAAGAATGGCAAGCTTTAGGGGAGGCCTATGCGGGGTCGCAAGACAATCTAAATACCGGTGTCAAGTAATCAGTAGATAAATAAGTTACTGTATACTTAAGATTCATTATCACTTATGTTTAGTAAGATTGTTCAATTTGGTAAAATAATAATAAAAATAAAAATTAAATAAAATAAAATAATAATAGTAATTGGCTATTATTATTATTATTATTATTATTCGGGCGTTAAACGCTTAGACCATTTCAAAAAGAAAAATAGGGATATTTTGTGAATAATATAGATTATTGTTAAGGCTAACACTGGCATAATGCCTAAAAATATGAACAGAGTTACTAATTATGCTAAATTTATTAAAAAAAAAAACTCCTAAAACATTAATTTTTTTTTATTTTTGTGAGTGTGATCGATTGGCCTTGCCTCCGCGCCTGCAGGATTATTCACTCAATATGGGACACCCTGTATAAAAATATTAGTCCCTAGGCAGGAAATATTATCCGAAACTGTAAATTTAATGATACATCATATAAAAAAATGCCCGCATGGGGCCAACAATTATATATACTCCCGTTGACCCAGAATCATGAAATTTGTCAGCAAGCTAGATCTTATAGCACCAAGTAAAGGAAAATTTGCGAAAACAGTAAATTTGTAGTTACATCGAAGAAAAATCATTTTTATTCTTGCAAAGCAGCAAAACCTATAGAGTAGGTACTTCCCTTTGCAAAAAGTCTAATAGCACAAATTAAGAGAACAAACCGAAAACAGTAAATTTGTAGTTAAAAAAATAATATAAAAAGGGTTTCACTACTGAACGAAACCCTTGGTTTTGCTCTGTCTGTCCTTTTTTCCCTCTTGAATATCTCAGTAACTACCGTTGCTACTAATATACTGAAATGAATGAAATATTAAGTAATAATAAATAACGTGACTACATTAAAATAAAAAAAAAACTAAATTCTCAAAATAAAGGATGCTAATTTCAAAAGGACCTACCTACAAGGTAGAATAGGTTTCATTGAAATTTTTTTATTGGTCTCCTTTGAAATATTAAGTAAAATTCGAAAAAGTTACAATTCTCTTATCTTCAAAGTTTGCAGATCAATAGTTTTTGTAAAAAAAGTCGAAAAAAAGCCCAATAATTTCCGGCGTAAAAGTTGTCGGAAATAAACTCACTTTAGTGCCTTTCAAACTAAGTCCGGCCTGATATGGTTCAAGAAATACACTAATTGTACAAGTGATGTACAAGTGGCACAATTTTGTGATTTAAGAGAAACACACACACACTCTCACAGCTTAATGAGTACCTAAGCTTAGTGATGAGCATGTGCTGTGAATAGACCGCTAACTGCGCAATCAATCTGTGCATGGTTCTACAATTTGAAATTCAAACACGTCCGCGACTAATACGTAATATTTATGAGCTGTATACATATTCGTTACTCAAATACATTACGAATACATATTTGTATGGCACATCACATACTTTATGGATAAGGCATCGGAACCTTCATCATTGCTCAATATCTCGCGCCCATTTCATTCTCTTCAAACATACTTTACAGTTTTCTTGCCCACTTTGATAATTTCAGGCTTTTTGACTCTACGAGTCTGCCCAATATATACTTTAAAATGGTCTAAGACCCGGACTTCACCAAAGCGGATATAACCGTAGCGGAGACAAGAATATACCGGGCGTTAGAAACCGAACCTTCGGTCGGACCCTAATAAAAACATTCAGCAGAATTAAAATGAACATTGGACTTATAATAACTAACTCTAGTCGATTCTGAACTATTCCGAAGGTAGTGCGTTTTAGGAAGTTGTAACTACTAGGCCACTGGTACCCTTTGGTACCGTCTGGTAGATATACATTAAACTTTTTAATTGAGATTCTACTGGAAAGAACTCTATAGCTATCACGCGAAACTTTTTTAAATTAGTAGTTAGATAGTGAGATCACTTTGGGTTTGGTTTCTCAGACTATAATTTCACCTTTAACCTTTATGCAGATGTTGTTATAATGTCCTCGGTCAAACGATAATTAGAACACTTTCAAAGCTGAAGAAAGGCTGGAGATGACGAATTTAGAGACCGTTTATGCAGATTACAATGAATAACAAATTGTAACAAGCACTTGTAACACGGTCCTGTGTGTCATTTTCATATTATTATTTGTCTAAATTCGAGGGTTTCGCAACACGTAGCGTGACATAAGAATATCAGATGAATATATGTACTTACATGTACAGGGTTACTGGTTATGCTTAAGTCGACCTGGATCCTTAAGGGTGTTGTGGTTGCCATGATTACTGACCGATTTGACTATGAACCACCGTACCCTAAATTTAACCGTTTTCGAAATATTGTACTTTTAAAGTTTAAATAAAAATTCTAGTCTATTCACAATTTTTTTTTTACGATTTTCTTTAGTAGATAAGTTGCTATATATTTTCAACACCAAAATTGCAGGTACATAAACAAACTGGGTCGTAGTAGACGATTAGATGAAAAAAGAAATAATGAAATTTTGGTGTTAAAAATAAAAAGAGACTACTTAGTAGGTACTAGATAACAAACAGCACAGACAAACACATGTGAACTAAGTAAGTAGTATACTAATACTATAAAATAATAAAGCTAGTTCTCTAACTACACAAAAATCGTTAAAACCATAAAACTAGAAGCAAAACTACGAAAAAGTAGACCAAAATCAGTTCTTTTTTTAAACTATAGGGTCCATTATCTCGTAAACGGTTAAGTTTGGGGTATGGTGTTTCATAGTCAAATCAGTCAGCACCTAATGATAGAAACTACAACCCCCTCAAGGATCTAGGCCGACTTAACCAGTAACCCTGTATAATGCTTATGTTAGACGTGTTACCTACATATTATTATCAAGCCGGTCACAGGATTGGATTACGAGGCCTTGCCGTTTCTTCTTACGTATGGATGTACGCCTGGTGATATTGATTGAGAATGGATGCAAAAAGTTCATACAACACATGTGTAGTAAGTACATTGTTCACCGAGGTGAGAAAGTGACTGATTCCTATCGAGTTGTCATTTGAGGCCCGGGGCGCAGCCGAGGGTCTTAAAACACACGAGGTGGGAATCGCACTTTCTCCTGAGTGATACATAGTGCTTTATACTACACCTACGAGGAAAATAACACATTTTCCGAAAAAGAAGTTGCACTCTTCTCGTTTTCCAATACACGAAATCTTCATAAGTCTTGTTGTATATATTTCTGGATTTATAGGGTAATAGGTTCTCAATCACAGCTTGAGCAGTTTCTTTAATTACTGGCGGTGTCAAAAAATCTTCACTATCACTCGACGACATTCTGTAGAATTAATGAAATTACCTAACACAAGTCTAAATTTCGAAGAAATTCCCGCGAATGCCTCAGGCAATTGGTTCGTTGTTTGAATTACTATTCCGAGATCGGAAGAGGCTGATATCATATGGCGGACCCGGAGTAAAAACTTGTTGTTGTATAACCGATAATGAAAATAACCATAGCTAAAGGACGAAATTTCCGTATATAAAAAAAAAATAACACGTAGAAATGGATTTCGATACATTATTCTCTCCCAGCAAACGCGTGAGAAATAAAATTCCATAGTTTTTCGACCCGCTTTCTAGTACGCCTGCAATGACGTACACTCTAGCTCAAGTTTGGAAAATGAATAAGTCACTTTCCGAGCAGGTGTAGTATAAACGTTTTTTTTTGCCTTACGAATAAATTCTACAATAATAATAGGTATTTAATTAATCTTGCTAAAGCCCTGAGTTTGGTTACTCGATAGTATCGAGACACCATCGAGGCGTTCCAACAAATTACGCATAAAAAATGGAGCGTCTTGACGACTCGATACTGCATGTAGATCGAGTAAGCATACTTAGGGGTCTGTATTTTTTTCTACCAGCACGAAAAATAATGCATTCTCTAGTTCATATTTTCATTGAAGTGTGACCACTAAGCCGAGAACGGCTACTAGCTAAATATGCACATTAGGGATTGGTCCCGGGAATTCCCGGTCCTGATTTTCCCGGGAATTCGCGTAATTTTATTGAGAACCGGGAAATCGTAAAACATTTCACGGAAAATTACGGGAAAAATATTTTTAGGGTTAGATCACTAGCGAAGTTAAATTACGTACCTAATTTATTTCTATTCCTCTTATGGCATTTCTTCCTATTTTATTTCAGCGAGAATCCTGACACGTCTACTACCGCGTAAGTACCTGTACTTACGCGGTAGTAGACGTGTTAGTGAAAGCTCTATGTCGTTTGATCTGTTAAAATAATATCTAATTCTGAGGTCTATGTCTATTGTCCCCACGTTCGCCATCCAGCCTGAAGGCTTTTTATTCCATGAAATTGTGGCTGAAGCCAGTGTCACACATTCGATTGCTGCCATGTTGCAAAGTACCAGTATCTTGCTGAGCAACATGCCAGCAATACTTACTTCATACCAGACCTAACCTTGTTATGGAGAAAGTAGCTGTCCCGGTGCAACATATCGCCTGATCTTTTATAGGCTGGATTTTTTGTACGGGGAGGTACTACCGTAAGTGATTTTTTGTACGGGGACCTTAACTATAATATGGGAAAAGTTTTTTTCGATATCTATTTTTTTTAGTTCTCCGACCTCAGTTGATCCTATAGAATAAGTATACGAAGCAGGATTGATTGGTATCAAAAAAGTTTTTGTGTAAAATCACAATTTTCTTGCTAATTTTATTTGTTTTGAAAATCTGTGAATGGGTTTGAGAATTCCTCTAAAAGTTACGGAGCCTCCTAAGACCATTCTCCTGCTACACCGGTTAACACTTTCATGGCTCAAGAGGCACAAGACGGCCAGCACCACCACGTGACGGAGGCGCTCCCCTGCAGGTAGCACTGCCGCGCCGCCGAGGCCGAGGCACTGAATGCTTCAAGGGATGCCCCGTCCAAAAAATCCATCCTGTATGTATAGTATGAGACAGCTTTCTGACCCCCGTTTTCGATTTCGATTTAATGAAGGTGTCAAAGTTCAAAGTTAGTGTAAGAGGGCACCGAAAAGCGCCAGTTTATTTTTGAGGCATCGAATTTGACCCGATTTCTTTCGCCACATAATCCAAACACATCATACATCTGAATGACCGGCGGCGGCAGGAACAAACAGGTAGTAGGGAGAGACCCCTAAGTTGTCGCGCCAAACCAAGTCTAGTTTGAGACGTCAAGTCTTGGCTTCAATGTGCCTCGATGGCTTTTCTCCAGATTTGAGGATAGTAGGAAGTGATATTAGATTAATATTTATTTACGGTTATAGAAATAGAGGCTTGTTTGTGACCGATGGACTGACAGAACAGGCGACAGGTGTAGGCTTATTAATAGTGTTGTTGAAATAGTTATGAGGGAAGTACACGAAGATAAACAATTAATTGTGACGTTTATCATGTCACTTTATCATATAAACTAGAAAGTGAATCGTATATGTATTAACATGAGTACGTATTTCAATAACAAACTTTTTCAGATTCAGTTTTTTAACTCATTTTATTAACAAAATAGGTAGGCTTTCATTTATTTTAGTTTATTTCTAAAGTATATTATTAAAAATAGTTTAGGTTTGAAACAGTTCCTGCGGCGACAGAACCGGGAATTCTTGGTTCCTCAAAAACTACCCGTTTTTGCAATCCCTGTACAAAATTGCCGCGGAAGACGAAATTGACCATATCGCCATTACAATAGCTAGCACCAACAATAGAGCCGACACATTGATGGTAATGTAGGTACTGATAAGCTTTGTTAACCAAGCTGATTGTTGCCCCTTGTAGTTGAATTGCAAAGCTATTAAACCCTATACGATTGCCCTGTAGGTAGGTAAAACAAAAGTAGAACAGCAACAGTTGTCTTATTCCTATGCTGTTCGGTTTATTGAACCCTGCAGTAATTCTGTCCTCTGACATAATCTTGCGTCTGGATCTTTAATCAATTGAAGCTTTTATCCCAGTAAAGAGCATGGCCGCCGTGCGTGCCACACGGTAGCGCCTTGTAGTGGGTGACCGACATAAAACGTCTTTCACAAAGGAGCGCACAAGATAGAAGTCGAGTCGAGAGTAATCGGATCTTTGCTTACTGGTTGTAAAGTTCCGTGGCATAGCCACCATTGCGGTCGATGACCCTAATCTCCAACGGGCGGTTGTGGAGTTCTCAGCTTTGGGATAGTTTATTTATTTAATAGCCCATTCGTAATTAATGGTCACACTCGCACATGCTTTAGTAACAATTTCGTTCCTTTCTTGTCATGTGTCTCATGCTTTTATTGTATTTTTTATATGCAATAAACTTATCTTTCATGGCTGTGAGCGGTTTACATATTTGCGGCTAATTATGCGGGTTCATGCAACACATTTACCTTGTTAGATTATGACAACCAATTTGTAATATAAACCGTCGATCAAATGTAAAAATAAAGCCCCGCCATTAATTCACATTTCTTTTAGCTTAGTGATATAATCATAAACGAAAAATTTCACTCATAGTTAAGTAGGTAAGGTAATCAACGGAAGGTAATCCATACTAATATTATAAATTCGAAAGGAACTCTGTCTGTCTATCCGTCTGTCTGTCCTTCCTTTTCCTAACCTTTTCACGCCTAAACGGCTGAACGGATTTTAATGAAATTTGGCTAACAGGTAGACGTTATCCCAGGAAAGGACATAATATGCTACTTTTATCCCGGAAAGGCGCTCGCGATGCCACGGGCAGCACCTAGTATAATAATAATTACGTCCTGCCTGTGTCAACCGCGTGAGTTTTAAAATATTAACGTATTTAGTGTTTTCATCGTTAGTGCTTCTAAGATATTGAATTTACTTTACTTTCTGCACAGGTATTTATATACAGTCGTGGTCAACTAATTAGGGACACTCTTTGGTTAAACCGAATTGTGAATTTATTTTTTATTTTCCAACGAGTCTAAACCATATTCATATATCTCTTACATGTAAGTATAATTAGTCATTTATGTGCCCGATTATACAAACAATAACAACTTCTTAAACATTAAACCTCTTTACAGTATAGCTGATAGATTATCATAGTGCTATTTGTTCAAATAATGCTGACTGGCTATTTAATTAGGGACACTGAGATATTGCGTTCTATTTTCAAAATTTGAATCTCAATACTTTTTTACTTCTTCTCTTATTGTTTCGTGGTAGTTTTGGCGGCAATCCCGATATTTATTTTAAGTTTTGAAAAATATTTTGAAGAAAAATGGGCAAAAATAAAAGTTGCGATCCAACACTACGAAAAATTATCATGAACTTTGTTGTCGAGCATGGTTGGCCATATCGAAGGATAGCAGAACATTTAAATTGTTCAAAAACTATGGTATACAATGCAGTGCAACATGTCAGACGCAATAACACAGCTTTAAATGTGCCCAGAACAAAAAGATCGAGAAAAACAACTCCGCAAGAAGTTAGAATGATAACCAGGTTAGCTAAGAAAGATCCGTTTCCAGGCTCTATTTTAATTAAACACTAAGTTTTTGGGACAGACAAAAGAGCTGGTGTCTCAGCGAGGACCGTTCGACGACGTCCAGTAAAAGCGGAAATGAATCCAAGATTCACAAAAAAGCAGGTGAAACATGGCGGTGGAAACATTAAAATGTGGGGTTAATTTTTTGGACGTGGAGTGAGACCTGTGAGGAAAGTTCAGGGTAACTTAGACCAACATTAATACAAGGCAATATTGGAGGAAACGATGCTTCCCTATGCTGAGGAGCATCTCCCTATTATATGGACGTTTCAGCATGATAACGACCAGAAACATACCGCCCGTTCAGTCAAGTCGTTTCTTACCAGTCAGTCAGTATTGGTGCTAGATTGGCCAGCAAATAGCCCGGACCTAAACCCAATCGAGCACCTTTGGCACGAAATCAAGAAAAAAGTTGCCACTTATCGTACCACAACTTTAGATGAACTTAATGAAGCTTTTTGTGAGGCATGGGCAAACATTCCTATCGAAACATGCCAGAAACTGATAATGTCTATGCCACATCGGTGTCAAGCGGTAATTACTAACAAAGGTTTTGCTACTGGGTACCGATTTTACACGTAATAAAATGGAGCTGTTAAAGATATTATAATACTGCAGATTATTAGTTTTGTTTAACTCTATTTTTCATTATAGTTTACAGTCCTTAATTAAATGTCCAGCTACAGAATTATACCTTAAAATTGAATACATGTTCAACCTTTGATATTAAATACTTTTTTCTATTTATTTATTCTTTTATTTCAGCCATTTATAGCATAATAATCGGACCAAATTATGCAAATAATACTTACTGAGAAATCAATAGGGTTTTATATTTGTATGTACATAACCGGTTATTGTTCTTCACTATCTTGCATGTCCCTAATTAGTTGACCACGACTGTATAAAAATAATATAAGTACCTGTGCAGAAAGTAAAGTTTCTCTGAATTAGTTTTGGCACTGGTAGTTAAATATCCATTAGATGGAATAGTAAACTATTAAACAAGTTTTTATGTTTATGTTACGAATTACTACAATTTTTCATAACGTCTCCGATTTATGTAGGTAATTTAAATTGTTTGTGCAACTTTAGAGCGTGTACGCCTAGCGTGCGATGTGTGTGGGACTGACTTGAAATGATTCGCGCGCAGCGTTTTAAAGTAATTTTTTTATATTTACAGAAAAATAATATCAACAAAATAATAAAAATTTTAAATGTATTATTTTAATAGAAGATGCTCTACTTTATTGGTAAGCTATTGTTATATTAAATTAAATAAGGTATATCGGTGAAAAAATCATTTAAAATTCGCTATAAAAAAAATTTTAGAATTTTAATTTCTTATAAGTAAGATACCAAAACCAAACATCTTTTTACCTAACTATTTAATACTAGTTCTAATTTGTTTTTATTATTGAATTGTAATTTTCTTTGTCCATAAAGATATAAAAAAAATACTATTTTCTTAAGGGTCTTATTGATTGGTTATTATTTTTAGTTAGTTAGATATATCAGTATTTACATAATATTTTGAGTTTCGAAAGTGATACTGAAAGGGAAAATAAGAAAACCTTTGACAAGTTATCTTGATAGAACGCGTACATACTATATTAATCGAAATATTTTCTTAACCATTTGGACAACCAAATTTCCTAAAATTATTATTAATTAACATATAGTATAAGATAAGTGGTTCATGATATTAACGGGTTTGAAAAGTACTGTTTTTGAGCCAAACTGCGCATGGTTAACACGCTCCTAAGACTGGCAAGTATCGTAAGTTTAACTCCTCCTTGGGAGTAAGTTCTTTGTCCTGTTTTTGACCGACTAAGCGCCCTTTAGCCCTCAGCTTCCAACGCATTTACCGCTCGCTTGATATTTTCGTATACATTATAAATAACATACATATTGACAACTCACACACTTTAGGCAGCACCATTAGAATTTGTCAATTTATGATCAATGGCTTTACATATCTTGTTTCGGAAACTCAAGTATCATAGTATGAGTGTAAAACACATACAATGACATAATATCTGATATGTATGATATATAAAAAACTTATTATTTTAAATGAACTCAGATTTTTTGAATTTTTTCTTATTGGTTCTGGTCTATCCAGTTTTATGGTTTTTGTAGGGAGGTACTAAAGGTAGGTCATTACATTAATCACACGAAGTACAAGCACAACGAGAAGGCAACAAGATTGAAACATTTTCATTTCGTTCTTATTACAATGTTGTGTTAAATTTTTTTTCTAGATAACTATGTCCACTTAATCTTTATTTAAATTATAAAACAGCTATGCTATGACTATGACTTGCCGCAAACATATAAGTATAGGATTTTTTTCCGACATCTTGCAGTAGGTTTTTAAACTTTATGAAATGAATGTATAAAGAAAACTAAGACAATTTTTGAAAATTATTATTTTCAGAGGGTTCCCTCAATCCTTAACTAGGGGAGCCGGTATAGGTGCGTGTGTACACCGAAGCGAAAAATTAATTGATTTCAATCCTTATTTAAATCATCTCAACCCTGCCTTGGGTCAAGCATTTCAATGTCATATAATTTTTTAATCATTAAACAGAATTGAATTTATTTGATTTGTAGATGTAAAATGAAAATCATCAATAAATATTTTTAAACTTACGACACATTGTTATAAAGTACTAGTTACTTAAAAAGTATTAATCGCAAAAAAAAATATCCAACGAAAACCATCAGACCGGCTTAAGCTGAATTTAAGGGAGTTTAAATAATCTATTCAGCTTCATTATGTTCCAAAATGTTCCTTGTCTACTGCATGAAATTCTAGTTACCTGGCTTGAAAACAAGCGCTGAAAATGACACTTATTTTACAACACAGTTGGGTTCTAAATTCACGCAAACCATTAATTGCTAGAAAAACAAACTCTAAGGAGCAGTTGCGTGTTTCACCATTTTAAACAGTAAACCAGGGAATTAACCGTCCCAATTACATTTAGTAGTCCCACTTCTGCTCATTAATTAAGGCGTGGTAGATAACAGAATTATTATACTTGTCATCAGCATTAGCATAATTCGTTAGTAATCATGAGGTTCAAGGTAATACGTTTTTAACGCAATGGAAACGAAAAAGCTTTTCTTTTTGTAAACTGTTAAATTAAAATAATAATACTTGTAATCGTTCCAGATATTGCGGATATCGTATGTTAACCTTAGTAACACGATATAAAAAAGTCTTGGATGTTAAAATTAAGTATTTATGTGCTTAATTTTCACACTTCATGCTCGAAAAGGGTATTTTATTCATCATGTAACCCTAAACGAAAGCAAGTGATTATAGCTCTATTGGCTAAAAAAGGTGATTATATTTTCGAAATTCAAACAAATCGAATGAGACCTCGTAGTGCTAGTCTCTTTTTGGTCAACATTTATATTCTTTATTTTTAGGTTACAAATTCAAACTCATGACTCCCTTGTGAATAATGAATGTACATTACTCCCAAAGGAATGATTAGATTGAATTTGTAACTTTAAAATATGTGAAATAAAAGAAGATCCGTAAGTTCCGAGAGAGAGAGAGAGAGAGTAAAAAAGGAGATCCGTGCAAGTTATCTTCGAAATTAGAACTAACCTCTGTTCAGAAAGCGAATAAAAAACGAATTCCACAAAACTGCCTGCCTAGATTTTCTTATTATTTTCTCGCAGAAAGTGTGAAAAGTAGAATATTCTCCTCGTGAATAAAGCTGTCTTCGCCTCGTGACTAATACCTCCCGCACCCAGGATTCTAGTAACTCCCTCGCTTTGCTCGTAAGTTATTCTAGAACCCTGAGTTGCGCTCGGGATTCAATATGACGCCCGTGACGTAAGACACTGCTTTATCCCCGTGGTAAATAATCTATTACTACATACTGGCTGCCTCATGTTGGACAAGGAATAAGCCACTTTCCGAGCGGGCAGGCGCAGTATATAAAATAATGAATGCTCGATTTATTTCTCTTTCTGAAGCATCAGCAACAATGTGTTATTATTCTGCCCAACATAAGACGTGTTTGTTTCGTGTGACATATTTGGCGGTGGAATGTCGGGACGAATACGATAGGATGCGTAATTATGGGCCTCGAACCTTGGCATGATCGTGCTTAGGTTCCTTTTCGCTAGATCATATTTCTTGGTCATCGCTAGGCTCGCTAGTAGACCAGATTAGGACCACCGATAGGTGGTGAAACCGTGTTTCAATGAACACTGTAGTATTCAATTAATAGAAAAAACGTTGTTTTACTTTT
The DNA here is from genome assembly GCA_963662085.1 of Eupithecia inturbata. Lineage (NCBI taxonomy): Eukaryota > Metazoa > Arthropoda > Insecta > Lepidoptera > Geometridae > Eupithecia > Eupithecia inturbata. The sequence continues at coordinate 13,088,065 of OY759176.1, forward strand.
ACTATAACTTTCACACTTACTGCGAGACGCGAGACTCACTCGTAGACTTAGATATCACTCATATTTTTTTTTAAATATGATTTGTAACGATGTGCGTCTGATGTTACGGCCTCCGTAGTTAAACTTTCGTCTCACTTAACATTTTAATTTTGATTAAAAAAAACAATTAGAATCTATTAAAATCTATGTTTAGAAAAATCATATGACATGAGTGTTTGTGTTTATGTGCACTTACAACAATAGCTTAGTCATTAGTCGTAACCACAACCTAGCATTACTTACAGCCGGCTAACTTAATCCACGGAAGTGGTACGCTGCGCCTTGTAATGCAATACGTTCATTCGTATTCGATACTGCCCCTAATTATAATAATAGCACCGTTAAAGCAAAGAATACTAAACAATATGGTTTATGTATGCCCTTCATTTATGCCAGTCGTTTTCTCCAGGATGATTAAGGCTAAGAGCTCACAGGTTTTCACAGGTGAAATTAACCTGTCTGATTTAGGAACAACCATAAAAAACATAGTATTTGTTGGAATTTTGGTTATTTTTTTGAGCAAAATTCAATCTATATATTTACGTTTTGAGATATTATGTTTTTCTCTGATAAAAGTTACTAAGTCTGTCAGTTCAAGTAGTCTTGGCCATGTTTCACATCGAAAATGCTTTACCTACACCAAGGAAATTTTTACCAAGGAGTCCCGCACAAAGAAAATTGATTCTAAATTCGAACTAACCTCAGTGCAGAATACAAGAAAAAAAAAAACCTGATCCCGCGAAACAGAGAGGACAACTAATTTATTTCGTTCGCTCGCTCCGCTGCACTTGAGTGTTACTTACCTCCTAAATAAAGCGATTCCTAAGAATAGCGGGGGGACATCATCAGGGTGAGTGCGGTTTAAGACTCGTGCATGCCGCATCTCGGCGTTCACAGCGTTGGAAGGCTTAACCTGATGATGGCCCTTGTTAAGCGATGAAACATTAGTTCAACATTGTATTATTCAAATCATCTCATAATAACACCTTTCATCGTTTCATCATCGAAGTGCTGGGTCATCAACTCAACTTATCGAGCGGGTATTTGCGTTCTTTTATCACAATTAACAAGGTTTGTAGTAAACCCGCTCACTTCTATAAAAATAAATAAAAATTATGTGTCTGGTTGTAATGTCAAAATAACAGCATTTTACTAAATACATTTTACGTATTCGTGGTACTACCTATAACCAAACTCTTTAAAAACATTATTTAATTTTGTGTCTGTCTGTCCGTCTGTCTGTTTATTTGAGCTAATCTCCGAAACAGCTGGACCGATTTTGACAAGACTTTCACTGGCAGATAGCTGATGTTAGAGCGGGTAACTAACTTACTTTCTTTTATTCTAGAAAAAATAATTAGAATTCCGCACAAACCCTTACTAATTTGAAATCTACGGAGGCGAAGCCGCGTATGAATTCGTCAAAATAAGATAGTGTTATTATAGTAAAACAGCCCTTACGCAGTTTGTCCACCGCCGCCGCCGTCAACGACACGTCACCGATAACGACATGACGGCGACGAAGTAGTGATACATACATTCACTATTACTGCCTCTCAACAGCACGCCTATCACCCGAGCGCCGCGCCGCCGCCGTCATCCGGCCGCCGAAGATAATAATATGAGTAGTTCGGCGCGACCGCTAGAACTCGGCTTGAGATTGCGACGGACCGATGTGCTAACAATTCAAAACACGTTTGAACTTGTCCACACGCTGCCGTCTCACCTACCGTTCGCCCGGTTTTTTGTTTTAAGCCTCCTCTTCACTATCGGTGACGATCGTCACGATCATCGTGCAAGCTTCCACACTTCTCGTCATGCTGCCGCAACTTGTCGTGAAGTACATAAAACGCTCTTGTGATGTATCGTTCACGTATTAGCGGATGAATCCAATTGTTTTTACATCGTCTTCGCCTTCGAACTTACAAAAGCAGAAGAAGTTGTCGCCGGTTCAACATAGCCATTCCTCAAACGCAACTACCACAAACGACAGCTACAACAAACTGAACCACCGAGATCGTCGCGGTGGACACACTCGTTCGCCGTCACGCCATGAACTCTGCTTCAAAATAAGATCGTAAGGGCGCGATTCCAATATGTCGTGACGACAGACCCTCGTGTATTTTAAAGCTTCGTGGCTTGTATATTTAAATGGAGGTGTTCACATAAAGGACTGTACGATTAACTGTCGTTAAAGACTTGTTTTTGATGTCACTTTAAATTGTTGTTTAAATGGAAACAGCTAGCACGACAGTAGTAAAACGATAAAAAAACGTCATGATCAAAAACATCGCTGCAGTGAACCGTATAACGTCACGATCCAATGGGAACAACTAGATACGATATTCGTTCCACGATTAAAAATCGCGACGACAAATAGTTGTGATAATGGGTGCAGCTAGGGACGATAGTCGTCTAACAATAATTTGCGGTTTGGGAAGGCGCCCATAACGGTGACGTCACGGTGACGGTGGACAAACTTGGTTACTTGTTTTACAAATCGAATACTTACATTTTGTATTATTATTGCAATGTGATCGAGAAACTGCAGCAGCTAGCCACTGAGCTATGAAATCATGCGTCCACGGTATGCCGACTGCACTTTCTCAAGTTCCGGGCAACATGGCACTACTGCCACTACGCAATAGGTATCTTGTTTTTGCAGCGTGGAACTGGTTGTCATCAGTGAGTTGCAGTCGTCCATCTATTGAATGAGACCTATTGAACATATAAACCGTATTCGATTTGACACTTCTTTCTTCTTGTAATTACTCTCAATACCAACTGAATTACAGATAGTACGCGATTGGCCTGCACTTTTTAGAATTGCTGAACCATTTTTTTATTTATATATTTAGCGTAAGTCTGATCTACATATGTAATTTGATTGTTTTGAAAATACAAAAAAACAGACTTTGAACAACTTAGTTTTAAACTGTTTTTTTGAGATAAATACTAATCCTCGGGAATAAAAGAAATATGAGACCACCTTGGGATCATTATAACTAGTTACTGAAGCAGAACGAGTCCAAAAAAAAAGCGGGTTTTTAGTTTTCGAGTGCAAGGAAACCTACTTATTTTACGTAAAAAGTTATTCTTTGGGAACGACGTCCACTGCTGTACATAGGCCTCCCCCTAAAATTGTTACAAAGACCGACCATTGTGCCTTCTGTCTGAAATCTCCAACATCAATAACGATGCAGTTAATTTCGGATGTAAGCGGGTTAAGACTGCAGGATAAATGATCTAAAAAGGATAGGCGTAGAATTTCGTGTTCTGAGGAGCGGGAATGACCCTACGTTTTAAGAACGGCGCGGCGTATGCGTAAAAATCAAGTTTTTGTTCTATTCTCTTGTAAATAACAAGAACAACTAATTAAGAAACTGGCTTAGAGTAATCAAATAATTAGTAAAAACCTACGAATCAAAACATAAGTCATTTTAATAGACCACTGGGTTCCTGAGATCTGACCAAACGCTGGTAGGAAAAACTCACCAGCAATGTTACTACATTGCTGGCGTTTTCAAGTAGCTGGAATGATCGACTTTGCTCAAAGAAGGTTGTCAAAATAATGTGCATTTTTGAACTTTTAAGTAAATATGATAACTAACTAATATTCGTGTAATGTGCATTTAGTTTCAAAAAGCACTACTACGTACTAAGCCCTTTACTAGATTTTATATCAACCCATAGGCGTGGCCATGTCTTGATATTACGCCCTCTGCAATTAGGGATCCTTGTGATGCGACACAATCTTTTTTTTAGGGTACCGTAACATATTTGGATGAGAGATTTAACAGTTCTTTTTTTTTTGAGATATTTACCCTGGTTTAGGCGAAATGTAATTCGTTACCATGTTCAAAATTAGCCCGCGAAAGGTTGTTCCTATATAACCAATAACCCTGTATAAATGGCATAGCGGCGCGGCGGTCTCTGTCCGACCAACCGTTAAACCAGTTTATAGATCAGGGTCCCGGTAATGGAGCTGCCAAGACAAGCCCGCCACTTGTAATAAATAACCCTTTTCTCGAACCATCTCGAGGCACTTTTCAGCTATCCATTATCTCTGTTACAAATGAAACATAGGGCCTGCAATAGTACATTGTGACACAATATACTATTGCAGGCCCTAAAATAATGTACATAGGGCGAAAGCGTTATTTTGAATACTAAGCGTAGCGAGGGATTCAAAGTACGTCGCTCGAGGTTAAATAATTTTGGTACCGTGTGGCACACTCTGCTTTTCATCCTAAACTATGAGAAAAATTCACCATGCGAGAAAAATAAATAAGAGATGCTTTTAGTAGTGACGAATATTTATTTTTAGGTACATAACCAAATTACAAATTAATTCTGGTGTAATATTTCACTTTCACTGCTAGAACTCTTCTTCTATTCAATTTGTATGAATTAAATTAAAATTATCTGTAATATTTTGATAAAAAGTAATTACAAAACGAATAAAAAGTTATTCTTATTATCCGCGTATTTTATCCGCGTATTCTTTTTTTAATTCTGGAAAGCCAATGCCGAGTCGTTTTTTTATTACCGACCAGTACTTTACTGAAGCGAATTTGCGTTGAAACTTTTTAATTAAATAGTGTTCCAAATTGAAAAGTCATTTCGTCAGTTATTAAGTGCGCTGGACAGACCTACTTTATTGGCACTTATCAAGGAACCGTTTGCCGCTTCGAATAGATGGGATGAAAATGATTTTAGGTACTCTACCTAACGTTGTTAACCGACTCCTATAATAACTAGTTTCTAATCAATTTAGTTTAGTTTTATAAAATCTGTGGCTTAGGAAACAAACCACCACTCATGGTGAACGCGCATCTGTCCGCGTCGCACTCGCCGCACATACCGCAGTCATCGAATTTTATAAACTTTTATATGAAATAGTATGCAACATCACGTACCTATCCCCACCAAAAGATCCGCATTACTGTAAAATCCTATAGGTATAAGGATTCCATCAAAAAAATTTGGCGAGCGCGGCGCGGGCTATGCGGTCGGCACACATGTTGTCATCTGTATTCATTCAGCTCGTCATATACGTCAGATTTATAGAAAAAAAATTATGAATGCGATTCGGCGCGTGCGGCGCGTACGATGCCACAGAATAACTATAATGTACTACGACGATGCGGACAAATGCGCGAGGCCATGAGGAAATTCGATAACTGCGGCGCGTGCTGCGCGGACAGTTGCGCGTTCACCATCTAAGTAGGTAGGTATCTCTACTTCCGTCATCACATCACTCACTTGCCGATCATAAAATGCTAGCGATTTTACAAACGTGAAATTATTAATATAAGAATTTAAGGCTTTATTTTAATAAAGGGAAAATTCTAAAATTATGATTTATATGGTTCCATTGTCAAAGCAAGCGGACTAGAAATTTCAAAAACATTTCTAATTGGGAAGAAAAAAGTAATGGAGAGTAATGGAAATACCCGTTAAATAATACTATAATAATGCGATGATGATGTCCTCCTAGCCGGATTTCGACTACGGTGGCCAGATTGCCGGAGTAAAACCAAGACAAAATGTGCTGCTCTCTCTCAGGATCTCAACACTTATTACGGCGCAAGTATTGGGCGAGACTTGGCATAATTTTATATTAATGTTTTGGTTAGGATCTTGTTTTCAAATAACCTAATCCTCTCAGCGCGGGTCAAGGATCGTAAATATTGCGTTTTTTAATTATATTTTGTATGTTTGGTACCTATCAGAATACCCATGTAGCATAAAGACGATATCAACAAAACGAAGGTAAAAAATTGTTTATCGCCACTTTAAAAAAAAAATTGTGCTTGTTCTATGCTTAGATGGAACGCACGCCAGCTTAGGTCTAGTCTAGACGGAAGAAACGGGTTTGAAATAAAAAAACGGGCGTCTTTATAAACAATAGGTAAATATTATTAATATTGTTATAATATAAATGAAGAAATAAATTACTAAAGAAAATATTGAACAGAGCTTACGATTGTTATCCTCTTATCACGCCGGCCCTTTCCGGACGTAGTCATCACATCATACACTTTGTCCACAGTCTACTTTGTTCAGTTAAACTTTTTTACCAAAAAATAAACAGTCAGTGCCTATTAGTCATTACTGGCATTAGTAGTCGATTGTAACCTAAATAATTATTAATCGCTCAGTTCTACTTTGTTGCCCATTAAATAAACAATGATTACGTCTTGTGATAGATAACGCTGTCAGTTCTTGTAACCCATACGTGACAGCTTTATTAGCATGCACGTATCGGGTGGCGAGACATTACCTACAGTGGCTGTAGAAGCCTGGCAAATGGCAATTGTGTATGTAGCCATTATAATCAGCTCGTCGAAGCTTCTGTGACTTTCTTGAGAGCGAGGGATAAGTGCGAGGCAACTTTGCTTAAAGGAAAAGATACACCTGTATGAATTACCTAGGATTACTCTTTCGTCTGTTTTCTTATAACCACAGTACTCAACTTCACTGTAAACAAGTAACTTAATTACTTTGTAAATGTAAATAAGTATCCACGGAAGTTTTTTATGTTCAATATCAAAATAACTTTAATGCTTTGAGGTTTACAAAATTCAATCATATACAGTACTGTTACTGTATATGATTGAATTTTCTATACACGGAAAACCCTTTACCCTAGCGGGTAAAATATGCAGTTTTGTTACAGAAAGACGGACTGTGTAGGTACGAGTGCATGTATAGTAAATTTATTTTATTTTTATATACATATTTATTTATTCAAACTTGACTTACAGAATTACATACATTCCAAAACGTCAAACGTAGCCAACGTTTGGCTACGTTTGACGTTTTGGAATGTATTTGTCATACGTACCTCCACAACATGTCTGCCTGATAGGTAGCATAGGAAAAACCTGGGGTGGTCTTGGCTGGCGCTTCCCCCGTGATACCGTCGGGACATGAAACTAAAAAAGTATCGTGGTAAACCGATATGCGATTAGTCTTTTTACAAATATTTTTAATGCACGCGCTACAATCAATTTACTCCAAACTTCCTGCCTGCTATATAACACTGGCCAAGCTTCCTAGAATACGTCCGTCCATATAACGCATCACAGCACAACACATTGTAATGTAGTAGGTACATGAGCGGCTGTTTACACTCAGCTCTGGCTTTCAACACTTGAACAATAACATACATTGTAAAATAAGCTCCTGTTCCCATCCGATGTGTGTTATTGCTTCCACTAACGGAGTCTTCTAGATACAACATACCTACTACGAATTCCTCGTGCTATTTGTTATTCTTTCCTTTACGAAAACACAGTGCGCTACTCTTAAACTGTCTAGTTACGCAGTACAAGAATGACATAGGCTAAATTTTTCGGTGAAATATTCATCATCATCATCTACAGCCTATGCTAATTTCTACAAAATCTTGGACATTGTATTTATCTAGGGGGTTATCCAATAAGGACGGGTGGATGTTGACAGGCTGTGGCGGCCATGTTGTTTTGACGGCGTCTGTCAAATCTGTTGTTTAATAATCAGTCACTGATGCCAAATCACCATGGCAAGTTATGCGATGGAGCAGAAGATCTTTATTATTAATATAAGTGTTCATTAGTCCAAACGCCTTGCGCGCATTGCGCCCATTTTACGGCAGACTTGATCGCCCTTCAGAGTCGACTCTGTAACGTTTGGTGATATATTCCCATCTGCCCCATTAACCTCCCCATCAATAAGGCGGTTGGGAAAAAAATCCCATCCACCCCATTACTCAAGTCAATGGTGACCAAATTTGAGACGACCGGTTCGGTAAACAATCAGGCGACACCCGTAGGTACGTCGAAGGAACGCCAGATCGTCCGATAACATCGCTGCTGTTCGTGAAACGAGAACTCGAGACAGTCAATTCCTCGCCCTGCACAAGAACTCGGCCTTTCGCAGACATCAACTTCTCGAATTTTGCGTCTGGACTTGGACCTGCAACCTTACAAAATCCAACTGACCCAGGAGCTCAAAGCTGTTGACTACAGACTACGCCGTTTGTTCACTGACTGGGCTTCGGAGCGTTTGGAAGAGGACCGCGATTTGGGCCCACATGTTAACAAGCAAAATTGCCGTATATGGGACGACGCCAACCCACACGTGATTCACCAGGTGGCAATGTATCCACAAAAAGTTAAAAGGTAACTAATGGCAATGGTGCTGATTTTTCAAATTCAGCCGGATCTATGCGGCAGAGTCATTGAAAATGGAATCCCGCGAATCCGTGCCACAGTGGTGTAGACATTTGAACCATGTCAAATTCTATGTATAATGGCTTACATGAGCCTTTTAAATAAAAAAAGCATGTCATTAAAACTAATTTTAAGATAGCAATTGTAAGACTGATTATAAAGTTTAAATAATAATGTAAATAAATACCGTTATTGTTCTGAAAGTAAGGCTTTCCAGCCTTACTTTCAGGTATTATATATTATTAAAGATATATTATTTAAGAATAGTAGATTTATTTAATAAACTCATTTTTGAAATTTGATTATCAATTACATAACTATGACAGAAACTCTTAAGAATTATTTGTAGTTTTTAAGTTACAACAGTAAATAATAAATCCTAGAAAGCCTTACTCTGAGTCATAATAATTGATAATTATCTTTGGAATCGTTAATTATTATCTTTATAACTGTTGATTATGACTATAATTTTAGGTTTATTTATTATTAAACCTACTGTATGAGTATTCGTTATTACCTCTTCTGTTAATTTAGAAATTTGTGATGATTATTATTTTTGTTTATATGTGACAATGCTGTGATGATTAAATGTTTCATAACAAATTAGTTTTTTTGTTATTTTTACACTAAAACTTTTGCTACTCATTGTACTTTTTCTCATTTTAATAGTAACGTGGGACGAGTTTCAGAATGAAAATATTATTTATTCTAATTTTCTGCAACTCGTCCTAAATGGGCCGTAGGCATGTAGGACGAGTTGATGAATTACTCCCTCACACACTACTTGTTTTATCCCATTTTAACATCGACTCTTTGGGTAGTTCCCATCTGATCACTCCTATTGGAAAACCCATTACATAGCATATTTAGTGAAGCCTATTAACCCGTGTCTTATTAACCGACTTCAAAAAGGAGTTTCTCGGTTCGTCTGTTAGTTTTTTTTTTTTTTTTTATGTATTTATGTTACTTGATATCTCCGACATTACTGTTTTTTCACTATTGTATAGAGATGATGAATGAGGTGGTCCCCTAAAAATTTTATTCCCGAGGGATTAGTATTTACCCCGTTAAACTTAAAAAGCAACATAATATATTTGGAGAATCACGACTAGCTACAACAGTTATGATGATATCCAAAATTTTTTATATTTTTACTACTCAATTGACAAAGAAAATCACAATTCAATCATAAAAACAAATTAGAACTAGTATTTAAAATTGAAACAATTAAGCTAACTGCAGACTGTTGCAAACAATCTACAGGTAGCTCAACTGATCCATATCAATACCAGTCGGAAGCGTCCCCAAGACGCTGGCTGCATTGCCCCGCTGTATGCCAAAGCCAATGCTGATGCGCTGCGCCAGATACCCAATAATATTATAAATAAAATGGCGAATCTGCTCCAATTGTTAATAGATTTTGATGATTCTTTCGTTGTTGTATAAAAGTTGATTTTAAGGTGGTCTCAGAACCACATTGTGGTCTCCTTTAAGTTTGATTCTCGAGGAATTGCTATGTGCGCCGTATAACGTAGGTTTGTACAAATTCTTCAGAATTATGATAATTTCATAAATTGGTTTCCATGGCAACGGGCGTCAACAGTTTCATCCATGTGTCGTTAATCTAAATTTGACTTGAATTATAACTAGATGTCGCCAGTGCAGTGTAAACTCAATTATTTGCACGTGAACATAGAATTCGGGAAAGTAAGGGAGGGATGTTTTTGTTCTTCTGAGACATAGATGAATATTATCTAGGTACCGGATTTGAAGTCCCTTTATCGTTTTTTAAAACACGCCAAATTATTTTTAAATAAGTTTGCTTTGTCCTGACGAAGTTCCCTGGTACTTTCTCGAGCTGGAATGTTTAGCGAATATTAATAGGACTTTACATAAAAAGGTGTAAGACATCAAATAACATTTCTGAGAATTGGGGCAAAGGAACAAGGCAGGGTGTGCGTGACACAGTCGTCGAAATAAGGACTCATAAAAATAATGTCGGTCACCAAAATGAGGTATCAAAGGGAGATCGCTATATTGGTAGCGCCTAGATACGGGGGTCGGCAACCGCGAGGGCTTCGACCCATGGAGGCGCGGCGCTTGCGCGGCCCGCGGCCCCGCCCGGCATCGACCAACCCCGCCGCCCGCGCGTCCCGACCAGGGTGATCGGCCCTCCACCCTCGAGCCGTTCTGCCAACACCCCATACTACTCAAACCATTATGTCCCACTGAATAATGACAAGCCTGCCCGCGCCTACTTATTTAAAAAACTGATTTTATTAACGTGACCATGGCAATGGTGGCCGCCATTGCAGTAATATTCTGGATTAGTGGTCGACTATTTACGGTATTCATACCAATCAGTCAATCAATTAAATTTTTTATGATATGTTGACAAGTTAAATCCTTTGTTTGTACCCATTGTAACTATCTGTGATCTCATTCACTGAACTTAGCCAGGTAGGTACATTGTAGAAGGCGCAATTATTCAGCCTGGAACCCTAAAACAAAATATTACAATAGCATATAGTGTCCTTAGAATGCAAGTCTAGTCAATAGTCCTTAACCCTAAATTGTCTGCCATAATAGGGTTTCATTGAAGTGTCTATTCTGGGGTGACGACCGTCATGTCCGCACGCGGACCGACGGCAGGACGTAAGGTAATCTTAAGATAAGGACTTGTATATATTATAGAGCATTTATGAACATAATTTACCAGTAGCGTCGTAAATAATTTTCCAATAATATAAATAATTTTCAAATAACCCTTAACACTTTGAGTGCCCAATGTTTCCATATTCGGGTTACACTACCGCGGCGGGCGCAGCGTCCGTGCTGGTCGCATCGCTGAGACTATATATATTATATATAAGGTGATTTACTCAGGGTTGCGTAACGGGAGCCATTTGATCAAACAAAGAAGCAGCCCCATTCAACTAAACTAATCGCTTCACTGTGACAATGGTAACGTCTCAGAACAGAACTGCACATTTTGGCATTTTACCTTAGATGAAAGAAACTGCAGATGGAGGGATGCGCGTCAAGTGTCACGGTTGAAACCATCAATCTCCCCGTGAAAATAGCACCGCACGCACTATCTAGCTAGACTTTCTTTAATCTAAGGACTGTTCTGCGACGATACCTTAAATAAATAAATACTTAGTCTTTGTTACATTAAAGTTATACAAGTTAAGATATAGGTAGTACGTACAGTCATAAGTTCTTAAAAACTAAGGCTACCGATGAGCTGGCAAGGGCCCTCAAATTGAAATGCAGTATCTACGAGTTATAGACTCTCCAAACGCTGAGTATACTACTAGTCCGACTGTCTTAAGGTTTGCTAATGACCGAAAATTCATATAAATGGGTAATTCTCATTTTCGGCAAAATCAGTGTAACCATTTTTTTAAACTGGGACCTATTTATTGGATGAGTTACTTATTTTAGTAATAAGAAATATTATCCTGTCAATCTGAATTCATGTAAATAAGCTACACTTTCATTTTTGTTTGTGTGTGATCGCCCGGTTTTCGTAAGGAAAAAAAACAAGTCCTTATTTCTTTATAATATCCACTTTTAAAGTAAACCAACTTCGATAAATAACTCATTAAATAGCACAATACAACATGTATAGTCACACAAATTTCAATATCATTTGACATTCAATACCATCATATAAAAAATTGTGACGGGTTTTTGGTCACTTCCGTGTCCAATGTCACCCCTCTTATTTTGAAAAATATTGCATAGTGAACTAAACCCTTAGAGCATTCTGGTTTAATGCTCTAAGACTAAACCCAAATTACTATAAATATAGTTATAGTGAACTATGTTATGCTCAGCTTCCAGTTTATTTCTGCTTAGTAATTGTAACCGCTCCAAGAAAAAACAACTTTTATTCTCAGAAACTCGTCGAGCATAACAGTCACTCCCGTGGCGGCTATCAGAGATAAGGGGTTTTCAATTTTGTAACTTTAAATATGTGATTTAATTGCGTTTATTCATCAAAAACAGAAATCGAAATCGCTTTGTACATGTCTGATTTTGAACATATTGTAAAAAAAATTGTATACAAAAAAGTCACTTCCGTGGTTTCCATGGACAAAAATTGCTGTGTTCCCCTAGACAAGTCCATCAAACGGGACTGCGAGGTCTGCGACTATTTTCTCCTTACAAAGGAAGGTCTCGGAATCTGCCAAAATTTATATTAAAACTACGATTTAATTTTTTCATAAATTGTCTACCACAAAAATGAGAATTCCCCAAAAAAAGTGTTCTCGTGTTCTCATACAGGCAGTTAAACGTCAAACTATCAATTTAAGCTAACAGAACTGGACACCCAGGTATTTTTTGACATACGTTTTTTGTAGGCTAGGACAAAGGCAGGTATTAGATGGTTTGTAGCACTTTGATGTTGACAGCTGGACTTCATCCACTCAACTGGAGCGTTTGAGTGGATGAAGCTATTGAGAAGGTGCTGATGAATTTGGACTTATCTACATCAAGAAATGACATCACCGCTGTCATTGCCCTCTCAGATAATATTTGTATATCTGCCCAGCTACTTCCATCAATAAATCAAAGCGATGTCATCTGCGTAGCAGAAAATTTTACAGTTTTTAGTGTGAGGTGGCAAAGTTTATTTAGGTAGATTCGGATAAGTTTGGTCTGTAATGCTACCCTGTGGAACGCCATAACCTAGATCAGGCCCTTCAGAGACAGAGGCATAGTGATAGTAAAGCTATTGGTTAGCAGAATTGGTCCCCAGCTATGTACCTACTACGTTTAATAAACCTGTCTGTGGTATGAGGCAACATTGCGCCTCATGCTTCTATTAAAGAAACTGACGATAACTGAAAATTCGGAGTAAGTACATATATGTGTTAATCAACATTTTACTCGCTCCATGTGGTTGAAGTCCATAAGTTTTTTATCAATTAGGAGCTATTCCCAAATAAGGATAAGGATCGCATTATGCGGGACATATGTTAATTGTCGAAGTATAATGTCTTGCCACGAGGCAGGGTCGGGGGAGGCGGGCGGGATGTCGGCCGCTGAACCTCGCTAGTCGAAATCAATACAGCTGCTCCCCTCGCCCCGGAGTCTGTCCCCGTCGCCATGGCAACGAGCGGATTCCCGGTCCCAGTCGGCGCACCCGCCCCGCTCACCGTAACACCCGCCCGAACCCTTAATTTGAAACTGCTCTTGCTTTGTTACTAAGATATTGGTGGTAACTGGCAACCTGTTGTTACCACGTGCTAGGTTTCGTAAGAACAGTTTTATTATGCAACCTCGCTAGTTTTAAACAAATTTTCCAATAATTCAGTAATGAGAGAACGTTACAAAGTTTTTTTTTAAGTTAGCTGGATTTTTAAAGGGCAACTATGACGTTTTAAATTAATTAGGTTGGAAGCCACAGAAGGCGTTATTAGCCTTGCCAAGTCGAGCAGACCGCTACCGCCTACCTATTAAACCGTCTCTCACAATCGATATTCATACTTTTCACAAAGCTTATTATTATTGTAAAAAAATGCAATTAAAACCTGATAATTTTAAGAACTGTATGTACCATTGTTGTTAACCAAAATATACTTTACTTTCCAAAAGATATTTATGTGCTTTAGCTCACGTAAACAACCGAATGCTGTGATAGGCATTAGTCAAGAAAAGATTAGAATTTTCGCTATTTTAATATTTAAACACAAATATTTCTCGCAGGTCGTTCGTTACACGTAATGTTTCGGACAAAGTTTTTCATAAGAAAGTAAAAAGAAAGTTCTAAAATCGTGATCTTCATCTTTCTCTTTCTTCCTACTTCTAGCATGGTATACAAATATTCCTGTAACGGGTATTAGACTGCACAACCGTTTCTGTAATGGTAGGTACCCAACTCCTCGCCGCAAGGCGTGCGTGCTCGTATAACCTTTCTGTATAACAACATTTTATAAATTCCCTGACGAAATTTTTTACTTTGAATCATCGTGTGAGGGTGTGTGTGTGTGTGTCAGTGCCCAGTCCTCAGACACACACACGTAAAACTTATAACATCTCTTAGTAGTTGAGGGCTAAAAATGGAATGGGTAATTTATGCAATAAAGCACATTCCAACAAGCTTCAAACAGGCTTTGTGATGTTACTGCAAAAAACCGAATAAAAACAATATAACATCCTATGCGTGCATTGTTCAAATAATCCACTTGGAGAATTTTTACATGATCAACAACGAAACACGATGTTAGCTCATCCAAACACAAGGCTTAGCGCTTCGAACCCGATAATTACATTACACGGTATGTTGGACTTCAAAAGTAAAACGTATCTTTAACGGGAACACGATAGCTGCCACAAACATTACCAGTGGGATACATATTTAACTAGATATCTAGTGATCGAGTGTGGATAGTTCGAGTGGTATTGTGCCAAAGTTGATGGCACAATAAAAACAGCACCAAACAACTGCTAAAATATAACACACTTCTGACCCGATCCCTATGCTTGACAGAACGCATAAAATAACAGAAGATAATTCACTGTAGTTAGGTTTGATAAAGCTATAATGGTTGGTGGTATTCAAAATAAATATCCTTTGATAAACAAAATACACAGTATTTTGTAATAAAAAAAGCATAATTGTACGTACTTAGTAAGTATGGTTAAGAACTCTGATAACAGTGCCACTTTAACAAGCCGTTGTTGTTCCGATGACAGCTGTATCGTATAAGAAAGGCGCCTATGTTTAGTTATCAATTCACAAGCGTATATTCGTCTTTACCGGATACAAACAACATTCATTGCCAATGTGAAACTATCCATCGGCACTGAATTTAATTTGTACCTATTTGTATTTTATAAATATTAATTGTGCGTGGACAACAAAGTTCCATGCGCATATTATTATGTGCATTGCAAAAACGTTTTTATCTGTTACAGCGAACAAAACATACTTATCTGCCTGCATAAATCATATAAATTTATTAACAATCTTCAGGCCTTTAGGTATGATGATAATATTGAGAGGAAGGAAAATTTTAACTCAATACAAATCATATTATTACGGCCATTGATTTAATACACAAAGTTACTCAAGAGCCTTAATTTTATACCCCAATCCTTCTGAAATTAAAAGGACCTTCTCTTTTAATTTGTATTTAACCACTTTACGGTGAAAGTTTTTTTATTCCTTATTGTTATAGATTTACTCAAACAAATTCGGCATTGCCGAAGAGTGGTTGGGCTATTCACGTGGGATCCGATGCTAAAGAATCTCAATATCTTAAATGCGAAAGTTACTGTACAGTTGTGTTATTACAAATCGCCATGTGATGATGAGCATCCAAGCCAATTTTTTTTTGTATTAAAACTGTAAAGTCTAGTAAGGTTTTCTTTTTAACGTGATATTCAATTCACAAAACCATTTGCGTTTTTTACGTTGCGTATTATTCAAGTTATGGCTTTATCGTGAGAAATCGTCGTTAACTGACTGACTTGTTTCTTTATGAGTAGGTGGTAGGTAGTAGCTGGAACTACTGAAACGATTCCAAAAGGAGGTCCCTGAGTTACGTGGGCTGTGCTTTATCTAGGTACCGCGTGAGCGAAGCCGCGAGCAAAAACCTAGCGATTGATATTATAAAGTTAGTTAGATTGTAACTCTTATGCCAAGCGAATTCCATACCACACACAGAAGGTTTGCGACTTGCGATAATCTTGACGACCGATGTGGCGCGGCGGGTGAAGCTCCGCCTGCGACGCAGGTGGTTGCGGGTTCAATTCCCGCCAAAAACCAATGTTTGTACGATCTGCAAATATTTGTTCCGGGTGTATTTTCTATGGTATAATAAAAAATATCTATTTAATGTGTTGTATAAAGTATATCAGTCATATACCCATAACACAAGCTCTGCTTAGCTTGGGGCTAGATGATGCTGTGTGGATTGTCCAGCCTTAATTATTTATTTAATCTTGTCATTTGCGAGTTTCCTTGTGTTGATCGAGCGAGTGGAGACTAACACTGTATGTATGTTTGTTTAGTTTTGAAAATGTTTGTTCGACTATAACTCTCGAATTTTTTTTATTTTGGACAGTCGGGGTTAGGTTAAATAACAAGTAAAATTTTATTGAGATTCTTTGTGACTTGTGAGTATATGGGGTGATTTCCCGCACGGTTCAAAATGATTGCCTGAAGTGGAACTAACACTCTGAAACTACTAATTTGATTTTAAAAATTATTTTACTAACATAATATATGTTATATGCAGGCACCGCGCGAGCGAAGTCGCTTTTCAACAGTTTTAATACATTTTGAAATGTGATACAATTTACGCTAAGCTACTCGTATCTGTAATGCAGTAAGGCAATTTGTTTTTCGAATAGTTTTCCGATAACGTATCTACCTAATTTTCACCAAGCTTGCGAGTTAAGCCGCGCAAACTATGGTCAGTAAAGTTACCTAATCAAAAACAAATGTGAAACTAGCCAAGTTCGTTCAGATAGTGAGTGGCATCTTCGATAAAAGTAGGTGCCAAGTTTCATAGCAGTTCACAATCTTAATTTGTTACGTTCTTTCATTTTACAATTTGTGTCTTGCCATGCTTATCCCCACCGCATTAGTTTTAATGTTGGACTTGCCAAGACACAAATTAAATAATGTAAGAACGTAACAAATTAAGATTATGAACTGCTATGAAAGTTAGCAGCTATTTATATGATATCAGTTCTTTTATCGGTGAAGCCAAAATCTGAACGAAAGTGGCTAGTTTTCACATTAATGTTTTTGATTAGATTTCATTACTTTTTGATAAATTTAGATAATAGGTATGTTTAATCCGCAACCCAGGACTATGAGTAAATTATCTGCATGTACCTACCAATGTAATTATGTACTAACTCACAAATTAATACAATTAGTAAGAGACGCGCTTTTCTTTATTCGGGCTTTTTCAGTATAAAACATCGGTAAATATGAACTATGCAATCATTTCAATTTCCCAAACCTTCCAAAACGACTGACGGAGGTCGTTCAATCCTGTGCGTTCTCGTCAGCGCGATCTAGAGTGTACACTTTTACTAGCGACATCTAGTTATGAATTTATGGAATTAATGCAACGATTGGTCCCTTCTTTGAAACTCAGGTCTCGTTTACTTACACGATAGCTCACACGTTTTTAACGATAATTCCAAAACAATAGTTAATTAATATGATTCGGCAGTTTTAATACCGAAGTTGTTCTTTTATTTGACACTAAATTACTTTGAGTTTGTGAAATTAAATTGTTGCCGTCCTATCTTTTCTTGTATGAGAGTGTCTTTGGTTGTGTCTTATTTTTATGAATTACTAGCAAACCCGGCGAACTCCGTTTCGCCACCAGATGGCTTCGTTTTATGTAAAAGATTTTCCCGCTTTTCTTTTTAAATTTTTCCTGAATTTTCTTTGATATAAACCTCACGGAGCCCGAGACCTTTGCAACGAATGCAAAACCGTGGAAATCGATTCGTGCGTTCTGGAGTTATAGCGTCAGGAAGGAAAACCCGACTTATTTTTATATAGTAGATAAATTTTTTTTTGTTTTGGCTCGTTATTATGCGTCTATGTGTAAAATTTTAAAACAATAGGTCTTCGATCCAATGAGATAATCACAAATAACCTCACGAACATCAATATCGGTATCGATATGGATCCCTCAAAATATAAAATTAGTGGGTTTCGGAGTTTTTCCTCTGATAAAGTTTCATCATCTATATACATACCAATTTTCAACTTCCTATGTAATCTAGAAGTAGTTTAGGTTTTTAATGTGTCAATTGTTAAAAATGGCACTTTTCGGACCTCTATAGCTCAAGAACCTTTTAAAATTTATTATAAAATTTGGTAATCCTACTCTTTTTATGGGTCTCACTAGCAAAATTGCAAGCCTAAGTAAGGTTTGATAATGTCTGAGATACAGGTGGGACCAAAAGCGTGTCGTGTAAAGATACTTATTGCGTCGCTCGTTTCTTTCCGAACTTGGCTGGACGCTCTAGCGCGCCATTCGATAATTTACATTTTTGGTCTCTTTATAACTGACTTCAAAAAAGGAAGATGTTCAGTCGTAATATGATTCGTCTTTTTGGAATTATTGGTAGTCCATGGTATCCAGTTTCTGTACACTCTGATGGCATTCTTAGTGGAGGTCACTGAGGCGCTTGAGTTTTTGATGTTTTGGGATACGTGGACACGCAAAAAAAATTATTATTAGATAAATAAAACTAAAGTAACAAAGAAAATTACAATCATAGGAACTAATTAGAACTAGTATTTACAATTGAAACAGTTGAGCTACGGCAGAATGTTGCTAACAATCTAGAAGTAGCTCAACAGATCCATATAAATACCAATCAGCTAATCTGATCTGCTGTGTGGTGCCGGTTTAGAATTTGCACCACCCCAACTCTTCCCGCGGGTGTCGTAAGAGGCGACTAAGGGATATCCACATTATCCACCGAGGGCGGGCAGCAGCGCCCAATGCAGAACAATTCTACTACCGAACTGCGATCCCCAACCCGCATGCCCAGCATGGGGATTATGGGCATTACTCTCCATGAGATAAAAGCCAATAAGGCGCTTATCAGGGGGAGGCCTGCTTCCAGCAGTGGACCAATGTAGGCTGTTAAGGAGGAGTTTGAGGATCCCATCTATATCAGGGTCCCCAAGACGCGTGCTGCATTGCCACGCTATATGGCAATGAGAAATTAATAAATAATATATTAATCAAATATAACGCTTATTAGATAAATTTGTTGAGAAAAATAAGGTAAACTTCTAAACAGCAGCCCAGTAGAATGAGGGGTTATCGGTAGAGGTTAAAAAAGACAAGTTCTAAATAGGGATGATGTTGAGTAAACACTGTCATAAAATACATACGGCATTATATTGCTACGGCATTATTATTATGTAGGTATTGTTGTTATTATTATGTATGTCGCATATTTTGACACTTGCAAAACCTATAGGGAACTTGCCGTTGACCTAGTCATGTAAATTGGCGATGCAATGTATACGACAGTGCTACGTGGCATATTCCAAGTACAAGAAAATAGTAAATCTGTAGTCAACAATAGTATAAAGTATACAAAAATTTTGTAACAAAAAATGCAAGAGTTTTTACGGAACAATCGCTTGCGCGAGTTCGACTCGCACTTGACCGGTTTTATTATATTTATTAGGGACTAAAGTACACTCAACCCACTACCAAGACATGAAACGACCGATATCAAAACGATTTTTCGTTGCAAAAGCTTTTCAAAGGGCATAGAAGAAAGAAAGCTTTGTTATGAAACTGGATTTTTGAATTGTTTCAGAATGTGGACCACAAGGCCAAGTTCCGTTCCAAGAAAGGGCAACTCCCATTCGTTGAACTGAATGGAGAGGAAATCGCCGACAGCGCCTTCATCATTAAGGATCTTTCCGAGAAGTTCAACAAGTACCTCGATGCATGTAAGATTTGCCTTTATTTGAAAAATCATATAGATCTTTATCATTTTATTTTTTGGGAGTTATTTTGCAACATTATGTGTCCAATAGGCAGAGAATGTGAAACCGATGCAATGGGGCGCTGCGGGCGAAAGTCCACCTGCGACGCAGGAGGCTGCGGGCTCGATTACCGCCTTTGGACAAATGTTTCTACGATCTGAAAATATTTGTTCCGGCTGTTCTGGGTATTGAGATAATGAAGAGGCTTGGCATAATTTACATTCATGTGTACGGATTATGTTTTACTAAAAACGCGTTTGTGAATTCCGTCTCGATATTTTCTGAAATAATTTCGTTAATTTACATTAAGTTGTTTATTTTTTAGGTTAAGGTATGTCCACGTGTTTCGTTTGTTCCCGTTTGTACCTAAAAAACTGACGTCTCAATAAAAACGAACTGAAAATAATAAAACAGATTACCTAGGTGGGTGAAATTCAATTAATGAAATATCCCCCTTCCACTTGGACTAAAATAAAAAAAAATACCGGTAAAAAGTAAAAACCACAATCAAATACGCTAAAAAAACACAAGAGATGATTCCCAAGCCTCTCTCATTCATTACGCATTAAACAGAAGTTCTGACCTGGCGAGTTTTTACTTTCAAATTTAATAGGTTACTACTAAACCAAACCTTTGGTTTAGTAGTAACATATTTCGTAGGTAATCAACCTATTGCGTAACTACTAAACTTTAGTAGTTACGCAATTGATAATGAAACTATTTCTGCCGTGGCAAGACCATTCAACAGTCGTCAGTTTTTAGGGTTCCGTACCTGAAGGGTGAAAATGGAACCCTAATACTAAGCCTCCGCTGTCCGTCCGTCCGTCCGTCCGTCTGTCATAGAGAGTATGTTTTAGAAAATGTGTATTTCACTTGCCGCTATAACAACAAATAACAAATAAAAATAAATACATATCAAAATTAAAGGGGGCTTCCATACAAAAAACGTGTTTTTTTCGGCTGTTTTTTGATCTTCCTTTGTCAAGGCTGTATTTCTGGAACCACAATAGGTAGAAACATGAAACTTTCTATAAATAAGTAACACTTCAACTGTTATAACAACATATACTAAAAATATAATAAAATTGAAAATTCAAAAAAGTGAAAATTTGACGATTTTTGAAAAAGTTGCGTGATTTTTACGGTACGGAACCCTTCGTGTGCGAGTCAAGTATGTAGTTTTAATTAGCTAGTAGGTTTAATTTTAAATAGTTTTAGACTGCAAAATAAATAAACAAACAATGCTGGACAATCTACACTGCATCCCACCCAAACTAAGCAGAGCTTGTATGTATTGTGGGTGCTAGAAAACGTATATAGCTATTTTTTTTATTATGTATCGAAAATACCCACCCAGACCAGGAACAAATATCTGCAGATCGTACAATAATTTGTCCCACACATGGACGAAGTCGTTCTGAATCGCACAAGACCCCTTGGGTGACACGTCTTGTAATTATCACCAAGGACAAACTGATTGTCATACATTCTTTAGAGGTGACTAACGGACGAAATTATCTTTAGTGCAGTGTTGTGTTGGATACTTCCGAAGATATCCAGGGGAACAATTTATTCGTTTTGAAGATGAACAATATCTCTTAACGAACCCTGTCGAGTCTGTCAGCCGGTAATAAATAGGCACAAAGCAGTTTTCTATGAAATGTTTCATAAAACAAGCTTTCGTATATACGCGAATGGTCGCTGTGGTAAGAGGCGTTATCGGGTAATAAGTACTGAGCGACATTCCTTTCTAAAAAAAATTATAAAGTAGACTTATTTTTTTTTTTTTGCGCAGTGAGCTAAATACAAGCTAAATAGTTCTCTAATTTATTTTATTTTTATTTATTTATTTAACGTACAAAACACATCACAATCACTTAGAATTATAAAGTAACAAAAAACAAGAATAAAACTTGATTGCAACATAAACATATGTACGTGCTGCTATAATATAAATATATATCGAGTAGGTTGAGTTATTACTATCTATTTTGGGTGATTGAAACAATAAAGTAAAAAGAAAAAAAAAGGTACAAAATAATTATTAATTACTAATTTGTTGCTGCTCCATAAATGTTCAGGAACCTCGTCATATTTCAGGGCGTGGTTATCGATTAAAGCAGATTCAGGCTAGGTCATTGCTCTCAGAAACCCAGGTTACTGAAATTGGGACACCGCGCATGTCCTATCTGTATGACCTGAGAAAATCTCAAATTTATATCAACTATTCGGTAACAACAATAGCTCAACTGACCTTAAATGTGTGGGTAAATAAAATAGTGCCTATTTTCCTATTTTCGATGACCTAGACGGCCAAAACCTATATTTGCTAGCAAGTTCCAACTTCGAAATAACCTATTTAGCATGTTCGTCTGATGGGTCATATCGAGTTCGCTAGGTTTCCCAGGTTGCCCTAATAAAAGCTAGGTCTTCGCGCATGTGCAGTTGATGAACCTAGAGCAACTATAAAAGCGCTTTACCCAATTTCTGTTCTTTATAGCCCTGACGGCCGAGCAGCGTGTGGTCTCCCACGCGATGATTTCCATGATCGAGAACCATCTGTCCTGGGTGGTGCTGTGGTGGCGCGCTAAGTATCCCGAGAGCGTCATCAAGGGCTACCAGCTAAATCTGCAGAATGCCCTGAACACTCGCCTGCCGAAACCGATCCTGAACTACTGCTACAAGCTTACTTCGGGCCGCAAGGTAAATTATACGATAAGTTTTGATAAGATACGGATCATAGACAAAATTTTATAAAATTCGATAAGATTAAATAAATTATTATAATTTTTATTTTTTTGTTGGATATTGTGTTCACTATGAATGTTTAACGGGTTAATTACGTAGTTTGTGTTGGAAGAATAAAATCATTCATTCATAATGAATTCGTCAAACTACGATAGGTTTATGTAGTATGGTAATGTTTGCTCGTGAAAGTCGTAAGAGACTTCCTTCTGGGTCTTTCTGTGTCTATTTTAGCACCTCCACTGCGTTTATCAATCCGACTGCCAAGCGTGGTGATTATGGCAAAACCCTGGGAGGCTTGTTCAGTTGTGATCGTATGTGCACTGATGATGATGTAGATTGTAAATCACGATGCACGACTTTCGTGAGACTGTAGGAACAGGCGCGTCTCACGTGAGACGCTGGGAATAGTCGTAAGTGAGACGTTAAGAATAGGCGCGTCTCACGTGACACCTCATAAGGGAATAACTCATGAGGTAATTGTGAATGTAAGCGGGTTAACTACGAACCTAGGTTCGTAGTATAACCGCTAACATTCACAGTGAATTCGTCAAACTACGAAAGTTTTTTTAGTAAAATAACTGTTGAGGTGTTGTTTGCGCAGGGCATGAAGAAGGCTAAGGCGCACGGCATTGGCGTCCACACCCAGGAGGAGATCATCGAGCTCGGCAAGGGCGACCTGGGAGCGCTCTCCGAGCTGCTGGCCGATAAACCTTTCCTCTTCGGAGACGAGCCTACTCTCGTGAGTTTACACTAGCTGTACTACTTCTCTGTTTCACTGCGTCAATGTTTAGGTTTCTAGGATGACGTCGGCCGTTGACAACCTAGAAGATTTTAAACGTTCCTTGTAATTATAGCGTTTCGACGTGGCTACTATCGTGAGATTACACTGTACACTATATTCCGGCCAAACTCAAGATACAATTGCCTTGTAAATATTATACCTATACTTAAGCTAAAAATCACGATCTTGTTGTTGATTTTTTGGAAGAAATTGTACTACTGGTCGGTTTGAGCTTTCTACAATGCATAATGCTGACAATTATTTTCAAACTGGACGCCAATAAGATATTTTTTTCTTATGTATTGTGAGTTGTTTACAAACTTTGTACATTGAGAATAGCTTGAGTATAGCTGTTCCACTGTTTTAAAACTGGTTGGATTGAAGCAGACCCGGTCACAACTCAAGAAATTTTGGAGAATAATATCGTGGAAAGGTTTCCGTACGTTCACCTTTAGAACAAAAGGGTAATATGGAAGTAGGAGATATTTATGAATAGATTATTCATCTATCTTTAGTTAAATGATGTGTTGTCGTTTCTTTAATAAAAATAATTAGCCAGATTAAAAAAAAACTATAAAACCGATTTCAAATTCCATAGTAATACACAGTTTTTTACGTAATGCGAAACAAATACTAATCCATCGGGAATAAAATTTTTATGGGACTACCTCGCGATCATTCTCCATTCAAAAGCGAAAGAATTTACGAAATCGGTCCATAAATGGCGAAGAAATCGACGAACATACACCAAAAAGGAAAAATGACATAAATACAGCAAAACACGGAACCCCCTCCTTTTTTTAAGTCGGCCAAAAACGAGCGCGTCGTTAACCGCATTTGTTTCTCAGCTGGACGTGATCGCGTTTGCGAACCTGGCTCAGCTGCAGTTCTTGGACAAGGAGGTGTCGCACCCGCTGCGCGACGCCATGCAGGAGAGCTACTCCAACCTCGTGGCACTGGTCACGCGCATCCGGGAGCGCGTCTTCGCCGACTGGGACGACATCTGCGCTGCGCACGATCCCGCCCCGCCTAAAAAAGAGGTATACTACTAAAATAATAAGAATAGTTTTGAAAAACTTTAAACCGACTTCAATTTCCGTAATATTTACACTGTTATTTAAAGTTTTACTAATAATCCCTCCGGAAAACATTTTTTTGGGTGAAAAATTTAAACCTAGTTGCTACACTAAAGAGCCCTATCGTAGAGTTAGTTTGAAGACTTCTTATCCCATGGCGTAATCAGTCTGGGCATGTTTTGCGGTAAATGATCTATGGTTCCATGCTGTTTTGTTCAGGTAACGCCGTCATGTTGTGTAGCAAACCGGTTTACGATTAAACACGCAGTTTTTATAATTAGGGCGTATCCATAGACTACTAGATCTTTGGCCTCTTTAGGCAACTTCAATTTGCGACCCCACGTAAAAAAGCGCCCTCTTTTCGGATTGTTTGAAGTTTTTTTTGACATTAAGAAAACGCCTCTTTCAGGTGAAGGAAACCAAAGAGACTAAGGAAGCCGACGCTCCCGCCGAGAAACAACCCCTTCCAGACGAACCGGAGAAGGGAAAGGTAGTATTTTTTCTTAACTTTATTCCTACTTATTTGACAAGTTTCACCACAATCTGACCAGACAGATTAGAGCATACAGCTTCCAAGGCAACATCAAGATTAAGCTTCAAAGTATTGTATATACCGGACTCACATCTGCCCGCGGCGTCGCACGCGTTATTCTGAGATCTCCTTACTAAATTACTGTAACCGTTCAGCCGTTTAGTCTGAACGTCAAGTTGTGAACAGGTGGGCATATTTCGCATTTATATAATTATTGGAATTACTATTATATTATAAATTCAACAGTTATTCTCTTTTTTCCAGGGCGATGAGAAGGAGTTGGAGAAGGAGAAGGAGCCCGAGGACAAGGAGGAGAAGTAAGCCCCCCCCCCTCTTAGTTTATTCACCTGAGTTAGACTCGGCAACCTGTATTATACCATCGTATCTATTCTGTGACGCCGCTTTGCCGACGTATATGCATTTGAGGTAACAACTTCGAGTTTATTCGCTCTTTTAGTTCTCCTGCGAATTTCTCTAAATAATTCTAAATTTATTTGTAACAGTTACATACCAGGACAAATTATGGTTTAAATTTTAGTTTAAACCTTCCAGAACATAAAACAGCAGGGTTCGATCTTAGCTATAATAAATCTTTACATAAATGCTTATACCACGGTCGCCGACATTTAACCAGTTCAATTATTTGCAAAATGCCTTTACATAATAATTATCGACCTTATTTTTGTTCATTCAAGTTATTGAAAGTTTTCCAATATAATAACAATAAGTAATCTGGTGTTTGTTCAAGTAGATACATCGAGTCATTTAAATTGAAATAGTTATATTTAATCTCGTTAATAATCTGACATAGTTAAGGCTGATGTGTTATCCATGAAATTAAATACTTAGACAAGTTTGTAACATTTCAATTCTGTTGTGAAGACGCTCAATTGTTTTTTGATTAATGTTCACTTGCGCACAAGCACTTTGACACAAAATCCCGCCGCTAATTTGATTTTGTTATTATTATTTAAACCTAACATGAAGATCTGATCTGTTCATATGAAAACAATGCTCTAAATAGGTTACGTTAGTTTAGTATTTTCTAAGTATAATTATTTTGTATTCGAGAACTTTACTTACTTGTGAATTATTAAATGCGACAACGTTTGGATGTACATATATTACTTCATAGACGATAACAGATATTGGCTGAATTCAATTAAAATTTTCAAAATATAGGTGTGAACTCAAAAGGTCAGTTCATTCCAAAACATCGTGAATTAATCTTGAAATTATTAGACTGTTTTGAGATGATTGTACTTTATTGGTTTTTACAAAACCAAATTTACATTTTACAAATTTTTGATAGTCAAAAAGCCAGGAAGACTGTTTTTTTATAGTCCGTAAAATTTTGATATTATATCGTTTATAGGTTTAGGAATGAAAACGTACTCATCAAAATGTCTGTTTTTAAATACTTTGATGAGTATTTAACATCAACCGGACATGGTGTGAACCGCGCCGCATTTTTATTATTTCTTTAATTATAATTTTTACTTCGAATACCATTTATGAGGCTGGAATTCGGGGAGATATAATTAATTTTCTCACCATCTTTTGTAGTAGGTACTATCGCGAAAAAAGTTACCTACAATAAAGTGCTATATTATCCGGAGTTTTGGGCTTGATCTTATCTCCGAATTTCACCCTAAGTAATCGTAGTCGTTAGGTATCTAAACGACATTGTACTCGATTTTTTTCAAATGCTGACCCTCACTGAAACAGGCTTAATGTTACATGCTTATCTGATAATTTTACTACATTCCAGTTTTCACTTCATATCTTAACATATATATATACATACTTATATTATTTTATTAGGTAGGTGTATTTTAGTGGTTCTCTAAATTAAACGGTACATAGCTGTTGAATGACATTTTTATTCTCTCGGTGTTTAAATAAGTCTCACATTAGGAGAAGTTCTGTGGTGGAGGTCTTCACTTCTCGTCCTCTTCCAAGTGTCCACCAACGTAGGAATAAATCACGAACTATAGAGGATGTCAACGCGGACCGTGCACGCACAGAAATATATCTAGATAGAAGCAAAAAATGTATTTACCTCGCGTGCCGAAAAGAGGGGTTGAGAGCCTCTTTGCTCGCCGCAAAATTCAGTCCGCTCCTGACAACTTTCCACATGAGATGTCAGGTTATAAAAACAAAAAAATATTGTTATAATTTACAGTTCGAACACCACCAAGAAAGGAAATTGTGTAATTTATTGGTGTTTTACGTCACTAAATTACACTCGTGACGTCAAAGTATTTAAGCATAATGTTACACTCTCGGTTTCAATTCAAATCGGCGAACTGTTTGCTTCAATCTAGATATATTTCTGTGCGTGTACGCGTAGAAATATAACGACTGTAGGTGAATTATTTAAGATTATCTGGTAAACAACTGTAGAGATAGGTAGATAGGCGAGCCGTTGCCGGCCGAAAGGCAGCGTAGCTCCAAGTAGATCTAGAAGTTGTAAGGTAGAAGAGAATTTTCGTTATGGTTATGGTATGATTTGACAATTTTGGTTAGACGACGACTTCGTTACCTCAGGCTCGCTGAAACCTCAGACCCTTCAACTAGTGATGTTAAAAGCGCCAGCATATTTTGCTGATATTTACGATGCAAAGAAGTGTACGAGAGATTATCGAGCAAGGGGTATAGATGCAAGGTCGCTAGCCGCAACCGCTAATTCACTGCCAATTTAGAATATGGTCATATTTATAAGGAATATTCAATAAGATTTAATGTAATTCGCGTCTCAATTCATAAAATATCGTTAATAGGATATTTAATACGTATCTAATGAAATAATGAGTAGGAATCTGTGTACTTTATTCTTCGTCAACTTTCATCGCTATTTTAGAAAGTGCAGCTCTGAAAATGCGCAGTTTAGAGTCTAATATAATGTCAGCATTCTGCAACATCATTGTCCAGCCTGTTTCAGTGTTTTGCAAAGTAGGACTATACTGAAACTTCACCCTAGTTATTAAGAATTGTATTGTATCTATTGATAGAGTAGTCGATGAAACACTGTTTCAATGTAGAATAGGGATAATATTTGTACTAAATTTGAACTCGGCCAAACATTTTTTAGTAATTTCCTATTTGAAAATTTAATTTGTAATAAAGGTAAATTGTGTTTTTCTACTAAATCTGAGGCTTCTAAACACTGTAGGTAGTTGCAACAAGTATATACAACACTAAACACAATAATTTGCTGTAATTAAGTAAGATTGAATGGCCCTTGTTTCACTTTTCAAATGTTTGATTTTTGGGTAAGCTTGGGCGTATTTTTTTTTATATGTTATACTAAAAACGGTTCCAAATTTTGTTTAACATTAAAATACTTTAAGTGCACAACTTCGCACTTTTGATTACTTTAAGTATAAGATTTAATGTTCTTATTAATATTATCAACATAAGTATGTATAATACCGTGTTTTTCAATTAATTGATAAGTATAATCCCATGTAGTTAATAATCGCCATAAATATCTTAACAACTGATTCGTTTAATTAACTTCTTAAATATTCAATATTATAATCTGTCGCCATTATAGAACTTATATTAATCTACAAAATGCATTTGTTTTATTTATAGTATTAAGTTGAAACCTCAACCCACCTCTTTGTCAAGAGTTAGGTACCTTCATTATATATACAAGTCACATGGTGGAACTCCACGCTAGGTAAGCTAAGGAGCAAAACCAGGAAACTTTCCAATATAGCTAAAAGGACTCGTGAATGGGAGGCCTACCACAAAGCCTTAACGTAATACAACATAGAGTTTAGGAAGGCCAAGAGGGCATCCTGGAGGAAGCTCTGCGAGGAAATTAAGAGTCTGCCTCAAAGTGCTAGACTTCACAAACTGTTCTCTAAAGCCAGAACTAATCAAATAGGCCTCCTTAAAAAAGGAGACGGTACGTTCACAACTAATGAAAAGGAAACCCTACAGTTGCTGGCTTCGACCCACTTCCCTGGTTCGCAGGATAAATGTTCGCTCCGACCTGCGCCTGAAAATCCTTATAAGCCTCGGAATGAGGACTGGAACAGGGCGTCACATATAGGCTTGAGCGGTAACGAGGAGGCTGACAAATTAGCGAACTTAAGTAGAACACAAGGAAACCCAATTAATTTAAAACCAAACTTTACTGATAAAGTTTTTTCATGTAAAAAAATATGTTTTGATGTGTACAAGGAATATTTTGATGAGCGAAGTAAAGAAAAAGGTATATGGTATAAAACAATACAGTGTCAGCCACCTTGTATACCGTGGTTTGTTAGAGGTAAGATAAGTAGATCTGTTATTGTTATCGCTCATAGGCTACGATCTGGTCATTATCCATCAAGGAAATTCGGGAAATTCAAAGGAAAGTCCTAGATGATGTGCACCACATCTTGATGGACTGCACCAAGTTCAAAGATCAAAGGGAGGCACTGATGACTGAACTTAATTTAAATAGATTAGATTTAGGAACATTTATTAACATTTTAGCAGAACCAAATTCAATAGCGGCCATTTAATTGTTTAAAATCTTTATGCATCAGTGACTTCCTTTGTATATAGCTACCTACAAATTGACTATTAGGTTTGATTTTGTTGTTTGTTTTTCTTTTGTTTGTTATTGTTAAGTTTAGGTTATGATAGGACTGACATATATTACATAGTAAAAGTCCTTAACAATAAATTAGATTAAAAAAAAAGCATGCGGTGAGGACGAAATACTCCCTGTCTTCCTACAGCGGGGAATCGACGTCCTCACTCCATATCTGGTAAAAATCTTTAGGGCGAGTCTCTCCTGGGGATATGTGCCAGAACCATGGACAAATGTCAAAGTCGTCTTTATACCCAAGGCTGGAAAGAAGGACTACAGCCAGCCTAAGTCCTTCAGACCAATAAGCCTTTCGTCTTTCCTTCTGAAGATGTAACGTATTTAGCGTCCTACGTGGGTTGGATAAAATAAGAACACAGACGTAGGAACGTTAACATGAAAATTTTTATTAAACCTTTTATAATGAAGGTAGGTCGTAGGTTCTATGGCCCGCCTAACTTTCGCACAACATTTATCTACGGCACTTCCCTGTAACGGAGGCTTCTAGAGGAACGTAGGGCCGTATGTCCGGGTCCAGGGTGAGCGCCGATAAAGGGGTGTGGTTCCAGGAGGTTGTCTTAGGCGTTCGTCTTCAAAGTCGGTGAAGGGGAGTGAAGGTCCCACGTCCGTCGAGTGAGACGATGTGCCTTATTCCAGCCTTTTTAATCCAAAACTTGTACCCTGGAATCAATTTCCTTGTTTCATATGTTGAGCTTTATGTGTTCTTGTCCATGACCACCACGGCGAGAGTCTGAAGGCGACAGCGAAACGAAGCTACTTCTAGGGAAGCCGCATGAGTATAATGTGGTGGTGGCCATGAGAACAAGCAGAGCGGAGTTTACATAGGTATTATTGAAGGTAGAAACATTAATGTACACAGAATACTAGCACATGAAAAGATAGGTAGTATTCGGGTAAGATTCTTATACAAGCCAAGCCGCAGGTAAAACATGTACCTGGGTAGGTATTACAATAAATAACCAGCGCGATAACACAGCTAAGCTAGGTTTTGCGAAGAGGAAGCACAGGCATGAAATGAAACCTAGATGATGCAATACACAAACAAGAAATACAATAGGTAAGTAGGTATTTACACCCTAACAGCGATATTGTGCACACTTACCCAATTTGGGGATAACTACACTTGTAGTACTAATTGTGATTTATAATCATGGTTTAAGACCACTTCACGATACTTTTAGGTTACCTAGATAGGTAGGTAAATATCTGTACGAGAACGTGTGTCTCTTGAAATGCAGAGTGAGGAATGAACCCCGGGGCAACGTTCGGCGGCTGTAAGCGCGCGCCAAGACAAAGGAATTTGTTAGACCTGAGCTAGATCACGTACGCATCGCGCGTTTTGCACGCGGACCAATAGCGGCGAGGCAGGCACGCCGATGTCCTTATATGGTTAGGTTCAGCGTAAGAACTTGTTTTATAGTTCCTTGGCGTAAAACTAACCACTGAAAACCCTTATGGCAAATAAATGTAACATTTTACGTTACAAAGACCATGGAGAAGTTAGTAGACAGACACATCAGAGACGTGGCGCTAGCTGCGTCTCCTATCCACCACAGCCAACACGCCTATTGCAAGGGCAAATCCACAGAGACGGCGCTGAGTAGCCTCATTGACAGAGTGGAAAAGGCTTTGGAGGACAAGGAAATCGCACTATGTGCTTTCCTTGACATTGAAGGGGCTTTTGATAACTTGCCTACCTCTGCTGGTGAACGGGTTGATAAATAAGAATGTCGACCCATCCACCATCAGATGGGTTAAGGATATGCTCACAAACAGGGGCGCAAAACTAACCCTTCAACGATCTACAATCGAGATATCCACGGCTAGGGGCTGCCCCCAAGGCGGAGTTCTATCGCCCGTATTAAGGACCTTAGCAGTGGATCAGCTCCTGTGTGGACTGGCAGACCTGAATATAGATGCGCAAGGCTATGCGGACGACCTTGTGATCATCGTGCGAGGATTTTGCCAGTCCACCATTTCTAGCATCATGCAGAGAGCTCTCAACGCTGTCAGCGACTGGTGTAGCTACAGTGAACTCTCTGTCAACGCTGGCAAAACTGTGATTATACCATTTACAAATAAGCGAAGGCTAGACAAGCTCGTGAAGCCTAAACTTAACGGTAAAATCAACCTTTTCCACAGAAGTGAAATATTTGGGCGTTACCATCGACCAAAAACTGACGTGGAATACTCAGGTGAGAGCCTCTTAGCTTCTTTCATCTTTCATCATTCCATCTTAGCTTTTTTCAAGACGTTGGCTAGGTAGCCAACATCTTGAAAAAAGCTAAGATGGCTCTAGGAGCTAGCGGCAGGCTAATGGGCAATAACTGGGGCGTCAACCCTAGGATTGCCTTGTGGCTGTACACTGCCATTGTGAGGCCGATACTCACTTACGCCTCCATGGTATGGTACGACAAGGCCCTTCAGTCAACCGCAATCAACAAACTAAACAGCCTACAAAAATGCATGCCTTATGGCCACGGGAGCCATGTCCACCTCCCCTGGACTGGCACTAAATGCAGTGCTGGGTCTGCCTCCGCTCCATATGTACATACATAAGGAGGCAAAGACCAGCATGTATAGGGCCTGTACTCAGGGCGGTAGGAACTGGCTCTCCCAGTAACTGAGATCTCTGCAAGACTCTACTCTGGAATCACCAATTTTGGGCATGACAACTGATGTCAGGCTCCCACGACATGTGTTTGAAAAACACTACACAGTGGAACTTCCTTGCAGAGAAGACTGGCAAAACAGCCAGGTACTCTGCAAGAACGGGTGCCTAAATTGGTACACGGATGGTTCCAAAATGGGGCTGGATGTAGGCTGTGGAGTGTATGGAGAGCGACCTAGGTTTGGCAAAAGTACAAACCTAGGTAATTAAGCCTCTATCTTCCAAGCAGAAGTATTCGCCATTTTAGAATGAGCCGATATAAATCTGGAAAAGCGCTACTCCAAGTTCCAACCAAACGATCTTTATCAACTCTGACAGCCAGGCGGCTCTCCTAGCACTGGACTCGAAGGTCATTACATGTAGGTTAGTCGAGGACTGTATGTCACGCCTAAACGCGCTCGGCTTGAATAACAGATTCGTCCTAAGATGGGTACCGGGACACGCAGAAATCAACGGCAATGAGTGCTGCAGCAGTGACTAATCTAGAATCATTACAAATATCACAAAACAAATTAATTAAGGTTCTGTATAAATATGACTACCTAACTAGCACATCTATTATTTACAAACAAACCAACATTTTTAATATCAAACAACTATATACTTACCTAACCTGCATCCTTGTTAAGAAAATATTAACTAAAAAAATACATACGCAAATAACACTTACAAGTAAAACCTATACCTACAATTTGAGAAATAAAAATAAGTTAACACTAAGGAGTCCACGAACCAACTACGGGAAAAGAAATATTCTTTATGAAGGTGCGCAGATGTACAACAGCTTACCCGATAACATTAAGAACTTTTTATCAATGCACATATTTAGGAAAAGACTGAAACAGTATATTTATGATAAGATCTTTTAAGTTAGCGTGGCGGTACCAACAAATAATGTAAAACTTACTACTACAATTATTATCAAACTGTTATAATTTAGTATTAATTAGTTAAGATAGTACGTAAGATTATTGTATGTACTCATTTAAGTGAACATTGTTCTTTTGAGTAAATAAATTCGTTAAACTGAAAAACTGAAACTGGTGAGTGTGCCGACGAACTTGCTTGTTCCGGGGCCAAGGGGACTCAGCTGGGCCCCGAGCCGTTCTGTGGCAAACTAAAAGCCTGGCTAACAGAACCCTCTTGGATTCTTGCTTCGAGGAAGCTTCCAAGCTTTGGAAGAATTCCTTGGGCATGAGTCACTCTAAGTCATTAATAAAAGCCTTCGATAAACGGTACACCAACCGAATCCTAGCGCTAAGCAGAAGCAACCTTTGCATCATGACAAGAGCCCTAACTGGACACTGTCGCCTTAACAAGCACATGTTCAAACTGGGTCAAAGCGACACACAATCCTGCAGATTCTGCGAAGAGGGGAGGAAACGCCTCTTCATCTGCTTGGAGAGTGCGGAGCACTGATGCAAAAACGTAGCATTCATCTGGGCAAGCATCTGCACAGCCCAGACGAGCTACGAGCCATCACCCCGAAGAAAATCCTGCAGTTCCTAGCAGCTGCAAGGGTTAGTGGCGGACTATGAACGTCGCAGCTTCAGGGCTGAACACTCGAGTGGCGATCACAATAGGCCTATCATAGCAGCAGTGACACGAAAGCCATCTAAAGCAAATAAAAAAAACCAAAAAGAAAATAATCTACATAATACCAGATAATACTTAGTAAAAATTTTAAACTGACATATTAATTAATAAATAGGTAAAAACATTATATTCTCAACCTTGGGTTCATACATTAACGTTTTTGCACACGATTCTTCTTTTAAAATAAAGTTTGTTATCCCATCTTAGGAACAATAAAGAATTTTAGTTACTAAAACCTCATTGCATGGGAAGTATAATATTAGGTCCTTACATATGAAATTGGCGTTTTTCGTACTGGCCACTTTAATCACAAATTTCTCCTCTTTGGTAAGGAATTCCAAATTCAAATTTGTACAGCTATAGACTCATGTATTTGTGCTTCGATGATCGTCATTCATTTGTTTTTTTTCTTCTGTTTTTTTCTGTTTGCGTCACTCATTTTACAAAATGGAAAACTTAAAATATCGCATTATTTACGAGTACGAGTTCCGCCGTGGCACTAGTGCTGCGGAAACAACTCGAAGGGTGAATGATGTGTATGGCGGTCGTGTTGCAAAAGAAAACACAGTTCGTTTTTGGTTCCAACGTTTTCGTTCTGGAAATTTTTATGACCTGCAGAACAAGCCCCGTGGACGGCCTGAGACTCAAGTTGATAATGAAGAGTTGAAGGCTATTGTGGAAGCGGATCCATCGCAAACCACGTCCGAGTTAGCTGCAGGCTGCGATGTTAGTGATAAAACTGTTTTAATTCACTTGAAGCAAATTGGGAAGATTAAAAAGCTTGAAAGGTGGGTACCTCACGAATTGACTGAAGCAAACCGGCAAACGCGCGTCGACTGCTGCGTTACATTACTAAACCGGCACAATAATGAAGGTATTTTAAACCGAATCATTACCTGTGATGAAAAATGGGTTCTTTACGATAATCGGAAGCGCTCAGCGCAATGGTTGGATCCTGGCCAGCCAGCCAAATCCTGCCCCAAGCGAAAATTAACCCCAAAAAAGTTACTTGTAAGCGTTTGGTGGACTAGTGCCGGTATTGTTCATTACAGTTTTCTCAAATCTGGCCAGACTATTACGGCTGATGTCTATTGTCAGCAATTGCAAACCATGATGGAAAAGCTAGCGGCTAAACAACCTAGGCTGGTCAATCGCTCCACGCCACTGCTGCTTCACGACAACGCTAGACCACACACTGCGCAACAGACGGCTACTAAATTAGAAGAGCTTCAATTGGAAAGTCTAAGACATCCTCCGTACTCCCCGGACCTTGCTCCAACAGATTACCATTTTTTTCGAAATTTGGATAACTTCTTGCAAGGGAAAAAAATCAACTCCGATGGGGCAGTCCAAATCGCCTTCAAAGATTTTATTGATTCCCGTCCGACTGGTTTTTTTAGTAAAGGGATCAATGAACTACCTATAAGATGGCAAAAGTGCATAGAAAATAATGGTTCATACTTTGATTAATTAAATATATTATATTAAAAAATATTCGACTTTTTGTTCCTCCCATACAAAACGCCAATTTCATATGTAAGGACCTAAAATATTAAAATTTGAAGATCATATAAACTTGTCCCATCATAAAGCTAATAATAATTAGTCGCTATCTAGTATTCGTTCGCGTCTGCGATGCAAAGCACATTATCTGTAACCTAGATATAGGAAAGTTCGTATTTTCATCACAGTTTAATAAATTCGATTAATTGAAGACGCACCTGATTACCCGCATAGGTAGGTATGGTACCTACCTATTGGTTGGATGATAGAAAGAATAATAGATAATTAGTCTACTTCTTTCTTCGATGTGTCCCTTTAATGAGGCGTTTATTAAAACACGGCTATACTATAATTATATATTTCAATAAATAGCGTATTGACGCGTTTAGCTGACTAAAAAGAAATCATACGTCAAGTGCGAGTCAATTCGCACACCTAAGGTTCCTTATAATTGTAAGACTTTCTATCTTGGCCAAATATCATGATTCTAGGTCAACAGGAAGTAGATCCTATAGGTTATGGTCATTACGATACGAGATTCAAAAATTTTGTTTGTGAGTAAACTACTATTTTCGGATGTTTTCCTTGTGCTATAAGCTTCTTGCCTAATTGTATGATTCTAGGATAACGGGAAGTACCCTATAGGTCTTGGAATCAAAAGTATTTTTTTAGTGAATAACCTACCTACCGGTTTTCTGAATTTTTCCTTTGTTTTATAAGACCTTGCCGCTTGCCAAATTTCATGATTCTAGGTCTACGGAAAGTACCCTATAGGTTTTGTGTGATTATGATGATGTGATTCCCTTGGAAATTTCAAAATAATCGGACATAAATGGCAGTAAGTAACTTTTGATTGCGTTGGCTTAGAAATTTTTTTTTTATATGGAATACACCCAATTTAACTACACACATACCTAAATATAGGTAACATTAAAAGTTTGGTCCAACTCTGCGCATTGAAGTTTTTTTGCACAGCGTTACTTAATAGGAGAGAAACTGGTCAAATGCATGGCAATCGCGAGCGAAGTCGCGGGTACAGCTAGTGTATTATAAATGCGAAAGCAACTCTGTCTGTCTTTCTATCAATTACCTTGTCACGTCTAAACGGCTGAATGGATGTCAATGAAGATTGGCAGGAAGGTTAAATGGTATCCCGGGGACGGACATAGGCTACTTTTTATCCCGGAATAGAGCATACGAAGCCGCGGGCAGCAGCTAGTTTATTATAAAATACTTACTTTATCATAAATTAGGTACTTTATAACATTGATCAACGATATTTTTGATTATTGCAATAGTTAGATCAGTCAGAAATATTTACTTTTTCTGATAAAATCATTATGGTAACCTTTTTATTCAAGCTTCAAAATTATTTAAAAGCGACATCTAAGCCAAACTGCAGGAAGCATAATTATATGTACCGAACCTCTACTCTCGCGGAGCACCGCGTGTTTTACTAAACCACTCAAACATATTGAATATAACTAGGTATTCTACAACATTCATAGATGGAACCACCATATGCGACTGTTTGAATTTTCTTAAGATCATTTCGTCGGTTTATTACCTTTTAAAATTATTGGTAAAATAAAACAATGATGATTCATTCTAGTGCATCGAGCACGTGCCCATGGTTACTATGGGTCCCTACCTGCTCGATGCCAGCACCACACCGCACACAGACGAAACGAACAAAAAGGAAAAGAACAATAAACGACCGATATGTCGCTACGGGCGAAGGTCCGCCTGCGACGCAGGAGGTTGCGGGTTCGATTCCCGCCTTGGGACAAAAGTTTGTACGATCTGTATGTTCCGGGTGTTCTGGGTATTTTCTATGTATATTAAAAAATATCTATCTATGTAATGTATTGTATTAAGTATAGCTTGGCATAGTGCTTGCCCCAATGCTGCTCCCCCAAAATCTCTTTTGACCGTTGGGTCAAAAGAGATTTTGGATTTTTTTTTCAACTCACACAGAGGCCCGCCCGTCCCATTGCCGTTGGGCAATGGGACGGGCGGGCCTCTGTGTGAGTTGACACGGAATTGTTTGTTACAAACGTGCTCCAGTTCTGCAAATCGTGCCCGTTTCCTGGCCGTTTCTAAATGGGAGTTAGGACATTGGTTGTAAGCATTTCCTTCATTTAACACTGGCACTTTATTGGATCCCGTAACTTTCCGTATCGCAACATGTCTTCGGTTGGGTGCAATGTGTTGCGCGCCTAATCAATGCCAGAGCGGTACTGCTGTCGAACAGCTTGGTCATCACGGATTATCGTGTACTAGGGCCGCCGGTCGGATATCTCGCCATGACGACTTTTTAACGACGTTTTTAACGACGTCATCCGGCGGGCTTTTGTCACCGCAAACGTAGCAGCTATTCTCGAACCGATTGGTCTGTTGCGTGACGATGTTAAGAGGCCCGACGGCATGACACTAGTCCCATGGGAGTTGGGGAGGCCCATTGTGTGGGACGCTACATGCGTCGACACACTTGCGCCTTCCCATCTTCCGAGGACATCCGTGAGGGCTGGTGCGGCGGCAGATTTGGCCAATAATCTCAAGAGACGCAAATATGCAGGTCTCGACAGAGCCTACACATTTGCTCCCTTCGGGGTCGAGACCGGGGTCCCTTCGGGGTCCGTGGGGTACCGAGGCTCCCCGGGTTTTTAAAAAGTTATCTGAGCGTCTGAACGACACGACGCGTGACCCGAGAGCTGGCGGGTATCTGGTGAAGCGCATCAGCATTGCCATACAGCGCGGGGCAATGCAGCCAGCGCCTTGGGGACGCTTCCGACTGGTATTGATATGGATCAGTTTCTGGCATCAAAGTGTTACCTACGGACAGATAATGGTGAAAATTTTGTTCGAAAATTATGGAAGATTTTTTGAAAACATCTGGCATTCTACACCAGAAGACCAACCCATAGAACAAAATGGCATGGCCGAGCGTAACAATAACAACAGAACAATTGTTGAAAAAGCGAGATTTTTGTTGTTTGATGCTAAACTAGATAAAAAGTTTTGGGCAGAGGCGGCATCCACAGCTGTTTATTTAAGAACCCGCTCTATAGCATCAGGTTTGAACGACAAAATGCCTTATGAGATGTGGTGTGGCAAGAAACCTAAAATGAGCCATAGGTATAGGCAGGCATCAGTAGGCAAGTACCCATTTTTGGAAGTCCAGTGATGATCCATGTTCCCAAAGAAAAGCCGACCAAGTGGGATAAGAAATCTCAGCAGCACATTTTTATTGGTAACTCAGAGCATGTAAAGGGCTACAGAGTGTATGATCCTGTCAAAAACCAGGTCACTGCCAGCCGTGATATAGTGGTGATGGAGAAGTGAGGCATCAGGAAGAAAATCTGCAGGCAGCCAGTGAAGCTACGTGGCATGTGGAAGAAGAGTTTCCTGTTCTTGAAGAACATGGCGATCGTTCAGTGGGGGATCGTAGCAATATAGAACGATCTGAGTCAGAATCAGATAGCTCTGACCACGGAGTAAATAATAAGAGGAGATGGCCTAAGCAACTGTGCACTGTGATTTTCAACTAGGTCCTGACGTCATCATGTGGGCGTGGCCTTAGTCAGTGTATTGTTGGCGTTCGTCCTGTGCACAACTTTGTGAACGTTCCCATTTTACAGCATTGTTCGCGCTAGACGAAAAAAAGAATGAAGTGTTGTGTTTTGTCTTGTAAAAATTACTCGGATAGACATTCTGATGCTATGGATGTCATCACATTTCATTTGTAAGTAATTTTATGCGTAATTTATTAAAATAGTTCTAGAAAAATCTCCTAGCGTCGGCGTTTCCAAACATAATCCTACCCGACACTAGATGGCGACACTTGGTGTCATGGAAACTAAAAATATTTAGGTATGTAGAGCCCAGAACTAACATATTTTAATAATATTAATACTGACATTTGTTTAACATTCATTCCTAAAGACCCTTTAATGGCCAAAATGTTATTTTTGTAGTTTTCATATCATTTCGTAAACAGGCCGCCATCTATCGTCAACTATGAACAACAAACATAAACAACAAAAAGACAGGGCCGTAATTAGAAATCAATTATTTTACTGAATGTCCCGC
The DNA here is from genome assembly GCA_963662085.1 of Eupithecia inturbata. Lineage (NCBI taxonomy): Eukaryota > Metazoa > Arthropoda > Insecta > Lepidoptera > Geometridae > Eupithecia > Eupithecia inturbata. Next base: position 13,127,440 of record OY759176.1, read on the forward strand.
GGCTGCGGCTGTCTCATAAATGGAAAGTACTTAAAACATTAAATACGCTGGACATAAAAATACAATCTCCTATAAATTAAATATTCTATCTACAATTATTTTATTTATTTAAAGTACTTAAAGCCCACCTAGTTTATTTAGTTAAATTTTAAATGATGTATGTTTTAGATTTCCATTTTGACGAGTATAAATGTAGGGAACAGCTGATATTTTTCGCGATTTCAAGGTTGGTCCCATAGAAAAAGTTGTTCAAAATGATGAGTACAATGACCCCTTTTCGGGTTTAGTGTAAACAAAAAATAAAGTTGTATAAGAGAAAATCTAATAATCTTCAATCGTCATTCATCAGAAACCTTTTTTTTTTCATAATAAAATCACAATTTAAATTAAAAAAATACGCATCAAGATGGTTCGCAAAATTAATTTAAAATAAAACAGTACTCCCCGGTACGAAAAATCTGAGTACGTCCCTGTTGCATCCTGCACTTAGTGACATCTAGTGTGAGATAGTTACGTAACTACAAAACAAAATCGACAGAACGAGTGAATAGTTTTGCTCTTGACCGGTAGATGGAAAATAGAGAAGTGGTCGGGATCGAACACCCCCTCACCCCGTAAAGTGTCACGCGTTGTTTCCTAAGGAAATCTAAATAGAACATATCCTCTTTGTATTTACTATTTTATTTATTTTTTTATTTTAAAAAAGGCATATACATAATATAGTATTATATTATAGACCTCATTGTTATTGTAGAAAAAGATCTCATTCTAAGTAGATTTTGTAATTTTTATGTTGTATACTACTTTAGTCATAAGCATTTTTTAAATATTCCTTTACCTTTTGTATTATACTTTTCCTTTTATTTTTGTAGCTACTTTGTCAGTTTAAAAAAAAATGTTATTTGTTGTTTTGTTACTCTGTTATTGTGCACGCTGAGACTTCCTATATTATAGAGACACATAGATTTAAGAACTATGTTACTTGTTACTAACTTGCGCTGTGTGATCTCATATTGGATGTCCTATTTAATAATAATAAAAAATATATACTATATACCTATATAAATAGGTATATAACAACGGTCTACAAGAGTTATGCTTGTTCGTAAAGATAAACAAAGATGTTAAAGTCATAATAGCGTTGTATGTAGATAATTTTCTATTTTATTTCTAACAATGAGAATGAAACTGAATTTAAAATAAAAGATTTAGGTGAGGTTAAACAAAATTTAGGAATGAATATTAATGTAAACAGAAACTAATAACTATGAGATAACTATAGATCAACAAAAGTATAGAGGAATTATTGCAGAAATTTGAAATGTCACATTGAAAACAGCTGATACACTTATCTATATCTACATAAATGTATATATAAAAGAAAGTCGTGTTAGTTACACTATTTATAACTCAAGAACGGCTGAACGGATCTCGGTGAAATTTGGCAGCGAGGTAGATGGTATCCCGGGGCCGGACATAGGCTACCTTTTATTCTGAAAAAAAGCGTGCGAAGCCGCGGGCTGCAGCTAGTCTATATATATAAAAGAAAGTCGTGTTAATTACACTATTTATAACTCAAGAACGGCTGAACGGATCTCGGTGAAATTTAGCAGCGAGGTAGATGGTATCCCCGGGCCGGACATAGGCTACCTTTTATTCCGGAAAAAAGCGTGCGAAGTCGCGGGCTGCAGCTAGTAGAGAATAAATTTAATGTACAAAGGCAGAAAAATGTACATCAGGAATTAGCTATCAAAAGCTCATAAATGATGTCTTGTGTATCTAGCGGTCGTGATAAGACCTGATAAAGCCTACTCTGTTAGCTATTTAAGCCAATTTAATACTTGCTACAGTGTGGAACACTGGAACTATGCTAAGAGGGTTCTAAGATACTTAAAGAAAACTGAAATGTATTGTTTAACGTTCAGTAGTCAGGGAGAATGCTTGCAAGGTTATGTAGATGCTGACTGGGCCAGTGATAGCTTGGACAGAAAATCTTACACTGCATTTTGTTTTGTAATGTCAAGCTCAGCTATTTCATGGCAGAGCAGAAAGCAGAAAGTTACAGCACTTTCTAGCACCGAGGCTGAATGTTGCGCTTTCTGAAGCTTGTAGGGAGGCAATATCTAGGAGAACTATTGTATGAGCTAACTGGATCTTTAGTGTCAATGAACTTGAATTGTGACAATCAAAGTGCATTGAAGATGGCCACAAATCATAAATGCCATGATAGATCAAAACTTATTGATGTTACACCATTTTATACGAGAGACAATTAAAAGTGGAAAGGTAGAGCTTTTACTTACCTACAAATTAACAGCCTGCGGATTTATTGACCAAAGGTTTAGGTATCATTAAAAACTAACAAGTTTGGAAAATTTGGGTAGGTATTGATAAAATGTAATGTAACTTTACACCTAAGTTTATTTTTGGCGTTGTAAAGTTTATCAAAATATACCTACTAGCGACATCTATGTTACGGTATGTGTAATAAACCTTATCTCATAAACGTATGAGAAGGTAAATGAAATAAAACAATCTGCACTGATAAACCGACATTTAATTTAGAAAATTAATTTAGAATTGTAATATTACTAATAAGTTCCTAGACACTACTGGTAGAATACTCCCGGCGGTCGAGAATAGGAGTTGGCGGTTGAATTGTGATTATTGGTATGCGAGGGCGTTGTGTTTGTAATTGATGTACGAAGCCCAGGATGATGACAGCCACGATGCCAATTGCTCCAAACGCGATGGCCATTTCTTCTGACAGGGTGTAACCTGGGGTAGGAATGAGGTTTGAGTTTAGTGTGGGTAGGATGATAATGATGTCAATTCAGACGCAATCCAATTCAAAGTCAATTCGCCAAAACCAGCCAAAACTAAAGTAGGTAATTTGAGTTTTGGCGACATCTGTACTAACACCAATGTAAGAGAAGCCCATCAATGGCCATAAGAATGTAAGAAAAGAAAAATATTTAGAATAGTGCAATAACTGCACTATTCTAAATTTTTTTTTGTTGGGAAATTGTTTTTTATCGTACTTAAGTGTAAGTGAGTACCTACCTACTAAGGCCCGTATTATGAAAGCTTAATCATCGATATAGGTTTGTTGTGACATAGAAAAAAGTTACTTAAGTATCAATCGATGACTGAGCAAGCTTTCGTAATACGGGATAGTGTGTACAGACTACTTACTCAGTATTTGTAAACTATACTAGGCTGGTGAAGTTCTATCTCTAACCCGTTGTTCTAAGGTAGCGATGGGACGCGATATGTTGCGACGCGGCGCTATGCGACATAAATATACGACCACGCGACGAGGGTCCTATTTTGTAGTCATCTATGAGCAGCAAACGCGGTGTTCTCAGTTCATTACTGTTTTAACATTGAGCAAGTATACTACGTTGTTACTAGAAAATACATATTTGAAATAATAAGCCCTACAAAAACTTGTAAACAGAGAAGGAAGACAACAAATATTATTGTGAGTGAAATAAATTTGAAGAGTTTCATCATTTATAAGTAAGAAATAATCGTTTGCATAATGAGTATTGTGGCTTATTGCCAAGCAATTTCGATTATATTGTTAGCTTCAACTGTCAAAAAGCAATTTTCAAAAACCTATTTCTATTGAGGAGAGGTTGTTACCTGACTTTGAGATCAAATTTGTGTTGCCAATATCCTCTTCAAGTCGTCGCGTCTTGTCGCGCAAAAACAAGTCCGCTCGTCTCGATCGTTGCGGCGTTTGTCGTTCACCTAGGACAACGGGTTAGGTTAGCTAGTTTTATCCCTGAAGCGATGAAGTTGAGTTGAGAAGGACATTTTGCTATCGACTGGATCGAAATAGCAAGGGAGGCGATCTCTAGGTCAAAATCCACTTCGAATTCCTGCATCTGACCAGTTAACACCTACGTTTTTATTCAGGCAGGTGATTGTGATTACCTTCAAGTTGCATTAAAATGAAGTCTAGCTGTTCCTGCCCGTCATCCAGTCCGGCTCTGCAAGTCCATCGGCCCACGTCTTCGTCTTCGACTTTGCGGATGGAGACAGCACAGTCGCCGCGGTCGAGGCTCTTGTTGGGAGGGAAGTAGTAGCGCTGTAGGAGTGCTCTGGAAATACGTGAACATTTCAAAGTTATACCCTTGTTTTCTACATGAAACATAACTAATGCGACAGAATAAACATGTGACCTTATATTTAGTTTATTAATTTTTATCTACTCACGACAACAAACTCTTACGTAGGTACTACTTATATGAAACAAAATTAAAACGTAAGTTATGTAGTCTTACTTTTATTAGTAGGTATACAGCCCCGCTGTCGACGAATTGTATAATAATACCTATTGTAATAAATATGTATTAGTATAATTATGTATTATTATTACAATTCGTCGACAGCGGGGCTGTATACTAATACATCATCAACCTATCTTAGTCCACTGCTGGAAATAGGCCTCCCCTAATGAACGCCATAACGCCCTGTCTTCAGCTTGCCGCATCTAGCACCTGCCTGCAGCCTTAGTAGGTCGTCGTCCCACCAGGCTGGAGGGCGTCCTACACTAAGTAAGCCGAGTCGCGGTCTCCACTCGAGAACACGTTTACCCCAGCGGTTGTCAGTCCTCGCGCGATATGGCCGGCCCACTGCCACTTCAGCTTGCTAATTCTTATATTAATTGTTATGTATCTATACATATAAAATGCTTTGTCCTGAATGACTGACTGACAGAGTTACTTTCGAATCCATATTAATATTATAAATTCCAAAGTAATTCTGTCTGTCTGTCTGTTACCTCTTCACGCCTAAAAACGGCTGAACGGATCTTAATGAAATTTGCTATGGAGATAGATACGGGCGAATTAAAATTGCACCTGGCTCGCAACTCGATACTTCCCCGCAGCCCAGGGGGCGGCGCGGCGCCCCGCCGTCGCCGTGCGAGGGCTGTAGCGATAGCATCACAACCACAACACAACTAACCTACTCTTGCACGAGCAAACATTTCGCGTTATTCTCTTGTTGTTATTTGTTAGTATTACTGGATTTTTGTTAAGGCTGGTATGTGCCCCAACGGCCTTGAGAACACAAAATAAAAAATTGTAGCCGTATAAATAATTTGTTTTATTCTTGAAACGTACCATTTGTGTAAAATACTTTGACATATATTTGAGAGAAAGAAAATGCTGAAACTCGATAGCGTTAAGAAGATATAACCAAATTTAGAATTTAAAAAAATATTCGTATTTCGGATGTATATCTTCTATACGCTGAAAAATTAAAGGGGGATCCCATACAACAAACGTGATTTTTTTGGCTATTTTCGCTCGTTTTTTGTCAAGGCTCTTGAACTACAATAGGTATACACATAAAACTTTCTATAATTAAGTAAAACTTCAACTGTAATAATAACAAATACTAAAAATAAAATAAAGTTGAAAATTTAAAGGGGTCTCCGAACAAGTGGAAATTTTATGTTCTTTGAAAAAGTTGCCTGATTTTTACGGTGTGGAAACCTTCGTGTGCGAGTCGACTCGCACTTGGCAGTTTATTTACTTTTATCGAAGAGTTAACCAGGTATAATAATAACGAATAAGCGACGCGTGACCCGACAGCTGGTGGGTATCTGGCGCAGTGCATCAGCATACCATACAGCGGGGCATGCAGCCAGCCTCTTGGGGACGCTTCCAACTGGTATAGATATGGATCAGTTGAGCTACCTGTAGATTGTTTGCAATAGTCTGCAGTTAGCCCAATTGTTTCTATTGTAAATACTACATCCAATTTGTTTTAATTATTTTATTGTTATTTTCATTGATAATAAAGTAGATATTTATATTAATTAATTCACCTATAGAAGTACGACGTGGGTCAGCAAACCCTACGTCACCGACAGTAAATTCATTACAAAACGAGGAATAAGTGCGAACAAGTTTTCTTTACGTAATCCTATTCTATAGTTGATTCAGTCTAATTTAAAGTGTCAAGTTTTATACAACAACATTAGATGTATGTGGTCGCTGACCGACAAGGTCCCATTTTGTCATAAAATAAAATTTTAAGAGGTGTTCACTTATAGATTATCTTAATTAGGTAAACACTAAAGAGGCACTAATAAGTTTTAATTTAGTGCAAATTAAGACCCACACATCCATACATCCTCCTCACATAAAATGAAAAACTAGCTAGGTGAGCGTTTAAAATATAGGTCACTCACTTTTCCGGCGTAGCATCAGAGTCGATGCTGAAGTTTTTCCCAGCTGGTGGCGGCGGTTCGAACCGGCAGTAACTAAGGGGCGTGCAGTTCACGGTCGCACAAGACAGTGTCACCTCCTTACCACGAGCCTGCAAAAAAATACGATTAAATTTATAAACAAAATGTTTTTTATCAAGCTCGATCAGCTATCAAAAGACGTATCCATCGCATCGCGTATCTTCTCTGGTGCTAATAAACGTAAAATAGTTATCTTGTAAAAAATAACCCTGATCGGGTTATTTCTTAGGGGCCTTTCAAGTATTACGTAAGCATTAATGGGGAGGGGGAGGATGGGGGGGTCCATTTGGTACTTTTTGCATACTTTTGCTGATTAACGCTTGTTTTTAAAAAGTAACGACGATCTTACGGACGAGTTGTCCACTTCACTTTGGGGTAGGTGTAAGTAAAACTCGTCCGAATCTAAAACCAAGAGACTAGATTCGGACGAGATAAACCCTTGTATTCTACGTGTAAAAAGTAAAAACTCACCGTGGTGACAGTTTGTTGGATGGCAGCCAACCGTGACGTCACTCGCACATTGATGATCTTCGTGTTCTCTATTCGTGCGGACCCCTTGCGAGCGATCACAGTTTCCACCCCATCCACTTCAATAAATCTGACAGCTGTGAAAAACAAAACACAGTTAGTTTTTAAAATCTAACCTAAAAACATGAAATCCCCTAAACAAGCTAGTTTTATAATAAAGGTTGAGCGTACGAGACGTTTTTCTCATGAACCATCAAAAGTTAACGCATTCACTACCATGCCTCTGTTGCAGCTGGTCGAAGTCATCCACGCGCGTGGGCGAAAGTGTTAAAAAAACTGCACCTATTTTTATCAAAAACACCCTTTGTCAAAGGAATGTTTCTAAAAGAGCACTGATGTCACCTTTCAAACAAAACAAACTAAGTAAATCAAAATCGGTTCACCCGTCTGGAAGCTTCTAAAGTACATCATGACTTGGCACATACACAGTAACACTCCACTGTTTGCGCATCATCGGTCGTAAATAACACAGTAAAACAAACACTAGGTATCACAAATAAATAACTATTATAATTTTAGAATTACAAAAAGAATAAACTTACCGAGACCGCTGCAAATAGCTGCAAAAAAAAGGAAAATCGTAATTTTTGCCATCTTGTCTAAGCCGCGTCGTCGTCGTAGGCACTGACTAAATGTATATTCTCTTTGGACTGAATAGCCGTGCTCCACAAAGCATTAGCGACAACTACCCTCATTTAAATAAAAATGAGTAAAAAAATAGATATGCGAATTCGTCGACTCGAATAATATACGGTGGAACTTACGAAAGTCTCGATTTTTATCGAGCCGACAAATTATGTAGGTCCTACTTAACGAAGTTAGTTCAAGTTGATTTTTCATTCATACTTTTTATCCCAGAAAAACGCGTGTAGGTAGTATATATAATAATATAATATATATAATCCTACCTATTAGGTACCTAATGCCGCGCTCAGAAGCGAGTAGTAAATAAAACAACAAAAATAATACACTGTATGTTATTCGTATTACTATTCAGGTTCTAAAAATAGAGTATTCGGGCGTTAGACGCGTGAATGTCTGTAAAGCAAAAATACCAGAACTTCTTCATCTAAATAGATTTTTTTTTAATTTTAGCAAAAAAAATCGAATCGATGTAGCATTGTCACAGGATTGATTGGACGTGCCTATCTATAAACAGGGTGTCCTATAATGGGTGGATGATATTGAAGGTGGGCAAGGCCAAATAAATAAATAATAATAATAATAGACTCGTTTGGTATTTAAAAAAAAATAACTTGGTGAAAATCGTTATTTAGTTCACATTTTTGGGCGTCATGCCCACAATTTAAACAATTATGCTTTGTTGGGAATGTATTAAGGAAAAATAGATTTTAAGGCCTTTTTAAATATTTCGGTAACAATCACCTTTTCAAGTTACGTGATATTTTCTTTATAATATAAGTTAAGTGACTGTATATCACGATTTCAAGAAATTTTTAAGCTTCAAATATTTTTTTACATTTTATAATCATGTTATTATTATGTTATGACTATGACCAACTGCGCCGAAAAAAAAATGTATCAAAACCACAGATGCCATGTTGCCTATGCCGATAATTGAACGATCAACGTTCAACAACATGGCAAAACGTAACTTAGCCATCTCGTCAAATTAAATTAATTATGTATTTCCAACAAATCAGCATTCGTTTTGCAAGCAAGCGTTCAGCATTCGGCCTAGCCATTCTTGTCATTTGTGTCTAGTTGTACTTGTTGTAGTAGGTACTACTGAGACGGAGGCCTACAAACGGCCTGATTCTGCGATCCGGTGGCGACATAATAATAAGCAACGACTTTCTCCAAGTTTATAAAAAAATTATAAGGACCAAACGAGTCAAGTTTTTTTGCTTGTTTCAGTTTGGCCTTGCCCCCTATAGCAGAAGCACCTTCAAGGTTATCCACTCATTATGGGGCAACCTGTGTATGTGCATAGTACCTGTGCAGTGGCATAAACTAAAACTGTATGCATTATGATGTGGCGCTAGGTTAGCTGGTATTGTGAGCCGCTCTCGGCCGCATTCCAGTTATTTTCTGCGGAAAGTTGAGGGTAGACCGGTGCGTTTGCTGCTTGCATACAATTTTAACGTGTAAATAAAACTTTTGTCCGTGCTTTGTATTGCATGATGATGAGGATTTGGGTAGGTACCGGGAATATGTTGTTTAGTAAGCATTGTTAACATACGCTGAATAAAGTGTCTGTAATAAATAATATGGAAGGGTGCTGCTTGGCCAAGCAACACGCCGAAACTACTGAATAAATTCAAATGAAATTTTGTATGATTTTAGTACCTATATACTACGAGGTACTTAGGTTATATAAGGCTAGATGATGCTGTGTGGATTGTCCAGCATTATTATTATTATATTATACAACTTTTTTTCAAAGCTCGTTATATAATACATTTTTTACTATAGAAACTAAAATATTATAAAACTATTCTACAGTAAAAAATATATCAAACGGTGAATCACCGGCCGCCAAGCTAGCCTCAAGCGGCCGGTGACTAGGGCTGCAGAGAGAGGAACTTCCTGACGATGCGCGCCGAGTCTAGGAGTAATGCCTTTTGGATCTGACCCTTAATCCAACTTCCTAGCTCTTGAGATGTTGATCGAGGCTCTTCGCTATTACGCCGTTAACCGAAACGACTATCGGGACGACGGTCGCTGAATCAACATTCCACATGCTGACAACCTCGCTAGCCAAGTCAAGATATTTGCTAAGTTTATCTTCCTCAGCTTTAAAGAGGTTAACATCATGTGGTATGGTGACATCAGCAGCACCGCCCTCCGTTCTAACCGATCCATCAGTACAATATCAGACTTATTCGCAAGAATAGTCCTGTCTGTAATGATAGATCGGTCCCAATAGAGAGTTGCACGGCCATTTTTAAGATCTGGCGCCGCCGGTGTGTACTTATGGTACGGAACTTCAGGGCCAGTAAGGCCATATCGGAGAGCAAGTTGCTGGTGTTGGGAGACCCAAAATGTGTTGTAATTCATTACCTAACGCGTAGCTGTTTTATTCATTCCTATAGAAGCATTTACGTTTAAGCGAGACGTTGAATTTTCAACAATAAATTTAAAAAAACGAGTTTATTTTATATATTTTTTTATGTTGAAATCTCAACTTTGTCACGACCAAACGTAAATTCTTCACTTGCGATCAAAATTTTTGTGACTTGAATTACTTTTAGAACGCTGATTATTTTATGCAAAAAAGTACGATTCATAGGGGTCATATTACAAAAACAGAAACCCTAAAATTCCAAAGAAAACAATGACAACAGTTTTAACCGTTTCGCCCGAAAATTCTCAAACAATACTTAAAAACGCCATAACTTTTATACACTATAATATAAAAAACCGGGTAACATTTACATGGGGTATTTTTTTTTTTTGTATTTTAATAGAAGGAAGCCGCTGCTACCAGAAATTGGAGGAAGGTGATCAAAAAACTTAGTCAATCGCCATAAAGTTTTTAGGCGAATAACAAAAAACTTAGGAATACGTATAAAAAAATTGCGAGCCATCATAAATAAATGACAGCGAGCGGAGAGAGCCCTGAATATTTTAAAGACTGCGATAGTTGATAAAAAATATGTTAAGAAACGACTAAAAGATAAATATCGGCAAGTGGAGTGAGCCGGGAAATTGGTGAGGCATGTTTTACAAGACAAGGAGCTAAGAACAATTTAAACTTTTTTGGCAAATAACAACAAAATAGGAGGACCACATACTATATACTTCAACGGCGAGCGAAGCGACCCATACATTTTTTTATGATCTGGCTGTGCTCATACGCACAGCCCGATCATAAAAAAATGTATGTCTGCTGTAATGTATGCTGTCTTTGTTACCCCTAAAGGGGTGCCATTTTGGCACCCCTCAGAGCTCGGTACCAGGAGTGGACCGCTCTCCCGCCGCTAGTACTAAACAGTTATCAAATAAAAATAAATAATTTTTTTTTTATAATTGGCGGTCTTATCGCTCAAGAGTGATCTCTACTAGACAACCGTGAATGGATAGCGTTGGATTAAATATGGTATGCATTACGTAGCTAATACAAATTACAAAATTCAAATCATTGAATTACATAAACAGCTAAATACATATACCTACTTATACATACTTATATAAATACATACATATATGTATCTTTAATTTTATAAAGGGAAACAAGGGTGTGGTCAGTCATAGCAGGAAACATAGTGTTCCTTTACCATATTCTTGAATATTGGTAGTGACTTTGCACGTTTTACTGAGACTGGGAAAATGTTCAAAAGCTGTACAGCACGGGCAGTAAATGAGTTGTCGTAGAATGAAGTAGAGTGGACAGGGACAAGTCCATGAGTGTTTCAGAAGAGCGTGAGAATGATGAAGAAATGTGAAACGTTCCTTGAGATCCTTGAGAGGGGGTGCAGAAGAGATAAATAAGATATTATAAAGAAGAGATAGGGTGTGACTATTACGGCGAAACCATATAGGTAACCACAGAGCTTCCTTATATCTTATTATACTTAGGTACTAGGGTCGGAACAAAACGCCTTTTCCATTTAAAGTCAGGTAATTACTTTTATAATCGGTTAAAGTAAATTTGACTGAGTATCTGTATATAACTTGAGTTTCCAACCAGTTTCGACTGTAAAATAACTTTATGAATATATAATAGCTTTATGAAGGTTTCAGCTTGCAAAAACTGCTCCTCGCTACCGCCGCTGCCCCTACGGGTGCGCGCCGTCCGCCCTAGGGACTGATGATTGAGAATCTTATCTATGCTACCAATCTACTGAACTTTACTGTTATTACTTTATTGTGTTACTGTTACTGATTACGTAAGTGAGTTAGATAAAGTTACTGTTCTTATTAAGCATAGTAGGTTGCTCGAAGTCAACCCTTGCGACGTACCTACTCGCGTTGATCCATTCAATAATCCTCGCTGCAGCAAAATTGAATGTGACAAATATGTAGAATGTTTGTGATATTGGGTGCATATTAAGATCGGGCGACTATACAACAGGAACGCTCACTCGATTGACAAAGGCACATTCGACGAAATGCAGTTGGTACATACCTACGGCTACAGCTGTATACTCGGATATGAAAATCTGAATGAAACGGGCCGGGCCACACCACAGGAAAATACCTTGTTGATTTCGGGTTAGTTTGAAAAACATAGATAGGTACCTAGGTAATAGGTAGTATAAAAAATATCAGTAATATCGGCGAGCGAAGCAAGCCGGAACTTTTTCGTCACGGTTCAAGATTTTACGCAATGTGATAGACGTTAACAGCAGGTATAAAAATAAATAGCCCTAAAAATTCTTTGAGCGATTTTTTGAATTAATAACATTAACTTCTCGCGGCTTGCTCCGCTCGCCGCTAACATGTATTTTCTTCCTAATTAAGGCCAGGACCTGAACCGTATTTAACCCATTCAGTGGTGGATACCACTGAAATTTTGGCTACATCTTGCCGTAAGTTTTACCTCCAAACAGTTAGTGGTCCGTGACAAGCCAGATATTTGTCGAGTGGTTATAAAAATATTTCAAATTGTTAGGTAGGTAGGGCCTTGGTTGGATATGTGTTTCAGAGGGCGGCGGCGCTGCGCACGTCCTCGGATCGTCGCGCGGGAGGCAGGTCCGTCCAGCCAGCCAGGAGCGAAGCTCAGCCAGTCGTCGTCGGAACGCGTATCCAGCCGCTCTTCCGCGGCCGCGAACCGTCAAAAACTTACGAAACTCGCAATGAAGCTAGCCCATTATTTCCTACTCTTCTTCAACTTTATCTATTTGTCCGAATCTCTGAAGTTTTGTCCCGAAAAATGCACGTGTGTGAGAAACAAAGTTGGCTGCCTGCACGCTGAGTTGCTGACCGTCCCTGATGCACCAGATGACGCGGTTACCTTGTAAGTAATAAACTATTTTTGGGTTTGCATGTTCCAGGGATGCGTCATGACGTGAATGGGAGAGCAATTATTTTGTCGTTCAGCTGGTTGGAAGTTCTCAAAACTTTTTGTTTCTCTCATAAAACTACTAAATTACACGTGGTTCTGCTTTATTTTGTTTTTTAACCGACTTTAAAAAAAGGAGGATTTTCTCAATTCGGCTGTGAGTTTTTTGTGTCTTTTACTTGATAACTCCGCCTATGATCAACCGATTTGCTGATTCTTTTACTTTTGTTTAGAGAACGACCCCAAGGTGGTATCATAAAATTTTATTATTGAGGGACTACTATTACTCCCGTAAAACTTAAAAAAATATCTAGCATTTTTGATGATAATATCGTTGCCAATATTTGACCCTCGAATAACAACTAGATATACACTAGAAAAATTAATAATTATTATAGGTAGTATTTAAATCGGAAAGTTCCGATGTAAGTTGTAACCAAAAACAATAAAAACTGTTTAACGCATCGACCTGAAATAGTGAAATATAAAGTTCTAGAAATAACTAATTATGTCGAAAAAACATTTGCAAAGCCGCGGGCAATAGGCAATCGTTCCAAAATCGCGTACAAAACTAACGCCTATAGGATGTACATAATTATGGCAAACTAATGTTGCATTAGATGCATTATCACTGTAATCTTCATTGAAACGTGTCATGTTTATAATTTCCTTCTAATATGGGTTAATTAACTGTAACGCAATTTTGGTAGGTACCTTCCGAGTAAACTAGCTCAGGTCTGTTTATCTTTGCTCTATTTTGACGACCGATGTGGCGCGGCGGGCGAAGGTCCGCCTGCGACGCAGAAGGTTGCGGGTTCGATTCCCGCCTTGGGACAAATGTTTGTACGATCTGCAAATATTTGTTCCGGGTGTTCTGGGTATTTTCTATACATAATAAAAAATATCTATCTATGTTATGTATTGTATTAAGTTTATCAGTCATCTAGTACCCATAACACAAGCTCTGCTTACTTTGAGGCTAGATGATGCTGTGTGAATTGTCCAGCATTATTTATTATTTATTTATTGATTGTAATTTTCTTTGTTAATAAAGGCCATTGCCGTTTTTATTTATTTATTTATTTATCTCCGAAATCTCATGTCTTATAGACCTGTTTAAAACATTAACAGCATCGACTGACTGCGTAATTTATATACCAGAAAACTAAACGAACTAGGTAGGCAACGAATGATTGCGCGCGTGACATAAAATAATAATAAAATGTACCTTCCCATTGTACGAACATGTAATATTTAGCGATAAGGGAGGTGATGACCGGCGGCCGACGCGATCCCGTTCTTCTTATCGAATGATGTCATAAATAAAGTTCTTCGAAGTATTCACTGTTTTAATTTTAGTTTTATAATACTAGGAAGATGATTAGATTTTTGTTGCGAAGCTGAGAATTAGGTGCTTATTTTGTATAGATATCTGGGATTTCAGTACTTATATAAAAAATGGGCACAAAGCTGTTTTATTTTATTTGTTAGTATAATACTTACAGTAACCCTGTTTTTGACTGATCCAGACCAGAAAAAAACAATATATTTTGAGCAAAATATGCTCGGAAAATCAGTATTGTAGGAATTCCAAGAAACATAGGAATTAGGTAATTTTCTCCCAACCAAAACATCTGAATAAGATGGAGTCATGTTAAACATAATTCTTAGTAGTTTAACTATGAGTGAAAATGATGTACCTATTTTTACTCATAATTAAAGTACTCATTAATACCTCATGCCTAAAACTTACCTACCTATCAGCAAAGACTTAGACACTGCAACCCGCGCGGGCACACTATTGTAAATAAATAAAATAAATTGATGATGCACAGTATTTCAAAGAGATATATTAATAGCCGTTAAAAATTTGGCCTAAAAATATTAATAGCTATTAATATTTTACCTATTAATATTTTTAGGCCAAATTTTTACTGTACTACGTATTGGTTCATAAAGGTCCGAGCAATGTCTATAATTGTTTTCCTTGATGAATAAAAGTAAGTTCAGTAAAGTAAAGTAGGTTTTAGGTAATATTACGTAACACATCTACACGCTAACAAAAAGAAATTGTGATTGTTATTAGTGTGTGTACAAGTTGTTTATTTAAGTTTCTAGGTGGAGTGCTTTTCACGAAAGAAGTCCCGCGGTAATTAGTGGAACATTTTTTTTTTCAACGCTTTTTTATTAAATTCATTCGGCGGCACAGCTCTGCGTCTAGGAGACTTATTTCGTGAAAATCACTTTTATATATCGTGTATAAGCTCTATACGGCAATGGCCTTTATTAACAAAGATAATTACAATCAAATAATATAAACAAATTAGAACTAGTATTTACAATTGACAAAATTAGGCTAACTGCAGACTGTTGCAAACAATCTACAAGTAGCTCAACTGATTCATGACTGGTTTGTTCAGTCGGAAGCGTCACCAAGACGTTGGTTGCATTGCCCCGCTGTATGGCAAAGCTGATGCGCTGCGCCAGATACCCACCAGCTCTCGGGTCACGCATCGCTTCGACCAGACGCTCAGATAACTTTTTAAAAACCCGGAGAGCCTCGGTATCCCACCGACCTAGGGTCATGACCCCAAAGGGAGCAAATGTGTAGGCGCTGTCGAGACCTGCTTATTTGCGACCCTAGAGATCCTCGGCCAAATCTGCCGCCGCACCAGCCCTCGCGGATGCTGTGCTCTATACCCATATTGATATTTTTGTACAAGCACAGATTTTATAATACCTGCTATACGTAGATCTACAGAAAAATAAAATTTCGATAAAACAAAGGAAGCATTTTACTTTTACTGACTTACTACACTATCTTTATAACACCTGCACCTTTTTAGGATTCCGTACCCGAAGGTTGAAAACGGAACCCTATTACTAAGCCTTCGTCCGCTGTCTGTCCGTCCGTCCGTCCGTCTGTCAGAAGGCTATATCTCATTATAGAAAGCTTCATGTGTCTATCTATTATGGAGACACAGCCTTGAAAAAAATTAAATTTTTTTTTTAAATTTCGACGGGCCTCTGCCCGTTGAAATTTTCAAAGAATGTGTGCTTCTCTTTTGCGCTATAACAGCAAATAAAATAAATCCTTAGAAAAAACGTGATTTTTTTGGGTATTTTTGGTCCTCTTTTGGCTAGGCTAAGGGTACGGAACCCTAAAATGACAATTCTTGTTCGCTTTCGAACAATGCATAGATAACTAGAAAGTATGAAATAAACTAAATTATAAAAATAATATAACCCGACTGCGTTGTTTTAACATATCGTAACGTTACTGAAATGCAATGTACGATCGACCAGTTAAATGGTGTAGAGCTCCTTCATAAACCTCTTTTTTGTGACAGTTGGTTCCAGCGGCTGGACCCATGGTTGCCAGGTGTTCGGTATTTTAGCACTGTGTTCCGTTTGGCAAAAATACCGTAGTATGGGCGGTTTGGTATTTTTTTTCCTTAATAAACGATTCAACTGTCAGATTAGCGAGTATAGATTGTAAAACTCATGGTAGACACACTGTGTGTCTACCATGAGTTTTACACTCTTTACTCGCTAGCGACTGTAGTTAAAAAAATGTATGAAAACTTGAACAGCGCCTCTAGCGGATAGTTGGGTACTAAAATGCGCGGTACTAATATTTACGTAACTACTGTAGTAACGTCAGGCGATCTAACTGTGACAACTCACGGTAGACACACTGTTGATGCGATGTTGCCGTTACGGGCACGTGATCACTGTTTCGCGGACCTCTCCCCCCACTTATGTGAAGAACTTATTACGCTCTAATCTCCGTATCCAAGAGAGAACTATACCTACACCATGCGGGGTGTCCAAGTGATCATTTCGTTGAACTCAAGAATGAATGTACATTTTGTACATTTCCCTCCCCATAACAGTCTAAATCGCTAATCGAATAAGTATCGGATGAAATGTGAGATACGCAACTCGCGTGCTCACTATTTACCTACACGCAGCATTCACGATTCACTCACTGTCGCTTCTTCGTTGCCGTAGTCGCGATTGTTAAGACTAAAAGCCGCCATTTTGTGTTTTTTTGTCACCGAACTATCTAGTGAAATAACGCCACAATCCTATGTTCTAGAGCTGGTGTAATTCATAACAGCTTCTTGCATATGGAAAAGTATTGTTTTGTAGTGTACATTAAAAAACAGTTATTTTAGTACTTTTGAAATACATTGAAAAGAGTAAAAAAAATAACAATTGTCCCCTCATCTCCGAAGTTTGCAGAGTGACTTATCTAAAACGCGTTAAATGTGCCTACGGTTTTTAGATAAATTCATCCTACCATTTGTATTTGTGAAACCGGTATTTGCAATGCCCACCGCATTTCAGTCGTGACCACAAGATTGGTTTTTTGTGTTCATTAGGCTTGTAAGTTCCAATACCAATCTTGTGCTCATAGCCACGCAATCAACACTGGTTAATTAGTGTGGCGTCTTCTACCTACACCAAAAAGTTAAAAGCTCTGCAGTCTGCACTCGACGACTCATACAGCATTGCACTGTATGATCTGGAACGCGCTCCGATGAAGTATCAAAGTTATATGAGCATTAATAGGTTCCTAGCAGAGAACGTGCTCCGAGGGTTGCCCTCTTGGCACTCCTCGGGCTGTCAAGATGGCACCCTCACTCGGTTCGCTTCGCTCGCCGTTGGTTTATAGTCTGTTGTCCTACAATATTGTTATTAAACACTAAAAAAAATATTGTTCTTAAGCCTTATCTTGGCTTCCTCGTCGTGCTAAGCATGCAAAATCAATTTCAAAAAAGCTGCGGCTCACTCTACCCGCCGATCTTTACTTTGTATAAGTTTCTTAACAATTACCGCAGCCGTCGCAAACTCTTTAAAATTTGTAGGGTTCGCTCCCCTCACTGTTATTTATTTTATATACTCTTCTTAATTTGTTTGCAGTCCGAAAAAGTAACAAAAATTTCGGTGGCTCGCTCCGCTAGCCGTTTTATCTTTATCGGTATCTTTCTGTCAATATTCCTACCTTTTTTGTTAGTTGCCAAAAAAACCGCATAAATGATGCGGCTATGTCCGCTCACCCTTGTCGTCTTAGCTTCCTTGTCTTTGATGCAAACTCGACCTCACCAAACTTCAAAATTTATTTTTTGTTATTAATATATAGAGATCGGATTATATTGCATATATGCATATATGCATTTGCACATTTAGCCCATTTTCATCGGTAGTTGCATATTTTGCCTATAATTTTGTAAAGATTAGGGCTTTCGAATACCGGATTTTTTCAATACCGGTATTAATACCGAATGTTTTTTTCTAAATACCGGGATTCCGGGATACCGGTATTGAAAAAAAAACCTTATTTTTATCAGGCTTTTAATTTTATTCTTTTTTGGAAGTATACGTATTTAGAAGGTAAAATTAATAAACAAAGTTTTATTGTCAAATCATATATTATTTACATGTAGGTACAATTATCTATTTATATGACAATAATAATAAGTGTCATTTAGATCAGTCTTTTTTTACGATAATTTGCGTTATAAAAGTTATGTCTAATCACATTTATTATTATAGAATTTCACAAAACTTGTCTAACAACATTTTTTTAATTAATAAGTTTCTCAACGATATTTGGGTTTTAACATCTAAGATATAATAACAGTGTCTATAACAGCTTCGCGTTGCATGCACCTGAGGGGAGGCGGAGCGGCCGGGGCGTATAGGGAATTTCCCCTCACCCCTGGCGGGCGCCACCGCCTTCCGCACTGTACTTAAAACTTAGAGCAACGCGGGACTTCCAAGTCCCGCGTTGCTCTAAGTTTTAAGTACAGAAGTCCGATTTAAAATATTCCAAAATAAATAAATGGATAAAAATGTCTATGTGCGGTAGTGATAGTTTATTATTTTGTGTTTTGTACTAAAATTAAAATAAAATCACTAATACCGGGATCCCGGTTATGAACATTTTAATACCGGTATTAAAAATGTCGAAAAAAAATCCGGGATCCCGGTATTGGCTGATACCGGGATCGCGGTATTGGAAGCCCTAGTAAAGATGCATATTTTCGGTAAATTTGCAGTATTTTTGGGTGTATTGTTATTGATAATGAAATGAACAAATGAAGAAGAAGTTGGCGCTATGGTCTTTTGTTTTTCGTATACTGCAGGCCTTTTTCATTATACATATTAGTCAAGTTTTATATTTTAAATTTATGTTGGTTTTAAGGTATATATTACTATGGACCGTAGAATAAGTTAAATTATTCAGACTATACAATAATCTGTAATTATTGTATAGTCTGAAATAAATGAATTATTATTATTACGAAATTTCGATTAGTTTTGTTCGATCAGTGCTTTAAGTTAGTTTTAAATTAAACTTAACTTAAACTCATCTAATTAGTTTAAGAAAACTATTTTATAATTTCGTACGAAGTTGTATTGCCTTTTAATTTTGGAATGATGAAAGTTGGTAGATATGTTCTTTATTAAATTTGACACTGAAACGATACTTGTTAAGGTTTATGTAAATTTTATCAAAAAATCAGTCATAAAATTCGTCAAAAAACAAGCTGATTTTTGCGGCCGTACATGAAACATTTGGAACAATACTACATGATTGTAAGCGTCTTGCAGACTTATCTTTTTTTTGTCATAGGTATTCATTCATGATTACTAATCATGATATGACATACCTATGGCAAAAAAAATTGATTAGTACATTTCACCAACCACCCGAAAAATTTCAAAAAATGTCGCGGCTTGCTCTGCTCACCGTTACTTATACTAAGGTACTATTGTTAGGAGTTGAGCGTCGGGATTGTCAACCTCAAGTTGGTTCAGTATCTGTTCATCCGTTTTATTTGGGGGGGGGGGGGGGGGGTCTTCTTACAAATCCGCATGCCGCCACTGGACCGGAAGATCATAATGGTCAAGCTTGCCCTAAATTGGTCAAAGACAAGACAAGGGCACGGAAGACCACCCTCCACTTACTTAGCTGACGATGGTTGAAAAAGACCTAAAAGAAACTCAGCTTGACAAAGAAGACGCACAAAACCGTGCGCAATGTAGAAAAATGACAAGGAAGGCCGACCTTAAATAAATAAGAAAACGTTACAGTCTAGGAATATATACAATCAGTCATGTAGTTAGGTATTTTGAAATTTCACACAGCATCAAAGCGTGTCTTGTGGTAAGCTTGCTTGATGTTTATCAAGACTAATTTCCGTCGTATTGAACGACGAGATGCTTACTCAGAGATTGCAAACGACATCATGGCGGAAACGAGTTCAAGCCGGAAATTATGCCGCAATAAATACAACAAATGAATCCGGCTAACCCATGGTGCTTTACCTTGTCGATGTCGCGACAAGTTAGAGTTAAAACTCTTAGAAAACTTTTTTTTAGAGTTACAATATTGTGCTTTGGCGGCTGAAGGCACAAATCCGCACATATGGCTTGATAGCGGAAGGCCTCCCGACGTGTCACATCCTATCATGTACTATATTTTCCTGCCAATCTTATAAGTCTAACTCAAAGGTACATATCTTGTAGGTATCCACCAATATTTATACGCTAAACATCAATATCATGTAGCTCTTTATTGTTTTAATTTGTTGTTGGTTTGCGATTCCCGGCCATTCCACTATATTCATATACCTTCTTTTATACTCTCAAGTTCTATAGTCTAAGTATTCTAAGTATTTCTAAGTATTTTTTTTCAATAACTTTGTGAACACAATTGAGAAAAAAAATTCTAAATAAATTTGACAGTTTCCTAAGACCATTTCCCGGTACTGCCCTTACTGCCTCGTCCAAAAAAAACACCCTGTGTACTTAAAACAATACATTACATAGATAGATAATTTTATTATACATATAAAATAAACACCCAGAACACATTAAACGTATAAATATCTACAGATCGTATAAATATTTGTTCCGAAGCGGAAATCGAACCCGCAACCTTTTGCGCCGCAAGCGGACTTTCGCACGCCGCCCCACAAATGTCGTCAAATGTTCAAATTATGATAACAATACTAATCTAAAATCGTGGCCCAACAACTTTACGAAAGCATTACGAGACGGCATATTCCAGTATTTGTTTAATAAAATTATTATTGTTCAACCATTATTTTAGTTATTTATTTATTATACATAATAATGTTCTTTATACTAGACTACGGTTTCGTAAACCTTGACCATAGCCCCAGGGCTGCGCTCCCGTGAAGCATAACGATGGGTTCGACTGCCACACCCGCCTTTGATATCTCCAACAATAGACAAAGTACGTTGGCACTGGTATGTTTTATCTATAGAGCTAGAGCCAGTTTGCTAGATTACTAGCCCGTGTGTAGATACCTAGGTACCTATATCATCCGTTGATATTTTAACGTACTCTAAATAAAGAGAAACTACGCTCTCTTTAAATACTCCTAAGTGCGTAGGTACTGATGCCGCTTTGTAAAGCTGAAAGCTCCTACACACTATACGGCCCGCCGCCGCGCCGTTATAAAATCGGCCGCCAGAAAACGATCGGTCTGAAAGTAACGGACAGTAGGTATGCGTTGGACTTGCTTCGTTTACTCCGTTCATATTCCGCAACAAAGGATAAAAAAAAATTAAGTAACACGTTTTGCTATTCTACCTTAGATTAAAGAAATGATGATGAATACAGCTGGAAGGACGCGCGTCAAAGTGTCAAGTTTAAAACTATTAATTTATCTCTCCGTGCAAATAGCATCTTACGCACTATCTGAAGTTTCATTAATCTAAGGATTCTACGTTACGATTCTGCGACGATACCATTGTCATAGTGAAACAATTGTATAGCAGAATTGGGCCCCTTTGGTCTAGTTGACTGGACCACCGCAATTGATCAGTAAAAATCTCTGAATGAAAAATCTTCGATGGTAGAGATATTCATTACGAAAAAAAAAACAGAAAAAGTAAGACTAAAAATTACAGTTTTGGCTTCAGCATCGATAAATAATAATAATAATAAGTTTATTTCAGCTTAGATAGGTACACATTTCGATACATATTTCAGCCATATAATGGGTAATAAAAAGAAAAGTAAAACAAAAACATCTTAAATTAATGGAACGCACAATCTGGGACAAACAATGTTCATGAGCGCATGGCTCTATGTGTGCGCGTCCAGTGCTTCATGGAAGCGCAGTCCGTGTCCAGCCTTCCAGCTATTAGTTGCAGATAGCTACTGGTACCGCCCCTAACGCGGCGCATCAAGGATGCTGTTCTGTTGCGGATGATAAAGAGCGCCCCTCAAAAAAACATTCTAAATATCTTCAACGTACAGAAATGGACATGTTAAAGTTTTATTATAAGTATAGATATTCTCTGTTGCAGGGTAAATAAGCTCATCGCTGCCATGCCGTCTTTGCTATGATATGAAAGTTACTCCTGGTAATATAAGTAGGTAAATTAATATGCTTGATGAGAAACGTCTGTAAACTCGAGAACTTAGGCAAGTTCTCGAGTTTACAGATGTAGGTATCCTTTATTAATAATAATACTGATCGGTTAGAACGGAGGTCGGTGCTCGCGGATGTCACCACACGATGTTAACATCGTTAAAGCTGAGGAAGATAAACTTAGCAAATATCTTGACTTGGCAAGCGAGGTTGTCAGCATGTGGGATGTTGATTCAGCGACCGTCGTCGTCCCGATAGTCGTTTCGGTTAACGGCGTAATAGCGAAGAGCCTCGATCAACATCTCAAGAGACTCTCGCTAGGAAGTTGGATCAAGGGTCAGATCCAAAAGGCGGTACTTCTGGACACGGCGCGCATCGTCAGAAAGTTCCTCTCTCTGCAGCCCTAGTCACCGGCCGCTTGAGGCTAGCTTCGCGGCCGCGGTGATTCACTGTTTTTATATATTTTTTTCTGTAGAATAGTTTATAATATTTTATTTTCTATAGTAATAAATGTATTTTATAACGAGATTTGAAATAAATAAGGTGAATAATAATAATAATAAAAGCCTTTATTCAGACACATAACGCATTCACTATGCTTCAGCCTTAAATAAAATCCGGGGAGTTGTATCTATTTATAAGGTTGTCAGGCTCAATCGATGCAGCTTTTTTGATGCCTCGCAAATAAAGATTGTGGATTTTTGCAGTGATCAAACAGAGTATCCGGATAAAGCTTTAGTCAAAAGCTTTTATTCAAATTCTGACTCCTGTACCTACCTGAGAGGGGTTCTATTCTATAGAAGACTGAGTGTCCAGTCCACTACTTTACAATTATGAATTGTAGGTCTAGCACGGGCATTGTTGTCTATAGCTACCCTAGACAGAGAAAAATAGATATAGAAAAATTACGTCACATTGTCATCGAATGCGTAAATTATTTGAAATTCATTTCTTCAACTTCAATAACGTACTACGCAATGTATGACGATGCCTATCAATAATATCTATTCTACCCTAGAGAACAATCCCTGAGCTTGGCCTAGTCTTTAGGCAAATAGAAACGTAGAAAATTTATTTATACACTAACCTCCACAATAGTAATGAATTTAATGATTATAATTATTATGACTGATGAATATTAAGCTGTATTTGTAAAGCTTAATAGGATTTACAATCGGCTTCTGCTTATTTCAGACAGATGTTTGGATTATTATAAACGTACCACATACACCTTACTATATTATTCGCTATTTCAAGCTAGCAGTACAATATTGCAGGATAAACGGTTTCGTTTCCCGGCAGATATGAAATACTGTTTATTGTCTCTGATACATTCTGAGTAGTACCTATTTGTTTGTATTGTATTAGGTATCGCTAAAATTTCACATAGGGTAGGGATTCACTCACTCTGTTACATAATTACAAAGAGTACTTATTCACAGGATGAGTTAATCTGATCAACAATGTTAAAATTATTGACAGAGGCAACAATATAAATATGACGATGCCTGCATTCATAAATGTCAAAAACATCGGTGTTGTGCTTGCATAAGATGAGGAAGCCAATTAGAGCAAATTTTGTGATTTAAACTGATTCAGAAGAACAAAACATAAAATCGTGTCGGCTTTATCATGAACCAGAAGTCATGTATCTCTTAGTTTGACCTTATTAATATTTTTAATGTCATAATTGAAGAACTTTTACTTAAACATAGCATGTAGTCTGCTGATTATTTCAACAACCTTCTTTGAGCAAAGTCGACCTTTCGAGCCAACCCGAACAGGCGGACAGTAATATTATTACTGTCCGCTCTATGCGGTCCGTAATGTATTTCGAATTTTATTTTGTTTTAATAATAGTTTGGTGCATAAAGGTTTTATGCATACTGATCAGTACAAGCTTTACTGGCTGGTTAAAATAAAAATAGAAAACGCGGGAAACTGATAAACTAGCATCGCGATGAAAATTTTTGCATGATACGTAATCAATTTTCGTGAATACATTTTATTGTGAAAATGAACTCTTCAAGCGACTTTTAAATTACTCAATGCGAGTAATTTAAAAGTCATTGCCACTGCCCTGCTGGCTACGATAAGCTGGCCTCAAGCTAAGCTGGCTATGGTCTCGGCCTTCAAGCTTAGTCATCATTGCAGCCCTTGCTGTCCGCGCTATAAATGCCTCGACGTTCGGACTCGGCCTTCAATTCAGCTTGGCCATCAAGGGCTGCAATGCCCTTGATGGCCAAGCTAATAATGTACTATTCAAAACAAAACTAAACTCATATCACTTTTTTTTTTAAAGAATTTTGAAGTTGTCACGATTTATAACGTTTACACAGATTTTTAGCTATGAACGCTCTTAACTTTTAAAGTGCATGTATCAAATTGTGGCATTACAACCACAAACAAAAAAGATATGACGATCAAGAGGTAATATTTCGGGGAATTTTAAATAATATCTCAGCAACCGGGATACTGATTCATTTAGGACCATGACAACTCTCCTCCAACGTCGGTCGCAATACCAAACAACCTGTATAATGGTGTGGTCATGTAAGGAACAATATTGTGTTGTGTTGTGCTCGTGTTGGAGATGTGTGTTTGTACATATTCCGTCTTTCGAGTTTCGGTATTCCGAAGTAGGTACAGTCGGTTAAAAGATCTATGTGAGTGGGTAGGTTAGGTGTCTAGGGCCTTGCATTGTAAAAGCCTAGAGCCACGTGTCCACTGGGTCGATATAAGATCGTACGGAGCGAAAGGCTTTGTTAATCTGTATAAATTTTAGGTATTTATTAAATAGCGAAGTCCCTAACCGGTACCTATAGTACATATTTGTATCCTTGACAAACGTTCGAAACCCTCGGCACGCGAGTCACACTCGCACTTGACGGATCTTGTTTTTTCTTAGCGAACTTTGTAACTAAAGAGACTTGAGAGTGACAGAGCGGTAAAAGCAAAAACGTATCCTTTTGAAAGAAAATGAAGTAAGAAGTAGATATGGCCTGGATGGAACTCTAAGCGATAAGGCCGTCCATTGCACTCATCTATGTCTTACGTAATGTCTCTTTGTAATGTATTTTTGTTGGTGTACAATAAAGCATTCTTGTATTGTATGGCCTAGACAAGAGGGAAATTAAAAAAAACCACGTCTTGAGGTAGGTACTAGAAACTTTGCAAATGTTTGCGTTGGTAAATACGTTCTTATTTTATCGTAAGCCAAACGCAAGTATTAAAAAAAGAACGATGTTTGCTAAAATCTTCTAAAAAAGGGAACCGATATACTTTCATATACCTTTGGTTTAGCTTGAGATATGTGTACAAGTGGAACCACACTCCAAACTCTACACGTGGAGCTTGTTACTGTATAAAAGTTTCGAACTTCAGGGCGCTGCCGATCACACAGTTAGCAAAAGTTTCACCGTGTGAATACTGTATGTGACAATACGATCGGATACGGCTGGAAAACTTGATCTCTGCGATAATTGGTTTTAGAAAATAATGTTATCCTAAGTTATCAGCCTGCTGGGACCCACTGTTGGACAATGGTCTCCCTCCTTCCATGCATCCCGGTCTATGGCTTCAGTGGGCCAGTCCGACTACTGAGCGTCCAGTTCGACCTTGTTCGGTCGGCCGCGTGGGCGTTGTACATCTTTTGGGCCACACTCGGTGGCTTAGTCCACTTTCTAAATATTTATTTATTTAAGATAAATAAACACAGTTTTATTACAGGGACCTCCGTTTTAACCGGATCTACGAACTCCAGCCGGATGGGTTTAGTACCATGCACCACCTGCGCTCATTGCTCCTAAACGACAACAACCTGAGGACTCTCCAGTCGGGAGTCTTCAGCGGCCTGCGTCGTCTCAAGTACCTCTACCTGTACAGGAACCACATTTACAACATCAGCCCTGATGCCTTCAAAGATCTTAGGCATTTGGAACAGCTGTAAGTTGTTTTGTCGTTAAAACCTTACCTTACTTTAAGCCCCTGATTACTTATTTTACATTATTGCAATGGGTAGAGTATATAGGTACCTACGTGTGGATGTGGACATTGGAAGAGCCATCATAATTATAAACTCTATGAATAATATTGTCTCAAAATTGATTGCCAGTAGGTAATTCACATAAATTGAAACATGAAAATGAGTGATAATGTGTGTGAAACCTTTTTTGGTCAAAACGGTTTGGTTAACAGTGATGATAAAGACCTGACCATTAGATACACATTCAATTTGGGTAAATAATTAGATACCCTCATATCAAGTCGTGCGTGTTGAATAAATTCAATGGATTTTTTTTATATTTAAGAATAAAATCATAGTACTGTTACCAATATTGAATTACCTCATGGTGGGGTGTGGGGGCGCGGACGTGGGATTGTTATAAAAATGTGCAAACGAAACGAACGCATTGTGAAGTGGATCCGCTTTGATTAACTTGAGTGATATCATAAAAAAATATTTATACCTCCCTCGCATGTAGGTACACGATGATTTTGCTGCTCAAAAACAGAGAGCAAGTTTGCTTACAAGTGGAATAATAGTTATTTGTTCAACAAGTTACCAAAACGATTTTTTGTTGCACGTGCCGACATTAGTAAAAGTAGACTGCTGAGCTGGCGAGAGATTTAAAAGGCACAAAGTGACTAGAAAGTAGCAAGAAAATATTTAGTAATTTATAAAAGAGGTCGAATGTCAGGAACTCATTTCGGTCAACAACTATGGAGGGCACGGATTTATATGCTATAAACCTCTTTCAAACCATGAACGAACGAAGTTATGCGTTTCTGTGATGCAAGCCTTGACAGCAGGCCTAGCAAGGGGATTGCTGTCTAGGGGCGGAATAGAGAAAAATTACATCGCATCTTTATACATTGCGTAAATTATTGAAGATGAAGGAATGAGTTTCAAGACGTAATTTTCCTAACCTACAAGTAAATCATTGTGTAAATCGGTCGGTCGGTATTAATAAAGTATTTTTATACAGTGGTGGCCATCCAATTAGAAACACCTAGTCACTTGAAATTTTTATAAAGAACACACGAAACATTAAGCAATTAGAAGGAGGTAATTTTTTTTCACTACTTCACAATGTACATTAATATAATCTAGTTTAATTACAAGCAATAATATTTGACAACCAAAACGACAATAAAAATAAATATCAGTGAAACAAAAGGTATAAATAACGTTAGGACTAACAGAATGGACAACTAATTAGAAACATTGTATGACTTGGTTCGTAATTTGAATTTTGAAACTGAAATACAGTTCTTACAATTTTGTCCAATGTGATTGGTGAAATTAGCCGCCGCGCCGTTCTATTTTTTCAAAAGTTCTTTTTTTTATTGTTTTATAAAAAATTGGTAAAAATAAGAGCTGTGATGCAGCAACGAGAAAAATTGTAGTGAATTTTCAATTAAAACAAAAATGGAGTTACAGAAAAATCGCCGATTATTTAGAATGTTCCGTAAAGATGATATTTAACGCCCTCGCACATTTCAAACTACACGGAACATCAGATAAGGTGCCAAGAAAACTTCGGCCCGGGAAGACTACTGTTCAAGATGACAGGCTTTTGCATCGTTTAGCTAAAGCGGACGCCATTTAAAGAATCCAATGTTATAAGAAAAGAGGTATTTTCAGAAGACGATCCTCGACAGGTGTCCACTAAACTAGTTCGTAGACGGTTGGTTGAAGGAAAATTGTTAGGACGGATCGCTAGAAAAGTACCACAGCCCAGTAGATAATTTTTTTGTTATTTTTTCCTGTTTTTCCGTTCCCATTATCCATAATTTCCCGGACACCCTGTATAAACCCAGGTGGGTGTTTCTAATTAGATAACCACCACTGTATGTATTTTATTCTAAGTATTGTTAGTTGAACACCTTCGAACAATTATATATACATATAGATCAATTATATCTAGATATAATTGATCGAAGTTTAACATGCACATTTTTAAATTATCTTACTTCATTTCAGGTATTTGCACATAAATGAAATTCATATTATTGAGGCGGATTTATTAACGAACATGCCTCGCTTGGAGAGACTGTGAGTACCGCGACCTTACTTAATGACAGATTAGATACCTGCTTGTAGCCGCCTTCTTGTTATGTACCTTGGCTACCAACGTGAAACTACTTAAAAAAATAAGGTGTCTTTGATTATTTGTGTGTTACATCCAGAGAAAAATGAAGTCATTAACGCTTTTGCCATTTCAAAGTGGATTTAGCATTCTAGGAATTGCAAATAAGAGATATGAACCTACGTTTCCCATATTGACACGAGTATCTCCATAACATCCATAACATTGTTTTAGGTATCTCCATAACAACCGACTCAGGAGCATTCCTGTCGGGTCGTTCTCTGGCATGCCCCGATTGCGTAAGCTTCGGTTAGACAGCAATGCTCTCGTTTGCAACTGCTCAATGCTATGGATGGTCCGAATGCTGGGCCAGCACTCGGAGATGCAAGTGGCTGCTACTTGCTACGAGCCAACACACATCACCGGCACTGCCCTCGCATCGATGAGTGAGGCGGATTTTAAATGCCGTGAGTCATTGTTACCCTTTGAAAGAGGTATGCTTAAAAATCAGTTCTCGTTTCTGATGTCAGAAACTTCAGAACAGATATTTTTTTCTTTCTTATTCTTTACTTTCGTTTAATGTAATTTTTTTACATCACGGCTCCTTACTTAACACACAACTCCACTTAGAGCGGTTACGCACTGCGTCCGATCCTAATCCGTGAAAATACAGATCTATAGTAAGTATAAAAACCCGGACCATATCCTGATGTTGCATACCTACGCACGCAGGCTATACACTTACTCACTAATCCGATCTGTGATATCTAAATCCAAGCATTACCTACTATGGTTACTTCGGTCCGGCAACATACTGTTCCGAATTCACCGATGACGGAGAGAAATCGGATTTGTCGCACGGCTTATTTTTTATACCAAAAGAAATAAACGTTATTGAAACCTATGTGTTTTCTATTAGGCAGGTACCTATTGTAATTTGCTGCTTTTGAATTCGTTGAGACAATGTGAGGACCTTTTTCGTTTTCTCAACAACTCAAAAGAACAAAATATTTTGTAGGAAAACTTTGTTTGCTACCAAACTCGTTTCTTCATAAATATTTTTAAGGTTTCTTTTCTACGTAGGAATACTTATAAAGTAAATTTTGAGTGACGTATATTTGTTTTTAAGCAACGGATGCGTTATTTTGAGTCTTAGATTCTAAGTTTTGAGTAGATAAAATTATACGATCTAGATACTTTTAGTGCGCACTGTGTTTGAAATCGATTCAGCTGCTCACGAGTATGGTCGATCTTAGAGTTATTTTAAGGTTTGTTTATCTTTATTGCAGATAATTAAATATTCAGTATAGTATTGGTTTTGATTGATCCTATGTAAATAAATAGTACCTAGGTACTTAGTTCGTATTTATTTTAAAATTCTTAAACTCAAGCATTATTCATAACCCTATGAGGTTAGGTAGGTCGTTTAGTTTAGTAGTTCCTATGGCCTTCCTCCGGCTCAATCATTAGAACTCTGGTCATCATCTAGGACCATAGTGCATGGGAAGGCAAATCCAACGAACCCAAACGGTTTTACACGGGGGACTTTCGCTAAAATGTTCTGATACCGTCAATACTCACAGCGCGGCTCGCATTGCTCGCCACTTTGCGTGATTGGAGTGCGGCTCGTTTTGCTCGCCACACTATGGGAAGGTCGGCCGGCATAACAATAAGAGTTATTTACGAATACAATTATAGCTACTGAGTGATAGCTATTTATTAAAACCAAACTTTTATAAAAAACACCAAAACTGTATTATTGCTTTCGATTTTAACTTAGCAGCCACATAATAAAAAAAAACCCAAGAGCCAAGAGCTTTCAAATGACGTTATGTTTCATCACTGTTGGACCAACTATGAAAACGGGGCTCAGTCTTCATACAAAAGTATCCAATTGGTCATTTCCTTGATGTGCGTGCTTGCGCGCAGATATAGCGGGCGATAAATGTGTCGCGGTACAAATGTAGAGTGATCGCAAAGTTTTATGACCTCTCTGATCTTAGGCACGGAAGCAAATATGCGCAACACAATCAAATAGAAAAGCCATAATTACCAACTAGCAACGCGCCCAGGCTTCACACCCGTGCGAAAGATAGACCTTGAAAGTCTTGATGCAATGTTAAATCTTGAACAATTGAACCCTAATAGCAAGGCTTTAAGGTTAAAACAGCACTATTTTCTGCAACCGGACTTTACTAAATGTAAATTTAAAAGTTTTCAAAGAATATTAATATGAAACTTACCTATCTTTATCATTAGTAAATACAGTTAATAAAATATTATTTATTTTGCAATGAATACCTGCACAAAATGTATGCCTTACCTACCTATTCTGTCATATACCTCACCCCTACTAATTTACTCACGGGTAAAGCTAAATGAAAAACATGTCGTAAATCATGATACTTTTTATTTATATAATATTAACTATAGTGGATCCATGCCATTTCCATGAATTCTTGCTCCGGTGTGAAGCCTTCTTCAGTGTCTACATCTTCTTCCTCGAGATTTATCAAACATTTTTCGGTCATTTCATCAATAACAAAATCGTTTTTTTATAATTTTCTTCTATCTCTCTTACTTTACTGCATAGACCATCAAAGACTTTGCTGCGTCATTGTACTCAAACCGAGATTCGACAGTATTGCCAACTAGGTTTTAAATAAATTTGCTACATTGTAATTGATTAATTTTCGGATATCAGATGTAGTACAAACTACCATTCAAATAATTATTTGTAGTCATAGAACTATTTGTATGGTAGTTCTACTTCGGAACGTATTTTCACGGATGCAGTGCGTAACCGCTCTTAAGACTAAAAATGTTTCAAATTACAAAAATGTTACAAATGTACAGGGTGTTCGGTACAACGTTTGTCAAATGGAAACTGGGGGTAGATGGAACCAAGGGCATTACTTTGGCGGCTTTTTTGGACCCTGAGAAGCGTCTCTGCGATTTTTAATAGTTACTTAAAGATTTGTTCCCCCAAAAATTAACTACTCAGAGCTATAACTTTATTTGTACAAAATAGACTCACAATTTTTTTTATTGCATCTGACATTTTAGTCCTTACTAATAAAATCTATATTTACGTGTGATCTATGCAAGGTGTTAAAAGCGAAAATTTAAAAATTCTACTTTGAATTGAATTAAAAAAAAAACTAAGTGTGTAAAGATCTTCCAATGAATTGAAAACTTCTCTAGTTCATGGACATTCG
Organism: Eupithecia inturbata; assembly: GCA_963662085.1. NCBI lineage: Eukaryota > Metazoa > Arthropoda > Insecta > Lepidoptera > Geometridae > Eupithecia > Eupithecia inturbata. The sequence goes on from OY759176.1 coordinate 13,158,936, forward strand.
AATGGTATGCCAGATTTCTCAAAACCACATTAAAACATACCTAACAAAATAAGCGTTTATTCAATAAATCTGCTATTTTGAATACCCTGAAAATGACTTACAATTGTCACGTAATCGTGATGTAAGCCAATCTGAAATAAATGAGTTAATAATAACGTTTTTATTAGTAAGGAAGGACTAACATGCCAGATGTAATAAAAAAAATTAAGCCATGTCATATCGTAGGAGTAAAGTTACAGCATTTAACAGTTCAAATTCTTCAAAAAAATACTTAAAATTAACTGATAGATTTTTGAGGGTTAAAAAAGCCGCCAAGCTATTGCACTTGGTCCACCTACCCCTTGTTTCTATATGACTAACGTTGTGCCGAGCATCCTGTATAAGTATTAACTAATGAATTAACTATTTTAGATCATCCTGAATTCGAAATTGAACCGCAAGATGTTGAAGTGAACTATGGCGAAGATGCAATGTTCACTTGCATTGCCACAGGTGAGCCGGCCCCCGAAATAGTGTGGCTCCATGACTCCGTGGAAATCCCCACCGATAGGACACGCTACGAAATTTTGAAAAATGGCACTCTTATGGTTCATGATGCCGATGAAACTGACATGGGAGTATTCGAATGCATGGCCAAAAACCCGTCCGGGAAAGTGCACTCTAAGCCAGCGACGATAACCATAAACAATCCTAATGAAAACGGTAAGACTTAATTTAAAGCACATTTTGAATTAAATAAGAAAAAAAGGGTACCTACTCCCTAATTATTTGTCTATTTGTTATAGGTCTGCCTGTATTCACAACCTTGCCTGAAACGCAAACTGTAAAGCTCGGTCAAACTAATGTTAAATTCGATTGTGCTGTAAAAGCCAAGCCAAAGCCACACCTAACGTGGTTCTTCAACGGCGAAAGAATTTTACTATCTGATCATATCTATATGCTCCAAAATGGATCTCTTGAGATAAATAAAGTCGAAGATGCTGATGCTGGTCCATATTCATGCCAAGCCCAAAATGTGCTAGGCAAAATAATAATGACGGTAGAACTAAAAATATCAGGTAAGAGTTTGTAATTTTATTAACTACATTATAATAACTTACATTCAAATCTGTAAACTTTAAGTGCACGTGATATGTCCCTACAGTAGTAGGCACTTTAAAAATCTGTAGCCAAATAGCTACGAGACGTTTGTTTTCTCTAGTAGACTTATGTCAGTGTAAGAAAAAAACACTGCTTTGCCATTGCGTTATTAGATATATTATTATAACAGATATTCTCTGCCATTGTTTAAAAAGAGGGTTAATCTTTTAGACGGAGCTAGTAACTAACAGTTGGGTTTCTTTTAGGTAAACCGTATTTCGACACGTTCCCAAAGAGCTTGACCATACCTAGCGGTAACAATGCTGAATTCTTCTGTTCCGCTAGAGGTGTGCCGACGCCTACGCTTTCTTGGTTCAGGAACACAGTTCTTTTAAAAAATGGGGATAATATTGAATTAAGCGAAGACCAGCGAAAATTAACCATTCTTGACGTTTCTGATGAAGACGATGGACTTTATCTTTGCCGTGCAGAGAATACCGAAGGTTACTTAGACAGAACGGCAATTCTTGAAGTAGTAGCCGGTGACACTGTCCCACCTCGCATCATATCGAAACCCGAAGATACAGACGCATACAAGGAAACAACTGTCCTAATTCCTTGCGAAATAGAAGCAGAATCTTCGGCAGTAATTGAATGGCGTAAAGATGGTGCACGCATAATAGTAAATGAAAAATTTCGAATAACTGTAACTGGAAGTCTTATAATAAACAACGTTACTGTTACAGACTCTGGTCGATATGAATGCTCGGTTTTTAACGAATATGGTCGAGATACAGCTTCAGCTTTCTTAACTATCAAAGATCGCACGCTACCTGGCGATGCTTACATTAACATTGCTTTGACTCAAGCCACGCAAGATATAGATCAAGCTATCGCGAGCACGGTAGACAAACTATTCAAAAACCAGAATGCTAAGAGGGATATTAATGATTTGTACAGGATCATTAATTTTCCAAACGCACCTCAGATAGAAATTGCTAGAGCAGCTGAAATTTATGAAAGAGCTCTGGATAAAGTTAAAGAATATACTAATGGTGGTTTGAATATAACATCAGCTGAGCCGTTCGATTATCAACATATTTTATCAAACCAACAAGTAGAAGTTATTGGGAAGCTATCGGGCTGCGTGGGTCATAGAGAATCACTAGACTGCGTGGACATGTGCTACCACACTAAATATCGTTCCTATGACGGCACCTGTAATAACTTTGCTAATCCGACTTGGGGGTCTTCACTATCAGGTTTTAGACGGATCTTGTTTCCAATTTATGAAAACGGTTTTAGCCAGCCTGTTGGCTGGAATAAGGGTAGAATATACAATGGACACACACTTCCCAGCTCTAGATTAGTATCTAACGCGGTGATCACTACTACTGAAATTTCACAAGACGCACGTATTACTCATATGGTGATGCAATGGGGCCAGTGGCTCGACCACGACCTGGACCATGCTCTTCCTTCTGTAAGCTCTATAACTTGGGACGGTGTTGATTGTAAAAAGACATGTGATTTTGCTGCGCCTTGTTTTCCAATTGAAGTTCCGGAGAATGATGCTCGTATAACAAACCGCAGGTGCATTGACTTTATTAGAACAAGTGCTGTCTGTGGCTCCGGTATGACTTCTGTTCTTTTCGGCGCTGTGCAACCACGGGAACAAATCAACCAACTCACTTCGTTTATTGACGCTTCGCAGGTCTACGGTTTTGAAAAATCAGTTGCTGAAGATTTACGTGACCTGACTAATGAAAACGGGCTCCTAAGAGTAGGAGCTACTTATCCTGGAAGGAAACCCCTTTTACCTACAACTGGTATAAACGGCATGGATTGTAGGCGAAACCTGAACGAAAGCACTCGCAACTGTTTTATGGCTGGCGACATAAGAGCCAATGAACAGGTTGGACTCGCTGCATTTCACACGATTTGGATGAGGGAACACAATCGGGTGGCCCTCAAATTAAAAATGATCAATCCTTTTTGGGACGGTGAAAGAGTTTACCAGGAAGCGAGGAAGGTTGTAGGGGCTGAAATTCAGTTCATAACATACAAACACTGGCTACCAATTATTATCGGACCAGAAGGAATACAGTTACTTGATGAATACAAAGAGTACAATCCTAACCTTAACCCTTCCGTATCCAATGTTTTTGCTACTGCTGCTTTACGATTTGGACATTCACTAATAAACCCAATTATGCACCGTTACGATGAGAACTTCGAAACTATACCAGAAGGCCATCTACAGTTGCGTTATGCGTTCTTTTCACCTTGGAGGCTAGTGGATGAAGGTGGAGTAGACCCTTTGATTCGTGGTATGTTCTATACACCCGCGAAACTAAAAACTCCAACTCAAAATTTAAACTCCGAACTCACTGAGAAACTGTTTTACAGCACACACGCTGTGGCCCTTGATTTGGCGGCAATTAACATTCAACGCAGCCGCGATCACGGCATTCCTTTCTACACAAAATTCCGTCAATTTTGTAACATGTCTGAGGTGAACAACTTTGAAGACTTGGCTGGTGAGATATCCGATAAGACTGTAAGAGACAAACTGAAAGAGCTCTATGGGTCTGTCTACAATATAGACGTTTGGGTAGGCGGAATTCTCGAAGATCAAGTCGAAGGCGGAAAGGTTGGGCCTTTGTTTAGATGCCTTCTCATAGAGCAATTTGAACGCCTTAGAGACGGAGACCGGTTTTGGTACGAAAAACCCGGTGTGTTCGAGGCCGAACAACTACGTCAAATAAAAGAAACAAGCTTGGCACGCATTCTATGTGATAACTCCGACAGTATAGATACTATTGGCGAAAATGTATTTTTGTTGCCGGAAGTTCAAGATGGATTTATATCCTGTGATGCCTTGCCGTCTATTGACTTCCGTTACTGGGCTGACTGTGAAAACTGCCGAGAGTTCAATAGTAACTGGGAAAAGCGTCGAAGGCGCCGTGACTTGGCTGAAGATGGAATTGAAAAGAAAGAGGCAATCAAAAAAGGAGACGGAACCGAAAAAAAATACCAAATAGAAAAGGAGGACGAATACGAAAAAATAAACGCTACTGAAAAATCTAAGGTAATCGAAAAGGAAAACGGAATCAAAATGAACGACACTAAAAAAGTAGACGGAATCGAAAAGAAAAATGTAATCGAAATGGAAGAAATTGAAAAAGAAGACGGAATCGAAATTATAGATGAAATCGAAAAGGTAGACGGAATAAAAAAAGAACATGAACGCCTTTCCGTCATAGAAAGTGCGCAGCAAGGCTTGGCGGACATTATTTATATGCTTAAGAAACGCATTGAATATCTTGAGGAAAATTGCAAGATGAATGATGTTGAAGCTCTTGTATTCGAGTGATTTTGTCTTTCGTTATATGCGGTTACTAACTTTGCACTTCATAAAATGTGCTATTACCTCAGTCAGAAACTGTGCTATTTGTGTACCTACCCTTGTGTGCTCTTATCCCATCTGTGTGGTCCAATTCCTAAGAATTTATTTTAATCTATCATTTATCAAATTGTCTTTTCTATTCTATTTGTGATACTTTATAAACTAAACTTTACCCCTGCTATTTTTTTAAAATTATATGTATTCTACTACTAACTGCGTCGGTAAGACCTACTTACCTACGTCACATTCTTAATATCACTATAACTAACTAGTAAGCATTTTAATCTCTGTCTTAATAATAATAATCTAGTCGAAGTAAAAGTAGTAGTATAAACCAAATAAGTATAACGAATAGTCATAAAAGTTATTTAAAACAATGTAATTCATAAATACATTATAGATAAACTACTTGTACTGCTGATATATTTACTTACTTTACGTTACGTTTGATGAGTCGACGTAGCACGATTAAGTGCTTGACTATTTACTAACTACTAGTGCCATGGTATGGAATATTTTAAACTATAAGTGCGTTCAACTTAGGAGTCTAAATGCGGATAAAAGCCAACATAAAGGACCATTGCATTATTGGTATCTGAGGATGTGCTAAATAAATATGGACTTGAAAACTTTGAACTCAAAATGTGGGTCGGACGATCAAAAGAGTGATAATGAAGGCTTAATACAGGGATGTAAAATTTGGAAGCCGACATTGTTAAGCGCCTTTAGGCGTTATTAGGACTCGAAGCTAAATCCTGTGATTTCGATTGTTGGGTGATAAATAAATTGATAATAATTAGACAAAACTTTTGGAATAGGGTACGGATTTTGAGGCGATAGGTACAGATAACGCATTGATACACTTTAGCAGATGAAGATTTAGGAAGACTCATTTATATTACTCCTTTACCTAAGGCTCTAAATAACTTAACCTGCCAGTACAGAGCGCCTATTTCTATCGTTATGTCACTACCTATTTCCATACAATTTCATGAACAGAGGCAGTGTTTACATTATGTAGAATATGCTTATTTATAGATACAATTTTATCATACTAATTTATAATCGAACCTAGACTATATTCTAGTTTCCAGTTGCTCCAACGTGGCTAGCATGGTAACCCTGACCTTTTGTCAAGGAAGAAAGTCAGCAACTAATTGTTCTACTTGGTGACAGTCATTTTACTTCGTCTGTAGTTATAGGTGTTCATGGTAGCCATAACAGATAGCAATTCTAACATAGATCTAATGAAGATACTTCTCACTATTTCAAATTAACATAGCACTATTGTTAAGATTTTTCGGCTTCTAAGGGCGAAGTTTGAGAGCAATGCTGTGTTTGATAAATTTTATTTACAAGGCAAACGTAAATCAGCATCTTTATGTAAAAAGTATGTGACCGTCGTCAGATCAAATAAGAAATACATACCTTCCTTTTCAAGTAGGTCCACGGGCCTACGGCCTCGGGTATTTGAAGACAGTTCTCTGAAGTCGAAAGAAATTACCAATACTCTATTATATCTTGTTATTTACTTCTTCAAATTTAAGATGTTTTTCAGCATTAGTTAGCAAACGAAATTCACTGTTTGTATTTCATAAAAGTAATACTTTTATTACTTTCAAAAGTGCACTATTCAACATCAGATATGTGCCTAATTTTCCTCAGCAGATAAAGTTTACCAACTCTGGCGCAGCCAGGACATTTAGAAATATTCAGGAACAAAATATGATTTCTTTTGTTTTTGTAAGATTCTATTTAAGTATTGTTTCAACAAATTAAATCACGTATTTTTAATAGGTTATTGTATTCCTTCTCACTTACGATCATGTTAAATTTATCTTTCAATAAATTACATATGTACACTCCTACGACATGTGATATTATTTTCCCTAGTTGCGAACTATTCTATCCTCCTCCCTAATTTGTTGGTAGGTAGAGTACCGTAGGTAGAATAACGGAACACTAACCATGCAAAGGATAGTCTTTGAATTAAAGACAATAGGTTTGGGCCCTGACCTGACTAAATCCATGCTAGTTTGTTATGGCATTGCAATGAAGCCTTAAGCACAATGCACAACTTACAGCACAGTTAAATACAAAATCAAATCCGTTCGAGGTAAATCTTTCGAAAGCGTCGAACTCTTTTCGAAACCGAAATAATTGACGGAGCCTTAAAATGAGTTCGATCGAGGCAGGCAGTACAAGAAACATCGGCGAGTGGAGCGGGCGGCCAAAAATGTTGTCGAACGTTAACGAAATTCGTAAGAGCCTATGAAGCCAACGCAAAAACAAGATCCGTCCAGTGCGAGTGTAACTCACGCGCCGAGAGTTTCGAACGTTTGTCAATTATACAAATACATATTATAGGTACCGGTTGATATGATAACTACAGATCAACAAGGTGATCCTGAAACGGCTAGCTATAGTGAAACTATTATCTAAACCTACATGATCTAAAATCTTGACAGGATACACGTGACACAAGGCTGGCGAATAACCCTGAATTTCCTTCAACCTATGGGCGCAAAAGACTAGAAGGTAATAAATGATATTAATCCAGGAGGCCTATATACCTAATACCAGACTGATGATGTCCCCCTAGCCGAATTTCAACCACGGCGGCCAGTCTCAACGGAGACTACGCAAGAGGCCATCTGCGCAGGACATATTACTTAAAGCGCACAAGTGTGTAGTGCGCAAAAACAGGTGCATTCTCTCATACCTAAGTACCAAGTACGGAGAAATCAGGCTGCATAATAAGTAAGTATAATGATAATAAATTATAGGTCTGTAGAATTTAAGGAAGGTTTTATCTCTCTTAAAATCAAAGAAATATTGGTTATATTAGATGACACTGGTAGCACAGGAGCAAATCACAGATGTTCTATAAATTTTTTGGTGTTGAGAGCTTTAATTTATCATTTCCTTCGTCTGTCGTCCGTTTTTTTGCTGCGCTCAGTCACCTATACATTGATGATGTTAGTTTTTTTGTTTTTAAGTGATTATTACACTGCTGTTACCTTGTTGCTTTCTGTTAATATTATCAGTTATTGACAAGTTTTCGTTCATACGAGTAAGCCTTGATTATAAAACCGATTGTACCTACTTATGGGGAAAAACTTCGATATCTATTAAGTTAGTCCCTAACTATCCAGCAGCAACGTAGAGAGCGCGGGGACGTACAAGTTTTACAAGATCCTAAACAACCACTAGACACCGTTACACTTCGCCCCATAATTGTGATACCACCTTTGCCTTGATGATTCTATTGCCCAGGCTTTTCAGCCTGCAGTCAGCCAATAGGCAGCAGGTATTATATCTATGAAGTCCATATATCTAAGCATTATTAGCACAATAACTCATATGGTCGTCATAAAGGCGAAAGATACGTAGTATCCCTTTATAGTTCGTGGGCGATGTAAGTGAAGGACGAAAGTACCTAGTATTTAAGGTCTAAAAATCTAAAATTACTGAACGAGTTGGGCTGAAATTTTACAACTATATTATACTAAGTAATATGTAGTTCTGGACCTGGAATAGCATAAAGCCCGCTTTCACTAGGAAATAGTGCTAAGAAACCACGGGCTAAAACATGAGAACTATTTGCGAAGGACATTAGCTGAAGCTGCAATGCGAATTAAGCACCAGCAGACCTAGAAAGCAAGCCATATTCCCCAATAGCGTAGTGCTTACCTATCTACTTAAAACTAGAATAAGAGATGAGCGTCGTCTCAGTGATCTCTATCAAAAATATATTTAAAGTGCACTGACAAAGACTGTGACATACATTATATCTACGCATTAGCGCTGGGTACCAAATGCCCGATAATATTATAATTGCGTCACAACATCAAAACTATGCCTGTCTATATATAATTACGAGTATAATAAATAACATAGCCTACTTGTTACCGCGGTAAAATAAATGAGAAGATGCGGGTCGAAACCTTTAATACAAATGTAAACCACATGCATGTAACCGCATGCATGCATAGTTCATTTATAATATTTTTACGGCACTTCAATAATAGATACATACATTTTCGAGGTTACTTATATTTATGGTAGTTTAGGGTACATAAAACCGTTTAGAATTCTGATTAAACTTATGTATTGACCAACCACAACAACAAATATGTGTATACAATAATTCAATAACTAAAACAATAAAAAATCTCACTAATTCTCTTCTTGGTACTTGAAGCTTTAAGAACTTATTAAACTAAACATTAAATCCTATACTAGATACTTAGTGTGGCGGCCTGTAGCTATTACAATGCCTTTGTCTTTGTTCCGTACTTCAACTTCTAAAAAGGCAATATTTTTGCCTGCCTTTCTTGTTATTGCCTCTACTTCTACATTTTCACCTTCTTTTGCAGTAGACATGTACCTGAAAAAATAAAGATTTTTTAAGTAGGTACCTACAATCTTCGATCAGGTATTCGCCACCTCCTCCGTAAATACCTAGAACTTTACAAACAACTCCAAATTGTCTACGACTTGTTTTGACGCAGCCAGTTTGCGCAGAGCCTGACAAGTTTTGTGAATACGGATTAGGAGATTAGTAGAGTCGAATTTATTTTATTATGTAGGTATACCTGAAAATAATAAATACCGTTTATTTTTTATAAGGATTATTATATCAACCTATACAACAGAATTCTGATAAAGATAACGAATCATTTATTGATTAAACTATAATTGGTCACAACAATATACAGAAAGCCCATTTCGGACTTACAATCATTAAAATAAGTGAACAAACATAAAACAGAAACTGAAATTTCTGTTTTATGTTTGTTATATAGCAGGCACTCTAAATAAAAAATAACTAGTTTCTGCCCGCAGCTGCGCACGAGTTGTTTCCGGGACAAAAAATCCATAGGTTAGGTCCATAGGTTTCGGGGTGCGCATTGTGAATCTATGGGGGGCCGGCGGATATCGGGACACTTTGCCAGTGTGGCGTGTAACATTATGAACAACGCACTAAAAGTCGTCGAAACATGGTGCATAGACTATGGACTAAACGTGAATCCAACCAAAACAGAACTAGTAATGTGAACATTACTAGTTCTGTTTTGGTTGGATTCACGTTCGCCAACAGGCGTAAACTAGGAACCTACCAACTCCCGTTCCTTTTCAATACACAGCTACTAATACTATCCGATGCAGTTAGATACTTAGGTATAACTAAGCCTTAAGTACTTAGGTACAATAAGCTAAACAGGGCAACACATTTAGAAAAATAGACAAAGAAAGCCACCATCTCATTCTGGCAGTGCCGTCGAATGATAGGAAGAACATGGGGTCTCAGACCAAAGATTACCCTATGGCTCTACAACACTGTAATCAGGCCCTCGCTGACATACTGTTCACTAGTGTGGTGGCCAAGAACAAACCAAAGCACTACCATAAACAAACTGCAAAAGCACTCGAAGTCCTGACAAACGTAAGATTAACATAAACCAAAGGAATTTCCACTAATAAATAACACAATTACAGCTAAAAAACAGAGCAAGAAAAAAAAACATTAGTAATAACAATTTGTAATAACAAACAACCTTATGATTTATGAATTTATGATAGAGTACCCAAAAAACACCTACACTCAAGAAGCTTTACTTTACAAATGCACGAAGAGTAACAGGTACCGGGGAGGGAACATCCACAAAACAACAGCACTGGGTGCCCACAACTCCATCTTCCAGGTGGAATGTGTGGGTATAACCCAGGCTGTGACCGCAGTGCTACAAAGAAATCTTTCTTTGTAGCACTGACTGACCAAAACATCCCCACACGCAAAAAGGGCCCACCTGTGGCCTAGTTGCGGAAACCAGTCCAGAAACAAGTAAGTAACATAGTATATTTTTAGCATACAATAATATAAGCAAAGCAATTTCAGCTTATTTAAGTATGGTTATGTTAAAGTTAGTTCTTAGAATATTTAGCAAAAGTTTGTTAGTATTCTGAACTTTGTTTGTGTACCTACCTATTTATAAGTATCTTTGTTTGTAATATGGACTGTTGTCAGAAATAAAAATATATTAATTCATTCATTCATTCAATAACCAAAAGTCCTACTAACATAGTTGTACGGTCCGTACACCACATATAGTAACTAAGCTGGATATATCAGTAAAACCAAGAGATTTTAACACATATATTTAACGATAAACTGTAATTACTAATGAAATGAAGTGAGACGCGGGTGTCGATTGACAGGTGATCGCGAACTGAATATAATAAAAAGTATTGCTAAAATTGATGACTGGCGTAAATGCGCGGTTGGCATTAATTAGGGCAATGCACAATGTGCGTGCTCGTACAATAGTACTTCATGGAGATCAGCTGGTTAGCGCCCAAACAGGCAGGGGGATAATGCACAATGCTCTCCAACCAATATAGCAGAGTATAGTGCAGTCCCCCCTCTTAGAATTCTAAATTAGGGACCAACACTTACGTGACACTAAGTTCAAGAGACATCCCCCTAGTTTCAATCTTGTCATTGGCAGTGAGTGCATATGTGGATATGGCATCAACCAGATGAGCAATAAAGCCCCCGTGAAGGGTGCCTCTCTGGTTCAAGTGTTCGGGACCCACTTTGAACTCTGTCACCATCCTGCCATTTGAACAACATGTTACGTTCACCTGAAAAGGTTTAAATAAGTAGGTAAGGACTGAGATTTTCAGTTCAAGTAGGGTTAAGGGACTACTAAAACAAAATACCTACCTACCTACTCAAAATACCGAGTCTTTCTAAAATATTAAAGGAGCTTTCCTGCTCACGCCTTTTTACTTTCGCTTTTCTAATATTTTGTACGTATCGATGTTTACCAACCTTACGCAAATTGTGGTCGAAGCATTTAGTCGTCGCAATTACTTTTGTGAATAGCTCTGCTACTTTAGCGCCCTTTTGAGTCATTTCAAACTATTCCGTTCCAAGAAATTCATGAAAATTACATACGTAAACCTATTTTTCTTTTTCTATGTTTCGCTTAATTTTCTTTTCTTTATAAATGTATTCCATCTCATTTCTCTTTGGGTGGATTCAGTCTTCAGAACCAATCATCGAAAAAAAAAAATCAAGTCTAGGTATGGACACGTGATGCTATACAAAATATACCTTCTATCACAGAGTACAACAGAGATAGGTATTTAATATTTAAATAATGCTGGACAATCCAGTTATACAAATTGTATACCTACTAATACACGTTGCGAAATGTTTGTAAACAAACCACGACACAAACAACTAAAACTCACTTGCTTAGCGTTGAATTTCAGATAATTTTATTTTAATTGTAAGCATGTACGTAGTGAAATCCTTCCTTCAATAAATATTGCTTACAATTCGACAAGACAAGTAATGGAAATTGTGTTTAAAAGGAAGCGGCAACATAGTGAATTTCAGGTTTAGTATGGGCGGTTTGTTTACCAACATTCCACATCATCTTTGGCTAGTGTATATATTGACATTGTGTAGGCGTAACCATTATGTAGTTGATGATAATTATTTGAATTTCAACGATAGGACGATAGGTACTATTAAAATATTTTTCAAAATTTTATTTATCAAAATTTTTTCATAGACTTACTATGTTTTATGTTACATTACAACCCCACACCGCAAAGGAACTTTAAGTTTTATTGTAAGAAAAATATACAAAATTTTGGTATAGTTTTCTTTGAAGAAGTACTTGAATTGAAGAGTTCTTACTGCAGTATCTCGTGACACTTCAGTTATAATATAATAAAATATTTTTTGGCTTATAAAATGACATCGACTTTGATAAAGATTATAAGTATATCAATAAAACGTTTATAAAGTTACGCAAAATAAGTCTTATCGCTTATCCATATACTCCCTGATTGAAGTCAAAATCTGATCGTTAGCCTGTTGGTAGGCTTGTTGGCTGTGTAGCCGCACAGCTGGTCGTCTTTGGGAGATAATGTGGGGGCTCCAGGAGCTCCCGGGAATGAAAAATATCACAAGGTAGGTACCTAAACAAAAAAAAAACAACAGCTGACGATGACATTTGACATTTGACATCATTTTGACGGTTTGGTTAAATTTTGACATTGTTAGCAATAATTGACTTTGAAAGTTTAGTTTAAATGACGTTGACAGCAGTGTTTCAATGTCACCAGTCATCGGTAATCTAGTTGCTAGTGTCATTGTCAGATTGATTTTAATGCCAAATCAAAGCCAATGCATGTTTACATGCACAGCGACGGGTTCCGTGGTTTTCATTGCTACAAAAATCTTGTAATTAAGCTAATGAGTAATGACAAACATCTCAGAGTCCACAAGTGATCAGAATACTGGTTTGTATTTCGGTCAACGAATTAGCATTGCCATTCAACGTGGCAATGCTGCCAGCATTCTGGGCACTTTGCCTTGACTGGTGATGGCTTAGACGTTTAGGAACTTGATATAGTAGGTACCTACCTAGCTAGGTGTACCTATCTACACCTAGCTAGGTAGGTACCTACTACGACAATAAAACGCATATGTAGTACATCTTGTATCTACAAGATGTACTACATATGCGTTTTATTGTTCATTAAATTATTTCATCATAGACAAAAGCCTAAGCCGAGTAATTCACGAAATAAGTACCTACTCTTATTATTATATGTAGGTACCTACCTACATACATACCTTCCTTTCTACCGAGAGGCATCCTTCTGGTTATAGCAAGGAATACCTAGGTATGTAGGTAATTTTGTTAATAATATTTTTTTCAGACAGTCCATATTACAGCACATACATTACACTGAATACAGCTTGGCCTTGACAAACACAACGATGAAGACGACCACCAACAAGTTAATGAAATTTTATGATCGATCGTAATCATTTAACTTGCCTGCGGAACCCTAAAAATGTAAACAATAACATGAAAGCCATCAAAATCAAATCATGAACTTTAGTTTGAAATGGAAACATTTAAAGCCTCAAGTCAAATGAATCAAATTATACGACAAGTAAAACTTTTCTAAAAAGAACCAGGAGACTGGATTTTCCTCACATAAGTCTCCTCAATTTATTCCATTAAGTTGACCAAGCCACAGATTTTATAATAATATACCTACGTACTAGTACCAAGTTCAATAATCTGCACAGCGCAGCCTACAAGTGATAAACTATTACATAGCAGTTCTTATTCCATAAAAATTTAAGATGCAACCCCTATACTCTGTTGGTAAGTAAAATTTTTATTCATACTTCTTTGTCTAATGCTAAATACCTACCTACCTACCTATTTATTATTCCATTAAGTTTCCTGTTGAGTCACCTTTGACCCAGACAGCTGGTAGGTATAACTCTATATAAAATTGAGTTACCTAAAGCCTATTATTGCAGACCAAGATCTGAGCTATTTTCGTCCAGCTTGTCTCACATTCAGTTTGGTGTTTATGCACACAAGTACCTAACTCATGTAATTACGTACTTCAGATGCTAAAGATAAGAGGTTGTTTTGCAAACAGCTGAACCCGCTGGCCAGAGCTGACTCTTAAGCAAACTTGTTACCCCACATAGGACCAGCCTAAAACATCAAGGAGCGCTGAGCGAGCCATGCATTTGGCACTCTTTTTTATCTTTCTTATAAAATTAACTAGGTGACAGTATGGAGGATGTATGGATGGGTGTTTGTTATTCTCTCATGCAAAAACTAGGTACTGAACAGATTTACAGGAAATACATAGACTATATGTAATTAATAATGATATTGTACGGACATTGTCCCCTTTATTATTCAATTAATTTTTTTTTTGTGTTGATAAAGATAGTGGCAATAGTAACTCTGTATACATTTCAACTGTATCTTTTAGGTTCAAGAGACCTTGACAAAAGTAAAGCAAAAATAGACAAAAATATGTTTTGTATCTTTCTTTAATTTTATTTGTTTGTTGTTATGGCGGCAAGACAAATACACAGTTCTGAAAATTTCAACTGTCTACATTTTACGGTTTATGAGATACAGCGCGCTGACACAGGCGCGGTCGCAGCGCCAGACATTGGGGGGAGGGAAGTTCACTCTTGGTCAGGGCCGTAGGCAGGCATTTTAGGGGAAGGCCTGAAGACCCCACCGAAAACTTGGAGCTGCTCCAGCACTTGACAATGTCCAGAACAACTAGATATTATCACCGCGAAAATTTTTTGGTTCTTTTGACCTCAGACGACGACGATGAAAGGACGAAATGTGTGAGCGAGCCGCGAATATTTTGAGACGTTTAAAAATGTTTTACAGTGTTTGGGAAATACGACCTTGCCGGCATGGTTGTCGGCGAGCAGGGCGAGCAGTGAAATTATTTATTTTTGCAGACTTCCCCGTAAATACAACGGCTCAATTTCTCCGCAAGTGTTGCCCGTTATTCTAAGCTCATTCAGTCATTCACTCTACAGGGTGACCTGACTACAAAATGAAAGGGCTTTTTGGACGAGACGAAGTTTATAATTAATGTACAAGATTTTCCAAAAATATTATTTTTGTTTGCTTTTGAATATTAAACCGAAGAAGGTGGCCTAAAATACGAGTTGCCGTTTCTCGCCTGTCGCTGAGTGCGTCTCTTTCGTCCCACTAAAGCCAAAGCAAGATATGAAAAGTGGAAAAATTATATGTTGAATGTGAAACTCGTACCGGAGTGGGTACGAGTTTGCGAGATAAGTTCACAAAATCATGAAGGAAAATCTATGATAAAAGTTGCTACGCCGAATTATTTCTTCCTTTACATCGATAGAGATAGATATTAAAATTAAATGGTTAAGTTATGCCGGCGCCTGCGGCGCCCAGTAGATCCCGGCGGCGCCTCAAGCGTTCGCCCCCCCCCCCCCTCGTCCCTAAAACCGGCCCTGGCGCCACAAGATAATGATATCTCAAATCTATTATGTTAACGTTTAAACATTGATGTAGGTATAGTTGATAATGTAGCTCGTGTTACACACGTACCTACCTCCCGGGAGCAATATGCCGCGCCAGACGCGCTCAGTCACTAGTATGTGCCTGTTTATTAACAACAGTTGAATTTAAAATGGTTGATATCCCGCTCTACGGACTGAGCTGTAATTGTCACGCTTATCAGTGAACCGTCGCTTATCAATAAAGTTATTTTTCCTCGTTCACATCAGCAGTACCTACTTTATGAAATGAATCTGATGAATAATATTTTGAAAACGTTACACATTAATGGAAGGAAATGTTTTGCAGACCATGAGACGCGGCAGAGTTCGTATAGCAGGGAGGACGAGGTAGAGAATGTGGTTGTACATGAAGATACGCCCCTTTTGCACCGGTTCCCACCACAGCGGATCGAGAAAAACACAAGTACGACGATAACCGTGGCTTCTCTGCTGACGATACTTGTGCTGGGTGTGGTCATAGGAATTTATCTTCTGATCATTCAAAACAATTCAGGTATGTAAAATATTAACTAATATTAACTAATGCTGGTATACATTGAAGCTGATTTTAGTAACCTGATTGACTGGCATTGAATGCCACTTTAGTGTTTAATTGGCCTCAATTCTGCTATCAGGGTATCATTCGCTATTTTTCAGGGAAACGCCTCAGACCTTATTAATTAGAAGTCCTTCAGTCCTACCTAAAGTTCATTAACAATTTTTGCCTCCAATTGTTTATTAAATAAAAGAAGGATTGAAGAATGTGGTGTCGGACGCGGCTTAATGATTGACTCCTTATAATATGCTTATAAGCCTACGTGTTATTTTATCACCACTACTGCGATCACCAAGCCGTTAGCCAAGTGTGGTGATTATGGTCGAACCCTCCCTGTTTTGGTGGATATACTTATGTTCAGCACTGCAGAGGACGTATGTGAGCTGATGACGAAGAATGGAGAATTACTGTCTCATTTCTGTTACAGAGAACATATTGCCACCAGTAGAAATTCCCCTTCAGCTAGTCAGTAAATCGCAATGGGATCCTGCCTCGGCCTCTCACCCGAAGCTTTCTTTGACGCCGATGGAAGCAGCCCAAGTTATCGTCGTGCAAACTGACACGGAGGAATGTCATAGCACTGCCGACTGCAGCGCCTTGCTTCGGAAATTCCAAGTGAGTTTCCATTATGTCTGCGTGTATTTAAGTATTATGTATATCATTCATCGCGGATTTAAGAGCTATTATAGCCCAGTCCTATGAACGGGCGAAGTGGAGGCATATGTCCAGCTTTGAACCAATATATACTGATGATGATGATGATATCCCAGGGCTTCCGAAAAAGAGGGGCCTCTACACCAGACAATTCTTAATTAAAGCATAAGGTCACATGGGTCATGTGATGGGTGATGAACTTCCTCAAAATGTAATTGATAATTCTGTGCGGCTCGCTCCCCTCGCTGTTAATTCTTTTATCTTGTATTTCGTTATTGTTTTGCTAATTGCCACTAAAATGACTCTTTTAGTGGCAATTAGCAAATTTTCGCTGCACGCTTCGCTTACGTTTTTGCCAAGAGTACTAATTCTACGTAAGACACTGCCCGCCGTTCTTTATTTTGTCTTCGATTACTTTACTTTTTTGCTAATCGCCGCCGCTCGCTTCGATCGCATTTGCCCTAGTTCCGTTGGCAGCTTTGGATGGTTGGTTAAAAAAAAATTACACCACATCTTGGGTGCCCTGCCCCGGGGCCTCCACATCTTAAAATCCGTCCCTGCATTGCTCTTACTCCGCCCTTGCTTTGGGGCCAGATGATGCAGTATGAGTTCAACTGTCCAGGATTAAAACTTATTTATTGTACAAATAACTAGCAAAGCAAACATAAGGAGCATAGATTACATCGGCTAAAACAAGAGCTACACCCTATAAATTGTACTAAACTTCGAGCTTTAAGAGTTCTTATCAGCTGCTAAGTACCCCCTATCAAAACGCTACGCAAGTCACGTAAGAAGCGTCTGATTAGTTGCGCAAATTAGCAATGTTTATTGATACTTTGGTGAGTTTGTTACCCCGGCTCGTGCCACAAGATGCAGGCTGAGAATTTGCAACACCTCTACTTTACCCGCGGGTGTCGCAAGAGGCAAGGGATATCCGCCGGCAGGCGGGCAGCAGAACAGCATAACCGAATTGCAATTCCTTTTTCGCATGTCCAGCGTGGAGATTATGACATTGCCCCCTAATGGTGAAGGTCATCAAGGCGCTATCAGGGGAGGCATATGTTTAGCAGTGGGCTAGCGTAGGCCGTAGATGAAATGATGTTAATACCCGGGTCGAGATAAACTGCAAAAGTAATATAATTATAGAGGTTTCGACATCGTCGGGGTGGCCGGAAGACTGGATGAAGCTTGCAGAGGACTGATCCAGATGGCGTGAAATAGAAGAATGTAGCCTTTATTAGATATACAGCATTATTTATTAAAAATATAAGATAAATAGGTTGAAATGATGATGATGGGTTTCAGTTTTGAGTGTAGATTAGTTTGTATTTGGATTGGCGCCAAAACTAAAACAAAGTAACCTAAAAATGAAGCCGGCCATTTTTTACAACCGAAAGAAAAAGGGACGGCAACATTAATATGCTTTAAGAAAATAAATGCGTGGACCAACTCCACGCATTTATTTTCTTTGACTGAATGCAATATTGCAATATTTCATAGGCTCTGCTTCTTTTTAGGAATAGTGATGCGAATCTATTGCCTCGAAAAATGTCGGAACTAACGAAACCTTCAATATATATCGAGATGACAGATTACGTGTGTATGAAAAACTGTATTCTTTCATTAAGTCAAAGTAAATAAATGTGTGGACGGATATAGTTTATGTTTTGACACAGATCTCCGGATTCAGGTCCTATTTTTAAAATTATTTCACTAATAGATGGTTTTATTACTTATTCCTGAATTCTCTAGGCGTTTTATCTAGCGCCACGTGAGCGAAGCCGTAGCTAGAGGCTAGTTACAACAAAAAAACACATAGTTACACAAATACTGTGTGAAAACATAAACTATACTCCGTCCACGTATTTATTTACTTTAACTTAATGAAAGAGTACAATTTTTCATACACACGTAATCTGTCATCTTGATTAGTATCGAAGCTTTCGTTAGTCCCGATACTTTTAAAGGCGATAGATTCGCATCACTATTCTTAAAAAGTACATTGACAAGGTATTCCGGGCGAATAGCTTGTTCGATTTAGTCCCGGCCTTTACGGCTTTGCTCACACATAGGCACCTTATGTAATCTCACGTTGATGATGATGACTTGATGAAGTGCACAATGTGGTTCACAGAGCCTTCGTGGTTTGCGGGCGGCCTAGTTATATTATCTAATGCTAGCCTCGAATCTGAACTCTAATAGTTTTATTTAGAAGTCCAGATCGAGTTCGCTTTTGCGTCCAACTATATTTTTGCGCGAAAAACTCGTTGCTCTTAAATGCCATCATGGTTATTATTACTTATTAGTTGGTTATTTTTGGCATCGATTTTGAGAAATAATAGTTAGCATTGTACATTGTAGAAAATAATCATTCTTGATTCAAGATCTCAAATCGACAAGTAATTGTAATTCTATCAAAAACTGAACAACAAGAAACATGATATCAACATAATATTTAAAAGCTTATAAGTGTACAATTGGAGACTTGTATACAAATATAATATTTAAAAGCTTATAAGTGTACGATTGGAGACTTGTATACAAATATAATATTTAAAAGCTTATAAGTGTACGATTGGAGACTTGTATACAAATATAATATTTAAAAGCTTATAAGTGTACGATTGGAGACTTGTATACAAATATAATATTTTGGCTAAAATACAGCATCATACATAAACATAATATGTAACTTTGCCGTAATATAGTATTATAATAAAGAGAGGTTTTCCAAAAAAACTAAGAACTCTAGTTACCTCAGAGAACTCAATAGATGGCAGTGATATTTCGCGGAAGAATAAAGTTGTGGAGTGTTATGTCAACCTGTGCGGGTCTATGCCATTTTAATTTCAAACTGAAAGCGCAACTTTTCAGTCTAGTCGAACTATTTTTTGACAGAAAAAGCCTCATTAATGATGCTGGAAAAATAATACAGCATCATCTAACCCCAAGCTAGAGAAGCAGAACTATATGAAAACTCATTGCACCACAAATCATGGTGTATAGAACCTTAATACTTTTAGTAATTGTTTATTCTATTTAATTTCCAGGGTAACACAACACAGGGTAACGAGCTGCCTTACAATTTCCTAGTGTCAAGTAATGGACAAACGTACGAGGCCCAGGGTTGGCACAGACCTTCGACGATGTTCCCGCAGTACCCCGGAGCTATGGTCTTGGCGTTCATTGGTGAGATCCATTTCCTTATGTTAGATCTCGTTTTTGCCCGCGGCATCGCACTCGTTGTTTCTATGGAAACGTATAAAGGTTATTTCTATACCATGGGAACTGATTCATGGGATAAAAAGTAGCGTATGTTTTGTTCCAGTCCTAAAACTGTAAGCAGAATTTCAGCCATTGCCGTTTTGCCGCAATCTTTTCAGTAGTTTTAGCGTAAAGAGGTCACAAACATCCATCCAAACTTTCACATTTATAATATTAGTGTGAAGTGTGATGGATGACGTGAAGAAAATCGTCTGGTTTTTTAAATATTCATTTAATATTAACTGTCTATATACGTAATGTATTTTATTAAGTATTTACGTCATTAAAGCCCGTGTTATGAAAGCTTGCTCAGTCACAGATCTATGCTTGAGTGACGTTAATGCTATAGAAAAGCGTTGCTCAAGCATAGTCCGATGACCGAGCAAGCTTTTATAATTCGGGCCTCTGTACCCAAAACACAAGCTCTGCTTAGCGTGGGGCTAGATCTGGCGGCTAGGTGATGCTCTGTGGATTGTCCAGCATTATTGATTTTTATTTATTTAATTACTGTTCTAGGTAACTTCACTGACACCAGTCCACCCCAGCTCCAAAGAGACGAGGCGGAGGATTTCTTCGCAGAGTCCATGAGCCAACGGCACCTAACTCCGCATTACACAATCGTCGGAAAAAGTACTTCTTATGAACCTCACTCGCTGTTCCAGTATCTACGGACGCTGCCTCAGTGGAGCGAGGAGGCGTCGGGTTGATCACAGATTAAATACTGTTAAAAAATCAACAACAAGAAAGTGATTTTTAGTTTAAGTATGGGGTAATCCGTACAAATATTGTATCTTGAGTCTGGCCGGAGATTGTTAGGCTGAAGGCCTGTTCAGTTATACGCTTTATTTGCTACCCAGAGTTGTACGGTAACGGTAAATTTGGATTGGCGCGGTACCCCCCGGGTATTTTAGTAAACAGAATTATCGTATGCCGCTCTGGATAGCGAATACCGCGTAGGTAATGCGTGAACGTGTGAACAGGGGCGAATTCTGCCAACCAATGGTTAATATGGCAATGGTATCGTCGCAGAATCGCCCATACATGAAAGTGACCCTACATAGTGCGTGCGGTGCTATTTGCACGGAGAGATTGATCAACCTTGACATTTTTGACACGCGTTTGCTGTAGTTTCTTTAATCAAAAGTAAAATTCCATAATGCGTCACTCTGAGACGATACCATTGTCATAGTAAAATGATTGATTAATTTAGTCGAATTAGGAGCGTTACCAACCTATACAAGGTTTTTTTCTAGGGTAGAATAGACAGAAATGCCATCAAATGGTCATCATCATGCGTAAAATATTAAAAATTAATTAGTTCAACTTCTCTAATTTACGGAATGTTATGTTTTCCCATTCCATTCATGTCCAATGTCCATGCTAGGGGAGCTGTTCGTTATTCGGGGGGAAAGTTGAGGGGCGGGGGGAACTTATCTAGATTAGAGTAGTAGGAAGGGTGCCGGTTAGGTAGATTATGCTTATTAATTGATGTTGCTTTTATTTGTTTGTTGATGATGAGAAAAAGCACTTACTATTTTTCGTTCTTTCTTCCATTCTTTATGATATTTAGAGTCTCTGTCAAACTGGGAAAAAAAATACATAAGTCAAAACTGCCATAAGTCAGGGCCACAAGTTGGCCACATTCGTAACATGTGTAATCGCTCGTTGCGAATCGCATACGTTCGGCACTGACATTGGTACACAATCCGCATCCGCATTTATGTACTTTAGTTATAGCCTCAATTGTCGACAAAATCAGTGACACAAACTGCGACTGATTCTCTGCGCTGACCTTATGTGTCAGATTCGCCAATGATAAATATAGGAAAATCTGGGTGCAGTCGTTACAGCTGTAAGGCCATGATTCCTTCCAAAATACGCACTATATAAGTCATGCTATAAATGATTATTAAATAAGAAACAAGATTTTAACTACGTAACTAAAAATAATAGTTAATTGTTTTTTATTCAAATCAACCTCTGTAAAAACTATTTTTTTTTATTCTTTAATTATTATTTTCTAGTATAGGTTTTCTAGTCATTATAATATCAAAAAAATTAAATCTTTGGACTAAAAAACTGTTGCAATAATTCAAAAATCGTTGATCAATGTTATAAAGTAATTTATAATAAGATAAGTATTTTATATAAAATTAAACTTTGAAACAATAGCCATGACTTTAGAACAAAGACAATACAGGTGATAAGAAAAAAAATTAACGCTGATTTCTTGAGGGCAGGGCTAAAAGCACTTTACAGTGATAAACAATGCATTAAAACTTAACTGTAAATAGGAAATCTCGACCTTTTTAGTGCTTGCTTGTTTAGGCGTCCTCTTGGACGTGTAATTTTTGCAATTTTGCTAGGCTTGCTTCCTGTGAGTTAGACTAGTTGAAAAGGAAACCCAACTTGTCAAATGTGTTCTCTTTTGATATAGACGGTTTCAGGTTGCGCATTGTGAATCTATGGCGGCCGGCGGATACCTTGATCGATGAGTTTATAGCACAGGTTTATAGTATAAAACTTGTCTAATCTAAGTGCTTATTTTGTAAGCTTAAAGAAATAATGTTATTGAAATCTGAAAATCTGAAATCTATGATTATACTAAAATACGATGTAAGGGGGCTTAATCTCTGACATGTCAATAGACTCCTAGACGTCACCTGATTAGAACATTGTTTTGGCCTGGGCTCATAGCAAATTGATTACAATGGTCGCAAAACTAATACATATTTGGTAGCCAAGACGCTTGTAGAACTCAGAAATTACAAAAAAAAACGGACATTTATTGAACGCTGCGGGTCTGACGTCACAATCCACCTTAATGCAGAGTCTGACAGGGGATTTCTTGAAAATTCAGCCTTAAATTCATCAATAAATTTAACTCTTATTCTAATTTTAGTATGTTACGTGTGTTTTACAATAAGTTTATAAATTTAAGTATATTGATGTATAAGTATATTTATCTATAGTGATGCTGTGTGAATTGTCCAGCAATATTTATTTATTAATAAGTTTGATCATCACATTAATTAAATTTAATCTGTGATATTGTATAAAGCCTCATTAATATTATACAAATATATTAATTATGTTAGATAGAGAAATAACTCTTGTTGTGTGAATTGTGTAAGTGGTTGATAACTTCATAAAGTTTTATAAGTCCTAAAAATAAAGTGGTGTATAGTCAAATAAATTAGCATTTAATGTTACCTAAAAGCTATTCATGAAGAAAGAATCAACAATTCTTTGCAACAACACCCTTGAGGTCTTGGTCCACAGTTGCAACTTACCAATCGAAAGAAACTAGATTTTTAACCGACTTCAAAAATGAGGAGGTTCTCAATTCGTCTGTAAGTTTTACAACATATGGACATATGGGTTATATGTCCATATCTATATTACAGTAAATATTATACAATAAATAAATTCAAACAAATTGTCAAACATATCCTATGCAAAAAGGCTTACTACAAAATATCAGATTATAGAGAGGATAAAAAAGCTTAGTTAAAAATTAAATTAAAACAATTAAATTATTATTAAGGTTAGAACTGTTTAGATATAAGGGCTGTTGATTTTGTTAAACAATAAAAATAAATAAAAATAAATTGGTACAAGTTTTGCTCCAATTCGAAAACTAACAACCTAACAAGGTAAAGGTTTCTTGTTCGCTTCTTTACTTTACCTTAGAAAGATTGAAGTGAACAAAAATCAAAGTGATCACTTTATTTCCTAGTTTTACTTATCTTGTTGAATTTTGTGACGTGCCCAAGAGTCATGTACCTAAGGTCTAAAGGAAATAAAACACACACAGTTTTAATATTTTCAAGAAGTTTCATTTAGACATCTCTTTTAAGTGGGTGATAGACGTGCGAGTAAATTCGCGAACTTGTGGCTCGACGGCCTTGTTCGCTGGGGTATCACCCTAAGTACGCGTACTTTAAAACCGCCGAGTAAGTTCGTTGGTGTGTCACCCTAAGTACGCGTACTTTAAAACCGCCGAGTAAGTTCGTTGGAGATCCGACTAGTTTGAAATTTTGCTCGTAACCCACCTCAACATATAAAACACAAAGCTTCTTCTGTCGACGACATCGCAATACAGAGTGAGTAAGCTTCACGTGTGTCACCGAAGTCGAGCGGAGTATGTTCGCGATCTTAAAAACCGCGTACTTTAAGTTCGTACGTCTATCACCCACTTTAAATCACTTATTTATAATAGACAAAACTGCTTCAGTAGAGCAGCAACTTTTAACTGATAGTCAATGCAATATTCTAAGACTAAACTAAGGCAGAGTTATTATTATTATATTAATGTTAAATTATACAACAACGATCCTATCCATTCAAGATTGTCTGGGAGAGATCGCTCGTGAGCAATAAGACCGTCAATTGTCACTTATTCCATAATTATTCATTTATCGATTATTTCTAAGTTAAGTGTGCAATAAAGTATTATTTATCTAAATACAGGGTTATTGATAATTCACTGACACTGCATGAACTGCAGTTTCTGCCCATCACCATAAATACGTATGTGAAGTTGCCTTGACATAATTCTTAAACTTAGTATCGGTTGTAAGTGGGTACCACTCCATTCGTTCTACATATATAGAGGCTTTTTTTTTATACTAAGCCTATGAACGGCTCTGCTCTGAATTAACAGTGGTTATGGGAGTGGGAAATCGGTCTTAAGTAAATCATTGGGTTCCGTACAAATGTTTTTTTTTTTAATTTTTAACAGAGGTAACTTATTAAAAATTAATAAAGAATTAAGACCTTGAATCTTCGTGAACGTGTTCGTATACTAATAGGTATTGAAATGCAATACGAACGTTTGTAAAGATGTCAGCTTGCCACTGAACAAATTGGGTTGAAAGTAATAAATAAAGCTTACCATACGCGATACAAAATACAAATTTTAAAATTTTTGCATCCTTTTTGAACAAGTTTTGATACAACACTATGTCTGAATGAGCGTAAATATTATTTATACAGTCATTGTATTCAGTTTCACTCGTTTTACTGCGAAAAGTCAATGAAAAGAGCCGTTGGAATTACATTCATTCATAATGCATTTTACCCTGAAAAATGCTTGCGAAGACGCGAGCAGAAGCTAGGCTGTATGTAATTAAGAGTAGAATATCTGAGAAAATAATGTTATAGGTATATTTCAATATCACATAAAACTGATCAATGTAATATATAGAAGAAATAGATAATAATATGAACCAGGTGCACCAAGTCTACCGTGGTAGCACTTATACACCCAGATGATTTACTCCAGGTGAATTAAGTCTACCGGGTGCTTTATTGAAAGCTGTGCTTAGTTCACCCAGGTGCACCAAGTCTACCGTAAGTAGCACCTAAAACACCCAGGTGATTTACTCCAGGTGAATTAAGTCTACCAAGCCAATACGTGCGAACAATCAAATAAAGAAAACTATAGTATTGAAACATTTTTTATTTGTAATCCTAATCTAGCTATAGTTACTCATTATTAATGTAACATAATCACATTTATTTTTATATTCCGAACCTCTCCGTTTACTTCTACAATATATAATTTCCTAGGACCTATTTTAATGGTATTTATGGTAGGTATATCATAGTTGGTTATATTTTGGTAGGTAGTTTATATCTAACAACTAGCTGCAGCCCGCGGCTTCGCACGCTTTTTTCCGGAATAAATGGTAGCCTATGTCCGGCCCCGGGATACCATCTACCTCGCTGCCAAATTTCACCGAGATCCGTTCAGCCGTTCTTGAGTTATAAATAGTGTAACAAACACTACTTTCTTTTATATATTTAGACTTAAAACGAACTGCAGTGACTTGGAATATCGTACCTATATAATATATATAGACTTTTTCAGCAAAAAATACAACAGAGAGAAAGACAATAAGTACAAAGATAAAGTGTAATAATCTATTTAAACTATACCTAGTATAGTATTATTAAATCTGTGATTATACTTAGTAACAATCTCACATAGACTTCAGAACATTCAATACATAATTCCTTCATTGTAACGATTGGAAAAATCAACCAATGTCATGGATAAATAACCCATAAAATTACCTACTTACAATTTACTAGGTAAGTGCTTAAATGCTTATTTCTTATCATATGAGGTAAGTAGGTACCCATTGTTTCAATAATATATGTACATAGACACGATCCAATCCTTTATCCGAGCAAGGAAATAAAACAGTAAAATATTAAATTAAAGTTGACCCATGCATGCCGTCATTTAAATAATTAACTTTAGACAAAATATATCACAAGAAATCAAAATGTTTATTATATTCGCATAACATAATGTAAGGTTAGAAAGGAAACTCTTCAACAAATTTACCCTGACCCGCGTCGTCGCGTCGTCGTCTTATAGGGCTCTAAACGCGGTAAATCTACACATCTATACACCACGTCTTCGTCCTAGGGATAATTAGAGAGACGTCTTCCCATTTAGATAATTATAATAGTTCTAGTAGTCATTCTAATATAAGTTTTTGAATAACATTTAATAGTAATATTATAACATTTAATAGGGGCGTTTAATCAATTTCTAGTTTTCTAAAGCTACCTTCTACAGAAACTGAATCTGGTTTTAGAGCGTTGGTTCTTCTCGAGGACACAATTCCTTTAGTGTTGAAAATCTCCATTTTGTCCAAATCTAGTACAACCCGTCTCTTTTCTCTGAGGATTTGTTGTGTGAACTGGATCATCTCTTTGAAATGCAAGGTGCCGCCGTACTGCGTAGGTAGACAGCTTACGTCGATATTCTTATGTAGCTGCTTTATATTCGTGTATATCTGCAAAAAAAGACAGGAATTTGGAATAAAACGACTAGTTACCTACATAACGGTATTCATCACACATTAATAATTGTAGTTAATAAACAGTCAAAACCCACGCACCATATAAATAAAATAAACAACTTATCCTAGCTCAAAATAAACAGTTCTTTGTGATGGAACTAAAATTTATAGTTGTTGAATGCCATGCATATTTCACACAAAGATGCGATTTGCCTACAGTGCATCTTATGATGCAAACGAGTAGCTAGCGCATGTATGCAAATTTTATTAATCTGCAACCCTGGCTCAAATCCCAGTGTAGGTAACATTGATAATGATAAAACTAGATGCGTATTTTTTTTACAAAGTAATATTTGTATTATATACCCCTATCCACCAGGAGGTGTCCTGAATGTCCTGAATGTCCTATGTCCAGCTGTTGACCGGCAAAGGCTGTTTTTATGATCCACCTAAGTAGGTTCTTATGAACTACCGTCCTATAAATGATGGTGGAATAACAAATATGTTGCAAGTAAATTTCTCAAAGATACTTACTCATAATTTAAGAGCAATACGGGTACGGTACGCCTACATCCAATTCAAACAAGACAATGTAACGTAGGTTATTGTGAGAGCTTGTCCCACTTACGCATTTAAGCAACTCGTTTCCTATGCAATATTCAGATCAGATTATTGTGTCAAAGAGATCATCCCATGAGTGGTCGTATCGCGTTTATATTGACCTTGTTTTTAGCACAGAATAAGTATATGGTTCTTACTCCATATAAACAAGCTTTTGTTAAATATAAATACATAGTAATGTAGGTATTTATAGTTACCAAAAGCTCGTGTGAGATATAAACCAGATTTCAACATTTTAGGTGATCGTTTACGAAACCCTCATGGTCTCGCTCTGTCTGTTCTTTTTTCCCTCTTGAATATCTCAGCAACTAGGTACTGCAGCTTGAAATTTAAAATAAAAATATATTTAGTGAGCGTTCTTAGCTATATTTGACGAAAATCAGTGCAGCCGTTCTAATTAAAAAAACCGGGCAAGTGCGAGTGGACTCGGACACGAACGGTTCCATACCAAACGTTAACTCTCCTCTTTAACAAAATCATTATTATTTTCTTCGGTTGTGTTGAGAACAAAGACATTATGTACTTTGCAGTGCAGTACAGTGCAGTTACTGCAACGCCGTCTGCCGTCCTATTGAGTTGCATATTACTTCATACTTTATACGTAGGTATTATAGGAAAAGTGTTTTGCGATTTTTACTTTTTTAGTAAGTACTTACTTTAATCTCAGTTAGTCCGATATAAGTTTATGATCAGTACAAGTATCGATCGGGTAAAAAAAGTTATTGTGTAAAATGCCCATTTTTTTCTAAATGTAATTATTTTTAAAACTGAGTATGTTTAAAATTTCTAAAAAATTTTATCTAAAAAGTATGGATAGTCTCCTAAGACCATTTTCCGGTAGCTACACCAGTTATGGTACCTACCTCCCTTACTGCCCTGTCCAAAAAATATACCCTGTATATCTCGGAACACTAGTTTCCAAAGGTATTCGCTGATAATCCACATTTCGGATGACAGGTGTTGAAGCTCAAATTGGGGACCTAACATTTTACAGATTTTTTCTCGATGTATTTTACAGGCGTCTAAATGACTTCATTTTTGGAATCAGAATATTCAATAAAATAAAATAGTATTCTTTTTGTTGTTGTATTTGCTACACTAATAATGAGAAGCAATAAGGTACAGTTCAAAACTTGTTTGGATGCAAAGGGCAATCTCTGGAAATAATAGTCTAATTCTAAAAATTACTTCACTGGTAATGTATGTACCTTATTCCTGAGTGATAGATAAGTGCTATGTTTCATAGAATACCCAGCGGCTAGGCACATGTGATACATATAAGTATCACGTGAGTCTAGCCGCAGGGAGGAGCTAGAGTAAAAATAAAATAAAGGGTTTTTACGCGAATTTCAAAAACAATACTCGTTTGAGCACCCTGTTACGCTAAAGCTAGGCTTCTGTAATTTCACTATGTTATTACTATAGGTACGTGTTAATAAATTGAGAGGATAACCGATTTAAAAAATAACAATTTTGGACCACACCCTAATGTAGGTATATCGATGCAATATTATGAGGACATGGAGCTGATCTGATGATGGAGCCGGAAGGTTGCTCTCTAATTATAACGACTCATCGAGTTTGGACTCATTTGATTCGTCTTGATAATTACTCTGGTCCGAGATGATAATAAAAACTTGTTTATATAAACAGTTAGTAATTTTCAATTGGTATCTTCTATTGCTGACTACTTATAAATGGTTTGAAGTAGGTAGCTGACAGGCACTTACTTGCAATCTTCCACCCATTTTCGGCGTCACCTTGCTGACTGCGAAGTCGATGATGTATTTGATTGTTGCTGGTATGTTTATCAGGTGAAATTCCTTGTGTCGCATCGGGATGGATTGCTGAAACACAAAGGTCTGAGCTTGCAACATGTCTAGTCCTATGGGACTAGACATGTTGCAAGTCAAAGTGTAACTGTGGGTATGCCCATAGTTATATTACGTTAACACTTTGACTGCCACTACACGCAGGGGCGGGGCGCGCGTAGTCGCGACGACGACGCGGCGACGCGACGCGCGCTGCTTCGCGCGTCCTCCCGCTCCGCTTCGAGCCGCATCGCTGAAGCTTGCATTTCTTATAAATCAAAGATCATATCTATCTTCTTAGTTACTCAAGATACATTTTGATAAGCAATTTTAGGGTTTGACTGTACCTAGGCCCTGTTACCTCTGGTTTTTTTCCGATGTTTAAATAATCATACAATAAAGATTACCCTCCTTTGCTAAGAGCTTCTGTATTTCAAGCCAGCAATATTTTAAAAGTTCAACGGATCATAATCTCTATGTTGTTACTGATGTAATAATATAGGCGCAACAAAAGATAAATGAGTTAGTTTTGATGGCTGCTTGACTACTTGGCTTGCTGATTTTATCTCGAAGTTTCGCAAACTGTGCTCCATGTTTAATATTCTCTATAGAATAGGGAAATGCCTCAATTTTGTAACGATTTATGGACTGGTAGGCCCCCAGGCCTCCCATACGTAGTTTTACTTAGTAATAACACTTTTATTTCTCATGAAGAATGTTAAATACTAGCACGACGCGCGCTGCTTCGCGCGTCCTCCCGCTCCGCTTCGAGCCGCATCGCTGAAGCTTGCATTTCTTATAAATCAAAGATCATATCTATCTTCTTAGTTACTCAAGATACATTTTGATAAGCAATTTTAGGGTTTGACTGTACCTAGGCCCTGTTACCTCTGGTTTTTTTCCGATGTTTAAATAATCATACAATAAAGATTACCCTCCTTTGCTAAGAGCTTCTGTATTTCAAGCCAGCAATATTTTAAAAGTTCAACTGATCATAATCTCTATGTTGTTACTGATGTAATAATATAGGCGCAACAAAAGATAAATGAGTTAGTTTTGATGGCTGCTTGACTACTTGGCTTGCTGATTTTATCTCGAAGTTTTGCAAACTGTGCTCCATGTTTAATATTCTCTATAGAATAGGGAAATGCCTCAATTTTGTAACGATTTATGGACTGGTAGGCCCCCAGGCCTCCCATACGTAGTTTTACTTAGTAATAACACTTTTATTTCTCATGAAGAATGTTAAATACTAGCATGAGAGCAAATCTTACAGACATAATTGGTACTTCTAATGTCAGTAGGTATTATTACTAGTGTTATGCAGTAGAAAGTTATTTTACTACATGTAGGTAATGTCGAATTACATTTTTTTTTGTAATTCTTCGTATAGGATTTCCCTACAGCCTCAGTTCAGTTTCACTTCCTTGGTTTCAACTGACACAAATGTCTTGTTATTCCTAGGTTATTATTAGGTGTTACTACAATTTGTTTTTATGTTGGGTTCTAGCTAGGACAATTTGGGGTTCTAGCTAAGTTGATTTGTATTTTCTATTGATTGTAGTCATTATCTGTTTTTGTCAATAGTTAGGTACCTACTTATTAAACTTCTAGTGTTTCAATGATTGAGTATTCTCTAACATATTTGATGCTTGAGAGGCGAACCTAGTGGGTTTGGTTATCAAATTAGGCCTAGATCTCAGTGCTCACGGGATCCTCGTGGTAAAAAACTAGAATTACATAAAACTATTTTTTCTTTGTTTTCATGAATGTGATAACACGATTGGGAAATAAAATTACGATAAAAGAAAAATCATGATCAAGTGCACTGTTCGCACTTAATTTGGTCGAGATCTCAGAACTATTATCTAATCTGCGAACTATTAAAATTTTTTAAAATTTGGTTCCTTGAACCAGTTTCTTCATAAGTTGCGTAGTTTTCTTGTAAATAAACAATAACTTGATTTTTGCGCTTACGCCGTTCCAAAAACGTATGCTTTGTTCCCGTCCTATGAACGTAAAATCTTATGACTATCCTTTTCACAAAATGGCGCAAAGTTTTCAGAGTAAAGTTCAATTGCTCAGTACAATATCAGTCAATATCAGTGGTAGAGAATGATTTTACAATATTAATTCGTTGAATTTTGATGTTTTTCTAGTGCTTCTTACATTTGCATATCTGATACTTTCAACTGACAAAAATATAAGTAACTAAGTAACTTATTAGTCAAAGTTTTGACAATTAAGTACCTACTACATAGTTTGAAGATGGTTTTATATTACCAAAGTTACTAGGTACTACCTACGTAGCCTACCTACTTATATAAGTACAGCTTACAAACTAGATCATCACACTAATCTTCTCCACGCCAAAGCTACTGAACGAATCGAAACCTTAATCCTTAAATTACTTTTTATCTCAAATAAACGTTTGTGAAACCGCCAGCGAGCGAAAGTTTGTCTTTCATTTATGCACAACAATAGTGGTTAATAATGCTGTTAATTATCATTACCTCTCCCCATTTGAGCAGCCGCGCGAAGTCCGAGGGGCTCCAAGATGTGATGTGAGCGCCAGTAACTCCGCCGCCGTCCCCCACGTGGGTGAACCCACACATTTGGTCCATTTCGTCGTCCAGCAAACTCTCATACACCAGGAAATGAGCCCGAGACATATCCCAGCAGTTGTACTTTGTAGCGTTGAAGAAATCTACGCAAAAATATCTACTCTGTAAATAAACTGTAACGGATATTTTCTATTGCAAATGCAACAATCACATTTCGCAGTAAGCTTTTGCTATTGCCAGGCAGCACGATATTACAGATATACTAATATATATTACAAATACACATTTGCGGAAAGCATGCGAGCACATTCTGCCTCTTAAAAAATTTCCTTACTCATGTTGTAGACGATGACCCGACGACCCTTGTTGTCACGCTTCGGTGAAACTGCTATGTACCTAAAAATGAGGAAATTTTGAGATTGCGTGCATACAAAATTATATCATAGGCTGTTTGGAAGGGAGAAACATAACAAACATTGGTAACGGAATCTGGTCCAAGGCTAAGCCATGACCGGGCGAGCACGTGGGAGCTTTCTCTCTGTCGTTATCTGAGTTGATTGATGGTAATTTAGGCTTGCGTGTACCTTACTTATGTGAAACCGATCATGGGAACAGTATTTTTTTTAAATTTCTTTCAAAGCACACGAAGGTTATCTTGATTTTGGAGAATAATGGGTCACTTACATGTTAAACCGTAAAACGTAGGTTACGTATCTGATCTATTCTCATGTGAAACTAAATTTATTCGTTTAATTTTTTGATTAGAAAGTCGTTATTCTTACCCGTTGGCTATGATGTCCTTTAATTTGGGATCCTCACAGTCTAGGTTCTTGAATATGTCTGGATAGTATTTTCTCAAGCTCAGGTACTTGAGTAAGGTCTGTTGTGCCATAGGTATGCTGTATTTCTTCTGTCTCAGGAATCGAAGTAGGAACTCTTCATCTGGAAACAATTGCATAATGGAGAAATTGTCTTTCATATTCTATCGGTGAGACCTAGTTGTTTAATGGC
Organism: Eupithecia inturbata; assembly: GCA_963662085.1. Taxonomy (NCBI): domain Eukaryota; kingdom Metazoa; phylum Arthropoda; class Insecta; order Lepidoptera; family Geometridae; genus Eupithecia; species Eupithecia inturbata. The sequence continues at coordinate 13,191,633 of OY759176.1, forward strand.
TTGTAGCTAATGCAAAGTTGACACATACGTCCTACAAATAAAGCTGATCATTAAGTGGTTATTTCTGTTCTTCATCGAAATCTGCCACTGTTATCTCTCTTATATCAATCGAATCGTTAGTTTTAAGGAAGGTACATTTGAACACCTTTATAGTCATCATCATCATCACAGCCCATTGACACCCATTGCAGGGTACATGCCTTGAAAGTTATAAAAGTAGGTACAGATATTTCTGGGTTTCTCGTTGAACTTCGGGTCGAAAATAAATCCAAATTAAACTTATACTACATAAAAGGTACGAGTGTCTACCTTGTCGAACATTCTGGACATCTCCATTCTGTGTCAGCCACTCTCTCATCAGCCTCAAACCCTCGGCCCTGGTCGCAGGCGTCTCACGCAGTTCCTTGGCCGCGTCATCAGCGATCTTGGTGACTTTCTGCAAGCATTCTTTGTCAACCTTGTCGCATACGTTCCAGCTGGTTGACACAGTGAAGAGAACACTGGCGGTGGTCATTTTGAATGTGGTTCGGTGAACTAGAGCAAAAATGCAAAATGTTATTTAAAAAATACAGGAAAGAGCGAGTCGGACAATCGCACCGGGTTTACCGGATTCCATACAAACTTGAAGTTCATTATTGCAAGCGGGTTAGCTACGAACCTTTTTGGAAGAACACCAATATTTCATCCCTTTAACGAGGGACTTCTTCAGGGTGGTGCGGTTCGAGTCGCGCGCGTTTCGCACAGTTCTTCCAACACAAACAAGGTTCGTAGTTAACCCGCTTGCATAAATAATGAATTCGTCAAACTACGATAGTTTTTATAGTAAAAATCCTGAAGATTTTTTGTGATGTTATTACAAATTTCAGTTGCGGTTTTTCTTTATCCTTTGCTAATGCTGTAGATAATTAAATCATTGCTTTTTAGCAATTTTATGATTCTAGGTCAACGGGCGATTGATTGCGTGCAAATGGTAAAATATTCGGCGATCGACGCATTCCTTTCTTCTTTTAGACGTACAGATCCCTACAAGAGGTCAAAAATATGATTATTGAAGATTCGGGAAAAAATATTCCAACTGGGAGCTTTGCTGGCGTGCCCCGCGTAAATTACTAGACTTATTATGAAAACAGTGTAGGTATCACGGAATTATTCCTCTTAGAAAGAACAATAGCTTACTTTGGGGCTAGATGATGCTGTGTGGATTGTTCAGCATTATTTATTTATTTATTAATACCTAATAAAATAATGCACACATTGCAGATCCCCATGTTAAATCTAATGATCCTATCCATCCACGGTTTTCTGTCTTGTAGTCGCTCTTGAGTGATAAGACTGCCAATTGTCACATATTTTGTAATATCTTATTTTGTTTGTTAATTGTTTTGTTAAGTGTGCTATAAAGAATTTATCTATCTATAAAACTGTTCTGCTACCCGTGTGAAGCCAGGGTGCATAGCTAGTATATAATAGATAAAACATTGTATTGTGTAGGTAGGTACCAGGAAGAACCGTCCGGTAAACCAGTACGGCGTACCTACCTTTTAATATAATTCCATGGTCTCAGTCAGGGCCAATGTAAAATATAAACTATGACTAAAACCGCAATCTTTTAATATTATAAATGGTCATATTATTCTAAATCCTCTCTGATTCTTGTTAAAGGACAACTAGTAGGTTACAATGTTGCACGAAATAATGTTCTATCATATTGTCTTCCATATTATAAGTATATATTTAGTACATTTTTTAGTACATTTGGAATAGGCTATTACACAAATAATAATTCATACACCACTGTCTTTTGCTGCGGTAATATTGTTTTGCTGATTATTTTTCATGGGCACAGCACTGGCGATTATCCCCAATTTATTTATTACGGCTTTAGTCCATGTAGCAGGTGGCCCGAACGCGCTGGGTTGCACTGCCAAAGTAGCAAATCCCGCCAGAGCTTCTCTCCCACAAGTTTTCAGCTTCCCTAGCGTTGGTGCCGCTTCCCAAAATGCTGACGGATGGATCCTTACTATTTCACTTCGATTGAACTGGCATAGTATCTTCCTCATCGCTACCAGATCGTAAAATGTATAATCTTCCGGCTCTTTCCCTGCGAAATCTTCTCTTACACGATCTGCTATTACTGCTAGCTGTTCTTTTCCTAGGTTGTAGTCGAACCCAAAGTTTTGGATGACGTCGATGCTGCTAAGAGACATGTTTGCATAGTCCTCCGGCTTGATTGCCACTGTGACATAGTGAAGTGTTATGAGCACCTTGTCCGGTATGTTTTGCACGCTACCGAATAACTCTACGATATTTTTCCATATATAATTTGCTTCTGGAGTACCCAAGGGTTCCTTGCTCAGATGTGGAAGGCACTCTACTATGTCCTTGGGAGGAACTATTTTCAGTTCATTCAAGCTTATTTTGTGATCTTCTGGTAATTCCAATATGTCAGAACATCCCAAGGAACTGATGTGACCTATGTTGGATAATATAAATAACAACGCTATCTCCAGCCACGGCCATGTTGCTTCGATAAACCTCATTTCGTCGAAGTGCCAGCCACACTGCCTAATTGGAGATCCCCAATGTGGACTAGATGGAGGCTATATCTTATGCATGTTTCAATTGACCCTCGCCTTCTTAATAGGGTAACCGCAATCTCATTATTTTTTATCTAATGTAAACTGTATGTTAGCATAGACTGGATAAACTGTATGTATATCGTAGCATGATAAATAAAATATAAAAAAATAACGATCAAGCCGGAACTTGACATCACGTACACGACTAGAATAAATATTATTTAGTACTCAGAGCCTGTTTGTTCACATATCGCAGAGTACGCATATATGTGTGTTTATTTTATAGGACCTATTTACATTTCCACCCTCATTTTAATGAGTGTAGTTGCCTAAGTAGAGCTATTCTGTCCGATCATGAAACAAACTCTCACGATTGTGGTCACCCTTCGATTAGTTGATACAGGCCCACAATGTCGACAGCACTTACAAACATACCATTTCCAAAATTGCAAAATGAGTTAACGTCACTACACTTTCTGAACTATTATTACGCGGCGTTTGTGATGTAATACTCAAAAATGAGGATAATTTGACCAAAATTTGATACTATTTCAGTACATACGTAACATAATGTTATATAAATACATTGGTAAACAAAAAGGGATATGCAATCTTTGTTACCCGAGTACTGTACTTACTTACGTATAATAAATTGCTGGTAGTTAGTTGTTGTTGACGTCAGTCGTTATGGTTAGGTTCCCTTTGTGGCATTAAAATTGTTCAATTGGATTAAATTGCTTTTAAACTGCAATGAAACAAATACCCTGATAATATTATAAAGGCAGATGATTGTGGAGATCTTCAGTTCAATACAACCAACGTCAGTATCGAATCAGGCTGCAATTTTGCATAGTACCTAAATTACATGTATCTACTTCTAGATTTGGGATAACATGGCTAATTATTGTGCATAACATGTTCAAAGCCGGAACCTATAACTTTTATTTTTATAAACTTCTACAAAGTACTTTATTATTAAAAATACATCAACATTTTCTCATCTCTTATCTCAAAAGTGGTTCAAAAACTATATGACCAATGTTCGTAATTGCGATCTTGACATCGTATTACATTATTGGTATACACTGATGTAACGCACTCGTTTGAAGAGTTTACCGAAAGGCAAATAGCGACGAGTGATGAGTGATGTGATGAGACAAGATTGGGTAGGTATATTGATCATATCTATTTGTAAACTAAAACATTCGGTTACCTCGTCTAAATAAATGATAAGTATTTGCAGATTTAACAGTAACAATTCTAACAGTGCCCGCGGGTTCGCCGCGTAGTATTCACAATTTCATAGGTTTTATTTAAACGCGGAAAAAAACATAATCGTTTTCCAAAATAAATACAGATTAAAGTTACTCGCTGTAACATACGCTATTGCCAGAGAAGTTCTGTTTGAAATCCTATTAAAATCGGTCCAGCCGTTTCTAAAATTAACTGGACAGAAAAGACAAACAGACTATATTTGTACGAGTTTGTATATTCCGTAGCAATTAGAAAAAAGCTGTAATTATGACAAAACAAACTTCTCATATATATTATATCTCTATGTACTTTTATTTCTGTCGTTGTATGGTCCAGTTCTTAATCTTGTAAGAGCTATTCCTAAAGAGAGCTTAAGGTTCTTACTAGGCAAATGTGCCGTAGTAAGACTACTGCACATTTGCATATAAATTGTTTACCAGATAGTTTATACCTATCCATCCATATTCTATAATATATATCCAGCTATAAGACGTAGAAAATGACTATAAAATTATATTGACTTTATGAACATAATATGCATAATTGATGATACCTACTTACCTAACTAGTGCCTACCAATAGCCTGTACCTAGAGGAAAATGCCTCAGTGTATAATTGCTACCTCGTGTTCCCACACAGATATTATGCGAGTAATAAATCACGCTATAATAGACACATTTACCTCAAAACCAAATAATTCCAAATAGTTAGGTAGGTATCTTTTCTTCTAAAACCAGAATTAGACCCTGTTAAAAATTACGCCTACAATTAAGCATTCCATACAGCTATGGATCTCTATTGGATTCAGGGGCTTAGATGTTTAGCCCATAAGTGTATAACCCTTACCCGTACCCGATCTTAACCCGCTGCGCCGCCGCAGCTCCTCAACTATTTGTTTGCCCACTACCTTGTGAAACGTATAATTTTGAAATTGTTACTCATACCATAGTATATTATCTGTGTTCTTATGTAACATAAAGGTAGGACCATAGACATAGGATTTTTCACAAGCCTATGGATAGGACACTACTAATACAATGGGAAATAGTCGCGCGTTGAAGTCTTTTAAACCTATAGCACTGCGTAGAGGGTCTACGAAAAGTCTACGAACTCTAGTAATTTCGATTCCCTACCAATGATGCATTTATTCTAGATCGAATTAAAATGTTTTATAAAACACTGTGATAAATCTCGTTTGTAACCATTACTACATACTTCCTTAGTGGTTTGAAATGTGTATAGACATAAAAGCGAAACGGCGCGTGATTGGTGTTATGTGAGCAAGCAAATGGATTGTTTACAAGAGATCAAAGATCATATTTACCTTTATTATTATATTACGCCTCGCCTGACAATCATTAAGTACTATTGCGATAGGTAGTCTGAATTGTGGTCTGAATGATATACGCTGAATTAATTTTCTATTAAACGTATCTTGATATAACGTTTTACCTACAGTGTACGTACAGTGTCGTATAAAGTAAGGTTACCCCCTGGCAGGTTCTAAGCCTCTTAAATACATCAGTTTTGGTTTATAATATTAAATTTGATGTTTTTTTATAAAACTGCTTGCTTTCTTTATTTTATAAGTACTTTTTTTAAGATTCTAGTTTTTAAATATTTATGTATTCATAGAAATTGACTTCAAACTTGATAGGGGATGTTACATAACGACAAACGTAACTACCTTCCTGCTATAAGCCATTCTATTGTTAGGTGCTTTGTGTTTTATAGCTATAGTTTTAGTTACCTTTTCAGCCATTTTGCCATGACATGTATGTAGTGGTTAGAGTGGCAACTAAATTAATTCGACCCCTTCGTGAAATCCGGTTCAAAAATGTATAAGGGGAAATGAGGTTGAATCCAAAAATAAAGCTGTCTTCACATTTGTTAGAAGGTCAGGCTATCCAACCAAATAGGCTTTATATGTCAGTAATAGATTATTTAAGCTATCGACGAAACTATACATCTCTATATTCGACAGGTTAGGACAACGTAGGCTGCTTGATCTTAGGTTAGGACAGTCTAAATTAGCGGTCGACTTCACGGTATTAACTTTAAGTTCGAGATTGATTAGACTAGGTTAGGAATATAAACGAATGTATTGTCTGTGTATTTAGCATAAAATATTTCTTACTCCACTAACGTACATCGTGCGTGACGGTTCATTTTTCTATAGGATTTGGTACAGCGCCTCTATCGTGCGTATCGTTCTCTATAGAATTTGCGCAGTTTGAGATAGAGAACTGCGCAAATCCTATAGAAAAATGAGACGTCACGATCACCTCTCGACGCTAACGTCAACCGGACTCAGGGCTTTGGTTTGAGAGAAGGGCGTTGTCATCTGCGACACAGTGCTAAGCTTTGCAGATGTCATCGTTTTTCTAAACTAATTCTGTTCTATGTCTTGTAAACTAATGGTTTACTAACTTTACACGATATTATTCGTAAACGTATTCAACGTTGTGTCGGAATTGAATATACACTTTCAGAGTATTTTGATATGAATGGTCCTATGTTTCAACTTTTTCAGCGGACCAAATTACTGTTACGTGGTAAGTATTAATTCTCTAGCTAGATTATGTAGGGTGTTATTTAAATATCTGCGCAATACCGTGGAGGGACGTTCTGCTGGTGCTACAGAATAATATAAAAGTAACAAACAGGTCTCAGATCAATATTCTACCTACCCAACAATTTTGCAATTACCATATTATTCAAGCTTATGGTACGTTATACCGACCAAACAGATGATTTATACAACATGGAGGGCATTGACCGTGCGGTGACAGACAGCTGTGTGTCTACCATGAGTTGTCACAGTTAGATCGCCTGACGTTACAACAGTAGTTACGTAAATACGCAGATAGTATAGTTAGCTTCTTTATAAGTACCATGAGCTGTGTTGGTGCTTACTACTTACGTTATAGTTACAACTACACCTTGTGTAGTTTTGAGTTGTTATGTTGGCGTCATTGGGATACCATACTCACTTCACATTGATTATTTTCATCTCTTTTTAAATAATGCACGATGATAGAGACAGAAGATAGAATATATGGTACTATTATTCTGAACAACCCGCGCAGCATTATCTAGCCCAAAAGTAAGCAGAGCTTGTGTTATGGGTACTTAATACAATACATTACAAATTGATATTTTTTATTATGTAGGTACGTATAGAAAGTAGGTACCCAGAACACCCGGAACAAATATTTTCAGATCGTACAAATATTTGTGCCAAGGCGGGAATCAAACCCGCAACCTCCTGCGTCGCAGGCTGACCTTCGCCCACCGCGCCACATCGGTCGTCCTTATCCCACGTTAGTGGTTGTACATGGTAAGTTAGCATTTTTCAATATATCACAAAAATGTTCAAAAGCTTCTTTGGATAATCTTTAATAAGTACTTAATCTATAAAGTTTCACAAACTTGGTGTCACATATATGTAGTTTGAAGTCGATTTCCAACTAGAACTCGCATCTCACATGGAAACTTTCTTTGTTCGCGTTATTCATCTTCTTATTCGGCAGTAGGTAACATTTCCAAGACAAAAGGTGTTTTTATAAACATTTTTAATTCAAAAATCGCAAAATCTTTCACAATCTATGGTCATTTCACGAAGCTTAATGTCGGTGAGTGCCGTAACTATGTACAGTAGTAATAGTATGTTACTATGACATCTATCAAATTTGTAACTCATGGTGCCAAATTCTAAGCAAATGAAGCCCAAACTACAGTCGCTGTAGTATAGTTTACTACACTGTGACGTAGGATAGTTAACTACGTTACTCATACTGCGCATTTTAGTACCCAACTATCCGCTAGAGGCGCTGTTCAAGTTTTCATACATTTTTTTAACTACAGTCGCTAGCGAGTATAGTTTGTTAAAACTCATGGTAGACACACTGAACGCGCCTACACGTGCGATGATACGTGAAGTCTGTCTGTCTCGTTATCACGGCTAAACTATCGAGTTGGTAGGTATTTAGGTACTTACCTATTATCGATAGCCGCGTAGGTACTTAGTGGTGGGCTGTCGAGTGAAAATAGAAGGAGCGGAATGCATCAAAGAGGTGGTCGCGAAATTTGGGATGGCTTAGTACAACAATAAGACATAGCGAGTGGCTCTAAAGTAGACTGCTGAGCTAGCGAGGGACTTAAAAGGCACGAAACAAAAAACATTTGCTCTCGAGTTCAACAAACATCTTTTCACACCTCGACTAGCGAGAAAATATTTTGTAATTTACATAGGTCGAATGTCAGGAACTCATTTTGGTCCACAACCGTACCCTACATGGTACGAATGCTACAAACCTCTTTCAAACCATGAACGAACGAACGCTGTCTAACCTCCTTCCCGACGATAAGCTAAAATGAGTGCAGCTCACAGAGATGCAAGTCCCATATAAATTCCGAAACTGTTGCTTGGTAGATTATTTAATGATGGATCTGTCCGCCTAGAAAAATGGTCTTCACAAACCAAGTCGTCGCCATTTTTTTGTGTACCTTACACATAAAAATAACGATGAAAAAAAATGGTGGTGAAAACATTATTTGATGGATTACCAAATTCCACGCGAATGAAATCGTAGTTGGGTCAGCTAGTAAATTATAAATGCGATAGTTTGGATAGATAGATAGATACCGTTTATTGTCAAAGACATTACATGTTTTTGGGTTAGTAGTGTCTTAAATAAATAAATAATGAATAATGCTGGACAATCCACACAGCATCATCTAGCCCCAAAGTAAGCAGAGCTTGTGTTTTGGGTACTAGATGACTGATAAACTTAATACTATACATAACATAGATAGATATTTTTATTATATATAGAAAATGCCCAGAACACCCGAAACAAATATTTGCAGATCGTACAAATATTTGTTCATCAACGTCTTAAATCTTATGTAGGTTTATCTAGACACTAGGGTTCTCTAAAAATAGCAACAAGTATGTATAGATAAATTTGTAAACACGTTAGGCAGTTACGCACACAACGAACGCATCGGTATCACCCTTTGTCTTGTTTTTGTGTAGCTGTAAGGATGGATGGATGGATGGATGTACGTTTGGTACTATTTTATTTTACGCCTAACGTACTGAACGGATTGGGCTGAAATTTGCATAAATATAGAGCTAGGCCTAGAGTCACACATAAGCTACATTTTATCCCATAAATCAGTTCACATGGGAAAGAAATGACCAGAAAACGTTTCTATAGAAACAACGTGTGCGAAGTCGTGTGCTGAAACTATTAGTCCATGGAGATGGCCATGCATTGCCATGTGGCAAGCGATCTTATTGTTTCTATTTTGTTGAGTTTGTGTGTTTTGCCATGTTTATAAAATAATTGATCATTAACGGGAGTGGCATAGTCACTGTGTGACAAAAGTCCATTATAATTTATAATAAATAAAGATAATAATATATATATATATAATCCACCCTAACTTTGGTGTAGTACTGGTATGTGGGTTTAAACTATACCGTACCGTATACCATGTATCTGAGTACAGTGAATGAAGAATTGGTCATTGCCTGAGTATAGAGTGCAGTTGTTCTAAGTCAGAGATCTTAGGTGATTTTTGTTTTTGTTGACAGTATTGTTGTTGACCGCAGATGGCCATATTGCCCATGCCAACGTTAGGAATAACTGTCGGAAGCTTTAAGAGGGCGTAATGCGCGCCATTTTGTGAAAAGGATAGGCATAGGATTTCGCTTTCATAGGAGCGGGATAGAGCATTCGTTTTGGGAAGGGCGTAAGCGTAAAAATCAAGTTATTATTTATATACTAGAAAACTGCAATTAATTAAGAAACTGGCGTAGAGAAACCAAATAATTATTAAAAACCTACTAATCAAAACATTTCAGTAGAACGCAGCGTTCCTGAGATCTCGACCAAATTATGTATGAAACAGTGCACTGTCATGATGTTTTATAAATTGTTTTTTTTTTTTGAACCTGAATATGAAAATAATTATTCAATGGCAAGGGCTCAACGGCAAATTTATACTAAATTTTCTGTTGATTCATCATAATAAACCAACGTTCAAACGTTCGTAATATCTTTCAGTAAACGTACTTATTTATAAATAATTAAAAACAATTTTGAAAAATAGGACAAATACAGGTCTTGGCCTTCCAGTGGGAAGATATAAGCTAAGCAACTAATTAAAAAAGTTAGTTTGGGGCAGACCTTTGCCCAGCCGTGGGACAGTGTGGCCTAACAAAAAGTAGTACATAATAAACTAAAAGTTTGAAGTATATTTTATTTAATAATCTTATACCATAATCATCAGTATAAAAATGTTTCAAAATAAAACAAAATCTATTATTAGCCAATAGGCTAAGGCCACAAAACCCCACATTGCCTACATCAGTAACACCCAGTGCCAAAATAGATTTTTGTGGTTGTGCAACATTTACATTTTAATAAGGTTGTTTATAATCGCAAGGTTCGGAATAATTATGAGCAATAAAGCTTACACCTACCTAATCAGTTTATATCGAGTAGTACTATTTTTGCAGACCTTTTTGTTTATTCCCGATGTTTCGACTGGGTCACAACGATGCTCCATTCCACTCTGGTCCACTTTGCAGATCCACTAATGGATCAGTTTCGACTTTTTTCTCCACTCTGATCAATAGCCCGGGTGGATTAGTTTCCACTGCTTGAATCTATTCCACTCTGATCCATAGGTCGAGTGGATCAGTTTCCACTGCTTGAATCTATTCCACTCTGATCCATAGGTCGAGTGGATCAGTTTCCACTGCTTAAATCTATTCCACTCAGGGGCCGGGTGTATTAGTTTCCGCTGCATTTTTTTCTCTTGTAGTTACGTTGTGGTCCTTCGAACTACTCCTAATTACTCGAAACGTAAAGCTAGAAATATATTAATTTCCGATGACAGCTATCAAAATGACATATACTATCAGAAAATAAAAATTGTTGTCAAATTTGATGAATAAAATCAGATCGTTTTTAAGGGATGACTGGACTGATACTGCGAGCTGTCGCTTAGAATTGACGACAGTTTTCACGACTACCCTTAACAACGATATAAGTACATGTTAACTTCTAGGTGTGAGCAAAGTAAGTACTTATTCAATCTATTTACATCGGTGTGTAAAATGAATCTGTGTGTATGACTTATTGTTATCACGTTCTTAGAAAATTTTGACGTAAGGTCCCTTTTCTATTTATAAAATAAATTAAAAAACACAAACTATTAGGTTTCCAAAATGTACCTATACCCCGCTCGAACAAAAAGTTCTGAATTCAAAAAATCTTCTTAATTGTGTTGGCCTACTAATCGAAGTGTTGCAATCCTGATGGCTTCAATTTCAACTTTCAAGATAGGTGCCCGCATACCGGCTGCGTCTACGCAACTCACGCATGATACACAGATTCACAAAAAAATATGCAATATAATAGGTACCAGCTACTTAAAAAAACGGCACTGCTCCATTTCGTCGGTTTCGAAACCACACTTGACCTAGTGTAAAGTGTTTTCGGTGTTTTCTATTTCTACTCTAGAGCTTTGACTGAAATAAATGGGGGATAAAATCAATCCATCAAATCAAGTGGGATAATTTTATGAAAGGTTCTATACTTGAGTACATATCAAAATGTTATTTTTTTGTAGCGTTTATAGTTTTTTAAAGAATATTAAAAATCTAACAAGCTCTCATTTGGCAGAAATTCTATGACTTTGTACTTTGTACCTGCTCTTATTTGTTTTGTTCTGATTACGAAATCGTATACGTTCCTAATAAATTCCATTTTTAAAATTACTACGTACTGAATTATCTTTGATATTTTTACGTCATTATTACGTTTAATAAAATTCTAAAGATTCCCTTTGGACCAAAAAAGTTTTTATCTAGCTACTTTCTGAACGTTCTTACAAAATTTTTACTTTTCGTCAAAGATCGTTAGATTTCTTCTAAAATCTAAATTATCCCATTTTTTTAAAAGTTTTTCTGTTAGTTTATCTTACCTTGAACATTGTCATTGATTTTCTTAGATATTTAGAATAATCTAGATGAACCTCACGAAGATATTGTAAGTGACTAACTACTAGTGTAATAAGTATCTATGTACGATATATCAGTTATCTAGTACCCATAACTATTACCTTTATTAACAAAGAAAATTACAATCAAATAATAGAAACAAATTATAACTATTGTTTACAATTGAAAAAATTGAGCCAACTGCAGACCGTTGCAAACGATCTACAGGATTACCTGTAGATTGTTGTTGATATGGACCTTTGAGCTACCTATAGATTACTACAGGTAGCTCAAATGGTCCATATCAACACCAGTCGGAAGCGGCCTGTGTGGCAATGCTGATGCGCTGCGCCAGATACCCACCAGCTCTCGGGTCCCGCGTCGCTTTGACCAGACACTCAGATATTTTTTTAAACCTGGAGAGCATTTTTGTTCCACTTGCCTACGGTCTCGACTCCAAGGGGAGCAAATGCGTTGTACCCATAACACAAGCTCTGCTTCCTGGGCTACATGATGTTGTGTGGATTCCTCAGCATTATTTATTTACCTAAGTTTAGTGGCAAACAACTATACTAAAAAGAAAATTAAGGTAAGGGTGGTTTTCAACCTTGGACAAAATAGAAGGGTGTTAGGTATAAGTTTATGTACTCGTATGTATGTATCACACATCTGTAGTATCGTAGCTCTCAATGAACCGATTTTGTTTAAATTTTTGTTCCAAAGAGGACTTGATCGACGGTGTTCATAGCTGTGTTTGAAGAAACTTGGTAGAGCCGTTCAAATGTTATGTTTACGCATTTATGACGGTTCAAAGTAAAATTTTACATGTTATTATTTAAATGTTATTCCTGATCTAGAACAAGATTTTAACTCTAGGCGTTTTGTAGTTTAAACGTCTTTACAAACCTCCACCTTTTTAATATTAGAACGAAGGAGGTACCCATTAATAAATTGAATATTTAAAAAAATACCTAAGTTAGCGAATTATCCTTATGCAGGTGATGCTTAATCTTTAAAGAGCCAAGCTTCTTTAATAGTTATACATTAGTTAGTTGAACATATATTATTGATAACGAACTTTTCTCATTTATTACTACTCCGATCCTTTTTAAATAGGGTACCTATTTAAAAAGGATCGGAGTAGTAAAATAGGTTAAAAGTAAACAGAAACAATCAAATCAAGTACATGAACGTCCAAAATTTCAAAAGATCGTGCGTATGAATTAATACTGTTAAAAAATTAAATTTAAACAACTCACGTGATTGTTCGATCCGCAGTGGCTTGGCGGAAAACAGTGGCGAGCGCGGCGCGCGGACTAATAATGACAGCAACGCGTCTTAGGCCTACGTCTTCCATTTCTAGTTTTCTCAACCCGCTGATGCAATGCACGCTGAAAACTTATGCCTTCAAACTTATTGCCGTTACATTTAATAAGAATAATTCAGAAAGCAATTTACTTGAAGCAGCCTTGGATGATGATGATGCACCTCTAGGTCCAGTATCCAGCCAGTAGGCTTCTACGAGTTCGTGGTAAGCCTAGAATGGCAATTATAAGTATACCGTCAAAACTAGCGCAGAAACTTCTAGTTGGTAAAACGTCCATTTAAATTTGACTATCCGATTACCGTTTAGCTTAGGAAAACACCTAAGAACCTTACCTACATACTAGATAGGCAGGTAGGTACGTACCTACTTAGAAGGTTCCTAGGTTATGAATGGAATAATACCTAATTATGACGCTTTTTTTATTGTTTTCTTTTATTGAGAATCGTACGTGGGTAGGGTAGATAATCTTTTTCTGTGTTTCGTCAGTTCTACTCTAGGTGAGATATTATTTTTTTTATTGGAGGATTCAGTAGACTAGCTTCTGTCTAAGGGTTCACGCGCGTTTTTTCGGTATAATAAGTAACCAATAGTAATTATAGGCTAACTTCATCAATGCAAAGTTTCAGCCCAATCCGTTCAGTAGTTTTGGCGTTGTCTTCGCACGTCTTCATTTATTATCACAACGGCACAAAATTCGCCTTTATAATATAAAATAGGTATATTTTATTAACATTTTTTTTTATGAAAGGATGACGAAGCATCAATATATTTTTATTTTTTATTTTTAGGACCTAAATAATCTAGTGTCCTGTCCTCTTAGTGAGAGGAGCATTTACGTTCGACGAGGGGGGTACGTTCGTACTTATAGCGGCAGAAAAACTACCTAATCTGCAACTTTGGTAGACTCAAAAATATTACAAGAATGAACTTTATCATCGAAAGTAGGCCACAGAACTATATGACGTATAGTTATATCTCTACTCCAGCTATACCACCGTACCTAACACGCAATAAAATGGAGTTCGGCGATATCAGACAACTGCACGCACTATTATTTTTTTCAAAATATGTTAATAAGTATGAAAACTACAGAAATTTCAAAAACTGTTTTGAGATGTACAAAACGATACCTTAAATTTAATACACCACTCGGAGAGGTTTTTTTTGAAAATCAAAATGATTTTGAAAATGATTCCCTCCTTTTTGTCAAATTTTTAAATGTTTTCAACTTACAGACATCTCTATTTTTTCTGTAAATTGAAGATCTATATCTAAAAATGCCTCATACATTTCAGATGGATCGCTGTGCAAGCATCGGAGATAGCGGGGGAATAGGTAATATTTCGACTTTTTTCAAAAAGTACCTATGAAATTTACAGACTTAAACTGTTTTGAAATGTACAAACTGAAATCTTTCATTTGATACGCACTTGACCTTATAGGTCTCTTTTTAAAATTTCGACATCACAATTTGTACTGAAAATTTCATTTCATTTTTAATTTTTTTCTTTTAATCTGAACAGGCGCCCGAATTGTATTATTATTTTAAATTTCAAGTTATTTGCTGCTCTAGTTGCGGAAATATTAAAGACAGAAAAAGTGAGACCATAAGGGTTTCGAAACCGATCTCCGATCTTCGAAACCCTAAAAACGATGTTACAGTCAACTGAAACCATTAACCATTAACCACCAACGCAAGAAGCGAGGTATGTCTAAGTGAAGGTTGTGAAGCAGTTCAGCATTGAATGTTATGAAGCAGCTCAAACACCTTGGGCACATCATCAGCGAAGACCTGAGTGACGACCAATATATTGAACGTGAAAGACGGAACCTGTCCATCAGGTGTAATGTACCTACCAAACATACTTGCCAGGAGATTTGCCAGATGCATCACTGCATCGAAGTAAAGGTAACATTGTTTAAGGCAAAAGATACAATGAGTGCTAATAATATCGTAGCGAAAGTTTCCAAACCCAGGGGGGTTTAGAAACTTGCGCTTGCTAACGGGCGCAAGCTAACGGGAGCTAACGGGCTAACGCGGCTAACAGGGGTGCGCCGCGTTCGCCCGCTCCGATAGCTCAGAACAGAAGCACGTGTGCTGATTGATTTTTGATGTATCGACTATATCTATAAAACTATTTTTGCTAAGATGTGAGCTCATTAATTGTAGAGTTTTAGAAATTATTGATAGTTATGCACTTTTTTAGAAAATATATCGTAAATTTGGTGTCTGCTGTAGTTTTCACCATATTCTTTACTTTTATTTGTTTTTTTTTGTGTTTTAATACAAAATTAACATCTTTGATAATTCCGTGCCTAGGTAATGTATGGAAATGTGTTATGGCTAATTAAAACTGAAAGAACAAATAATAGTTGTTATTGTTATTATAAACAGTAGTTTTACCGTAAAGTTTATATTAATACAAATATTAAAGCAAAAATAAAGAATACGTATACCTACCTGCGACCCAATACCTATTTCAAGCAAAGTAAAATGTACAAATGGTCCATGCGATCTGAACATCATGTTCATGAGAACATGATGTTTGGTGGTTCCGTTCAGCTAGTCTAGTTGACTGTAACACCGACATATTTCTTTTTCCCGTTAACTGTACTACCGAAGTGTTTACATTCAGATTTTTTTTACTTTGGTTTACAATCAACTGTACCTATGTACCTACTAGGTACCTAACGAAAAAACAATTGCGGTGTCAAATGGCTGAACAGAACCACGAGTACGAAGCGAAACTGAACATATTAAGTTGTGTAGGTATGTTTGAAGTTTATGACACTTCTTGACACTGGCACAGGGCCGAGTCGTAGCAAAAAGTCGTGTAGATAAAGAATAAGATTGAAGATGACAGCATGCTATCCCGCGTGTCGCGAATCGTGTAGGGTCACGATTTATACACAATCTAGGTACCTAAATTAAATGTGAAATGTCAGTGTGTGTTTATTGTATTTATTAGCTTAAGATAAATGTACGAGTTGACTGTATCTACCTACTCGCGTAGGTAGGTACATGCTTAGGTACTATTTATTATTAAGTACTATACTTACCATAGAGGCTGGGGTTTACGGACAATCCGAATAAGGGTTTAATTATTATTTAATTGTAGATTAATTAAGTAAACAATGTTTAACAATAATTAATAAATAAAAAAATAATATAGGTAGGTATACTTATATTATTAGTGTAACGAGTCCAATCCTGTACACTGAAGTTATTTTGCACAGTGTTTCTTAACATGAGAGAAACTGTGGTCAAACGTTGGCAATCGCGAACGAAGTCGCGGGTACAGCTAGTAATAAATACAGGTTTAAAGGTTTCGGCTCAAGTGAAAATGATAGGAGAAAATACGTCAAAATGGCGTAGGCGTCTAGCCGGTAAAACCCGGCCATATAAATAAAGGCCCATTTTGTTAGCAGTCAGTCGCACTCTCCTCCGTAGACCAAGACACGTTCTCGGTGACCCTGTTGACCCAATCACCGCCGTTAACCCGGAGGTGACGGCAACAATTCCCGATTCGCTTCCGCACACTAATCACCCGACGAAAAACCGACCCCGCTGGATGCGGGGTCGAAGAATTCTCCACTTCCGCCCATAGGTGCATTCGTGCACCTTGGCGAAACCTCCATTCCCTCTTGTAGCATCTGGCAACAGCCCAAGCCGAGGCTCGCTTCTAAGTGGTGGCCCTTGTGCGTGATGCCCCAACATAACTTTACCGGCGAGGCGCCCTCTGCGCCCGCCAAAAGTCCGGTAAAGCTGGCATGGCCATCTGGGGTCAACAGCATTATAGTCCATTAGAAAAAAAAAGGCAGTCAGTCGTAGCTCAGCCACCAAAAAGGCAAGATAATAGGAAGACAGCAAGTAGTAGTAGGGAAACCAAGCCGAAAACTAAGATCAAGATTATCCTGCTTTTCATTTCTTCGGAAGTCGAGGTCCCATAGGAAGAAAGATCAGGTCGTCGTACCACACCACCAGACGCATTCAGGGTCACCGAAATTTTTCCACCAGCTACAGAAGAGGAAAGAATCTCACGTCGATCCCAAGTTGGGATAATGTCCCAGGGCGTACCAGGTTCATCCAGGTACCGCCCACAGCACTAAGTCTTATGGATAACAACATCTGTAGCCATATGTTCTAGGTAGTAGATTCTGGCTCTCTGTGCACCAGAGTGGGAACATTAAGTAGGTATGTATTTTACTTTTAACGGTGTAAATAACCTATGGATTCCTTTTTATGACCTGAAATAAATGGTTTTATTATTATTCTCATCATATATTTCAAATCTCGTTATAAAATACAATTTTTACTATAGAAAATAAAATAATATAGAAGAATCTCGATCAACATCTCAAGACGCTCTCGCGTTTCAGTGACAATCCCACATGCTGACAACCTGGCTAGCCAAGTCAAGATATTTGCTAAGTTTATCTTTCTCAGCTTTGACGAGGCATCATGTGGTGTGGTGGCATCAGCGAGCACCGCCCTGCATTCTAACCGATCTGTCAGTACAATATCAGGCTTATTCGCAAGAATAGTCCTGTCTGTAATGATAGATCGGTTCCAATAGAGCGTTGCACGGCCATTTTCAAGAACTGGCGCCGGTGTTTACGTATAGTACGGAACTTCAGGGCCAGTAAGGCCATATCGGAGAGCAAGTTGCTGGTGTATAATTTTGGCTACTTGGTTGTGTCTGTGCAAGTACTGAGAGTTAGCAAGGTGCGAACAACCCGAAAGTATATGACGGAGGGTCTCCCCAGTGATGACACGCTCGACAAATAACGATCGTGCCATCTTTCATAATATACTTTCGGTAATTGTTCGTCTTTACCACCTCATCCATAATTGCACAGACAAAAACTTCGGTTTCTCCACGGAGCTTGTGTAGCAAGTTTACGGAGCTTATTATTATTATGAGTTAGTTTATCATTTCCATGATCCATATTACACAGACACACACACAAACAGAACCGAAGGGCACAGAGGCCTTTTAAGAGAGACAATCTAAAAGCGAGGGATACACATTGCCGGTATCATCCTCGGGTGCACAATATGATACACCCGAAGATCATATCCGCCAGGTGCCGGGACTGTTGCAAAGGAAAATGAAAGGAATAAAACCAAGTTATTGTGATGGGTGGATGGATTGGGTAATAGGGCTATAGGGGAGACTGAAGACGCCTGCCTTAGAAATAGTCTCAAAACTGTTAAAAGCGGCAGACGGTGGCTTGCCGAATGCTGCGCAAACGACTGCGGCAAAGGTGCAGCCCCGAATTATTATTATACCTAATATTGTGCCATGTTAGCCAAGTCGCTGATGGAAGCTAGTGTAAAATAAAAAGCTGGGGTAGCAATGTAAGAAATATATTTTAAATGCGTGGACAATAAACACCATTTCTTTGCCTTAAAACTAACATGTACGTACACCTTGTTACCTGCGAGACGCGTGTTTTGTTTTGGAAGTGTTTCTATGTAGACACTCTTTCTTACCTCCAAGCAGCGAAACGGACAGTGATTTTATTGATAAATGAGATACTTTAAGCCTCCTAGACCTTCTTAGACACATTTTGTAAGCCTTCACTCTCTTATTTGCCGGAAAAAAGAGCAAAAGCGAATAACGAACCCGTTTCCATTAGTTTAAAATAAATAACTTGTTCTTAGAGTTCTTTTAGGTAGAGCTAGAGGTTAAAGTAGATACATATTTAAAATATTCTTTGAACTACCGTACTTGAATATTCGATAGATTTTTCGGTGTTACAAGTAAGTTATGTTACTATTATAAAGGGTATATTATATATAAGGTAGGTAAATTTTAAACCCCAAACCATTAAATAGACTTTAATAAATAGGAAGAAAATTCACTCTAAATTTATAAGCATTTATAATGTCTTTTTAAACATTTGGTACGAGGCAATTTTTTTAGGTACATACCTATAAAAAATCCTTTTACCAATACAAAAAATTATTCAAAAAATAATTTAATTTCTTGTCTAATTGAATTTCATGTTTCCCTGGATAATAATACAATTTGTACCTACTTGTTTATAATAGCGATATCAAAACCTGTTTTTTAGAAGCTGCGTTTCAGTATTTGAAAGCTTGGTAAAGACTATACTTAGTGGTGTAGGGACGGTTTGACCCGCGAGTTTCCTTTTGTACAACTCAATTGCTCAAGTTAGTTAAGAAAATTGGGCAATGGGACCCTTCCATATCGAACTTATGTATTTTGTTTTTGAGTTGAGTTGAGCAACTTGCGTTGTCCATTGCTCAACGCAAGTTGCTCAACTCAGAAAAACATAAGGTTTATTTATGTAAAGATAAAAAGTATGTAGCGGATAAGGCAGATAATTACAGGTTATGTCATAATGACAGCTAATGTCAAAGATGTCAAAAACGTCACAAAAACAAAGAAATTACAGCTTAAGTCAAAATGTCAGAAATTACAGTCAAGGTTAAAAATGACAGCTAATGCCAAAACATATAACAAAATGTCAATAAATTACAATGGATGCCAATAATGACCGACAATGTCAAAAATTTAAATCAAAGATTCAACTTCTTTCTTAACGGGCGCCGCTTGCTTTTCGCTACGACTCTGCCAGTGTGAAAAACTGACAGTCCAATAACTCAACTCACAGTCAATGTCAATAATTTAATGTCAATGTGAACAAATAAATATTGCAGAAATGACAGTAATTACAGCTAATGTTTAAAATGATGGTCAAAGTGAAAAAACAGGCAAAACCTATGTATTTCCAATGGCTGTCCTTTTTTACATAAACTGTCATTTCAGACATTTGTAACATTTTTGACATTATCTGTATTTTTTCATAAATTAAATTTCGTCATAAATTAAGTTTATAAAAAACTAGCTTCTGCCCGCGGCTTCGCATGCACTTTACTGGGATAAAAAGTAGCCTATGTCCGTTCCTGGGATACCGTCAAACTCCCTAGTATATTTCATTAAGATCCGTTTAGCTGTATAGGCGTGAAAAGGTAACAGACAGACAGACAGAGTTACTTTCGAATGTATAATATTAGTATGGATCTTTCCCAATCCAAACAACAACTAGAAAGTGTTCAATGTGGCAATTCATTATTTGTTACTTGAGTTGAGCAAAAAGGAAGCTCCATTGCTCAACTTTTCTCAGTTGAGCAATCTTGTGGTTCAACCAATGGGCCAACTGGCTCAGCTTCATCAAATCCATATTTTCGCGAATGTGAAAAGTGGTAAGCTTATGTACTAAAAGTGTTAAATCATTTGTAAGTTTACTGTTGCCGTTTCATTCTCCTTTCCAATTTCTTTTTCTTCTTATCATCCTGCTCTGCCTCCTGGGGAGCTGGTTGGAAGAACCAGGGCCCGAGGATGTTCACCCAGAGAAGCCACGCTGCACGGATGGGGATCAGAAGAAGCATAAACCAAAAGTAGTTGGATATAAGCGCCAGGATGAGAGTAACAGACAGCAAGATGATAATATCCTTGATATGCCTGAAAGTAGACAATGGATTTGGTTAAAGCCGAGTAATTAAAAAATACCTTTATGTTAAAGTTATGGTTATGTAACCGACAACATATGTGGCACAGCGGACTGATTTCAATTCCCACATCAGGACAAGTATATGTTCTACAGATATTTGTTCCACGTGTTCTGGGTGTTTTCAATGTTTAATAAAAAATCTATGTATGTAATGTATTAAGTATGATCAGTAATCTAGTAGGTACCAATAGCACATGCTCTGCCAACTTAGGGGCTAGATGAGGCTGTGTGGATTGTCTAGTATTATTTATTTATATTTATGGTCTGCTTACTTTGTCAATAGCATTTCATACATAAACAAGACAATAAAATAATTTGATTACAGCAAGCCCCATACAAAAGCCTTGCCTTTATAAATTTCTTTAGGTTATTTAAGACTATTAATGAAAATACTTACTCTCCAATTCCTCCTTCCATATTTAGATCCAGGCCTGAATCTATGAGCACCATATTTTCAGTATATTTGGGTTTGGCCATCAAGCTCATTGTATGGTAGCATATTATGTAGATTATAATGACTGCAATATTTAGGGCCTGTGAACAAAATAAATGTGTAAGTACTAATCAATGTATATCCCATCTGATATATCTGTGGACCTCTAATATATGCTCTAGGCAGACAGCTCCACAGATATTTCCAACGAGCTTTGCACCCATAACTTTCTTTGAATATGCTTGTATATAACTTGGGATCTGTATAAAATAATACAAGTTTCAGTAGTTTGTTTATGTACTTACAATAGTAAGGAACTGAAACTCTTCTTGGTAGATCAAGATATTAACCGCTGCATTGATGGATATGGCACCCAGAGCCATGTTACGGTAAAACTTCATAGTAGCTTCATTGTCCGTAAGAATCTGCTTCATCCCCTTGGTGGGTGGTTTACCCTTAGGTGGCTGAAAAAGGTTAGAAGAGCGTTTTGAAGAGGATGAAAAAATAAGCCTAAGATATGTAGCCTTTACCTGCCACATCAACTTTATTAGTTATACCTACTCAAAAGAACGTGTACTTTTCATTCAGTGTTATCGAAAACTAGGTCTAACTTTAACACAAAAGTACACGTTAGACTCACCGGTGGCATGATTAGAGTTCAAAAGTTACACTATGTCTATAACCCTTGTCAATCTGGTCTGGCCCGCAACGTGAAAAATAACTTTCTGAGTAATCGGACTAGACAAAAGTGAATTCAGGTTCAGACCCCAAATTATTTTAGAACGCTACGTGACGTGATGATTAACTGATTGTGTGTGTAGGTTAGGTACAGTTAAGTAGGTATTTTTAACGCAGTATAACGTAATCGTATTGATTGACATACAGCAGGTAGGTAAACTACAAAAATCTACAGACAGACAATAAGTTGAAGTAGGTAGTCTACCTACCTACGATTGATTAGATAAGAGAGTGACGTATCCACTGTCTGTCACCAGTCACCAACGTCATGTCATTAGCCATGTTTGATTGTTTGACACGAGTAGAATCGAGAGGGCAATTCTGCGTATCGAGGAGAAGTATCGAATTGTGTTCTTCGTTATAGTATTGTACCTACTTAACTAGCATTCAAAAACTCAAGCTCAAACGTATCCCTGGGGATGCCTCAACAAAGCGATCGTAAAGCACCGATCGCTGTATTTACAGGGGCGCGAGGGGAACGGGGGCGGCGCGGCGGGATGTTATCAAAAACGTATCCTATCTTGGCAAGTTTATATCGACCGCATTTGTTTTAATCTTGGACTTTCCAAGGCATAAATAAAATAATAAAATAACGTAACAAATTAAGATTAGGGACTGCTATGAAACTCGGCACCTTTCTATAAGATCTCAGTTCTTTTATCGGTGATGCCACTACCTTTATGTAAAACTTGTCTAGTTTTACTTTTATGTTCTTGATTAGATTACTTTTTGTCCTAGGTAGGTAGCTACTTTAATCTGTGCTTTTTGATAGGTAAAAATTTTCCTATCTATATATATAATTATCCGCAACCTGAGTTGCGGATTGAAAATTATTTCATGGTCCTGAGACCATGAAATAATTTTCGTGATTTACTTACAAATACAATAATATGTAAGTATATAAAAACATTCTCATTATTATTATGCAATCATTTATTTAAATTGCTCAACACTTCGAAAAGAACCGTTGGAGGTGTTTGCTTACACAATCGTTCACACATTTTTATCGATAATTCTGAAACTAGTTACCTATTATAAATTAATATGATTTGGTAGTTTTGATGCCGAAATTATGTTCTATTATTTTTTACCAAACATGACTTTGTGGACTGATTTAATTTGTTCCACCGTATCTTATGTTGTATGAGAAGATATCTTTTTTTCATGAATTATTAATTTTTGTATGCACGTATCAGCTCGGGATAATTTTTCATATAGGTACATACTTATTTTGTTTACTACCTACCATTTCTTCACTACTAACAACTTATCTAAGTCACTTGCCATGGAATTTGTACGATTGTTTCCTTATTAGGGTTCCGTTATAAACTAGCCCTCATTTAATAATTAACGCTATTGCGTCGCCCTTTTCTTTCCGAATTTGGCTGGATGCTTAAGCACGCATAATACATCAAATCCAAAAAACAGATTTTTTTAATCGTAAAAAGCAATAAGCCAACATGACGCAGTCACCTATCCAAATACTGACCGCGCCCAACGTTGCATAACTTCAGTGATCGGTACTCAACTTGGTATTGACGTTGGACCAATTATTATATATTTTTAAATTTTTATTATAGCGGCAATAGTTATACCTACACACTTTGTCGTTATTAGTTGAATTTTCTACCTTTTACGGTTCACAAGATACAGCCCGCGGACGGACGGACGGACAAACAGCGGAGGCTTAGTAATAGGATCCCGTTCTAACACTTGGGGTATGGAACCCATAATATACCATCATTCAAAAATAAGTGAATGTAATGTTTTTTACTGTTTAAGAGGGCCCTTTCCTGTCAGGCAAACAGAACATCTCTTAGAACTCTAAAATGTGATGCGTTTTTTTTAAAGCGATGTTTTGGCTTCTATTTAAATTTATTTATTGCATCTTAATATGGTACATATGTCAGGAATAATTGACTATATTTATGGAACACATTGTATCCATTTGGGGTGTTGCAATGGAAGACGGCCAGATACGTCATATAATAGTAATTTAATAAACTATTTTAAGCTTAGGTAGGTACAAGTGGGAAACTGGGTACTTCAGTTGATCCCCCACTTTTATTTTAGTCTATAAAATTAAAGTTTTACCTCGAAACTGTGATAATTTGTGACTTAAGCACTCATAATTTATCTAGTAAAAGAATGTTTGAAGATACTTACTAATTTTCTATAAGATTTAAAAGATACCTATTTAAAAAAGTAAAAAATGGGAATCATACCATGTGTATCATACTATATGTGGGTGACTTGATCCTGGCTGTTAGATGGCTTGATCCGGGTGGAACAAGTCTCCCATTATGAACGGAAAACTTGATACATGCGATATTAGGGGGGCTGTGCTCAAACCGGTTGATGGTTAGAAACTACTCTACTAAAATAAAAACCACTATATAATGTTTTCCATTTATTTTAGGAACTTATTTATTTTAGGAAAAACCTAAAATAATTATTTTACCTAACATTTTTTATCAGGCTTAACTTTAGAAATTTGCAGTAAAGTAGTAGAGTTTGCTATCACTGCTGGGTAGCAAAGTACCTAAGTACCTACTGGTGGATGGTTATTGTTATCTTATTACATACTATTACTAAAGCTAGTCACAGATCTTTTCTTAATCACATGCTTAATGAACTAACAGAAACAAACTTTAAAACCAACACTATAAATGTTTAAGCAAATACTACACATATAAAACGAATATAAACGAATAAAATGTTAGACATAGTACAAACTGAATATAAAACTAGCAATCTAACGATCCAAGGTCTCAAAAATAAATAAAAACTAAAATTTAAAGCTTAAATCGCCAATATTTTAACGAAACCGTGAGACGAACATATCCGATAAAATAAAAGCATGAAACTTAGGTATAATAATCGGTACCACAAAGCACTTGTGGGAGACTTGATCCGGGGATCATGTCTACCTAAATCTTTTGTATCATGTCTCCCCGATCATAACAAGTTTATGTATTATCATAAATTAAACCAATAACAAATAGACATTTGGGTTAAAGGAAAATAAAAGCAAACAATATTTGTGTTACTTTACTTTTATCAACAATTAAACAGTCATTAAATTTGTCACTACAAATCCACTTCCAAATCCTCCTTATTAAAAGTCGTGTGTGTGTCGAATAAAAAAATGCGACCGTTTGTAAACGCGACTGACTTTGACAGATGTTTAATTTCTGCGGTTTTTATGCTTCAAAGTAGAATCAGTGTTGCCGTTCTAAAATAATCTAAATCGTTTAGTAATGTTTTTATTCCACTGTACCAAGTCACCTAGAAGGATCAGGTGTAGGTACCCAGTTTCCCATAAAGTATTATAAAATCTGTGGCTTTGGTATAAGATTTAGGTATATAGAAAACCACCTAGCATAATGTTGCAGTACCCTATCAGAGTGCATGCTTGATACCTTGGGTTATTTTAAGACCTTTATACAGTACACATATGTTTCGCAATAAAATTTACTTGAATCAATTCGGCTACATTAAAATGCTATGAAATATATTGTACAAAATGGCAATATCAGTCCCGGCGTCGTTGGCAGCACTGTTCCCACTCGATCTGTCAGCCGTTCGTCACGCTGTCAGGCAGGCGTTTATCCTTCATTTTCATTTTCGTTCTGATTTCATTCCGTTTTATTGATTTTGAATAGCTTGAATTCAATTTTTCAATGTGTTCTGTGCACTTTTAACACCGCCGAACAAGTGTCTTGCTTGTTGTTGTATTAATATCGTGGTAGAAAATCACGTTACAGGATCTAAAAAGTAAGTTCTTTCCAACCAAAAATGTGTTGATTACACTCTTCTTGTTAATTACCAGCTTAATAAGTTGGGATAGTTGGTAGGTACTGCATCAATCAAATGCAGGCATCAAAATTCTGCCTTCTACCCTTCTACATATGGATCTGAATGTAAAGCAGCTTATTTTTGTTTTAGAGCAGGCATACAATGTTACCAAATATTGATCCCATTTCTGCTATGCAAGCACTGCACGGCCTTTTCCAAGATTTGTTCTCTTGTTTGTTAATTTTATTTTGCATCTCTTAGCATAGTCTTGTACTTTTATATTTACTTTTCTCTAATGATTATGAATGAAACTTAAGGAGGAAGTTTCATTACATGGTTGTTGTTAGTTTTCTACTTGTTTTCTATACAGCACTTTTAAAAGATAACATAAGATGCATGATAACATAAGATGCATGATAACATAAGATGTCTATTTATGTATTACATAAGTTGAATAGTTTGTATTATTGTTGCACTGCTTGATTGAAACTGCACAGCGAACAATGTATATTTTTTTGGCATTAGCAAATGTGTTATTAGTAATATGCTTTTGTGTATCATATTGTTTTGTTAGGCAGTACTATCAAAGTCCATTGCTATCTGTCTATTTTGCATGTCTGTGTATAAAACAGCACAGTAAGTGTAATCCTGCTTGTGCACTTTTATGGTGGGTACAGACCAAGCAAACATGAGAGAGTGAATGCAAACGAGTAGGATTTGATGAATGGTACCACACATAAACACTTTTGTGTATATACTAAATGAAAGCATGTAAACCCAGCGAAAGTCGGCCTTCTCCTTGTTTTGAAGTCAGTTAAAAATTATCATTTGATCAACATTATTAGGGCAATCATAAGTCAAAAATCAGTAAAAGGTCAAGAGGGTCTGGGCGGGGTCATTTAAATTCAAATTGTAATAAACATTACAATTTCACGACATGTGTTTTTAAAATATAAATATTTGATTTAAAAACTGACTTACACCAGAAATTCAATTTTTATGGGACCACCTCGGGATCATCCTCTGCTACAACTGCAAATGAATCATCCAAATCGGTCTATCAATGACGGAGGAATCATTAGACTTATATAAAAAAAAACATATGTACGCTGTACATAGAACTTCCTCCTTTTTTCGAAGTCGGTTAAAAACGCAAACGTAACTTTAGGCTGCACTGATTGTCATCAAACGTTGTAGCGTTGTAGTAGAAAATATAGATTTTAGAAGAAAACTCTGGATCCCACAGCCTAGGTTTCTGCTTATAGAGCTCTATGAACATAAGTAATTTGTCATTAGACCAATCCATATTCGCGATTTTATAGTATAGCTATGCAAATTGAGACAACGTATGCGCAAGATATAAACGTCCGTTTCATGCAACTGCAGCAACAGAATGAGCATTCGCGGTGTGTATTCGTACACACTGCGCCCGTACGTTCGTTCCATTTTTCTATGATGTACCAACAGCTGCCGGAGCACGGCCGCAGGCGAATGAAGGCCCTCGTGTGGGTTCACTTTCTTTCGCAATGACGTCCACACTGGTTTGTTCGCGTTCGTTCATTGGTCTTGGCTCGCTTTCGTTCGCTTGGTCTGTACCCGGCATTAGACAAAGACAACACCAAATACTTATCTTACTTACATTCTTTACATAATCATTAATTTTATTGGAAAAATTACGTATACTCGGTTTACTGTTTAATATACTTTTCACAGCTCAAGTGACAATCATGCTTTACTGATTATATTTTTATATGACAATTGATTTTGTTTACTTCTTCAAAGTTTGTAAGCAATTCTGCTATTTTTTCTAAAAAATTTGTATTGTTTTACAGACGAACTCCGACATCTAAATGATTTTATTAAAAGAATCCAAATATTTAATAGAATAAAACAGTATTATTTGTTTTATTTGCTATTTGGTTCTGCACGCGATGTTACACGCGTGTTTCCTTGATAAAAATTAAGATAGAGTTACTGTGGTAAACTTCTTTTCATTCTAGTTTTTATACCTTAACATGGAAAGTCAACTTAAATAACCTTCTGCACATATATCTGTAGGCTCTATAAATATCCAAGCTAATGTAAGTCCCGATATTTTGCAAGTCCACCGTTTCGCATCACTATTCTTAAGATAAAACAGTGCCTATGAAATATTGCCTTCTTTAATTCCGACTTCATTTACTTATCTGCCAATAATTAGGAAACCTCATAGGCGTGCATGTGTCGAAAGTAAAATAAATCAGTGGACAGAGTATATGTAGTTGCTTTCGTGCTGAAGACTTAGTAACTGAACATCCTGTTCGCCTCATTTCAGATTACGGACTAAAGTAGATGCATGTTCAAATGTTGCGAAAATTATTATTTCATGCAATAATGGATGCAAGTGTGTAGCTACATACAATGGCATGCTAATATATCTGTATTACGAACCATAAGTCTTACTCGGGCTTGACACGCCTTGGTTGATTATTAATTTTATTGATTTTGGTTATGAACTAGCTTCTATATTTTAATGTGTTGAATATTTTTTACCTTGTTAGATTTATCAACTGGTTTTACTGTTTGCAGCTACAATTCCCAAACAATCACAGTTTATTAGAACATATTTATTTATTTATAAAACTAAATCCACAGCCCTTAGAAACGAAAAATTGGCAAGTGATTGTATTGGATTATTTTATAATTTTAATATAACATATGTATGTAGGTATAGTTTGCCAAACATCTTGTCCGGTGACGGGCAGCGAGTATGGGAAGTTTGCGAAGGTACACTCACGCATATAATTCATATGCCGCTGACAACGCAGCAGGCGAAAGAGATAGCTTCGTATAGTTCTGTCTTGCACTTTCATTGTTTGAAACAGAAACGCGCAGTGAATAATCGACTGTCCATAAGGAAACCGCTTACCAAATTGGCCTAAGAATTGCGTTCTGCGCATTATTGTCACGTGGTTTGCCAGACGACAAGAAGTTTGGCGGCAACTATATAATCTTTGAGCAGGCTGTGCTAAAAAGGAGCTTCGGCCTCTTCAGTATTTTAAACAATAAATTATGAATAATAAAGATTAGTCATGCCAATTTTCAAAAAGTGGTATTTAGTGAGAGATAGAGACGGTAAATTTGCACGAGTGCTATTAGAAGAACGTAAAATTAAGAGACTCAAAGTTCGAGCCGTGTCTGCTTTTTCTTCCTCTGCAATTTCAAGTAAAGTATATCTTAACTATGTAAAAAGAACAAATATGTGTTTTTCTTTGCATATTATCGTATTTCGTCCCAACACTTGTTCTGTGATTGTCAAAAAGGGCTCTGCGTATGATTATATGAGAATTGCATTGGCTTACTGTGCTGTTATAAATTTCAAAATCAGCTACAATAATCCCTTCTAAATGAACCACAAAGTTATTTTCGTGTTCCATTTTCTTGTTTCTAGTATTTTAGTATTATCTAACTCACCATCACCATGTTCCGACTCGCTGCGCCTGTTATTTTGCATTTTAAAAGTAAAGCTTTTCGTGTATGAGATAAAATATCTATATTTTTACATTGCCTGACGTATTGTACGTGTTCTAGGGAACGATTTTCATTTACTATCAATGATACGTGAATTCTACGAAAGTTCAGATGAAGATGACATGGATACTCAGTACACCATAGATGGCGAGTGCCTAATGGTCACGCGGCCTGATAAGGACATGCATAACAGGTGCTGCGGTGGCAAAGCTTGGTGCATTAAGGTAAGTCTGAAAAGTATTAACGTGTTTCAATCATACCTGAACAGACCCTGTAGTGCGTAGACAAGCATTAAGTTGATTTCTAATCAGTTAAGTTGTATTTTTCTAATCATTTTAACATGAAGTTCAAAATTTACACAATTATCTATTGTTGATCACAACGATCTTAATTCCACTTTATAAAGAAAGTGAATATTCAATCATTGACATTGAAAAGTAAAACTACTTTCGATACATCAAATAATATAAAAAAAAAACAGCCTTTGACGGGACTTGAACCCGCAACCTTCCGTCAGTACGGGAATGCGCTAACCAATTGCGCCACGAGGTGAAGTAACGTAGATGTTGAAAAACTTTGGGACTTCCTTCGGACTCTAGCGCCAAAATTAAAATTAAAATTTTAAAATTTTAATTAGATGTTATTATTTATTATAAACTAGCTGCAGCCCGCGGCTTCGCACGCTTTTTTCCGGAATAAAAGGTAGCCTATGTCCGGCCCCGGGATACCTCGCTGCCAAATTTTACCGAGATCCGTTCAGCCGTTCTTGAGTTATAAATAGTGTAACTAACACAACTTTTATTTTATATACTATATAGATTACCCCGAGTGTATAGGCACTATAATAACAAAAACCTTACGTTTAATAAATCTGAACTTTCACCTTGAACTGAAATTACAGCTTTGTTTCCATAACTGGATCCTATCTACCTGTTGCTGGAAATAACCCAAACCGTCTTTAGCGGAAAGTTTATACACAATATTTGTTCTTTAAAGAACTTGCGGAAGCTAAAGATAGTTTCATAAGGAAAATAAAGACAGTCAGTGTATAACCGTCATTGAGCTTTTTGCTGATTCTAAGTGAATAAATAAATAAATTACGCTGGACAATCCACACAGCATCATCTAGCCCCTAGCTAATGTTATGGATACTAGATGACTGATATAGCTACTTAATACAATACATTACATAGAAATATATGTTTTCATTATACATAGGAAATACCCACACACCCGGAACAAATATTTGCAGATCGTACAAACATTTGTCCCAAGGCGGGAATCGATCCCACAACCTCATGCGACGCAGGCGGACCTTCGCTCACACCGGTCACATCGGTTGTCCACACAAGTAAAACTATTTTGTATATCCTTCTTATATTTTGTCGAGGAGCTGCGAACTGCACTGACATCTCGCGGTTTTTAGCATGTCTTCGTACAATTATATTCTCAACGCCACAATCTTTCACCTTTATGATATTAGTACGATAGTAAGATTAATCAGCTCTACAATACTGGCCCTAACTATAGTAACATTTTTCAGGATATTTGCGGAATAATATGTGCTGTGTTGACATGGCTCCTCATACTGTACGCGGAATTCGTCGTGATGTTGGTAATTCTCGTGCCAGGAGTGAATACCTACCCGTTCTACAGCTACGTTAACATTGTCGTGTATCAGAGTGTGGCCTTTCTGGCCTTCGCCTCACATCTGAGGACAATGTTCACTGATCCGGTTAGTTTTACTTATTGATATTTTCTAATATTACTTTGAAATGTTAGGTAAGTCTATGAATTTATACTACTTCTACTACTTACCTACTTAGTTACCTACTTACTTATTTGTTCGGTTAGTCTTTTGTCTTTGCCAATGTGTACAACGTATTTTGTCGTACATACATTTTTCGTTACGTCAGATATTTCGATATTCATTTATTTGGCCATTAAGTTACATTAAATTAACATAGAGGCAAGTCATACATTACATAAATTAAATTACTTAATTTAACTATGGTTTAGGTATTAATTAAGAAGGAGAATAAATAAAATCAATAAAAGATTATTATAAATTAGAGAATGAACAATCATTATGATCATCCTTAGCCTTTTTTACCCTATGCAAGGTATATAAATAAATATTGCTCGGCAATTCACAGTTTTATCCAGCCCCAAACCATACCCCGGATACTCGGCCATACAAAAGTCTCTTCTTGGCACGTACATGCGCAACTGTGTTGCGCTACACTTGCAAGTGTGTGTTTGACGTCTAGGGTCACTTCATGAATGCTTATATCATGCGAAGAGTTGCAAGAACTCAAAGACATTTTTATTTTATTTCGATCTCTCATTGTGAAAATGAACCTCAAAACAATAAATTTTGTATGTCCGTCCATGCTCAAACAAACGAAACATCGAACACTATCGGCGTCGTCTGTCAAAATAATGACACATGCCATCTGCGTCCCGTGAGTGCGCCGTACATCCCGTGCATTTGGAACGCAAACCCAACTCGCTAGGACGCGGCCGGGTGAGGAAGCTTGGTCAGATGGGGGGCTAAGAGTGAAGAAGCGAATTTATTAAATTAAAAAGAAATTACAAAGCTACCTGAAACGATTTATTAATAATTTACATGAACTATGAACAACTAGGTAAAATAACGTCCGCACAGGGCAAAATACGCAAGAAAAGTGAGCACGCGCCGTTGCTCGCGCGATTTATATATGTATATAAGACCTAAGAGGTCTTCGACTCGAACAAGAGTCCCTTATACGTCTAGCTTTAGTTTTTAGTAACTAAACAACCATAATAGCCTGCTTAGATATACAATTAAAGTTCGTATACCTACATCTTGTTTTTGTATGCAGGTTTTGATCATCAATTATTTTGCGTGATCGTGATCATTGACCACTCACATGACAAACCGAGAGTCCTTTGAGAAAAGAGTCAAGAAAATCAACACAAAGTGTATTCTACAAAAGGTTATGACTATATAATGCTGTTGACCGCAGATGGCCGTGACAGCGTTACCGGTCTTTTAGCGGCCGCAGAGGGAGCCTCGCCGGTAATATTAGTTTAGGGCAACATGCGCAAGGGCCACCACTTAGGTGCGAATCTCAGCTCGGGCTATTGCCAGATGCTAGAAGAGGAAATGGAGGTTTCGCCTAGGTGCATGAATGCACCTGAGGGCGGAAGCGGGGAATTCTTCGACCCCGCATCCGGCGAGGTCGGTTAAAGGTCGGGTGTGTAGTGGTGCGGAAGCGAACTGGGAAAAGTGAGCACGTGCCATTGCCAGCGCTCTTTATACATCCAACCGGTCTCTTGTGGTACAAACGCCATGGTTCTAATCCAATAATGTATTCTCTGCTCGAAGTAAGCAGAATTTGTGTCGATGTTTCTGTCGTCCTCCGAGGTCGTTGCCGTATCCATTTACAAAACCTTTTTAATTCAAGTTATATATGTCAATAAGTTAAGTTAAATGACAATCTATTTACCAGGGTGCCGTGCCAAAAGGTAACGCGACCAAAGAGATGATAAAGCAGATGAGCTTCCGCGAAGGGCAGGTGATCTTCAAATGCACCAAATGCTGTAGCATCAAGCCGGAGCGGGCCCACCACTGTTCCGTCTGCCAGCGCTGCATCAGAAAGATGGACCACCACTGCCCCTGGGTCAACAACTGCGTGGGCGAAAACAATCAGAAGTACTTTGTGCTCTTTACTGTGAGTTCATTACATCATATTATTGAATTAACTTTTTGTTTTAGATACATTTAATATCCCTCTTATCCTACGTCCTGTGCTGAACGTGCTTCTTTCAAGCAAGGGGGTTTTGGGGGTTGGTAGGATTGATGTAAAAATTTTCAATAGCATAGTAATACTTTTATCTATCCTATGCATATTATAATAAACCAGATTCGTCAACTTTGTGCGTGTTTCTGCCGCGATAGTTCCGCGTCGGAACTCGTATTCAAAAATCACTCGAATTTTCGAACTATCCATCTTTCTTGTCTAAGCTAAAAAAAAAAAACTACTGAAAGTCGATAATCGAATGTTGCACATTTTTTAAAAGAAGAACCTCATAGGTACCATGTGAAAAAAGTTTCGCTCAATAATCTCAAACCATGAAGGTTCTATGTCAATTCGAAGTACCTATTACAATAAAACGGCAATTTCATAATTTAACCCCTATTATTATCGGCCTAGATACATCGGACTTACTGTCGCCATATTCGTCATACCTGGTTGAATATTATATCGTCTCCTTCAGCGAATTAAAAATTTATGTACTTACATTATGTCGATGTGAAATCGATAGTGACCAAGCGTTATCTACACTAGCAGCTAGCTTTTATAAGCAAATGACCCAATTAAAAATATATACATATCTGACACCGAGCGAAGTCCTCGATAGACCTAGCTATCGGGGACTTCGATCAGTGTCAGTTAAAAAGCTACGTCGCATACACTAGAATACTAGGTTACCCAAGTCGAGTGAGAGGGGCCTGAGCTATTGGCTTCACCTCCGATCTCAGAAGTAGCATAGCGTTTAGACATTAAGAAACGTGTGTATCTATTGCATTTTTGTTTGATTATAAGTTATAAAGACTATTTACCTTAAGAAATATAATATACTAGCTGCTGCCAGCGGCTTCACACGCACTTTTCAAGTAGCCTATGTCCGTCCCTATGCTATTCCAGATCAAGAACAACATCTGGGTACGAAGAATTTGAAACCGGGTCGGTTAATAATGGTTATGGCGCAGTCTGATCACAAGTTGCAATAAAGATACAAAAAATATTTTGCCTATAATATAAAATTTTCCATAATCCTTTTGGTCGTAGCTAGGCATAGCATATATTTTGTTTTTCACTTGACTCTACTACAGTGCTTTGTCGCGAAAAGTGGAAGAAAATAATTCATTGCCCTGAAGTAGGTCAGCGTTGGCTGACTATCCGAGAGTGCACCCGAGGATCATATCGGCCATGTGTAGCCCTCGCATTTAGATTAACTTACATAAGGACGGGTGCCTGCGGCTTTGGCCCCACGCATGCCATTGTCCTGTGTTGCAGGCTAACCCCCTTATTCATAATGGTCCGCTAACTTTAAACAGTTGCTAAGCAGCGTTATTTCTCAGTCTGACTTATGTCAATAAAAGAAGACAGAGTGAGAGATAGCAATGCTCTAAGTTAGCAGACTATTATGAATAAGTTTGTTAGAGTTTGCACCACTTTAACTCTTCAAGGGGGTGTTGTAAGAGGTGACTTGAGAGTCCAGTATGGGGATAACATTAGCCCCAAATGAAAAGAGCCAATAAGGCGCTTATCAGGGGAGGACTTTGCCCAGCAGTAGACCAGTTAGGGTTTTATATGCCTTTTATACGACGACGAACGAATAAAGCGTCCTTCAAAGGACCACATCACAATATAGATCGAGATCATGCAAATGAAAATTACGTAACAATAAATACTTGTATCTGAAAGGGTTACAATTTCTTAATAATATTCAAATCTATATAATCGGAAATTATGTACAAAAAATTAAATTTTGTACAAAATTAGTTTTAGTGGTTTCTTTTTCAATTCTTCACCTAGTGGACAAAAAAAATTACTGCACAGAAAATACATTAACACAATTTCTTATTTGACAATAATGTATAATTCAAAAATTTACGTGTCTTTGAACTTATTTTGTTAGCCGAAAGAAATAAAAGGTATTGATTTAGTAGTAATGAGAGTAACGAGTAATGAGAGATATATAACAAGCTTTACAAGCCTACCTGGATATCTAAAGCTAACGAATTCAATAGACTCATCCACATAATAATAATTAAAGTAATTATTCATCAAATTTAGAAAAATTATTGTATATGAAATTGTTTGTCACCTATTATTTTATGTAATTAATTAATTTTTTAATTTATTCATTTAGTAACTAATTCGATTATTTACAACCAATTATATTATAAATATAAGATTATGAACATAACATATAACAATTACTTATATTATGTAATTGTTATAAACATATAACAATTACATATATTATGTAATTGTTAACATAAAACATAAACATATAACATATAACAAACATAAACATATAACATAAACATATAACAATTACATATATTATGTAATTGTTATATGTTATTAGTGTATTGATGGTGCAATAAAGTGATAATCTATCTATCTATCTATATAACAAAAAGAATAAATGTATAATTAATTAATACAATTATTTCATTCCATTTCCAGTTCTACATAGCGTCGCTATCAGTGCACTCCGTCGCGCTCGCTGTCTACCAATTCGCCACGTGCATACGGCACGAGTGGCGCGAATGCAGCGCCTACTCTCCCCCCGCGACCGTCATCCTCCTGCTTTTCCTGATTGCTGAGGCGTTGCTGTTTGCCATCTTCACGGCTGTGATGCTTGGGACGCAACTTCACGCTATATGGAACGACGAAACTGTAAGTTTGATCTTAGAGAACTTTCGAGATTGACGGACATATGTTTCGCACTAGAAATGCATCCAAAGAGCTGGCGAGCAAAGATGGACACTTGGGTGAGACTATTCGTCCAATTACATTAGAAACCTTTTCTAGTATATTTCTGGGAACGGTTTCTATGTGAAATAGCGCAGTATCATAGGACAGGGAGTGACGGACGAGTTTTCGAAGCCATTACCGTCAGTGGGTGAAGTTGGTTGTAGATGATGATGACGTATTCATTTATTCCACCTTAGGTACACATGTTACGCTTTATCTCGTTAAACTTCATTAATTTAAAGTCTTGGTTACACACAGGTTCTTGAAAAAGGAAGCACCATATGGGATTGTACACACAGAAAAACAGACATAGACTGACAAAGACTCTTCTCGAACATCGAACAAAATAGCACAGGGTTGACTGTAAAAGGCCTAAAAAGGAAAAAAAAACAGTATGTCAAAATAAAATAAATTAAAGGGCATATCAACTTAAGCTGCCGTCAGGGATGATGTAAGCCGTACCTACTAGTTCTTTGGCTACTGTATAGGGGCATTGTAAAACTCAACTAAAAATTATGTTAAAAATTACATAGGCATAAAGAAATAAAATAATGTCAGAAATAAAATGAAATAAACATTATAAGGTCAAAAATGCTGCTAAATAGAGGCATCGTCAAATAAACGGACAAAAAGCTACTCTCACACCAGCTGCTAACCAATTTTTCTCCGCCATTGTAATCAAAGCGTTGGCGACGAAAACTTGACCACTTCGTGAGAATGTCATCTTACAGAAGAAACTGACCTCCTTAATACAGTTCCAATAATCTCGATCTTCGTGGTCTCCCACCACTCCGGGTGTTTTAAGTGTCCATTAAATCCTTAGGTTAGATAAATATCCTTTTTTACTCACTTAACTAATATAATTCTGTATATAATTCTGTTTATATTTTTCCACAGGGCATTGAACAACTGAAGAAGGAACAGGCTCGCTGGGTTCGAAAGTCGCGTTGGAAGAGCATTCAGTCGGTGTTCGGCCGCTTCTCACTTCTGTGGTTCTCACCTTTTACACAGCCGGCGCCCAAAACTAAACTAGACTCCTACCTATACAGCGTTTAATGCCACCAAAACCGGATTCATCCCCCCAGAAAAGCTATGATAAACGGATTGGAGAATAGAATAAGTATCACCGGTTATAGTAATCTGATATCATTTGAAGCACATTAAAAGATAATATTTAAGTACACTGTTGTAGTTGTAATAGCCTAAATAATCTATAGAGGCCTATCATAGCAATAGTTTGGGTTATTTCTTTTAATCGGCAATATGGTTTTTTTTGTTGGAAACCTATTGGGAAATTATACTAAATTATTCTCCGTTGCTATTTGTCGAACTTTATATAAAATGTACAGAAGCAGCTGTTGATTTCTATAAGTACGCCGACTATAAGTTTAAGTCAAAATATCATTTTGGCGCTGTTGTAGACAACGCGGAATACGATTAAGCAATACTGTAGTATATAATTTGTATCTAATTTTACATTTACTATAGGTTTAATTTATAAGTTTTTATGCATTAGGTTAACGGACGTAACGAGCCATATTTGTTTGGTTGTAGGATCTCTTCTAAGTTAGTTTTGGTGGCGTGCTTGTTATGATAGACAAGGTAACGCTGAAAAAGTTGACAAACTCATATATGCTTGGACTTGATTCAATTTTGGTTCTTCTTACAAGCAGAAATATGAAGGAATAAATCTGAAATAAGACCTGTGTATGTCCGACGACCTAACTAAAGTATTATACACTAAGCATCTGCATTTACATTTTTATTGATTATATTGTTCACACAGTTTTTGTATGATAAGGTTTCTTCTAGATCATACGGTAGAGTTTACTAGTTCATGTTAGCAGTGTTTGTTGTGTTCTTTGCAATGATTGGTTAGCCGATGACAGGCTTGTTGTTTGTTCTTGTATATGTATGTATATGTTATAAATCGCGCCTGGAAGGTACAAAACTGTACACAATAAACTTAGTTCAGTCTCTATGTTCGTATATAAGGAAAACGTACTCTTAATTCGATGGGTGCCTACGGTTGTAGCAGCCCCATGCACGCACATAATATAAAGTTATTATTAACGTAATATTAGATCTCCGTTGACAATATGAATCAACGATTTTCCTAGATAAAATTCATATGATCAATGTCGAATTATTAGTAATGATTACGATATTTCTCGATGTAAATATCATGCTTTGAATTGAATATTTCACGCTTTTGAATGTTGTACCTTCTTGTTATCAGATATGTGAAAAATTATGTCTTAAAATGGAACAATGCTTAAGGATCTCTTCGTATACAATAAATTCTACTTTCATAGAAATATCGTTGGATAATTAACAACTTAGTAATGTTATTGGTCCCGATCTTTCATTTTGGGGGTTTGGATGGTAACTATTCCGTAGAGTAAGGGTATCTTTTAAAAACGACACTATAAGAATCATGATCACTATTATTTTAATTAATTTGTGATTTTTTTATAATTTATTATTTATTTGTTGGCATCAATGACATGTTTTCTTTGAAAGTTTAAGTTTATGTAAAAATAAATATATGCCTACTAATGGGAACAAATTCATAGGTAAAGTTAATTTTTAATGCAAAGTGATTTGTTACGGATATGAATAAACAGGTCTTTACAAATTCTAATATCGAAACCTTTGTGAACCTATGTTTTACATTTCAGTCGAATCTTCAGTCGATTAAGGGTGCTTTATGTACATGTATAATATATTATACAATATTATTTTCTTAAGAATATAATATAACACATAAAATTCCATTGAAAGTTTTAGATGCATATTGGTAGGTAAGAAATCAAATAATATCCTAAAATTGTTCGACTTCGACGGGACTTCAACCCGCATCCTTCCCTTACTAAGGGAATATGCTAACCAACACCACGAGGTTTCATTGGTTGATTTCTTATAAATTACCCCGAGTGTGAGGGCTTACGCACTATAATAATAAAAACATTATTATTGGTGGGTAAATAATGTTTAAATTTGACTCAAAAATCAAAATTTTGGTACTATTCAAGTATAAATTTTTTTTTATTCAAAATTTTTGTTACATAGTTGAATAGGTAAACTTACAGATTCTGGTGCAAACCGAGTTTTAGTCATAATTCCATAACATAGCTTAGATATATTATTCGTATAGAATAAATAAAGTAATATAAGGAATTGTGATGATATATGTGACTACTGGGTTTAGCTTAGACTTGTGTGGATTTATTGTTTTTTATAGTTAGTTGTTTGATGCGCAAATACAATTTTTTATCGGGTGGCTTGTTATTGAGTTTGTTATTGATTATTATCTCTACAATAATTTACAACTCTACGCTTATGATCCTATTATCGACGAGTGAATATGTAAATTTATTCACAAATCGTTGTAAGTATGGAACACGGCTTTTTTAATAATGGTTATTTTACCTCTGTTATATGTATATTATGTACTTTATTATGAAGTCAGTTCTACCCCGTTGATAGAAGGTAATTTCAAAACTCCATAAATAGCAATTAAAGAACAATCGTTGATGTTATGGATCAGTTTTAATTTATGTCATGAATTAGCTTTATATTTATCGTATAAGGATACAAAAGATTCTCTATTTTCTGATATTAAATTCAAACTAAATGTTTCGCTTTTATTAACTAATTGGTATGAATTTTGTAGATAAGGCACTGTATGGATAAATGTCTTTATAGATGCTATCGCTCATCAAGCAAAATTGTTAGCATTCATTCTCAGATATTAAACTATACTGGCCTGCAAAACTAAGTATCACACTTTTAATTTTTTTTTTTCTATACTGTAGAAGTTAGAGATTTAAAATAAAAAAACGTTTTATAGCAAATTTTCTCAGCTTACTTTAAAACTATTGTATACATTAGTAACATTTTTAACTTAAAAAAAAAACAATAAAATAGCCATTTTCTCATTTAACATTTTAAAGTATGTTTTACATGGTATTTAATTTTTAATAACTGGCATTGACTTCTCGGGCTCTGATTACAGCTTCGAGCCGGTTTGGCATACTGAACATGAGGTTTCGGGCCCCATTTTGGAGGATATTCACCCCAATCTTCTGTAGACAAAATAATAATAAATAATTTGTATATACAAAATTAAACTCTTTTTCGAGTCCTTTTTATTTCGAAAGTATATCTTGTGTACTTAAAAAGGTTTGCAATTTTAAGTCTGATTTTTAGTTTTGCAGGCCAGTATAGTGAAACACTTTCCTGGGAGCGGACGAAACTGAGCAACCGCTAGTAACGGATAAGATAAACTTTAGAGTTTTAGGAGCAAATATATTCCTACAAGAATAAAAACAGAATTTCTGTCGAATCTAGAATATTTTTTTTAGATTTATTCTCGTATTGGCATGTATTCCGTGTGATTGAATGTATAGTACCTTCATATCAGAATATTATGGAAGTAGTCTTATTATATACACTAGATAAAACCCCAAATTCTATGTTTATTAACGTGCAGATAAAAATAGGTTGTTCAGTGTACAATTTTAACTTTAATATTATGTATGGGTAGTACGTAATGACACCATGTATTGATTTTAAAGTGATATACTGTTTGCTTTTACAATGTATGTACATATTTTACTCACGCTTCGTAGTGTTGATGTTTATGCAATACGAAATTACATTTATAAACTATTTATATGTTTTAAAGATGCATTCTTCCATCAGATACTATTATTTTCAACCGACTTCAATAATCGTTTGGAGCAATAACATCAATAAACTGAATGATATTCTATTACCTATTTATTAATATATACGAAAACCATATTAATGAATGCGGTCATATATATATTAATATGGTTTTCAGAAGTTTGTTTGGGCAATTTCCGGGACTGCCGGTGCTCCAAGTAGGTATTAAGTTATTTATGTTATTTATTATTTTACACATATGCTACAATTTACTTAAATGTAGAGTAGGATGTATTCTGTTGCTTGAGTATTCCCAAAAGCTTTGAATTCCCAGCCCTAAAATGTAATAAATTATATTATAACCCATGCATTTGGTCGATTCATGTATAAAGATTACCTTATAAAAAATAAAAAGTTATCGTTAGATCAATTGTCTTGTCTGTTGAGCTGATTTCACTCTGCAGTACTTAAATCTAGTTCTACCACGGAATGCTTGCATTATTCTATTCACTTAATTATAGAAAATACCTAATGATGGCAAGTCTTTTGAATTTATTATATTTTGTATCTGTCACAAAGTTTTGTCACAATTTGTTAGTGAATGCATTTTTTTGTTAGGAATCGGTCTCATTTCATGCTTGTAACAAGACGATTTATGAAACGTTCTTGCCCTCTTAGTAATTCTTTTTTATACAGGGTGAGTTTTAAAGACCACTTAGGCTGTTTCCTATGTACTTAATTTTTCGATGGACATACCTAATTGTTCACAAACGTTCAATTGTCATTGTCACTGACCAAAATCCAGGATAATCACTAAGTTCGCAAAACTTATTCACCTGTATAACTAATCCATCTATAACAAACTATTTCTTGTGAAAAAATGAATATGACTATCCGAATACGTGAAAGAAATTGTCTAAAATTTAAATTCCATACACATGTATGAATTTATACTACCTACTCGTAGAGATTTTTTATAGTCTCAGTAGTGGTTATCCTTGTGCCCTATCTATGATAACTATGCTCTTTAGTCTGGATGTTACATTTTAAAGGAAAATTATTTTCATTAAAGATTATAATGTGAAAAACTATTATTTGATTTCGCTCAACCTTGGAAGGTAATTATCTAACCGCATCTTCGGATATAGGTGCCCTTGTGGACAGTTACTCCACATTTCAATGTAAACACTGGCGTTTTAGGTCAAACTAAATTAAACTTTAAAAAACGGAACTATAAAATATCGTTCGTAGGTACAAATCTTGGCCCGATCCGAAAACACGGCGGGCAATACATTATTTTTTGTATACCTACCTATAAAATAGTTATGTATCAGCAATATGTATAGCATTGCATTTACCTACCCAATGCATTAATATTATTGGGCTGCAATGTTAAGACGGGTAGTCTTAACATTGCAAGTTGTGCCCTTCAAGAAGACCAAAGGCCAATATGGGGTCAGGGTTATGTTCGTGATGCTTGGACCAATTAGAATATTTTGTGCTCTGTGTGGAATTGCGCATTGAAGACATTAGCGTATATACTCGAGTGTAATGGAGCAGTGAAGCAGTGTGCGAACAGGCGGCAGCAACGGCATTACTATCGAAGCGAAGGGAAAGTATTGTTTCGGAATCGGCGCACACGTCACAATTAGTCTTTTAGCATGCGCCCGAGCTCAAGGTGACCAAGCGCCCGCGCCACTCGCCTTGCCATTACGTAACCGCACTCATCGAGACCCACTGGATCTATAATCGTACGTAATCGTTTTCTATTATAAACCTATCTTTACCTATCAATTTGTCAATATCTTCCTTTTTAGATGCGCACATTACTGATTCTGCTACTGGTAGCGCCATCTATATGCCGGCCGTACGACCCGGAAGACGGCGATTTGAAGACTGTGCTGCCATCTGACGGAACGTTTGAAGCATTTTACCCTCGCGAGGCGCACGGAGTTCCCAACGGCTCATCACGGCCGCCGCACGGGCATGGTAGTTTTTACAAGCACCGCAATCCGGCGCTGGTGGACGTCAAAAACGCGGCTGCTTACGGATTCAGGTTCGATGGTAAGCGGAGATTTAATTTTGATAATGAGGACGAAAAGTAGTTTAATTGTTTTCGCTGTGAGTTGTCCCTGAACATTATGCTAGTTTACGGGCGCTACAATTTACTAAATGACCTCAGAGAAAATAGAAATACAGACTTAATATAATGATCAATATGATCGTACAGAAAAAATTTAGACATTTTTGCTAAGGAAAATTAATTTAATTAATTGTTTTTGTTGGGAGGTCCATCTTTACTGGTTCAGGGCTCTACAATGTATCATTTTAACCTTAGAGAAAATAGAAAAGAGACTTCTTAGAATCGTACCGAAAAATGTATGAATATTTCTAAATTATTGATCTGTATACAAATAAAATTGTTTGAATGTGTAGAACTATTTATATATTTCTTACAGAGAGTTTTATCGCACCTACCTACTTTAGTAACAATGTTCATGTAAATAAGAATGATAGTAAAAAGAAAATCACACTTTCTTATATTTTTATTTTCTCAATTCCAAGAGGAATTCCTTATTTAGGTACCTGTAGCATAGCCTTTCTGTTCCATTAGAACTTAAGCTTTAAGCACCATCTATGTTTTTTACCATTATAACGGTTAGGGATAGTGTGTCGGTATAGGGTACCTCTATAACGCCATACTCTATTTTATGGTAATGATGATTGTCAAACTTGTAAAACTTATCGTACCTACATATACCAAAAATATGTAAAGAGAACTAAACAAGTCAACTTAATCTATGTAATTTGCAAGACAGGGATTATACAGAAAATACTGGTACTATAATTTGGTTATTTATAAGTTCCGAAAGCTGCCCCAGTTTTTTGTGCATTTAGCATAGGTACTGCATGAAGACTGAATACAGAATACAGACTGTCACTGACTGTGGTGACTGTGACTGTGTGGATATCTTCGTACAGAAAATAAATAATTAGGATTGAAAGTTGGAACCTAAGAAAAATTACCTATTAATAGAACAACCGTTAATATGTTAGTTTGAAGTGCCTAGTTTAGCTCAAATTTAGGAATCCATCCTAATGCAGTCAACCAAAATCAAATGTAAAGCATTTGAGGCGATGACGGGATACAAAAAGCCTATACAGAGTAAGTATTGTGTACTTTATCATATAAATATTTTGAAAATAAAATGTCAAAAAGATTCGGCGTCTTTTAATGAAAAGGAAGCAATATTTTTTTATCGAAGCAAAAGACTTCAACGCGCTCGGGCCGCTACCAAAAAGTTGCAAACTATTATATCTAGCCTGTATTGAATTAGTGACCAAAAACGAGTTAAGACGAGCTCTGTGGAGCAGCAGACGAAGGTCCGCCTGCATGACGTGGGTTCGATTCCCGCCTCGGGATAATTAATATTTGTACGATCTTCAGATATTTGTTTCGGATGTTTTCTTTGTAGGTATACAAAAATATTTATCTATTAATGTTATAAGAATGTCAGTTATCTAGTAGGTACCCATAACACAAGCTCTGCTTTAGAGCTAGATGATGATGTGTGAGTTGTCCAGCATTATTATTATTTTGTTAAGATTTTCATCTTCTCCGCTTTTAGGAAAAACTGTTTATGACTAAAGCAGAGTCTAAGACAAGTGGCAACTGGGCCTGAGCCAAGTGCGCTGTAGTAGGGCGAATTTAACGGGGATATTAATTTCGGAAACAAAATATTATTATTAATTAGTTACCTGAATGAAAAACTATAAGATTTCTACGCGCTCAAGCTGCTACGAAAAGTGCAGTATTGGAATAATTAAATGTAAAGTTTCAGATATAAAATAATTTAGCGTTTTTAAAAAACTATAAACCGACTTCTAATTCCGGCAAATAGGATTCATCTA
Source organism: Eupithecia inturbata (assembly GCA_963662085.1). Taxonomy (NCBI): domain Eukaryota; kingdom Metazoa; phylum Arthropoda; class Insecta; order Lepidoptera; family Geometridae; genus Eupithecia; species Eupithecia inturbata. Next base: position 13,235,959 of record OY759176.1, read on the forward strand.
TGTTCACGTGCAAAAAATTGGGTTTACACTTTGATAGCGCGATCGTATTTCCCTAGAGGCGACATCTAGATATAATTCAAGTCTAATTTAGTTTGATGACGCATGGATGGAACTGTTGCAGAACAATTCTACCACCAAACTGCGATCCACAACCCGCATGCCCAGCGTGGGGATTATGGGCATTACCCCCCGTAAGATAAAAGCCAATAAGACGCTTATCAGGGGGAGGCCTGGGTCCAACAGTGGACCAATATAGGCTCTGGTGGTGGTGGTGGTGGTGGATGGAACTGTTGACACGCCCGTTGTCATCCATTAACCGTGATTTTTAAAAAAAATTGTTATTTTACGTCATTAATACTAATCCCTCGAGACAACAATTTTTATAGGACCATTTTGGGATATCTCTATACAATAGCGAAAGAATCAGCACAATCGGTTAACCATTGGCGGAGATATCAAGTAACATACATACATAAAAAAACATACAGACGAATTGAGAACCTCCTCCTCTATGAAGTCGGTTAAAAAAAACAATCTTTATGAAGGTTAATTTATTTGTCGATGATTATAGAAATATCGATTGGATAAGAAAATTTATTTTGATTATATAATTCAATAATTATTGGTAAGTATGTAACTGCGAGATAGTAGATCCTCATGAAACCAACCGATCTTCATGAATGGCATTGATCGAAGCTATAGATTTCATGGATGAAAGGGCTCAAATGAGTTGTATAAAATCGGAGAGAGGAAGAAGGTCTGGGTAATGAATACGTCCCGATTCGACACGAGTGTCAGGCACATCCCCCCTGCTATTAGCGGGTGGAGCGGACCGGAGCGCGGAGCCCCGCCGCCGCGCCGCCGTTCGATCAAAACGATACCCTTCCTTCCCCAAAAAAACTCATGTCAAAACATTAACCGCTCCAAGAAAAAAGTGTGAAATTATCTTAAGTGGTTAATGTCTACGAAACTCCTTTTAAAAATAGAGCTAATAACGGTACGTTTTAACTAAAGATAGAAATGTAGATATGTTAATAAGAGTATTATTATACCTCGTGTTGGGGTCGGGGACCGGCTTTTATCGGGACGGAATGTATCTGATACCGTGTATAAAAAACGACTGGACTCCCGGGATCTCTCATTCTGTGGCCGGACTAGGTGCTTGCAACTTCCATCCCGAATAAACGAGGCTTTTTTGTGTGTTCCCTCGTAACTTTTCCGACTAGGACTGTTAGTTTTGAATTGCGACTGGCAGGGGGTAAACGTTCCTCGAGCTGAACTTTGAAGCTTTGTCCTTCGAGTGCAATGCATCGGGATTCTAACACTATGGTAAGTGCTCTTGCTAATTTGCTCTTTTGCGACATTTTTCACTGATATCTTAAAATGTTTAACTCTAGTTATTTTTTAAATCTGTTGAGAACTTGACTTTTGGTTTTATATTATATTTTACAAATAGAATTAGCACGCAACTGACTTCCTAGAGTGGATGATTCTAGAGCTGGATCAAGGTGCTGTGGTCATTAATGAGTTAGCAAGGTTCATACTTAGTCCTTGGAAGGCAGCACCAATTTTATAACCCAAGCTGGGAATAATACATCACAAAACACTAGCACCAGACCACAGTCAATCATTTTATAAGAAGAAGTGTAGACATGAAAATCTTTTGACACCATCTATGCTATTATCACTAAAATCACTTTGCTAGTTTTATATGATTTGTGGTGTTTCGAGTTATCTTATTTTCTGCACTGTTGCCATGCACCATGATCGCGGAATGGCAGTAATTCTCAAACGAGAAGGTTGTGATTGGCAGGTTTGACGATCAACCCCGTTGTATATCGTTTTATCTATAAGTAAGTGAAAGTGTAGTAAAAGTGCTGTTATTGTTCAATTTAAACGGATTAAAGGTCTTACAAGGGCTCATGGTTTAATTTTTATGGCGCGATACTGTGATGTTTAGAGACCATTCGTCGAAAATATTATTTTAAAGCGATATAATGATCGTGCAAGTCATCTTCTCATCGGGAACACCCGTTCGGAACACTTCTGTTGTGGCATCTGGCACTCGTTAAGTGTTTTGTGAAACAGTTGTTTTGTTAACTAATTTGATTGTGGATATACAGGGAGTCACGAAACATGTGTACTAAGCCGAAAGGGGGTGGTTCTGGACACCGAGGGGATGACATTTGTTCTACAATTTTTTGAATAAGTTTGAAAAGTCGTTAATCACATTCTTGTCACCATTAATTAACCAAAGTACATTTTGAAATGACATGTTACATGCATGAAGTTATTTTGATTTGACACCTTATAATCCTTCCTACTTGGATTTGTGTTTTGGATTATTGATAGGATTATGATAGGCACTATTCTTATATCACTAATAGTAAGCTATTTATTATTATATATTATTATATATATTATTTGCTATATAAGAATAGTGCCTATTACAAAAAAAATCTAAGTTATAATTTGGTTCACTAACAAAAGTTTTACTTTGTTTCACAAAAGTTGGTTAGTAAAAGCATCTCTGAAAAGAATAATATCCATTTGAAATAAACAAGCGAAAATTGATTTTGCGAACTTTGCTTGTTTTTTTACGGTCAACTTGAATTTAGGCACCATGACAACAATATTGTATTAAAAATACAGCACAAGTTACTTTGTAGCATTAAAAACACAAAAAATAAGATTAACCTTTAAATCGTCATAACTTTTTTGGAAGATTAAAAAAAATTTACATTGGCTCTACCGAATAAATGTAGCCCATGACTCCCTCAACTCTCCGAAAAATTATGTCGGTCGCAATACCAAACACTCTGTATTAAGTAAATACCTAAGGAATACCTTCAATTGTGACACTTCAGATAATCATCATTATAATTTGATTTTAGTTTGAAGCTCAATTTTTCGGAAGAATTTACTATTAAATCGACCACGTGGGTAAAGCTGCGTAAATTTAGCTAATAGGTATTATACGTATTTTAAGGAGGTATTATCACTATTTTTTGCATTGATTATGCAAAATTTTATGTACGGGGTGTGCCCGCGCGCGGGGTGCCCAGCTGAGAATCTATGAAAGAGATATGAGAAACGAAAGGTGCGTCCAGATTATGTAACATGTTAGATAATTTATGTTATATAACACGTCCACATTATTTAGCTTGTTGTAACATTGTAACATAAAACAAGACTGTACAAAATTATTAAAACAGTGCGATATAACAGCGTTATACAAATCGTAACACAACACGTCACCATCATCCATACAGATTTTGCTTTATAACAATCATACTTATATTATAAATCCATCTAAACATTAAAAGTTTCCCAAGTTCGGATGTTTAGATGGGTGGATGCTTGTTACTTCTTCACGTCAAAACTACTGAACGAATCGGGCTGTAATTTTGCATAGATGCCGTTCTAGCCCTGGGATAAAACAAGGCTACGTTTTATGCCACAAATCGGTTATCATGGCATAAATAAAACCTTTAAACGTTCCTATATAAACAAAACGTTATATAACAAATCATCCACACAGATAAAACATGTTAAATAACTATGATTTATAACATGCTTTGTTACTTAATATTGGCGTACCTTTAGGGTAACTATAATTTAGAATTTCTAATTGCATTTTCCCACGGGTTTTTCCTTTTGGTATCTCTGTAGATGTTAGCTAGAGATTATTAAAAACTCCTTATGATCGTGTAGTTAATGAATTGTAAGTAAAACTTGAATTTTTATTTCCGATCATAATCATAAATGAACGATCCGTTTTAATTAAGTAAGAAGTCAGTTTATCGGATATTGAAATATAATTTTACAACGCCCACTGAGAACCTATTAAATCGAATGGTTATTCCAATAGAAAATTAGTGTTTATAACCCACAGGCGATGCGATGAAATGGGAATAAAATATTTATGACTTTGGGACTCCTACGCTCTACTTTACGATTAGTTACGGAACTTTCAAATTACTTTTTAATGTTTCTATCTGCCAGAGCGACAATTCTTTGTTGTATTTCTCAGGACAAAAAAACTGCCAAGTGCGAGTTGACTCGCACACGAAATGTTCCGTACCGTAAAAATCAGGCAAGTTTTTAAAAGAACATCAAATTTTCACTAGTTCGGGACCCCTTCAAATTTTCAACTTCGTTTTATTTTTAATATTTGTTGCTATTACAGTTGAAATGTTAATTATTTATAGAAAGGTTCAAGAGATAGGTACAGTCTTGACAAACGAAGAGTAAAAATAGAAAAAAAAAAATTCACGTTTTTTGTATAAGCGCCCTTTTAATTGGGATACTTATTTTATTTTTATTGCTGTTATAGCGGCAAGAGAAATACACATCTCTGAAAATTTCAACTGTCTTTCTCTTACGGTTCATGAGATAGAGGCCGTGACAGACGACCGGACGGACGGCGGAGGCTTAGTAATAGGGTTCCGTTTTCACCCTTTAAAGTACGTACGGAACCCTAAAAAGGTACCACTCTATCTATCATTAAGAACGCAAGGATCGTTTTTAAATAGGTATCGAACAATAGGCACCCTAACTTCATTGATCTATAGCGTAAGAAACGTGATCTCATAAAATATACAATGATTGACGTCTGTTTATCATAAACCTATAATTAGAGAATGCCTAATTGGGTTGTTTAAAACCATAACAATTGTAATACAAACTCATCAATCTTCCAGTTGTTATGTTTTTTTACTCGACTGGGCAACGGGAGTTTGTTATTGTTAGAGAAGAAAGCAAACGATGCGTTGATACAATGGAAGTTTATATTGTACTTAAATTTTACGAGGAAAACGTTGGAAAGGTACATTTATTAAATCGACTCGATCAAATAACAGTTAGGACTAAGTCGATAGTGTAGGTTCTTGGTTTAAAAAGCCCATGTTTTCTCATTTATGGAAAAAAAAAGGTTTATCCACTCACCCAGGAAGTTTATATTTAAACTACCTGCCTACTTTTAAACTTTAAAAGTAGGCAGGCAACTTTTAAACAAACAGTTTTTTCTAATAATACATACTTAAACTTATTTTTCAAAGACATATTGCCGTAATAATGTAAGATCTTGGTTTTAATTCCTTTGCGAAGTGCCCTTAGTTTAATTTAGATATATACTTACAGTCCGTTAGTTAGCCGTTGATCCTTCGCCAGACCTCACCCAGGACTTGCCGGTTATCCATCTGGCATCCCCTCGGGATTTGAGAATGAATTCAATTTGTGTAAAATACATTGACAAATATTTGTATTTGTCAATGTATTTTACACTTTTTGAACATTTCACGAATAAAACAAATTATTTATACAGCTGCAGATAATTATTTTGTTTTCGAGGCCGTTGGGCCATACACCAGCCTGAAGCACGAAGACAGCTTTATCGACGGGAGAATAAGTACTCTACTTTTCACACGTTGCGAGGACCGTAGGCTTTCATATCATGTTTTATGTCGCTGCGGTACAGAGGGCGTCAGAAACGCACGCAACTCTAGGCTGGATAGAATTACAACGTATCATTACTTCACACTGTGAGCAAAAGCTTCGCTAACGAAGTACCTGGTCAAAGCAGCTATCAGTGCTATCTATTAGTGAAATAAATTTCAAAATCGGATTTGAACCTAATTCTAGAGTTTACCTCCTTACATAAAGATAAAGACTTACTAAACCTCCAATACTCATTTGTGAAGAATTAGCTATACGTGTGTTTTTCGAAACTCATTGTTATTAATAGTAAGGAGTCAGTAAACTTTTGAATGCAGGTTCGCAAACGTGTTTGACATGAAAAATGGACAGTCACTGAGTTATATGTACTACGTACCATATACAAGGTGCCACGGTATTGGTGTACTAAGCGGAAAGGTCGTGGTCCACCCTTTCTTAAGAACATTTTTTGTTCAAGCATTTTCCGGAATTCAAGGTTTTTTACTGAAAAAAAGACCTCGAATTTTTCATCCCAACTAGCCTATTTTTATATTAGTCACCCCTAAGTCACCCTAAGTCATCATAAATGAGCTGTTCATCAGTAAGGTTCTTGACCTTTCAATTGTCACCGCCCATACTTAGCCGTCATTGGTCGTCATGCCCCAGTGGGCGGGCGGCGTAAGATTCTTGACCATTCTCATTGGCTATCAATCGCTTTTCTAAGCCCAAGCCGACAATTTTACGGTGATTCCGTACATTTTTCTTCTAAGCTTATTATTTTAACTTACAATATTTAATGTTTATCTGTACGTAGGTTTGTTTGTTTCATGGTAGGTACGTCTTCATAGATAATTATTTATTTTATTTTATTATATTTGATTAAAATAACGACAAATAAAGATTATTTATCGATACTTTAATAAAAGTTACTTGATAAATACCCGATAAATTACCTTCATTAGGGTGGGTATGTTACAAAACCACGAAATTTTAAAAAGTGCTACGTACGTGGCTATATTTATTTTAGCATGAATGAATGTATTATTTATTTGCACATGAAAAATCATAAATAAATCTTATAAACTAAGGTAAATCTAGTAAAAAAGGGGGCCTAGTTAAAGGAACCCTAAAATTTTGTCGGCAAAATAGCCAGCCTTACGTGTGTTTGCGTTAGTGATAGGGTTGTGATTTTGCTTAATGTATGAGTACAGTTTTTTTTACTATGAACCCTTAATACAAATGAGACGTCAATGAAAGCCATAGTGAGCAATAGACTGTTTTATTTTTAAATGATTTGCCGCTAACCGCCACCTTAATAATGATTGGCATTGACGGATCGTAACAACAACGTGTTTCTGAAAATCAACCATCTGGATCAGTTGGGTAAAGGGTGCACAACAACCCCCTTTCGGCTTAGTACACCAATAACGTGGCACCTTGTATATCGATGCAGGCAGTAGTTAAAATAGGTATTTTTACGTTAACGTGTAATAAATTCGAAGAAATAAACATAACGACAGTACGTATACATAAAGGGCAATACGCTTCTACAAAATTCCAAGTGAGTTAAAAAAATATCTGTAGGTGGGTAAATAAATTCAACACAAATTGTCAAAACCTTTCTCTGTAAAAAGGCAAAATATATAATACAAAATATCTATTGATTATATAGAGTATAAAAAAGTTTGATACGGGTTTTGCTCCAACTCGAAAAATAACAACCAACGGACTAAAGGTTTCTTCGTCGCTATATTGCTTTAGTATCGAAGCGATAGAAATCAAAAATGTAACTTTTTCCCTGTCTATTTTAAGTTGAAGAGTTTGATGTTTTATATTGTATTTACGGATATAAATAATTTTTGATTAAACTTTTACGTCACACAACAAACTGTTTGCCCCAGATAAAAATGGGAGAATCTACACGATCAGATACGAGCGAAATTGTATGAAAATACGTGTGAATTACTTTTTCACTAAGATAGAGGCATAGGATTTCGCGTTCATAGGAGCGGGCCAGAGTATTTCTGAGTCTACGAACCATAGTCAGTAACACAGCTCACATTTCAGTGTATGAATATGCAGCATATATAGGCATGAATAGGCAGCCGACATAGTCAACTTGTAGTCTCTACCAAGTTTGCTATCAATGCTCTACCGTGCCAGTCTTTGATTCTCACCTTCTTTGTTTTTCTTACAGATGACTTTGTGCCTAGTTCTGGCCGTGATGGCTTCCTCAGAAGCTTTCTTCCTGAAGTGGGGATCAGATTCATCGTATGTACCTTACCTTAACATTACCTACACTTTCTAAACACCATAGATTTAACTTGCGAATTCATTATGCGAATGTACTAAGTATACTGACTTACTTTCTTGTTCTGTTAGTATAAACATCATGATTTTGTCTATGTCACTGAGTAAATCTACTACCTACCTAATATTACCCGGAAGACTTGTTCAGGAAGAATAGCTTGTCCTGATTGTAAATATTCTTGTGATTGCTGTCACTTACATACGTACGCTACGACAGATCTAGCCAAAAAAAATGATTTATTGCTGTAAAGCAATTCTTCCTCAGCAAGCCTTACGATCTCTGTGACTATTATTTTACCTACTTTTTTCACGAAAGCGAACTATATATTTCCTTGTGCATAACCTACTTTTAAATCTTAGCTTAGTTGGTTTAGGTTTTTGTACATATCTGAAGTTAATGCCAAAGCTAATCGCACGTTACATAAATTAAGTTTACCATGTTCATCAAAGAAGTGAATGAAGATAACTATCGCACGAGCTATCGTTTAGTGGAATGTCCATTAAAATTATTAAAAACGTTGCGCTGGTTTGTGTGTATAAGCTGGTGTTTGTTTCAGCAGGCAAACGCAGCAAAAATGGATGCAGCCGCTGCAGTCGCCCGCCTACCGGTACCAGTACTCTTACTCGCCGTACGATGCGCGTAAGATCTACCAGATCCAGAACCCTCAGTACGCGCAGCCAGAGCTGCAGAACCTTCAGAATCTTGCGCCGATTCCGATCAGCATGCCGGCTGGGGCGGCCCTCACGCCTGTCTCCCTGCAGCACGTCCAGCTGGTGCCCTGCATGTGCCCCGTTGCGCCCGAGGAGGCCGAGAAGCTCCAGGAACAAGTCGGCCCCGGCCCTTACATAGCGCAGACTTACGCCCCCCAATCTTACCCCGTACCGCAACAGCTAACGGTCGCTGCAGACAACAAATCAAACAAACAATAAACTAGATCAATAGATGTTAACCACATCTAATCCCACCAATGATAATAATCATAATATTTATTATAAACTCTATTTATATTCAAATCAATGCTCTCGAAGACTGATAGTGTAAGATGCGTTTCAGAGTAAATAAATTATAATTTCATGTTTGTTTTAATTAGCCCAGTGACGGTGATGCCTGAAAGTGAATGAGATCTAGTTAATGAAACGTTACGAAAGTGTAACAGCACGTAACGTATGATTGTGGAGGCGGTGGCGGTGGCGTAATCGTGATGAAGCGTTTACGTTTGTTTAGATTAGCGAAGCGGACCGAGGCTCGCTCGTCTTTTTGCACGAACGCACCGCCCGCCGCCGCTCTGTCAGGAAGTAACTCTTACGTAAACATACTTTCATTGTGTTCTCGATATCACTTCATTCAATCGCACCATTCCGAATGAGAACTCAATTTTCACGCTCTGATGGTGACTATTGCCGTTAGCCTATTTCATAGGAAGGGGAGTGAACGGAAATAACATAGAAGCATTCCTTGCGCTAGATAATGACCCGATTCCTTGAAGGAAGGCTTCCATGCTTTTCCGTTCACTGAGGAAGGTTACATTGAGTTAGTACTATATAGTTATTCTGTGACATTGATAACAAGATAACACGGTAATCAACAACTTTCACTTGTTACGTGTGTTTCACAAGAACATGGCTTTTTTGCAAAACTAAAGAAACGAGCGATAGCCCAACGTTTTGCCCTTAGTGCATTATAAAAACTATCCAGTATGTTCACTTCACACATTTCCCGAGATGAATGCCGCGTAGATATGCTTCCCGCTATGAGGCAGTGTTCCTTTGTTCTCATCCTAAATGGCGTTCAGGCTGCAAAGTACACGAATAAGTCAAAGGCGTTCGTGACCAAGTGGGTGAACCGATATTTAGAAACAAAACACGTCCCTGACCTACCAAAACGTGGTAAAACAAAAAAGACATCGTGCGCCGAGGATAAGCGAGTATCTAACCTATTTTTGAAAAATCCACGTCTATTTTTGCAATCTGCACAAGAAAAACTAAAGCAAAAAGGATTAGATATATCTCTAGCTACAATTAGAAGACGTTTAATGGAGATTAAGTTAAAATACCGAAGCACATTGAAGAGACCGCTCCTTTCAGAAAAAACACGTTGAAAAAAGAATGTCCTGGGCACACGATAACAAAACCCGCGACTAGGACAAGATAATCCTTTCTGACGAAGCTTCGTTTTGAGCAACTAGTATCTCACCTCGTGCTTGGTCAACTGCCAATAAACGACTTGTCGTACGAACTGTTAAACACCCGGTATAGGTGCATGTTTGGGGATGCAGATTCAGATTCAGATTCCAGAAAGCATTATTACCATCTTCCAAGGCTGTTCCTAAGTCCAAGTGAATCATGGATATTATAAGAAGACAATGACCTCAAACACCGAAGTCTGCTATGCACCGCGTGGAAACAACATAAAGGCGTGGTCTTTGATTGGCGCTCACAACCTCCTGACGCAAACCCAATTGAAAACGTTTGAGCGTTGATGCCGAGGAAAAAAAACTTCAGATACGCCAACTGCCGCGGAGCTTACACGCAATTTAAAGGCCAGGAGGTAACTATCCCGTGAGTACGCAGAAAAAATAGTTGAAAGTATGCCTCGAAGATGCCAGGCTATTGGACAATGGAGGAGACTGGACACCTTACTGATAATAAAGCATCTAAGTACGTATGATTATTATTTTCCAATACTAGACTTAATTTTTTTTATAACTTATGCCGATCACGCTTTACGTACCGCGTACCTACTTCTGTTTCCGTTAATATTCATCGAAAACCCTATAGTACCCGCGACTTCGTCCACTTGGGATTTGATTTTATAACGTCATACTTTTGATTAAGAGTTTGCAGATTTTGGCACTAACATAATCGGTAACCAGTTTTTTTTTTCAATATTGCCAAGCACAATAAATGTTATAAATTTGGATAGAAGACACCAAAACAAATACAAAAATACCCTAAAGCGTGTCAGGCTTCCGAGATATTCACAGATGCAAATAACTATATTTTTCTTCATATGTGTATAACTTAGAAACCTGACGCTTTAGGATATTATGTTGTCGAACATTTTTTATTTGTTTTGGTGTCCTCTATCTGTGATTTTTGCTTTGCGGGCCAATTTTTCGGACGACCGATGTGGCAACCTTCTGCGTCGCAGGCGTAGGTCCGCCTGCGACGCAGAAGGTTGCTGGTTCGATTCCCGTCTTGGGACAAATGTTTGTACGATCTGCAAATATTTGTTCCGAATGTTCTGGGTATTTTCTATACATAATAAAAAATATCTATCTATTTTATGTATTGTATTAAGTATAACAATCATCTAGTACCCATAACACAAGCTCTGATTACTTTGGGGCTAGATGATGCTGTGTGGACTGTCCAGCATTATAATAATCACGAGATTGTATTGTTTGCTGATGATATTTCATTAATTTTTAAAATGAAACGACAAGACACGAATTTCGACGATGTGAATAATGCAATCTCAAAAGTAGTCCTTTGGTTTAGTGTCAATAATATTTTGCTTAACGAAACCAAAACGAAATGTATTATATTTATTCTACCTAATGTTAAACAAGTTAAGGCTGATGTAAATGTAAAAGGAGAAATGTTAGAAATTGTAGAAAGTACCGTTTTCTTAGGAATCACCTTAGGTAATAACAATGTGGGGCCCACACATAGATAAGTTATCGGAGAAACTTAGTTCTGCAGCATATGCTGTCAAAAAAATCCGTCATCTTACAGATGTGAATACATCTAGACTTGTTTATTTCAGCTGCGTCCATAGTATTATGTCTTATGGTATACTACTGTGGGGGAACGCTGCAGATTGCAGATATTAACACCATATTTGTGTTGCAGAAGAGGGCTGTTTGTGCTATCTACCTCTATAGTATGGGTCCCAGAGAATCCCTGCGTGATAAATTCAAAGAAATAAGTATAATGACAGTACAATTTCAATATATTTATAAAAACCTATTACACTCATAGAAATATCAATCGGTTCCCTAAAAATAGCGATGTACATAGGTAATTTGAATACAAGAAATAAACATAAACTCGCTGTGCCCACAACTAGACTACAATAAAAATTATGTATCTTTTAAAGGGCGATGTATACGCTTCTACAACAAAACTCCTAGTGAGTTGCAAAAATTATCAGTAAATAAATTCAAACAAATTGTCAAAACCTTCTTGTGTAAAAAGGCCTACTATAAAATATCAGATTATCTAGAGGATAAAAAAGCTTGGGACGGGATTTGCTCCAACTCGAAAAATAACAACTAACTAACAGGCTTAAGGTTTCTTCGTCGCTTCTTTACTTTAGTCTACATACCGAAGCAACTAAAATCAAAAATATCACTTTATTTCCGTGTCAGTGTTTAATTATTAAGAATTTGACCATATAAAAACAGAGGGTCAAGATCGACCACTGGCTCAGTGATATAGAAGACGTAGTGTACGGGGTCCCCCAGGGAAGTATACTCGGACCTACGCTGTTTCTTGTGTACATTAATAGCTTGTGCAACTTATCTATTGAGAATGGTAACATCTTCACCTTTGCAGATAGATAATACGGCCATATTTTTCAAAGGCTCCAACTGGAATGATGTCTATAAAATGGCTGAACTTGGGTTGCGTAATGTTTCTATCTGGCTCCAGGCCAACTCTTTAACCCTTAATGTAACTAAATCTAAATACATTGCATTCGCCCACAGATCCAATCTTCTGCCGCCTCCTTCACTTACCATTAGGGCCCACTACTGTTCCCCTGTCACTTCTGCCTGTTCTTGTCCTACCCTCGAAAACACTAAGTCTCTGAAGTATTTAGGTATTACGATTGACCAGACGCTTACTTTTAGGCCTCACATTGAAATCATTTTTAAATCATTAAGACATGTATCTGATCGTAAAATCATTAAAATGGTCTATTACGCACTTTGCTAATCTATTGTTGATTATTGCATAACTTCGTGGGGAGGTGCAGCAAAAACTCACCTTATTCTGATAGAAAGAGCTCAGAGGGCTATCTTAAAAGTTAGTTCTGGCTACCCCTTTAGTTTTCCCACATCCGATCTATACAGGGAATGGAACCTCCTTACAGTCAGACAGTCTTTCCTTCTTCAATTGGCGCTTAGGAAACATGCCCAGCTAAAGTATGACCCAAATATGGTAAAGAACAAGCGAAGAAAAGGCACTGTCTGTAAGGGGGTCCAATGTCATTCTCGTCTTTCTCAAAATTTCTTCCGCTTTCTGGGTCCTTATATTTACAATAAAATCAATTGTACTTTATCAATTTATTCTCTTACGCAACATAAATGTAAAACGTCGATATGCAATTGGCTTAAAACACTCAACTATGAACAAACAGAAAACCTGCTGATCCCCTTAAAATGAATACCTAATTTTTCAATTAGTTTTTCTCCTTATACTTCATTTACTCTTACTTTATCTATAGTTTTGGTATGTTCTCACGCAACTTCATCTTCAGTAACCTGTTATGTAGGTAGGCTAGAATACATGCAAACTCATGTGTGTGTAGGTTTACTTTTGTGTGGGTACAACAAGGATATTATTATTTTTACGTTTCTTTTAATAAAACATGCAAAATCGGGTTCTGGATTATCTATTTATTTTCTGTTTTTTTTTTTGTTTGTATTTACTAGGTCTACGTAATTTACTGTTTTTTGATGTATTCCAAATTATTCTGCGGAGTAAGGCCCTGGTGACCCGTACCACAGGTTTAACAAACCTCTCTCGGGCACCAGTCTCTTACAAAACAAGATAACTTCATATAAAATTAAGCGTAATCCAAAAATTGTAAACTATAATCTTTTGTTAGAGAAAATAAATATATTATATTATTATTATTATATCTAAGTGTACATTTATTGCATTTATGGAAATAAAGAGTTTTTGACTTTGACTTTGACATTGACTTTGAGTTGCCATGAAAAGGTTCTCTACAGGTGCTCTCCAGCAAGTGAAAAGTGACATGATCTGCTATGTTGCCAAACTAACCAACCGCTTTAAAAGGCATTTACAAACCTAATGATTATCTTCACGGTACCAATAGTGCCAAAATAAGCACAGCACATGTAACTATCAAAAAAAAAACATGGTGCACGTTGTGTTTCTGTCAAGTGCAGAACTCTTTATGTCACACTCATTTGCTTCGTAATTTCTCCTAATATCCGTAAAAAACATAATTTTTTGGGGCTTTCGCCACCGCCCTCTCTTACTGCAGTAACTATTTATTTATTCCAAGAAATTCATAAATGTCAGCAATGCCCTCGCCGCACAAAAAAAATCTAAAAAAGGTTGCTTGCTTCTCTCGCCGCTATAAGAAACAGCTACTTGTAGGTATTGGGCGTAGTCGACCACTAGTCGGAAAAAAGCTTAGAAAGCCTTAACATTGGTGAGTGGAGTGAGAAGCAATAGGTAGTTAACAATATGCTTGCGCATTTTGTTACCTACGTATTGCTTTAGCTATTGCATTAGCTTGAATAGCAAGTTTTTTTTAAACAACTTATCAGAAATCCTATTTATTCCCAGAGTTTCAAGATAGAGTTGCTCACCGCGCAATAAGTCTAAAAAAAACACGGCTCACTCGCCACTTAAAGAAACAACTCCATGTTTTGAGTCTGGTCAGCAAAAAGCTTAGAAAGCGAACATAATGGCGAGAGAAGTGAGCTGTACCTGCATATCTCGCAATAGGTAGGTAACACAATGCTTAGCTTAAGCTTAGACGCAGTTATGTAACATTTTATCTGAAACGCTAGAGAAGGTGCACCTTTTCATGTTTAGCCTACCTTTGGTAAAATCATAGATCCGACACTGCTCCATATAGGTTAAATAGTAGGGTTACCTCTGTTGTTGTCTAATGCAAAGAGTAGAATTAGTCCTTGGACGAATAAAAGCACACTGAAATCACTCTCCCTGATCAAATAATAAGTCCAAAGCTTGTTCCATAGAGTTAGGATAGGCTCGTCATAGGTTGGAGGAACGAAATAACTCTCCCTAGGGTGATCCGAAGGTGATCCCTCCTTACTTCCCAAATCGAAGTCCCATAGACTCGTCCAAATCGAAAACTCTTTATTACTTTGTTTTATGTTAAGACATCGTAGTACCTATATGTGCAATGAAAAATTTAAACCCCTTTAAGTACATAGAGTTAGGATACGACCAAGCCACCCTTATACAATAAGGTAAGATCAATTTCTTCCTATCTTACCTGTATGGATCAATGTATTTTTATTCTCTTTGATTCTGTGTTGTTTGTTTTTGAGTTTTTTTTCCCATAAAAAAAAGTAGTATTCACATAAAAGTAATTGATTATTTTCTCATTGGTGCCCTTTGGTGTTTTCAATAGCATTTTCGTGTTTTTTCGTTTTTCTTTGCAACAGCCTATACGTACCTACATCAAATAGTAGGTAGTATGTATAGTAGTAGGTATGTATCGACAACACTGCTCCATAGAAAAATATATTCAATTCAGGGCAGGAGATTAGATAATTTTTTGTGAACCTATTGCCAAGAAAAAACAATGTCCTACTGAGATCATAGGATTTACTTCGTTATCGAACCATCCCAGCCAATTACGAACTTTACACAGAAACTAAAGTATGACCGTAAAGCAATAAGTTAGTATACTTATACGTTTTCTAGATTAAAATGTTTCTCGGTTCTAACTGGAGAAAAACCAATACGCTCGATGGATTGGATTTACAATATAAGATAAGTCAGTTGCGTCTTTTTTATATGCCAGTGGATCTGAATAGCAAGTTTAACTCCAAAAAACTCAGCGCAATTGATAAATTGAACCATATTCTGAATCACACTAACAGGAAAAATTTACAGGACTCTGATTTCAAAGAACTATTACTTTGTTCGTTGACCCTAGTCTACTACTTTGGCATGCGGCTAAAACTGAAAAATCTTACCTCAAGATACTGGAACTTGTGTGAAAAAAGAAAATTCCACAAAGCCGAAGCGGCTTTCCAAAAAACAATGAATTTATTGCATCCCGAGCGCAGCGAAGCGACAATAAAAATCACACTAAAGTTCTTCTCCGACATCGATCTGTGGCCTTATGAGAGCTTCGTTGGCCAAATTCTAGAAGTTGTGCTTTTCTACAACAGAGGTAGAACTACAATTTACAATATAATTTTAACAGATATACATTACGTTCTGTTTCACGATGTAAAGTCGGCTCGACACCGCATGCGTATCCTTTACGTGCTTTTAAATAGTGATAACTGGATTATAAGCAAGGAAAAACTGCTCCCGTTTGTGACTAGACTGTTAGATTTCTTTTCGTACAGTATCATTAAAGGTAAAAATCAAGTAAAAGCATACGTCTACCTGAAAAAGGGATTCGAAGTGTGCCTTCGCCGTATCTTCGAGAGAGTAATCAATGATCATAGGTTCATGATAATAAGTACGATGCTGAATTGGTTTTCGATGAAAAACATTATAAACGATGATGACACATTGGAATTCGCTTCTCTCTTGGACCACGCTGCGAGTCTATATAAAGTCGGTCCATACGCCAGCAGCTTTCATGAAAATGTGGTTGGGCATGTTATTTGTGATCTCATCGGGTCTCCTAACGCCCTGCGCAGTCTCATCGGCAGCCGGCTATTGCAACGACTCCTGGACAGACAAAACAATGCACCATTTTTGTTAATGCCTACCATATACTACGAGTTCTCACAGGTAAATAAGAAATAACTAAAACTTAGTTAACCTAGTCCAGTTAGTTTATATTATGAAGAAAAATATATTGACATCTCTGAAAGGTGGGTACTCATACCGAACGTTACAGCTTCACATGTTAATATTTTACAATGTTTAGTAAGTATACGTCTCTTCATAATTGACAGGCTCATTCGCCTTAGAACGTTTTGACAAGACACAGTTTGCACCTACATGTCTCTATCGTAATTTATAGGTGCACCTGAAGATAGGAAAGTACAACATAGGCGACAAGGCATTCTTGCGTCACCATAGAGAGAATCTACATGAGTTTATACTGAAAGCAGTAAGAATGCACGCCGATAGCTCTTCGAACCTAAAGGGATTGTTCTCCATAATCTGTTTGATGGTGCTGGAGGTGCCCTGTGGGTTAACAGCAGCGGCCGGTGCTTGCATTGCCATGGCCATACAGGATTACGCCATCAAAGCAGACAACATTTCTCCTATTTCGAGGTATTTATACTAATATTATATTATTTAAGTAACTCTATCTATCTGTTACCTTTTCACGCCTAAACGGCTGAACGCATCTCAGTGAAATTTGGCAAGGAGGTAAATTCTATCCCAGTGACGGACATAGGCTACTTTTTATCCCGGAAAACAGCGTGCGAAGCTGCGGGCAGCACCTAGTACGTTAAAATTATTATCTACGTTTTGCTAGGTCTTGAGCTTGTCAGTATAGTAACGGGTGCAGTTTATATCATGATCATTGCCAATAAAAATAATGGCAGGGTTGTCCTTTTTGTCCATAAGTTGGGTGTTTTTGTTGCGATAATTCTTGCTACTTTTGCCACTTTTCCTTTGTGTTCTTATTATGGTTCTTAGGTTAACAATATAAATATCAAAGAACTTATTTTTCGCGCGATTCGGTGGGTATAATATACTTTCATCCGTAGCTTACAACGTAGTACATCTTTGGTGGAATGAAAGAAAACCTAATGTTCTTGTACGTTATCATAGGTACTGGATGCACGCTATAGTGATATCCATAATGTCGCTCATCTGTTGGGTGCACAAGGCTCAACTCTTATACAGCTACGTGAAACAGGTTATCTTGTAATTTGATTTATCTTATTTAAATTTGGTTTGACGAAATTGTCAATGTTACTCACACCTTAGCACATCTAGCTTGGATGCGAAGGGCACGCCACCTGCTCTAATGTTTGCCAGCATGAATGTGGCTGAAAATGATGAATTAAAATTAACGGAAGGTTGCATACAAAAGAGGAGGCAAATGTCAACCAGTGAGTGTATACGAGCTGAATGATGATTTATTTATTTATTTTAGGGAAACCATCAGCACATTATACATAAATGGGTAATACAATAGAAATTGATGGGCTATTAACATTATTATGATGAAAATAATGAATTAAAATGGCTGCTCAATACTAACCTCATTAGCTTGCTTACGTACCTGCCTACACTGCTGAAGATGCCTCCCCCAAACATGGCGGATTGGTGGTCGCAGTGAGGGTGTTAAATGTACACAGAAGGAAGCTGCTGCCCATTCTCTAGTAGATTGCCTAAGTCGGTGGGATCTGTAATGTGGAATATTCGGCGATGCAACAATATTATACCTACGTAGCTGCGTGCAACCTGTCTGTTTCGTTAATTGACCTAAAAATATAACTTAAATTAAAAAGTTCAATTCCATAAAAAACACGACGATATTGTTAGAGTCTAACTTCTAGTTTATTATGAGTACCAACGTAATTTTCGTGTTTCCTCAAAATATTTAGGTATCAAAGGTATGTCACATATTGAAGTAGAAGTCGCCTGTTTGTCGTTACGTTTAGAAGAAAAATCAAAATTTCGATTAAAAAAATATGTTATTATTCGAAATTTGGATATTTCTTCTAAACGATGTTGATTTTGAGTATTCTTCTTTCACTCAAATATTTGTTAAAGTATTTTACACAAATTGAACATTTCACGATTAAAACAAATTCATAATAGATGATAGAGCGCACCAAAGAAAGGCTACACAATCAACACACTGTGTTAAATGCTTGCTCAGGCACACTATCACCTTTGCTCAAATAAGCTGAGATAACATCATAAATTCTTTTAACACTACACAGTGAATATTATGAGTTTGGATGTTTAAATGTTTCTTCACGCCGAAACTATTTAACGGTACGTCTATGTAAAATTTCAGCTTTAACCGTCGTAAAGAAACAAACAAGTTCAATACGTGGAGCAGCATATAGGTAAATTATATTATCTCGAAATAACGCGTAAGTAGCCGTGGACCGGGTTTAAGTACCTACATATATTCTTTACATAGGTGATATCGCGGCGGGCAAAAGAGGCGCCACAGCTGAACCCTCCCCTGATGCAGCATTACACCATCGGTCGGCACCACATCACGTGGAACAAGCCAACTCTCTTCTTCGAGGATTGGGAGCTGAGGTTTGGCCTTTGGAAGCATTTCCAAGATCCCCAGAAGAATAAGGTTATTAAACAAATAACTTGCCTCAACTTTATACGGCCCATTTAGGACATTGGGTGACGATTTCTCTCTTCAACATTAAAAAGTCAAAAAAATATGTAAGTACTTCTCGGGAATAAATATTAGGAATCACAGTTAGATCGTAAGAAGAAGAGTTACAAAAAAAATTAAATAACAATTTTACGTTATTTGAAAACGGATAAATAAATAAATAAATAATGCTGGACAATCCACACAGCACCAACTAGCCCCAAGCTAAGCAGAGCTTGTGTTATGGGTACTAGAGGACTGATTGATATACATAATACAATATATAATTAAGTAGTAGGTAAGATTAAGTATTGGCATGTTTTTGACATAATTTAATAATTAACGCTCCATTTTCAGCATCCGTTCCTCTCCACTGAATTAAGCCATCGCAAAAAAGTACCAACCATGGATATAGGAAACTAGCTGTGAGTAAAAGCGAGACTTTAGGAAGGTAAAGACTGTTTAAAAGAGGTAACCTCCGGAACTTCTGATCCAATTCTTATAATTCATTGAATTGTTACGAAACTTAATCTCAGCGTGCTTTAGGCTACGTCTAAGCCATAAGCGTATTTTTTTTACCCGTGGAGCGTGGGTTATGTTTTTGACACTCACACACTCACTCTATAATGCCTCCAAGCATCCAAGCGGCTAAAGCGATTTTGATAAATAAGGTATCAATACGGATGTCCAAAGATAAAACGTAGTAAGGGACATGTTTATTTTTTTATTTGATTTGCGTTTTTGGACTTTCTATACATAGACCTGCTGAAATAAAATTCTTAAAATACAGCTGAAACCCAAGATAGCTACTCTAAAAAACGTAATAAGTACACATTAGTTATCAAAAGGTTATTAACATACAATTTCACAACCAAATAAGTCGCATCGCCAAGATAAAAACGTCCTCGTAAGGGTCAGACCCTTACTACGTTTCAATATTGGAGATCTTGGCCCTTACCATACTGTTTTAAAATTGTCAATGCGACTTACTAAGCTTGCAAATGGTCAAATCAGAACAAAACATCCTGATCTACAAACGTAAAGCCAGTAGGTACAAGTCAAGCGGCGTCCATGCATGCATAAATTTCTTCAAAACACCTTAATTTTTATCGGTTTAAAATGAAGATGGCGTTATATACGTTTATGATATGATAATATTAGACGTCTATTTAGGGACTAGGCCATCCGAAATTAAGTACTCTTTGTACAAATGATTGGTTTTCACGGGAAAATAATAGGTTATTAGGTTTTCGAAGACCGGGGATCGGTTTCGAGAACCTCTTTTTCTGTCCTTTTTTCCGTCTTTAATATCTCAGCAACTGCAGCAGCAAATAACATGAAATTTAAATATTAATACATTTTGTGCGTCTGACCATTGTGATTAAAAGAAAAAAAAAGAAAAATAAACACGAAAATTTTCAGTACAAATTATTGTGATGTCGAAATTTTAAAAGAGACCTGCAAGGTAAAGTGTGTTATCAAATGAAAGGTATCAGTTTGTACATTCAAAACAGTGTTTGAAATGTCTGTATGTTTCATACTTTTTGAAATAATTTGAAAATAGTCGAAAAATTAACCATTCCCTTAGGGCACACCCCCCCGTTCCCTTAGGGCACGCTCTTTTGAAGTGATAATCGCATTTGTTGGCTCTCCTGTAAAATTTGTTTTGTGTCTCTTGCTACGTTTTAAATTTGGACAGCCGACTATACTGGTATTAAACTTTTGCCGAATATACTTTTCTAGACCTTTGCCCTCTCCTTTAGTGAAAAATCGAGGACCGAGTCAGGGTTTTTAATAGTTTTAAATTGCTCGTCGCGGGCAGAAACTAAAGCTGCGTAGCCCGCGGCTTCGCACGCGTTTTTTCTATGGAAACGTTTAAAGCTGATTTCTATCCTTGTGAACTGATTTATGAGGTAAAATGTGCCTTTTCCTCTGTTTTATTACAGGATTAAAATTACCTGTATGCAAAATTTCAGCCCTATCTGTTTAGTAGTTTTGGGGTGAAGAGGCAAACCTTTTAAGTTATCAGTGTGATTGTATAGAATGCAGACATAATAGGAACTTACCTATTTAAGTTAGATTGCGCAATAGGTACATCTGGAATGTAAACTAATTAGGATTTTTAGTACTGATTATCAATCCATATAAGGTATCTAAATGGAAAAATAATCAGTATATAAAATCAGTGCAACTCGTCGTAATAGTGGTAAATTAGATATAATTTTGTGCTTCTTGCCTTTTATTGAATGCTTACGTTTTTTATGCTTCTTGCCTTTTATTGAATGCTTACGTATTTTATTTGTGTAATAAGAGGAACTATTTATTAGGTTCTTATTACGTCGTTTATTACATATGTAGTATTTGTAGCAATGTAACAAAACAGGGCTTATAAATGGATGGTTGAATCTCTCACACGCCCAGTTTTGTTTTATATTGATTGTGTTACCCATGTAGATGTATACATTTACAAAAAAGAACGTGAAATTGCAATGCGAATATCAAATTATTGACGGGTGCCTAGAGCAAACCCAAAAATAAAACTGCATATTACGTATGGTATTCATATTAAAAGAAAATCTTTACAGTTTATCTAAAACCAATCTAAATCAGATCTTCCTTTACCTTAGCGGCATTGTGTTACCATTGTGGCGACAATGTTGGCATAACGATTCGCACTCTCATAATTTCACTCTTCGCGAGGCAGGCAACTACAACACTGCATTATTATTTCCCACTAGCGTCTGCCTGCAGTTTCGCACGCGTTTATCTGGGATGAAAAGTAGCCATATATGATATTCCGGATCTAATTACATAAGATATAGTTTTTCTTTTTTTTAATTACTTATTATTATATCAATGCAAAATTTCAGCCGGATCCGTTCAGTAGTTTTACCTTGAACAGGTAATCAACATCCATCCAAGCGTTCTCATTTATAATATATTATTAGTGTGGAGTGTAGGTTTCAAGCAAGACTTGAATTGATCAAACCCTTGAGCTTGACTTTCCTACAATTTATTGTAGTACTATTTGATGTCAAGTTCCAGAAAAATGTTGTGGCACTCAGGTCAGGCATAAGCCTAATACTCGATTTCATTGGCAAATACCAATCAATAATCAATTTTCTGGTTCTGATTTTGCCATAAAATTGTTGGCTGAGCCGTTAGTTACACAAATTGTAATAGATTTATTAAAGCAACTGTTTCAGACACGGTCTTTACGATTTAGAAATTATTTCAATGTTTTTTACTTAACAAGTTATCGCCACGCTTCACAGTGGACTAAATTATTTATTTGGATCCATCGTTGCATTGTATAACTAGGTACAGAGTTTAGTGCAATTTTTAACGTGACATTGAAACTACCGCTATGTCGTTAATAGTTTTAGTGGCTGTGTCCGTAAATGAGTTAGTACCTAAACTAATTCAGCTTCAAGTAAAAGGTTTGTTTGCTCATCGTACTACCAAGTGTGTTACGAGTTAAAGGTCATATTTGAATGCACGTTCTTGTGATGTGCGGTAGTGGTGCAGCCCTGATCTGCGGCAAGCTTAACGTGAACATTCGTAGCGAAATATAGAGATATAGAACTAAGGGCAACAAAAAAAGCTTACACTGCAGATATTTCTAGATCCCCTAGACTAGAAAGAGACGCGACGTTGCGATGCATAAACTTGCATAGCAGTACGGGACAGTGTAAATCGCACGTGTTTCTGGATGTTCGCAGGGTGTATTCGCCATATAAAAGGTATTGATGGGCGCATCGGCTTTCATTGTTATTTTGTACTTTAAACTGAGCGCATCATTTTCGCGCCACTTGTGGGAAACATACGTTGGAACTGCAACAATCCGCAGTTTCGCACGCACTCTCCAGGCTTTTTGTGGAAGTTATTACTCAGTGCTTTCCACTACATTGTCATACAATTATGGATTCTCGGGTGGCGGTGAGTGTTTTTATCGCCGACAAATAGATGAGAGCTCTTACTTAAGGTAGGATAATTGAGATGTCGCTCACGAATTGATAACATCAGCGCATTGTCTGTTTTAATTATGTACCCGCTAGCGATAGCATACAGTGCTTATTAGTTAATTTATAATTAGTCTTAGTGTGCGAATCCAATTTGTTTAGACTTTAGTGAATGATCATGCAAAACATTATGGTTTACTTTCTCTCAGGGTGTTCGTAATCTAGTTTAATGTAATTTTGAGTTTTCGTGGGGATATTTCTCCGTATGTTATCTTATCAACGAGCACGTATCATTCACCTAGTAGATAGCTTAACAAAAAAGCTCTTTGGAGCTTAGTTTATGGGAAATGATTACTTTCACGCCAGCTATTGCTGGCAGACGTTACTTATAAAATAATTGGGGTATTAGTACTACAATATGCACCAACCAAACATAGCAAAGTTTCACACGCTTGCTACATGTTAAAAATGAAATTGTTTTTTTGAAATGAGATAATGAATGACCAATACTAATACGATCATTTAATCTAATCTTCCACATGCTTCTATATTGATTACTAGCTTAAGACCGTGGCTTCGCGCGTATCTTGTAGGTAAATTTATTATTGTCCTTTTCCAAGATACAATCTCTTTGCTAAATATTAAGATCAGTTCAACAGTTAGTCGTGCAAGTTCACAAACGGACGATTGAGAAACTTTCGCACTAATAAATTATAGTAGAGTAATGTCGTCAGATATTTTTATGTTAGACTCGATAATATCGAGAAATAAAAATAATAAAAATAACCTACATTAAAACTTTTGTTCCGCAGGTTTCATGTCTATTGTTGCTGTTAGCTATACTGATCACATGCTCCGAAGGGTAAGTCTAACCTTTTTTATAGTTTTATGGACCTCGCTAATCAAATTATTAAAAAGATGCAGCAGTCAGCGCTATTTATAATTGTTTTTGTGCAATCTAGGATAAAATTATACACAATAAAAAAAAACATGTACGTTTCACGTCTAGATACATTTTCACCAAAAACTGATACAATATTTCACCAAATATAAAACTTAGTTCAGTTGACCGTTTTACGTATGAGTTTGCTGAAAATAGATAAAGCGGCGCTTTTCTTTCAGTCTAAACTAGTGCGCAACTCTGCCAGATTTTCAAAGTAAAACTATCTACTCCTCCTCCACCTCCACAGCCTATATTTGTCCACTACTGGACCCAGGCCTCCCTTTATAAGCGCCTTAAAGGCTTTTATCTCACGGAGGGTAATGACCATAATCCCCATGCTGGGCATGAGGGTTGGGGATCGCAGTTCGGTGGTAGAATTGTTCTGCAGGAGGCACTGCGGCCCACCCCCGGTGGATATCACTTAGTCGCCTCTTACGACACCCGCGGGAAAAGTTGGGGTGGTGCAAATTCTAAGCCGCACCACACAGCAACTATCTTATTATGCTTAATTCATTCTAAACATTACATCGGTTCCTAAGCGTTGTTTACAAAATAAACTATTGCAACATTTCCCATCACACAAGCTCTGCTTACCTTAGAGCTAGATGATGTTGTGTGTATTTTTGTCCAGCATTATTTATTTTAGTATGCTCGCTCTCAAGCCGATCCTCTAAAACTGCTCGGTTCTAATGTGATTCAAATGCGTAAACGCCGCAAGCTTTATACGAGTATAACTAACCTTAGTAGGTATGATTACTTAATCATAAGTACTAAAATTTAATTTCTGAAATAATAATTCACCATATTCATCCACATATTGATCCACATATTGGGAAATAAAGAACAATAGACTCATGGACCTCTGGGAATAAGCCCATTTATCTATCCTTATTCGAAGCTTTTATTTGATCTTTAGTAAATTTTTTGGTGTAGGTGGTATTCCATACATATTGCACTTGCTATTATATAGTACTAGCTGCTGCCCGCGGCTTTGCTCGCGCTTTTCAAGTAGCCTATTTCCGTCCCCGAGATACCATTTATCTCCCCGTTAAATTTTATTATGATTCGTTCAGCCGTTTAGGCGTGAAAAGATAACAGACTGACAGAGTTACTTTCGAATTTACATAATTAGTATGTACATATTATAAAATCTGTGCTATTACCAACATTATGCAAACGTTGTTCAACATCGCATCGATAATAATTCATAAAATCAAGTATTCATCGTTTTATTATGTGGTCAGGTAAATAGGAGGCGTCTACTATACTGTGTGCTAACCCCATATCCCACGTGGTAGTTTCATATTATAAAGTTTTAATAATTAATAAGTTTCAATTTTAATAATTTAATTGTTTTGTAACCGACTTCGAATCACTTAATTTTACACTGTTTCTAAGTTTTGCGGGATAAACACTAATTCCTCGGGAATACAATTTTATGGGACCGTCTCGGGATCATTCTTTATATAATAGTGTAATAATTTTCAAAATAGTTCACGTCGCTAATTCACAGAGAAATCGACGAACATAGATACATCCGTACATAGAACCTCCTCCTTTTTTCAAAGTCTGTTAAAATATATGACTATGCGGTTATAAACGTATTGGATAGAGCATGAAAAAATCTAAATTAAAATCGTAAATAATTTCGGGACTATGATTAAAACTCATTTAATTGGTAAACTAGCGTCCCGTATCTGCATTCACGCAGTACCTGGACGAAACATTCCTATTTTGATTGTTTTAAAATAAACCGCCAAGTGCGAGTCCACTCGCGCACGAAGGGTTCCGTACCGAAAAAATCGGGCAACTTTTTCAATGAACATAAAATTTTCACTTGTTCGGAGACCACTTTAAATTTTCTAATTTATTTTAGTATTTGTTATTATTACAGTTGAAATGTTGCTAATTATAGAAAGTTGAATGTGTCTTGTAGCCAAAAAATCACGTTTGTTGTATGGGATATAAAAATAGCCAAGAAATCACGTTTGTTGTATGGGAGCCCCCTTTAATTTTGATATTTATTTTATTTTTATTATAGTTATAGCGGGAAGAGACACATTATCTAAAAAATTCAACTATCTACCTCTTACGGTTTATGAAATATATCCACGTGACAGACGGACGGACAGCGGAAGCTTATTAATAGTGTTCCGTTGTAACCCTTTGGGTACGAAACCCTAAAAACAAAAAAAACCGTACATACAGCCGAACACGTTTTTCCTCCTCCTGTTTTTGAAGTCGGTTAACATAAGAACATTCGTATTCCTTCATTCGTAATGCAGCTTTCTATTAATCAGACTACTAGTTTTCGGGATTACTCACAATCTCATTAGCAAATCTATCATTACTGGTACATATCAAACAATTTGCTTCGTAGTAAGCCAATCGTTTTAACTATTTACCGAATTAAACCGATTGTTGTGTAAATGGTTATGAGATTCCCGGCACGCTAGGAAGCGCGTAAGGCACACTTACGCGCTCACCTACCTAGGAAGTTCCCGAACCCACTATTGGCTGTAACGGCACTGGCCTATGACGACGGAAGCGTTTGTGCCTCACAGCCAATCTAGACCGGATCATGCGTTCTGCGAGCGGAACAAATAAAGATAGCCCTGAGTTAGGTTACTCGATTGTATCGATTCGTCGTCGAAAAGTTCTATTTTTGTATGGGATTGGCGTAGTTCCAGTCAGTGTAAAAAATCCCATACAAAAATGGAATATTTCGACGATGAATCGATACTATCGAGTAGATCTAGCCTAAAAAGATAAAAAGATACAAAAGAAATTGCAAATAACAAAGAATGTAATAATTTTTTTTAAACTGTGATTAATTGATGTGGTTCCAACTAGCTCAAGTCAAGACAACAGCTGATTAGGTCTGAATAAGGGGGAGACATTATCCAGCATTTAGACGTATTTTCTTTACTAATTAATAGAGACCATTTTTTTTCACGCAACTTATTATTTTCTCCCTCAGCCGGACAAAAAAGGTGGTCATCCACGTTCCCTACAAAGTGAAGAAGATAAAGCACACGCACACAGTGTTCAAGACCATCCACCACCACCACCCGCGGCCGTCGCTGGACCACGCCGGGTCGCCCTCGGACGACCACGAGCATTTCCATCACGTTCATCTGCATGAGGAGCCGCCTTCTCCCGTTGGGGCTCACAGCCAGCCGGTCGGGGGACTGGCTATCCCCGACTTTCTGCCTGATGTACCAATGGACGTTCCCGATATCCCTGATATGCCGAGAGGCATGGGGCTTAACGGGCTCATTCCTTTTTATCGACGGACTTAGGTATGCTTACATCGATACCGGAAATATTTATTTAGCGTAAGGCACATTTGGTCAAAAATGAGTTCAGTGATAAAGTGATTACATTATCACTTTGCTTATGTGATTTGTATTTTCCGACGTGTTCAAGAGTCCTACAGGACTATTCAACACGTCGGAAAATACAAAGTGCTTTATTTCCTTTAGACTTTGTAAGGTCAGCTTGTAAGGGAGGTTGTAAGGTCTTGTAAGGTTCAAGCATTTTTTTTTGAATTTTGAGTTCAATGGAAAATTTTCTGCTCTATCGACTAGCTTACTCAGAATTTTTATATTAACAAAAAAAGTGCCTAAAGTATGCTTTTTTTGTTAAACTAAACAGGTTTTTTAGAAAATTTATTTCTAAAAAAACTGTTTTATCATCTGTATGTACGAGTGTTATAGTTTATAATTTATAACTGTTAAGTTAATAGTTTCTCAAAAAACGGTCCAGTGACGTGTTTTATATCAATTATCGTATGCAACAAGGGCATGCTGGAATGGCGTTTAGTGGCTTTTTTGTGGCATTGTATGGGGGTGGCCTAAATCCAGCAGTGGACGTGTGTGGGCCGATGTGATGATGGTGACGTTGATAAAAAGGTGAAGGGAAAGTGTGAAGTTAATTTATATTGTATGAAAGGACTTGTCTTGATGAAGTAGCTTTTAGAGTAGTGTTCTTCTGTAAGATAATCAAACAAGTATATCTTGTCCACGAATTTATTTTCTGTTTGGTATATGCACGACTATGAAGTTCCCTAATTGTTAACAGGTAAGTGAATGGAGAATGAATGACAGAATGAAGTATTTCATAGACACGGTTACTAATGACAGATAGAGATGTGAATCTCTCGACGCTAAAAATATGGGGACTTACGAAAGTTTCTATTTTTATCGAGACGACATAGTATGTAACGATGGTTATTCTTGATGATTTTTTCATAAAAAATGTATTGAAAATATTATAAAAGTTATGGTTTAGTGTAGTTTACCAAAAACGCGTGTAAAGCCGCGGGTAGAAGCAAGTAGCAAATAAAAGAACAAAAATAATACGTTTTTATACTATTGAATATTCTGATTATGATTATGATTATGATATTGAGTCATTTAGACGCCTGATTACGTCAATAAAACAATACAAAATGTTGAGCAAAAATAACAAAATCTATTGCCATAAAAATCGAATTGGCTTGGCAAAGCATTAGTACATGTCAGTCGAACTACCAAACTGCAAATAAGACTAAGAGAGTGGAATAACTATACATATTAATTTAATTTTTGTAGAAGTTGTACCACTACATTATTACGTCAAAATTAAAAGTAAAGCTGCTGATCTTCCAATTATCTTTCAGAGAACATCACCCTTCCCTAAAACTGTGTAGAAGGTACTGCGTATGCTTACTATGCTAAAACAATACAATAATGCTGGACACAGCGTAATCTAGCCCCAAGCTAAGCAGAGCTTGTGTTATACTTATAAATACTAGATAACTGATATACATAATACATTATACTACATAGATAGATAAATCAATTGCTACTGCGTCATATTGCAGTAACTATTTATCTGCAATGTTTTTTACAGGTTGCAGTGACTATCCAGTTTCCAGGAGAATAGCATAAGTATAAAATGAAGAATTTCGAAAGAGTGAACTGTGCTAGGTATGTGATTATTTCCTTTTCTTTACATTAAACCAGAAGGTTTCTTAAATTATCAAAGATGGGACAAAAAACGTACAAAAGATAAATTATTTAGAGATTAGATTACCTACCCATTTTTGTATTTTCAAGACTGACAATTTCTAGCTACCAAAGTCTTTTGTTCTGTAGTTAGCTTACCCTTAGGTAAGACTGCAATACAATAAAAATATTGATTATAGGGATTTAGATGGGAAAAATTTGTGTACCTACTATTATTGATTCTAATATTATGATTATTATAATAATTACACAAATAATTGTATTGCGTTAAGATTTAAGACTGTTGTGTTCAATTTGTCTAGTGGTGTAGTATGTACTTATTTCGCTCAAATAATTGTTTTCATCTTATCTTATTTACATTAGATAAGATATAATACAATTATTATTATTTAATATTATTGAGGACTGTTTTTTCCTTGAATGTAGTAATTATAATTATTAATAGTTCGATGAATTTGTCATAGAAAAGTATTAAACGACTCAAATAACTTCATTGATAAAGTTTTTTTATTATTATAGTGCGTAAGCCTCACACTAGGTTAATTTATGAGATATCTAATAATATCCCAAAAATTGTTTGATTTCGACGGGACTTAAACCTGCTTCTTTCCCTCAGTACTTGACCTCGTGGTGTTGTAGGTTAGCACGTTCCCGTACTGAGGGAAAGATGCGAGTTCAAGTCCCGTCGAAGTCAAACAATTTTTGGGATATTATTAGATTTCTTATAACTTCATTGATGTTTCGTATTTATTATATTTCACTACTTACCTGAAGTTACCCACTGCAGCTCAAAAGCCCTCCTGTCATAAATTCTTTGTCAACCACAAAAAGAGTCCATTCCTCTTCTAGTAAGCTTTTGTTGTACTTGTAAATTATTTCAGTTAATGGGCCTACCCCATTTTTACGGAGTAAAAAAGCTGATTTTATAGCAGGGTTAAAGCTTATATTAAGGATATAACAGCTTATATTCGGGATATTACAGCTAAATATTAGGGATCATTATTAGGGAACCCATCCAGCAACCGGCAAGCTACCGTCTGCCGATATTAACAGTCTTAAAACTATGTTAATGCCAAACGTCCTTAGCCCGAATTTCCAGTCGGTCCACCCATCAAAAGCACCTGGACTTTATTAAACTCTATTTCCTTTCATCATTGGGTGTAACATATACACAGCGAGGATGATACTCGCTATGTAGCCTTCGCCTTTAGATTAGTTAATGTAAAGGCATCATGGAAGTTCCCATAAAGGGCATCTGTGCTTTTAAAATAACTTGTCTGAAATTCAATAAGTGAACTGACCGGCGATAATAATAAATATTGACTCGTCACAAGACCCCATGGTCCATGGTAATGTTGCCTGATCTGAACTGCGTTGGTAAATTGGTAAGGTATTGAAGTACAAATCAAGCTGGATACACTGTCACCAACTTAAAATCTGTAGGAGATCAAATTTAAACGAAGGTAACTAGATACCAAACTTTTTCTTGTACATTATGCCACTGACAACTGACAAAATTATAGTTCTTTTGACTAAAGCTATGAAACATCCACACATTAAAATCTTAATTGGCAAATATCAAAGGAGTATTAGAGTTACTAATGTAACCATTGGCTACTCTCGTGGATGGAATGCAATATGCATCCCATAACAGAATTTAATATTAATCTCTTGGCGCACGTAGGTACTCTTCGCCAGTGACGCTGTAAAAAGCACAGATAAGTTGATGGCCCTACATATCTAAGCTTGAAAAATGTTTCCCTCGGGAAACCAATAAATCCGAATGGAACAGATAATTAAATTTTAATGGGCCACGTTTACACTTGGAAGTATTTACGGGCACAATCCGCCGCCTACGGCCCGGCCCGTATTTATTGTAGCCCTAGCCACGTACTTGTTTATTTACGAACCAACGATCCCTCCTATGTTACCAAAATTTCCTCATTTGTCATCGTGGTCTTATGTTTTTGGAAAAAATAAACCTTATCTGACCTGCTGCAGTAAGCTTGATAAAGATGCAGGTTCAGGAGCATCGAGAATACTCGACAAAGCGGACTGTACCACGGGCTTGAAGTGGATATACGTCAACTCGTCCCAGTACCTCAGAAGTTATTTTGTGTCTGGTCAAGTGTTATGCATCTAATGAAAAAACGCAACCTTGTGTTGAGTGTTTTTTGTCGCTGTGTCACCTATTTTGACCAGGAGAATGTGACTGCAATCAATAGTTAGTTACGCCACCGCCGTCCTGCGCCAGAGACCGAATGCGTTGTTTTGGAACGGTAGTGAAATACTTGTTACACATAATGTCCACAAAACAACAAAATGCAACTTTGCTTCCTCAACAACAAATGAAACTCTACCTCTGCAGAGATAAGAGCGAGATTGGCTGAAGTGTTACGCCGCGAAGGCTTTTGCTCCGACAATAGTGCAGTTGTCTTTTTGTGGATATTACGGGTTTATTTAAGTGAAATTGAATAAATGGTCATCTCACAATGTTTCGCTATTCAATCCGTTGTGGCGTTCCGGCTGTGCGGTGCTCGTGATCTCGTATGTCTGAAATAAAACTAAAGTCGGTATAAACTTGTATTCACGTACTTAACTTAACTACTGAGTGTGTTGTGCACCAAGATGTGAGTGTGGGGTCCCTATGGTGCTTGCATACAATCTCTGAAAGCTGTTGTGGACTTTGTGTGAAGAAGTGGTCGAGAACGAACTATCTCTAAAGATGGATTTGCAGAAATATCTATTGCTGTTGGTGATCTTCTGTCTGGAGGATGGGGAGACAGGAGGCCATGGAGGGAAACACCAGTAAGAATTGATTTCAAGCCATACTTCATCTAACAAGCCTTTGAATCTTCAGAGTACTTCCAACAATGGAAAATTCACTAGGATTTTAATTCATTTAATTTGAACAGAGATATTAAAGTAATCAGATCTTACCAGATCTAAAACTTTTAAGCGATTCTTCTATTTACATAAGTGTTCGAGTAAGAAGGTTGAACAAGCAAGAGCGAATTAAGAAGAAAGAGCAGAATAGCGAAATTTTTAC
Source organism: Eupithecia inturbata (assembly GCA_963662085.1). Taxonomy (NCBI): domain Eukaryota; kingdom Metazoa; phylum Arthropoda; class Insecta; order Lepidoptera; family Geometridae; genus Eupithecia; species Eupithecia inturbata. The sequence continues at coordinate 13,267,907 of OY759176.1, forward strand.
TTAATTGTAATTAAGACGACTTTCATAAGACGTTAAACAAAACCTATTTAGAAATGCATGCATGTTGTTAGCCTACAGAAACAGTTTTAGTATTGTAATTATTTTCGTTAAAACTTAACCTATATTTTTCCGCTTGCGAATATTAAATGTAATGCTATGAAAATATAATCAAGATCAATTCCGTACAGGCATTAACTGAAATTTATTTTTCAGCGATCACGTAAACATTCATGTTCCCGAGTTCATCCATCACGATCACCACACCAAGGTGATCACCATCCACCATCATCACCACAAGCCGAAGAAAGAGCATCATCACCATCATCACCACCACCAGAAACCGCACGTTCCTCACGGACATCATTACCATCATAAGAAGTCTCACACGACTACTAAGACGGAACATAAGGGGCACGGGCACGGGCATGGCCACGGTCACGGTCACGGGCATGGCCACGGTCACGGTCACCATGGGCACCATGGTCACCATGGACATCACGGTCATCATCACCACAAACATGGCCATCATCACCACGATATTCCAAGTTACGACCCCCCACCGGCGCCGTCCTATGAAGACGACTACGCCTCATCGTATTCGCCACCCGCACACTCTTTCGGAGGCATCCCTCATCAGATACCCCAAGTGCATGGGGTCACGCATACCGTAAAACAAGTGAAAGTGTACGATTCCCTACCAGGCATGTTACCACATGGCAACCACGGTTACCAAGTAACGGAGCAGGGAGATGATGAAGAGGATGACGTATTCACGTCTGTAAATGGCTTGCAGCAGTCGTATCCTGGAACTTACGGATACCTCCGTGGAGCGGCTCCGGAGCCGTCTCATGACCCGTTCGCGGAGTTATCGCCCCAGAGCGCTGTTCAAACGAACAACCACGACCCCTTCGCAGGTGCTATTCCTCAACCCACAGTGACATTATCAGACGGCCAAAGTTTCCTGGGCACATCTAGCCATAACCCCTTCTCTGCTTCCATTCCAACTCAGAACACTGGCCTGACCATCCAACCGTCGGACTTCCCGGCAAGTTTTGATAGCACAGGGATAGAGCCAACTTCATTTATCGGTGGGGAGAACACAGCTTATCTTTCGAACGACGAGAATTCTATTCACGACGAACCTGTTTCATTCTCTCGAGAAGCAGGTATTCAGCATACGACGAATACTGGGGGTATAGAGACGCTCACCTACTGAAATTCTGTATTCTTGCATGGTTACAAGAATTATTTATAAAATAATTTAATGAACGGGCATAATTGAACATTATATTAGGTAAGCTATAATAATTGTAGCCGTCTAGTATGAATTGAACACAGAAGATCATTTTATTATGCGATCATGTAGGTAAGGTAAAATAGTGAAGTTTTCAATACTATAATATATATATTCAATACTACTAAGTAAATAGACTATCTGATGAAATATTCGATAAATTATCAGATGTAGGTATTTGCTAAAATATTGTTGACTTTTTTTATTAAGCTATAAGTTACGAATATACTATAGCTAATTTATTGTGATCCTTCTATATATTACCTCAACGCAATAGAGAAAAATAACCAACAATGTGTAATTCTTAGTTTGCAAAGTGCAAACTAAGAATTATATCCACTTCATTTTGTGTTGTATAAAAAAGCATAACACTGAATCGATTTGATTTGCCCTACATCTAACATTACGTAAACTGAGAACAGAATAAAACAATAAAAATTGGGAACGGGCACTGCCGTAACTAAAAAAACGAAAAAATCTATACAGTTACACAATTGGTACCAGTTCGTTTTATTTAAATTGCTTCGAGACACGCTTTTTCAACATTTGTTTATTTTAAATAACAGAACAATATGTAGTAACTATATATCTAATAAATTTTAACTTAGGTTAGCATTAAGCAAATCATTGTTATTTATTAGACTTTGTTATATAGTTTTAAGGAGTTTAACAAAATATGTAATATTGTAATAAGGTATAAATAAAATTTAGTACAAATAAACCATTCGTATCTTGACAGATGTATTACCTTCAGCCTGTTTCAAGTTGCATTTTCTTTCGTAAAACTAGCGATAAATCAACACACCATAGTCTTGCAATCGCTGTTTACGACAAAAAAGCGACAAGTCGTAACTTTTTATAGTCGGACACACAGAGGAATGTGATACATACCAACATCAGTAACTTCTTAGATCTTGTCTACTACAAATGGGTTCTCACGATTGACTAATGAGAAACGGAAAAAGGAGAAATTACATACAAGACGTTTACATTGTAAAAAACTGACTTTCCAGTTTTATCTACCAAATGTACAAAAGCTCATATTTCGTTTAGCACTTGTGTTCATTTTGATGTTTAAAGATCGCACATCTAACAATCCAGACCTTTGAGTTCAACATAGATACTACAGGCCAATATCTGGAGTGGCCAGTGGACACAAGTGCTGGACAAAATATTAATCGAAAACTATAAAAAACGCAAAATGTGGCGACATAGGCCTGCAAAATGTAGCTATAAAGAAAAACTATATACGAGTACTTTGATACATCATTTATCATAATAGTTTCAGCCGTTTTGATGCTACGCAGGTGCTACATAGAAACACTCTTATTTTGCCTATCAACCTTCGATCAGGTGAATACCTGGACCGATACTATCAACGATTTAACTCTACCTGTATTGGGCGAAGACGCAGGTTCGATTCCAGCCGCAGCCGGATAAAGTTTGTATGATCACTAAATATTTGAGATAGGTCTGGTATTTTATATATTAAAATAAAACCTTTATTTATTTATCTGAATCGACAAACAACCTCTCAACCTAAGCGTCTCCCTTCCGTCGAGGGTAAAAATTGGAAGTAGGTAAACTGTATGCAGGGGAAGGACGGCAAATAAATGCGAACGATGTCACGGCTATAAAATATAGTAGGTATAGGATTTTTTAAGATCGAGAACATTGCAACAATAAATTGTTATACAATTAAGGGCTTGGTAGCTGCTGTTTATGCATGAATGCTTGATAGGTTTTGCAGTGACTGAATGTTGATTTTGCAATTGCAACCAAAGAACCTGATGATATGGATGGATTATAGGCTTTACCCTCTTAATGATAGAAGCCAATTAAGGCTTTTCATGGTAGACTTATGTTCAGCAGTGGGCTTATAAGGCCGACCGTGTGTGTTTCGTTTTGAATGGTATGGTTACCAGTAAAATCAGCTGCATCAGACGGAGTTGCACACAGCGGCCCCTTTTGTGGTTCGTTCATGCTCGAGATCCGTTTTGTACGAAACCTTACAAAAAGGTTTAGTTTGTCCATAGTTTGATTTAGTTTGTTTGTTCAATTGTACCCTAACGACGAAGAAGACTAAAAGGAATAAATTGTAAGGTATATTAGAAAGTCGTAAGAGCTAGTTGCGATTTGTTATTTTCATTGGACTGCGACCGACACACTCGATTACATACAATCAATATTTTATACTTATTTATTACAAGCTTCTGCCCGCGGCTTTGCACTCCTTTTTCTGGGATAACAAGTAGCCTATGTCCGTCTCCGGGATACGGGATGCTTAGGCGTGAAAAGGTAACAGACCGACAAATAGAATTACTTTCGAATTTATATTATTAGTATAGGATAGAGAGAATAGGAAATGAAAACCTTCAAATACACACTTTATGAAGGTAGAGTTTTCCACATTAAACATCCGCGTGGCTAAACCGCTTTCTGTTAGATTGTAAGTATCTACTTACAACGTCAACTATTGAGCTTCTCTTCGCTCACCTGGAAAGCACCGCTGCATCACAGCACAAAAATTTCCATTAAAATATGGGCTTTATCTCATATCACATTTAGATGAATTTTATATTGACGATATCAGATGACATGCAGCTCGCGGACTACTCGCATGAAGCTTGTGGGAAGTCATTTTGTCACTGTAAAAAGTATCTGCAGATAGATAAAGCCCATATTTGAATACACGTTTTTGTGTTTTGTGGTAGCGGTAATGGATTAATGAGCGCAGAGAGATGTAAGTCTCATTTATAACATAAACAATAAGGTTCTAATAATAAATAAAAAACTCATTTTTTGTTGTGTTTATTTAAGATACAAGATACAAAAATGTATTGGTAAAATACAAAGTTACAGGAATATTTACAAGTCAACACAAGGAAACAAATTTTCATACAGCTGAGAGAGGTTTCTTTCTATGCAAAAGAGGGTTAGGTCAACGAATAAATAATGGTTAGGTCTCGGACCAATGATGGTTAGGTACTAGTTGGTGTTAGAATGTGACGTTTTTCTAATCCATCAATGCCAACCTGTCAGTTGGGAATCTTATAGCTATTGCGTCATATCCGACTTCCTTTGTTACCTTCTCTTTTACGATCGGCTGTGCTTGCGATCACATCCTCTGTGAGATTCCCAAGTGTCCCTGAATTTATGTAAGCTATAAGAATACTTACTAATATTAATTGATGTGCTGTGATGTAATTTATCATGAGAATAAACTCACACAACATACTCCTGGCGTTTTTTTATTGTGAGCCACAAACCAAGAGGTTTCTGGACCATCCGACAGCCTCAACTCAAAAAGAACTGGCACGTTAGGATTTTCACGTGCCTTTCAACAGTTGGTAGGTACTTACTTAATTGCGCATCTTAGAAATTCTTTATTACGTTAAAATGTTATGTCGGTAGGTCAATGTTAATGAATGGAAGAACTCTGGGTACGCACCTACTTACCTACACACTGATGAGAAAACTTTAACCAGAGAGTTCGGTAACCGAATGATAATAACGAAGCCAAATAACTTTGACGCAGGATTATTGAACAACTCAAAATTTACACCCTGAAGATGTCCCTCGTTAAGGGATGTAATATTTCTTTCTAATAGTATTGGAAAGAAAAGCCTTTTTTTACGTTTATGTTATCCGAATACCTAGTAAGAGTAATTGAACTTACTCAGTATGACACCATCTTTGCATGTGCACGATTTCTAACTACTCTTAAAACATTTTATGATACTTTATTCTCATGTAAATGTATGTTCAATAAAACTGAATCGTTAAAACTGTGAATCTTTACTTACGTAATTTTGTCCCCCGAGACAGGGGACCAAGTAGGCCAAGCACGGGATCGTTCTCTAGGGTAGAATAGACAATAAAGACAACGCATCGTCATACATTGCGCACATTATCGAAGTTGAAGGAATTAATTTCAAATAATTTACGCATTCGATGACAAAGTGACGTAATTTTTCTCTATTCTACCCTAGACAACAATGCCCGTGCTAGGCCTTACTGGATCCGAATCGTTGGTGTTCTTCCAACACAAACAAGGTTCGTTATTAACCCGCTCACATTCATAAAATTCACATTCAAACTACGACAGTTTTATAGTAGAATAAATAAGGTAAGCAATGTTATGCGGTTGGAAGAATGTCATATGACGAGAAGAGTGTTAAGTATGAATGTGAAGGGATTTATGGGGACAGGAAGACCAATGAAAAGATGGATGGACTGGGTGTGAGAGATTGTGGGTGAGAAAGGTGTGAGTTCAGAGATGACGGCTGATGAAGGAATACACTTTGTGCCGATCCCACCTAGAGTGGGATAAGACATGTTTATTTATTTTAGGCTGTTTCAGTCCCACTGCTGGGCAAATTATTATAACTATTTAGGAAGGAATGAACTTGCATGAAATCTAAATTATCTTTTATGGTTTTTTATGGTGTCATCTCCCAGACTACGGGGAATTTACGATTTTCGGGGATTCCCCCGAATATCAAAAAATTGGGTGAAACTGTATCAAAAATGTTGAAGGATATGTTCATAAGGGTATGTTCATAAGTCTCTATTACCTATTATTATTTGGAGAAAATAATAATAGGTTGAAGTCAGGTTATTGAAGCCAGTATAATACTAGCTAACTAACATTCTAAGTAGTAAATACCTATATTATTATTATGCACATAGACCCCATGTACAATCCAACGATCCTATCCATTCAAGGTTGTCTGGGAGAGATCGCTCTTGTGGATAAGACTGCCAATTGTTGCTTATTCCATAATTATTCTTTTGTAAATTATTTCTTAAGTGTGCAATAAAGTATTACCTATCTATCTAGCAAAGTTGTGGTTATCGGTCTTTTCAGAAAGTATCGTCCAGCCCCATAGCAGAGCTTGTCTTATGAACACCAGATGACTTGAAATTAATTATAGAAAATGCATTTTTATTAAACATAGAAGAGAAATCAATTTACACCAGTAACAAGTATTGGAAAATCCATACTAATTTTTGTCATGCAGAAGAATCGAACCTGCATCCTTCTGCGTCTCTGGCTGATCGCCCGTTGTGCCACAGAATGTCATATGACGAGAAGAGTGTTAAGTATGAATGTGAAGGGATTTATGGGGACAGGAAGACCAATGAAAAGATGGATGGACTGGGTGTGAGAGATTGTGGGTGAGAAAGGTGTGAGTTCGGAGATGACGGCTGATGAAAAAATACACTTTGTGCCGATCCCACCTAGAGTGGGATAAGACATGTTTATTTATTTTAGGCTGTTTCAGTCCCACTGCTGGGCAAATTATTATAACTATTTAGGAAGGAAGGAACTTGCATGAAATCTAAGAGAGATATCTATACAGAGGTCATTATTATACGTAGAAGAGTGAGCTGAGAATCCTAACTAGACTTGACGATGCAAAAAACAATATGTTTACATAAAAATCAATGCTGTTCGTCAGTCTCCTTATAACTTAAAAACGGCTTGACCGAATTGTTATTTTTTTGTTAGTTTTTTTAAAGGCCTCACCTTTAAAAAAGCTACAACAGATACAGCTTTACAAAAAAAACTTAGATGATATGAATTTCACGGGGTCATCTCGTAAATCAATAAAACAATATTAGTAACAGTTGTATAATAAAATAACGAGAGTACAAAAATACTTATAAATGAGATTTCACGACAGTTTCATAACTAGGAAGAAATACCTACACACATTTATCACATACATCAGGTTATTAAACTAAATTAAAAATTTAGACTTCTATGGTTTCATCATACACATTCTACAAATGAAAAATAACAACATGATTATATTACTACAATAGGTAAGTAAACCAATAGGTAAGATTTGGTTCATAACGTATTCTAGATGGAATATTATAACAACACTGAACAAAAACTGAAAAAATAACTAAAAAAATATCTGAACATATAATAATAATACTGGTTTTGACAATAAACACACATTTTCAGCTGTTTAGCTACGCTTATATTTGGTTCAAAAGTATTTATAATGATGAAATAAATTAAGATATACTTTCATAAAACAGATTTTAATAACTGCATCACTCTTACCATTTAAAGTTTGTCTTATAGGAATCACTGTCAGTGAATAGGCCTATTTGTACTATTTTTTTTGTCTGTCGAGTAGGCATAATAAACTTTACTAAATTCTTAAATTGGTTTTGTGATGTTCTAAAATGTCGATAATAAAAAAAACGATAATTGTAAGAACATTGTGACCTTACATTTTAAAATGCTATTTTACAAAATATCACATAAACTGGGAGTAGATAAACTAATTAAATTAGGTAACTATTCTATATTTACAAGAAGATATATTATTTCTAAGACACAGAGAAGGACTTTTTGAGTATATAATATAATGCAAAACAGGTCAATATTCAATGTTTCGTCTAACGCTCGGTTTCAAGTGAAAAGGAGATGGCTTTGTAACAAGTTTTGGGATTTTTCATAAACTGTTCTGGACAAATACCTAGTAATACCTGGTGAACAATATTTTTATGGGATCAACTCAGGATTGTTCTGTTTACAAAAGAAAAAAAAAATTAAATCGGTCCAAAATTGGCGTGGAGATCGGTCAACCATTTATAAAAACATGCATACAACCGATAATAGAATTCAAATCAACCAATACTAGTCATTTTAACTCATCTCCACTTCGCTCCCTTTAGGACGTTGGCCTCGTTGGTTTTTATATGTTAATTTTCTTTAATAAGTTACTTAAAATCTCTTTAAAAAAAATGGATGCTATTTGATCCGAGATTTACAATGTTTTGGAGCAGTATTCAAATTAACACCATGGCAGTTCTAACGCTAAGGGACCTCCTATACAAGCGATTAACAATGGACCGACATAACAATGGAGAAGATGCAAAGATCGAGCACAGTACAACTATATATTACTACGTAGGTAGATTTAGACGGTTACTCGAATCAGCGCAGTAATAATTTGTGCAATTGAGCAAAAAAAAAAAACGGAGAGTACGAGGTAGATAGTTTAGATTTGTTTCCTTAGAAGGTTTACATATACATAACATAGGATTGCAGCATTTTTATGTTAGGCACACGCCTATCACGGCGCCTATGACGGCTATCACACGATAACCGTCCTTCTGCTGGAGCACCGGGACCACCCCAGGCATCAGTGCCCGTAGTCGTCAGACCCCGCCAGCGAGTAGCTGCCATGGTCACCACCATCGAAACTCACCGGAGAATCACCATAACTGTCCCCTTCATCAGCCGCACCCCATCCGTGACCTGGAATGTTTAGATTTTCATTTAATATTGCATAGATTTTAACCCTAGACAAAAAAGGGATGTTATTAGTTTGACGAGATCAGCTGTGTATATATACATACATACATATATGTCTGTGGCATGGCCGCTCATAAACCGATGAATCAATTTGGATTTAGTTTTATTTTTATAAAACAGAAATAATCTACGGCTTTTGGTCTTATATTTTTGTCATATTATTATGACTTGACGGTTGTGGAAGTTCGATGTGTTGTTTTATTTCATTTAGTATATATTGAGTTTTAATTTGTTTTAGGATAAATCTGTATGACTTGATTACGTATTCCCTGGTATTAATAAATAAATGGAATTGAAGTTGTTCTTAGATATGTACAAAGCAAATCAATGCTGCCGCTAAAGGTTACGATGGTTTCAAGTAAAATTTTCGTCATGACTTATCGAATTTTGTGTTAGCGTATTATGAAAGAGCTATCAGTATTGTTTTTTTTAACAGATTAAACCAGTATTGATACGTAATAGTACAAAACGGTACCGAAAACATTACAATGTTTATCCCCCGGTATAAAACCTGATATGGGGGCGATGCCCATAAACGCCGATAACCCCACGGATGCCATGGATGAGACGAGCTGATGATCGCACAATTGGCAAGGTATGAAGAATTGTCTTGATCTAACACATAGCAGAACACGATAAGACGTCTATGAAGATTATTGATTTACGACAAACATTACAGAGGGCTTCATTACGAATGTAAGCGGGTTAAGTTTGAAGCTTGTTTGTGTTGGAAATACATTATCATCTCTTATGAAGGACATTAGGAGGAGTGTAGTACTGGACGAGCGCTTTCGTATTATAAAGGGTTCCTGAGACGACTCCGAGTTTTCACGGAAGAAGAGAGGAGAGATGTGCACAAAACAAGGAAGTGCAAGTTGAATGGTAACACCATCTATGTAAATTGTACTGGCTGTTTTCGTTTGTTTATAGCAAGCATCAGTTTATATAACTTCAAAAGACTTCCTAATTTTGCTCAAACATAATAACACAGTCATAGGTTTATTTCTAAGTTCCGTTCCGTATAGAAAACAAGGAAGAAAATCAAATTACGTAACAGAATCATACGCATGTTCACGGCAAAGATATCAATTTATTTCTACTTATTTTATGACAGAACACACTTTCTAGTATACGTGTAATTTGTTGTTACATAGTTGGTTCCGGAACATTAATATAAGGTTAAATATACAATAGAAATATAAATAAAAATTATAAGGTAGCTTAAGTAACAACGCTGTAATGTAATCTAACTTTCGAGACAGATTTACGATGCTCCGAATACCTACTGTACTCAATTTTATAAATTACTGCAAAAAAGGTAAACACGCCCACCGTACTTAACCAAACATAAATATCCTTGTTTTTGATTTCTATCTGCAATTTATAAATAAATATTGCTGGGCAATCCACACAGCATCATTTAACCCCAAGCTTAACGCAGAGCTTGTGTTATGGGTACTAGATGACTGATATACCTACTTAATACAATACATACATACATATTTTTTATTATACATAGAAAACATCCCGAACACCTGAATTTACACAGTCCTTGTCGATTTGAGAAAGAATTTCTTCTAAGATATTGTCCATAATAATTAAATAAATAATGCTGGACAATCCGCGCAGCATTATATCTTAATTTCGATTCAAAGCACGTAACTTTTTTTCTTTGGGTTTGTTGACATAATCTCTAAGCTCGAATAATGTTAAATTGCAAATCAAAATCATTTAGTTTTTTTTAAATGTGATTTCAGGGAGTAAATGCCGAGAAGAATAAAGTTTCCAAGCCATAACAAGGTGCTTATTTAGTTTGAATTATATAATTTGCGAAACGCGACCATGCTGCGTTTGTCGAATTAATTTAAGGCATGACAAAGGTTTGTTACACCATAATTTTAAATTATGATAATAAATAACCTAGCTGGTGTTCGCTGTTTTGTAGTTATTATTCCTGTCAGATTGTGAGAGTAACTCATTCTCATGAGTGAGGGAATAGAGAGTGCACTTGTGATCGCACCCACTCTGTGCAAGATTTTTTTTATTTTTTTTATTTTAGAAGTTCTTTATTAAAAAAAGTAGTAACCAGTACATTTCCAGTGTGGGTTTAGTCGTAGAAACAATAAAACATAACTCATTTACAGCGTTTTATAAGCCACAAGCTTCTTAAAACTTTTGAGCAATTACCTAGTAATTTTTTTTTGGAGTATTTAACATTTTTAGGGCTATCAAACAAGATTTTACTTAGTTACATACTAATCTAGGGTTTATGTTATCTTGAAAACTAGATAACATTTTTAATTACGAATACACTAAATATAGTGCAATAAAGTGATAATCTATCTATCTATCTACACAAAGGGACATTATCACAGTTAAGGGTAAAATTAAGTTTTAGTCTTGTGTATAATACACAGTTCTTTTATATTAAAACATATACATACTTATAACGGTATATTTGCAAGATTTATTGGACATTGTTTTTTTCGAATAGACGAGGGTAAGAAATTAATAATTTTCTGTGCAAGATTACACATGGCTTGTGTCCGTTGAAACTGGCCGCCATTACCGAAATCCGGTAAGGAGGACATGACCATCATCAGTATCAAATACAAATGTTTTTTGCTCATTCCCACTTGTCAGTCTTCCCCAATATAGATGTTTTCGTTTCCAGCAGTTTAAAAATGGTGAATGTTTTTTGCATTCTTTCCCCATAGAAACAGATGTCACTTAAATGAATCCTGGTGTTTTGTTGCGTTAACTGCAACTGACTAATTATTGAAAAGAAAACTACAATTAAATAATAAAACAAATTACAACTAGTATTTACAATTGAAATAATTAAGCTAACTGCAGACTGTTGCAATCTACAGGTAGCTCAACTGATCCATATCAATACCAGTCGGAAGCGTCCCCAAGACGCTGGCTGCTTTGCCCCGCTGTATGGCAATGCTGATGCGCTGCGCCAGATACCCGCCAGCTCTCGGGTCACCTGTCACAGACGCTCAGATAACTTTTTAAAAACCCGGAGAGCCTCCGTACCCCACGGACCCAGGGTCTCGACCCCAAAGGGAGCAAATGTGTAGGCTCTGTCGAGACCTGCATACTGGCTCATGTATATTTTTTTACACCTATAGGGCTGGTTATACATGCAGAACTAAATTATAAAAAATTGGCACTATATATCGGTGCCATGTAAGATATACTCGTAGTAGTCTTAGAATTATTCAGAAATAAAGGTCTTGGTGAAGTCAGCGCTAAAACTCTATTTTAGTGTAGCAGTGCTTTCAGGCAACAGGCAAACTTTTTTTTATAACACCAAGTGCAAACGGGAAAAGCATCTACCGCAGCCTATGGACGCCTGGAATATCAGGCACATTACACGCGCGTTGCCGACCCTTTGAATATTTTAGAAGACCCTTTTTGAAGAACTCCATGTTGAGGGAAACATCGGCATGGAGATCATTCCACAACCTGAGTGTTTACGAAAGGAAATTCTTCATGAACCTTACAGTCTGCGAACTATAAAGCTCTTCTAAAACTTCCATAAACTGAAAATAATAAAGTGATTTTCATAATTTATAACCAAATGTTACTTACCTCCACCGACACCATGGTGCGGTGCAGCCTTAGGTTCTCCATAGGTGTACCCGAGGACCTCATAGTGGTCGTCGCCGCCGCCGCCGCCGCTCTTGTGGTGAACGTGCTTGACGATAGTGTGCTTGTGATGATGATGCTTCACGTATACAGGCACGTGGATGATGACCTTCTTGTGCCCACCACCACCGCCGCCAGCTGAGATCAATGTTGACAGCTCCGCCATGCAGACAAGTGTCAACTGGAAATTAAGCAACTTTGCTTTAACAGTTCCGAACTTATAGTTTGGATGTTCGGTACTGTTAAAGCAAATGTCCGGTTTCCACAAGGGTTGAAAGAAGTAACGATGTGTAAAAACAACCATTATTATCTAGAATACGTAATGGTTAAATAACGCTGTTATGACGCTATGCTATTGTTTGTCACACCATCGCTCCACTGTACTTTAGTGGAAACCCGTCATAAAACCGAGAATCTTTATTCTGAGCATGTAAAGCAATTAAAAAACAATCGCAGAACGCATTGATATTAAAAACTTGTTAGCGACAAAACAATAGAATACATATCAAAATGTAATCGCTTAGCATCAGAAAAACTTAAATTATAGCGAGCAATAATAACAATAGTAACGATCAACTAGTTAAAAATAAAGAAAAAATATCGTAACGTAACTTTCTAAATCTGCATCTATCTTTACGTAACTACAAAAAGAAAATAAGACTCCTTAGCTTGGTAAACCTTTCATTTACCTATTTAGAATATGTCTTTAGATGGGACTAGTCAATTTTGCTGGGTAACGAACCTTGTGGTTATAATGACCGGGTTTTAATAAATTGCCTGTTATTTCATGTTCTCAAAACGGTTGGTAGGCAATTTTCTAAAATAAAACTTCTTTTACGGTCCCATAGACATATGGTAAAAAACGGAACCCTCATAATTTTGGACCTGGATATCAGTCATTTGTTTACAATAATTGCTAAGATTGCTAAGATTGCAGTATACAGTCTTTTGTGTTGGTTGTAACTGAGGAGTTGGCGGTTAGGCTACACCTTCACAAAACACTGTCGGTTGTCTACAATATTCATACACTGAGGTATCGCACTAAACCGCGCCGGGCTGTGTCGCCGACTTTGGTGTGTAAGTAGAGTCCATTATGGTCTCTTGAACTCAAATTCTATTACTACTTCTATTATTCTACTACGAGTATTTGATCTTAAACACGGATATCCGATAGCAACAACTAGGTAAAATAACGCTTTTAATAGGTGCCCTTCTTAAATTAACCGAACGCCGGAATAAAGATTTCAACGCGACCCTTAATTTTTTTACACCATACTAAATTCCTCATAACTCTGAAACTAAGACGTATGGAGTTCGCATTTCTGTCCTGAGAACAGCCCAGTTGTTTGGTTTGCTACTTGAGGGTGAAATAACGGCAGAATAATATTAAGTACTTACCTATCTACTTGATGTTCACTAGTGATACTGGCTAGGGGTTTTAAAGGCTTCTTTACAGGGTGTTAATTTTTAATGTGATTGACTGACATGCCCTGATTTCGTTTGTATTGCTGTCGTAATTTTGGTGTAATTGATGTCTATTTATTCGTCTATATATGTACTATGAAGTCTACCGCCAAAAATTTATTTAATGCCATCAATCTCGACAACAAAGTTTACAAAGTTACTGAATAGATCCGTGAATAACATGTATTTTGCAATTATAAATTAGATAGCTGATAGGTAGTATAGATATTAACTTTTTGATAAGTGATTATGATAACTTACCAAAAAGCGTGCAGACATTGTGTAAGTAGGTAAGAACTCCGAACGCAAGAACAGCGCAACGCGGTTTGATAAAGAAATTTATACAAACTTCCTTTTATATCACAACGTGCTCGCGTTTTGCGACACTGCATCTCGCCAACTACGATTTGCTCTAAATAGCAAAAATCACAATCAAATTTCAATTTCAATGACTCATTCCTAAAGCACAGTTTGCTAAATCATCAATGTTGAGATCAGTTCCGATAGATTTAGCAAATACTCGACCAAATGACCTGAAGAATAGAGTCATTTTAGATTGCTTATTGGATTTAGTTCCGACTGTATTACTTTGGTGCAAGAAAAATGTTTTTGTGGAAAGGAACGGTTAGAAGGAACGAGATGAAAATACAACTTCATATTGTTAACAATAAAATCATCGCGGCTATTGAAAATTTGTTTGAAGGTCTGTGAAATTATTGATGTGCTTTATGAACGAAGTGACCGATCTCCAAGATAAATCTTTTATTAAAAATGAAAACTACAATGAAATAATAGAAAGAAATTAGAACTAGTATTTACAACTGAAATGAGCTAACTGCAGACTGTTGCAAACAATCTACAGGTAGCTTAACTGACGTATGTGTTCCTGGTATTCCAGGAGATGGCAAGGCCGTATGACAAAAATGGATTTAATGGAGCAAAATCTATGCCATGTCTTGTAAAAGATGGAAACCTTATAATTACTTGAAATTACTTCTTATCTGAGAATACTATTCAAATTGCTACAGATAGAAGAATCTACTATCTAGCCATTTATAAGGCCTATGTACGAGTAAGTTATGTTATCAAGTAAAGGGTTACAAAATGTTACAGGGCAATAATAGATCACAAGTAGTTTGTTAAGGTCGTGACCTGCGATGCCAAGGATTGTAATTAAAACGGGGTGGAATCCTGTGAATCTAATTTTGTACAAGTAAATGTCCAACAGCATTGCCAGTTCGAAAAGGTTCTATCCCACTCTGTTCGCGTGCTGATTATACCCCATCACATCACACTAATATTATAAATGCGTAAGTTTGGATGGATGGATGTTTGTTACTTCTTTACGCAGAAACTACTAAACAGATTGAGCTTAAATTTTGGACATTTATAGCTATAAAACATTGGTTAACTTTTAACCCAATATTAGTTCCCGTGATTTTCCATAGAAACAACGTGTGTGAAGTTTAAAATAAACGATTGGGGCATTTGCTTGCCGTTATACAATAAATCCAGGAAGGAACCAGCTTGAGACCAGTATTCCTAAAATGGCGCACAAATCACAATCGCATGCGCAGCAAACGGAAGCACTCTCACTTTTACAGTTGAGAGGGAATCTCATGATGAGAGATAGTGATTGCTCCATGGTAGGAACACTGTATTATGTCATGTTTTATAATCTTGCAAGCTGTAACTATTCATAGTTACAGCTTCAGAAAGAAGAGAGAGTTAGTATTATTCAGAAAAGAATACGGGTCAATTTATGTACCGGAATTACCGAAGAGCAATAGAATTATCCACACGTGATTTTTCCGTCAATTTGGACTTTTTAAGTAGAGTTGTATTTTTTCAATAAATTTTTTTTTATTGCTAGATCGTCACATGCAATTGATGATCCTATAACAGCCATCAGGTTAGGCACATATATTCTAGTATTAGGCAACAAACATTGTATACAACCAACCAACAGCTTTTTTTCTTAGTTTTCGGATTATAGGTCTGTTACACGGATTCTCACAACCGGTTTCTCACCGGTCTGAAACAATTTCTATAAAAATAAAAACCTCGAACTATTTAATTTGGTCGATAATCAGGTACTATTGAATAAAATCAGTTACATAGTGCTTTAGGATAATTGTCCGACGGTCAGCGACCTCAGCCCTTCCCGATACAGCCATTAAATAAATAAAGGGCTTTTAATGAAAAAAAGTTAATTATTTTATGGATGTCGGTCTTAGCTTGTCAACTTCCGCTCAGCCATGCGTGGCGGCCGTTGACTTGGACTTTCCTGTGACGGCTGGAAGGTCATGTGAAGAAATAACTACCTCTTTAAAGTATGCAAAAACAATGAGTTACACAAATAAACGGTACGGTCAAGGTATACCTACCAGTCGAGACGTTATGAAGCTTTTACTGCTAACTGCAGACAGCTTCATTTTATTTTTAGAAAAAAAAAAACAAAACGTTTTAACATTAAAGAAAACAATCCTAATGTATTACGAATATTCATAGAGGAAAGATAGAAGTACGCTTCCTATTTGCTATGCGGATATAATATTCATAAAACTGATCGTGTCGTACCTCGCATAGTGGGATCCGTGTATTACTATGATTATAAAATAAAAAAACTGACGGTTTTGCATTTTTTGTATTATAAATATCTTTCTGAGGGTAGGTTTGCGAGGAGATAAATAGAGAGGTGTGGAAGATGGATAGGGAGACCTTGCAGGATAGGCTCATAATAATAATAGCATTTATGATGTTGATGTTTTATTTTTGACCTTCATTTTAATTTTTATCCTAAGCTGTAACTGCATAAACAAGCAAGAAAATTTCCTGGACGGAACAAAATTACGAAGGTTTCGTTTGTGCCATTTGGCATCGGGTTCTTAAACAGGTAGCCTTTCAGTTGCACAATCCATGTTATAGTTTTGACAATGCCGGTCGTTGGCATGGCATGTAAGCACTTCTGGTAAATTATGTCATACAGAGATTGCAAAACGTTTAACTGGAGCATTGTAAAGTATTTTTGTTACTCGTACAAAAAAAAAGAAAAATTAATGGAAATGACATGCTCTATAAATGATGTTCTAGATAAAATACAGATCCTTTTCAACCGACGAAAAGAAAAGGAAAAGATTCTTACCACGGCTGTATGTTTTTTTAATGTATTACTCGATATCTACGCAGTTGTTTGATTTTGATGATACTATCGCTTTAACTGATATATATATATATGATTAGCAAAGAAAATTACAATCAAATATGTAATACAAACAAGTTAGAACTAATATGTATTTACAATTGAGCTGACTGCAGACTGATGCAAACAATCTACAGGTAACTCAACTGATCCATATCGATACCAGTCGGAAGCGTCCCCAAGAAAGATAATAGAGAAAACGGCTGAAGCTGACAGCTCAAGGCGCTAGCTGCATTGCCCCATTGTATGGCAATGCTGATGCGCTGCGCTAGATACTCACTAGCTCTCGAGCTCTTGGGTCACGCGTCGCTTTCACTAGAAGCTCGGATATTTTTTTTTAAACTCTGATTGCCTCTCCTTGATGAAGGGTGCAACACCTCGCACCCACCCGACGACATGTTGTGATAAGGAAAGCTACAGGAGGTGTTATACGAAGGAAGTGCTTGCAACCAATGTCCTGACTCCCATCTAGAAACGGCCGGGAGACGGGCACGATCCGCAAAGCTGGAGCACATTTGTATCAAACAACTCCGTGTAAAGTCACACAGAGGCATTGTCGTTGGGACAAAAGAGATTTTGAGGGAGCAGCATCGGAGCATGAACTATGCCAAGCCGTTCTTGCTTCGTCTAAAAATGAAATGTTTAACGATATCTAAGTTCTAGTTCAAATGCAGTTCAAGAACCAAATGAGATGGCTTAGAAAAAACAACTAAAGAATATTGCTATATGTACACTTGACATTTTGCAAATACCTAAGCCTTCCAATTTGACAGGCACTGGACACGGCCTGCGACCATGCCTTGTCATCCGATGATAAAGTATTCATAAACATCTGGTCGAAGCCTTCCAAGAGCTCGCTGTGTTTCCACGGTTGACAAAATCTCAGAGAATTCGTAAATTTAGCTACAAACAGGCAAAACCGAATATTTGTAAAAGCTATGGCTATTAATATTATAGTAGTCTGTCCGAAGTTTTGTTGTTATATTAAATTGTCTCATCTACTCTGAAATGACTCATCAAGAATTGGTGAACCAAGGAATCGAAGCTAAGTCTTTCGCTTTTGTATAGAGAATGATCCCGAGGTGGTCCCATAATTCATCATTCCCGTTACATTATTATTTAACCCGTAGAACATAAAAAAAACAGTTTAAATATTAATAAATTTGAAGCCGGTGTTAAGTTTTGTAAAAAACATCAAACTATAGGTAGAAATAATAATTCTAAAGGGATCACAGTATATAAACGTGTGTGGATACTCAAGTAGAGCACAAACATGAAAAAACTTACTAAAATTAGAGAACCACATAACTCGGTAGGTTAATGGTAACATTGTGGTTCGTGATATCTTGTAACGTCTCTATAATTTTTATAGTAAAGTACGATTAAACCCGCTGGTCGATGACAGAACGTATATTCGAGGTGGGTGGCAAGAGGCGGTATTCGGGGAGTGGGTGGACTCCCCTGCGTGCACTAACGACGGTTATCTACGAATGATATCCTATCTTTTTTAACAATTCCAATTAATTAAGACCCCGGAGCTAGAGATTGTTCCTAACCGGACCAGGCCTGTTCGAGAGCCTAATCTCTTGTCGCAATTTTTGAAAAGAACTTTAACGCTTGAACGTACAGTTTAACGGGTTAACGTTTGTTCTACAATTGATTTTATTCCTTTTTTTTAATTAAAGTTACAGACTTTTTATCTTCATTTTCGTGTTCTTTAACGTGTATTATAAGATATTTAAACTACATGTTACTACATGTTTTACATGACCTGGTTTTGCTGAAAAAACAAGCAAAATACATTTGTGCAATATTTAGTAATGTTAAATTATGCACTCTTACATTATTTAACATTAAAAAATATTGCGCATGTAAAAAAACCTGAAAAGCATTACAATATTTTTTTTAATGTAGTGGAAAATAATCCAGAAGGTTCGGCTAAATACCCGACAAAAATCTTTAAAAAAAATATATTTCAAAAATCTATATTCACAAGTTGATTCCCTCGGGTTCTGGAATCACTACCTTACGGCTTAGTACACCCTTTTCGAGCGACCCTGTATTTAGAAGCGGTTGTAGGGTTTTGATTTTTCTAGACTTTACGTTTTTATTTTTTAGGGTTTCGTACCACAAAAAGAAAAAGGAAGCCTTAAAGGATCACTTCGTTGTCAGTCTGTCTGTCTGTCCGTCTGTCAAGACCATTTTCTCACGAACGCGTGGAGTTATCAAGTTGAAATTTACATAAAATACTCAGTCTCTAGAACCTTGGAGCTATGAAAAAAAACAAACTTCTACATCGTCGTCGTCGTACGTTTCGTCAACGCAATCAAAAGTTACAACAGTTTTAATTCGCATATTTTGACATTTCCGAGGGAATTACTTGCACACAAAACTTATATACTAATAAAATTTTACTATCTTAAACTATCCTAAAATTGTATATATTTTATCTTAAACTATCTTAAAATTTTACAAGAAGCTACATATGTATGTTTTATAGCACAAGTAAAGGGGAACATCGGAGAAACTTTAATTATTAGTTGAATCGCAAAAAAAAATTATTGCACTGTGCCTGTGCGTCTGAGTCGATTTTTTTGATCACAAGTAGGTAGAAGTTTGTAGGAACCTACGGAACCTTCGGTGCGAAAGTCTGACTCGCACTTGAAATTTAACCTCTATACTTTTACACCCATTAATAAGTTTGTCTGGAACAGTGGAGACCATACCGTCGATTGAAGGTACATAGGTAGTCATTTGTTGAATGGAAGATGAATGGATGTGATGTTTTTATAGCTCCCCGCATGGAATGTCGCCGGCGCGGTACCGTTTTAGTACAGTTAGTTAATATTATCTTAGCTCCGAGAGATAAGTTATCCATAAAGACGTGAGAGAGTTCTAATTAGAATGTGAAGCCATTGGCTAGCATTTGACTACGCTGCTATGCAAGACTGTTCTTTGCCAAAGATTTTCTATACGTTGTAAAAGACGTGGCAGAATAGGTACGCTCCGTATATTTGAGATATATATTTGAGACTTCAAAACTTTAATATAATACTTCATTGCTTCAAAGTATTCACGCCTCCCCTCAGTTTCGCCCGATAGAAGGCTAATAATCAAGCTAAACGCGGGCGAAAATACTATTGTCCTGATTAACTGATTATTCTAGGTGGAGCCAATGAGGTTGTACATAACAGCTCCACCTAGAACAAAGCCTTCGAATCAGAAGTAGGTTCATTGAATCCAAGCCAAGAGGTTGAAGTTGCGAATGCGGAGTGAAAGTATTTTGCTAATTTGGTTCTGTGTCCTGAACGTAGGTGGCGGTAGTGGCTCTCTAATTACCTGAACAATACTAGATAAACAAAAACTTAGGCATGGTAGATACACGAAGCTTGTCAATATAATGACTTTTATTAATATCATAATTAATTAAAAATAGAGTTTGCAGTAGGTATTATTACAAAAAAAACCATAAGCTCTAGATTTTCTGTAAAACGCAAGTTATACCTAATGATTGAAAAGCACTCTGGTTTTAAATATGAATACGGAACCTCGATTACGATATCTTTAGATGATTGAGCGACGACGGTCTAAGGAAAGGCCGATTTACCAACACAAAAAATGAAGAGATAAGCCGACTTTCTAATAAACTCTACTGGACGTCCAAGACTCTTCCTTGTACATAATAAATCTTAAAGAGTGCTCTTCTAAATACTGTGGCTCTCAAACTTATAGTGTAATGAACCAATTAACTGAAACCTGCCATCAGGTGACTGTTGGTATTTATTGGTATGTCGTTTATAAAATTCACAAATGATATTGTAATAGTACTTACCTACTTACAATCGAATTATTATAGTGCTGGGCATTTCTGACAACGACATGTAGGTACATGAACATGTTATGTTTTTGCAAAATACTTCAATTTCTTAAAGTTACATGAGTCGTTTTTTAAGGGTTTATTAAATTAAATAATCGTCCCTTATTATACAAGTACATACAAACGGTGCCTATTATTTGGCATTTTCATAACATAGTAACATACTATATATAAGGCTTAATCACAGAGCTCTATTAGACTTAACCTTTCTTCTGTTTTTAACCGACTTCGAAAAAAGGAGGAGGTTCCACGTTTGGCTGCATGTATGTTTTTTTAAGTAGGTCCGTCTATTTTTCCGTAATTTTTTAGCCGATTTGACTGATTCTTTTGCATTTGTATAGAGGTTTCTCTCAAAGCAGTCTCCTGAAAGTTTTATTCCCGATAGGGTTAAAACTGAGCGCTTCGAAGTTGGATTTTAGTTTTTTCAAGACAATCCAATTATTTATTAAAAGTAACAGTATTATACCACAGAGAACCGGAATATTAAATACATTTACAATAAAACTAAACTAATCTATACCTTCAAAAGTTTGAGAACTGCTGACTGACATTTTAATGTGGTCTAATAATCAGAAGAAGAATAAAAAAGCTGGAGTGAACCGGTGGGCTTTAGCATGCGTCCAGATTGATGCCTCTTAGGACAGCCATTCGGCTCTTATCCTTCCCTTTTTGGATTTTTTAGCTTTTTTACGTTTTTATCTTTACTTTGAATATTGCCTCTCATATTATAAGGGTCTGGGACCGTTAAAAGCTGAGACTGCGAGAGCATGTGAATGAACTCCGCGTGGTTCTATGGTTTTTTGTTTTATGTGCCCATACGATTTGTAACGCACTCATCTGAGGGAGGTAGTCATTCGAAATAGGTTTGTATTTTAAGCAAGGTTCACCTGTGCGTGTAATTGTTTTGTGTGGGCAAGCGGTTACGTTGATGCATGCCGACTATCTTGTCCCATATGGCGGCGCGCGGCGTGGGGAAATAAACGTCTCGAGGTCAAGATGTTGATGGGTAACATAGTATCAGTGTCAAAATGTACTAATTGATGGTGCTAAAATGTACTTATGCTCAAATATTTATATGATAGAAGCCTATGGTGCCAAATTGTACATATGCCCAAATAATGATATGATAGATTACGTTAAAGATATAAGGTAAAAATGACGGTATGATCGGGGTGTTAGCCGACTTTCGTTCTTTGTCGACTATTTAGATTTTTCTACTTTTCGTTACGTTTTTGCCGAGTTTTTCATAACTAAGTACAGTGTTTTCGTTTTTTGTTTCATAACAAATGTCACCAATGACAGGAAATGTCAAAAATCGTCTAATTCCAGTATTTGTAGATGATTGGCTAAATGCGAAGTAGGTACCTAACAATATAAAAACTCAAACAGTCGTCTAAACTAAACTATAACTGAAAGTAGAAAATTTGAAATAGTCGGCAAAGAACCAAAGTCGGCAAACGCCGATCAGAGCCCTATTTATTAAATTGAAACGATGTTTTAACTACCATGTTTTTAATATAGAGTCAAACCATACTAAATAAAATAAATCTAATTATTAATTTTATATGTAAATCATTTTCATAAGCATCATCTTTATCATCGGTTACATTGCCCAAAGTAATCGCACAATGCATTTCAGGAAGTGCATGACAGGAATCTCATTAATTGTCAATTGAATCAACAAGTTTTTATACTTTTCATCGAAAGTTAAATCGCATATCTTTCGTTTCTGTTTTTCAAAAAGAGACTACATTATTCGGGAGTCTTGATATTTAGATTCCTTTCGTAATCAACATAAGAAAGAAAATAAGTTGTTTTTTGATTTCTCTTTCTGTTTTTCTTTTTTTTTTAGTCTCTTTTTTAAACGACGAAGGCAACCCTCCACAGCATTATTAGTTCTGTGGCGGTGGTTACTTGTACTAACATCTGCGGGCAGTGATTTAGACATCCATTGGTTATTGAAATACATTTCGAATTATTCAATTGCTAGAGTCTTTTCCGAAATATTATTGATGATTTCTCGCCATCCTACAGCCACTAAATTAGCAGATAGGAGAGGTAAATAAGATGTTAATTTAATCAACTGTTTACCATCTTTATTATTTAAAATAACTAGGTAGTATCCGACAACATACATATATCACTTTCATTTCAGTTGCAGTCCACACCATGGAGTATTGAAGTAGGTAGTGATATGGAACTCCATAGTTTAGATTAGACCAACGAACTCGTTGGTCTAATCTAAACCCATCAACAGAAGTTGTGGACCTTAAATGATAGCCAAGTAGGAAGATTGCCCATTTACCATGCAGTTATATCCAAAAACGTGTGATCACTGAATATTTATTTAGCAGTCGAGTGATAGTTTTAAATAAATGCTGAATAAGTACTTGTAGTTAAAGGTCTGAATTAAAATACAAATAAGGTGACGACGATTTTCAATCGGTACATCTATTTGTGGCTAGATATTTGAGGTATAAAAAATCAATCATTACATTGTTTTTTTTCTTTGTTTATTTTTTTTTAAATGGTCTTTGGTTACAATGAAAATTACAATTCACCAATAAAAACAAATTAGACCTAGTATTTACAATTGAAACAATTAAGCTAACTGCAGACTGTTGCAAACAATCTACAGGTAGCTCAACTGATCCATTTCAATACCAGTCGGAAGCGTCCCCAAGACGTTGACTGCACTGCATTGTCAGGTACTTGTATAGGTACCTACTTTCGTTTGAACTCAAGATTTCGTGATCGTCAACATTTATTTTCAAGATTATCAGTTAAGTGTTAAGTGTATGATTATGCTGGAATGCGAGCATAAAAGTTATAAACATCCGAAAATGTGGTATTCTGTATTCATTAAAATCAAATGAGTTGAGACATTACGGTGGGACCGAACATACACATTCATGAATACGTAAATAGCTTCGGTTTACCGCAATCTTCTAAAAACTTGAACAGAAAACCAATCCATACTAATATTATAAATTCGAAAGTAACTATCTGTCTGTCTTTTACCTTTTTACGCCTAAACGGATCGCAATGAAATTTGACAGGGAGGTGGATGGGATCCCTGGGACGGACATAGGCTACTTTTTATACTGGAAAAAAGCGTGTGAAGCCGCGGGTAGCAGTTAGTAATACGTATAAATATTTGCAATGACCTAGCTTATGTAGACAGACAGCACCCCCTCCCCCCCTATTTCACCCCTCTTCTTAGCATACCAACAGCAGTTTATGCCAGTAACTTTCTTTTTCATATTACTTAGTAAGATAGTTATAAGGATATGTCAAAACTACGTCCGTAACCACACGATCCATGGATTGGATATCGAAGCCGTTAGTTGAAATAGGCCGTGTTATTAGTAGGATGGGCTGCGCGCACGCAACTTCCGCTCGTACTGAACAGTGAAACTCATGAAAATGCACAAACCAGGGAAATGAAGCGAGAAAGTGATTTATTAATCGCTCCGAAAATTCTATATTGCCTATCAAGCGTAGGAAAATTAATATAGTCAGATTTTTTAATTGTACTGTACTATTTACAAAAATATATAACATTATATAAAAACGTATTTTGTAGGTTGGCACGTATGATTTTAATGGTCGTGAAAACTCTTGGACTGATTAAAAGCCACATTATTCCTAAGTGCTTTTTACCGCGGCTTTGCTCCCACACAGACACAATGAAACAACCTAGGTATCACAGAAATAATGTTCATAATCGGACCAGTACACGCCGCCGACTACTGTTTAAAAACAAAATAAGATGCTTTAACTTCTTAACCTTGGCTGATGTGACATTTCGGACAAAGTGTCCGAAGATACAGTGTCCGAAATGTCGGCAAGCCGATATTTCTCAGGACCAGTATGAGAACAAGGCGTAGGATACAAGAAAACTATCTCAAGAAACATTCATCATCATCATCAACAGCCCACTAACACCCACTGCTGAGTATAGGCCTCCTCTTTTACACGCCAGCTAACTCGGCCATTTTCGGCCTCATCCACTGTCTTCCGGTCACTCCTACGATGTCTTCCGACCATATGGCAGGTGGTCTTCCTCGAGGACGCTTCACCTCTACCGGGTACCACCCTGTGACCGTCTTGGCCTATCGCCCATCGTCCCGAAACTTTACTTATATCTTAAATAAATTTTGGCTCAGTAAAATTTATTTCTTTTTATCGTAACAAATAAATCCGGTTGGCAGATGTCTAAGCTAATAATTTGTCTAGCAACCAAATAAATTATTAATTTATTTGTAATAAATTATTAATTTATTTGTAACAAGCACACCGCTTACGAAGTAACATTGCCTAATCTGTGATTCCGCTCCGCTCCGTAGTCAGTGCTTGCAACCTATGAAAATACATTTAATTCAAAATTTCAAAATTACATTTGAATAGTCAAAGTTTATTGTTAAGAGGAGCCGTGACTGGTGATCTCATGGGCTCCAGACAACGAATTCTAAGAAAAAATATTTAAAAGCTTTAAAAACTAGGTATGGTACCTATATGTACTCAAGTTAAATAAAATATCGCGTTATGGGTGAATATTTCCAATTCGAAAGCAACATACATATGTATACAAGATACAAAAGTTAAATTACTCAACTATAAAACACTAAATAAACTAATATTTATTAATCTTTACCGAGGTCGGGGCCCAGCAGGCCCAGATAAAGGTTCGATAGTTGCATGGGTAATAAAAACGCTCAGAAATTGGTCACAATTACCTTGGTTAGTGCCTCGTAACAATTTAATAGCCACTTCCCATTTGCTGTGGGAACCGTCGGAGAGGACAACATGATCCTATCTACTGCTTTGCCTCTAAGTATTGGATGTGTAACGTACAATTACTAATGTTACAGTAGAGGTATATTCTATTCAATAAGGGGGTGATACAAAATCGTGCTTGTTGGAAACGGTACAAAAAACTCACTGCTGGTGGTGGGTACACAGGTTTAGGTAATTGTTTTTAAGAACACTTATTTAAGAAGAACAGCGCGCGTGGCTTTCCTTTATACCGGTACACCACTAATTACTGGTAAATTACAATTTACAATTTACAATAACCACAATAAACTTGTAGTAGGTATGAACGATCTCCTCAGTTGGCAAAAGCTTTATAAATCATTTGCCATTTGCTGTGTGAGTGAATTGTCCATTATTTATTTATTTTTTAAATCACTTACTGATCAAGCACCCTCAAAACTAAATGAATATAAAAATATTATACTTTTAAACGCTTAGATTTTATAAGTGTAAATACTAGTTGTAATTGTTTTATTCTGTTATTGTAATTTTCTATGTGCTATATAAACATTATCCTACTAACTGATGGCTTCAAATCCGTTTTAAACACTTTATAAACTTTCGATAACTTTCGAAAGTTTAACCCAGTAACAAGTAAACAGGTAAACCGGAGGGTCAAAAAGTTTCAAAAAACGGAAGAACTGATTTCACATTTTTATATTTTTCGAGTAAAGCATGGGGTACTGAGCACCTATACCTAAAGTAGTTACTTTGGGTACACAAAATGATAAAAGTGTTGGCACACTGGTTCGTCTATTTTCTATGATTTGCACTTCCTTGCGGAGGAAAAACGTGTTTAGTTTACATTACTTACCTTAATATCTGTTATCGCAACTAATTGGTACCTTCGTAACAGTGAAATTCTGAGGAAAATACACTAAGCTGTTTTTCTACAAGTGTTGTGTAAATGCTAACACTTTCTACCACTTTGTATCGTCCATCAGCGTCATGTAACAAATGTAGTAGTAGGTACCAATGATTGGCACGAAGTTTGGCCTAGAGATTGCCTTGCAAGTATTACATAGCACTTAAAGGGCTCTGCTTACTTTGGAGCTAATGATTCTGTGGTAAATGTCCAGCACAATTTGTTTATTCATTATAAAGGGTGGGCCAAACAGTGACCCCATGTATGTTCCTCGAATTTTCGTAGTTATGATTTGCTTCAGAATTTTCGGGCGGAACGGTTAAAACTGTTTAATATTTTTTTTTGTCGAAGTTTTGGTTTTTATTTTTATAATATGATCGCTCATAAGTATACTTATGAGTATACTCATAAGTATACTCATATGTATACTTATATTTATATACTTTTTCTCGCGAAAATGTTGAATTTTCAACATCAAATCAAAATTAGAAAAAAAAGTTCATCGTTTTTGCTTTTAATTTGATATTGAAAATTCAAGTTTCTCTCGCTGATTAATTTGTACAAAAAAGTACGATTCATAGGGGACATTACAAAAACCCTAAAATTGTACAAAAAAAACAGTTTTAACCGTTACGCCCGAAAATACTCTAACAAAACATAAAAAAAATCATAACTCGAACGCATCGAGGTTAGAAAACTACGAAAAATCGGGGAACATAATGGGTTTATCTGGGATTATCTAGTACCAACGGAGGTGAGGCATTCATTTTTTTATGAAGTCACTGTTTGGTGCACCCTCTTATGTCAACAAATTCTGAAAATCTGCAAATTATGTCAAACAAATCCGCACAACAAGACAAAATTAGCTACGCTATTTCCATACGTTTCTCCATTTTGTGCCGGTAATTAATTATGCTAGGTCCCAAAGAATATTACAATCAAATAATAGAAATACCCCGGGCTACATTAAGGGGCGCCAAGCTCCGGATCGTCACAGCGGGTGTACCTATGCACCGCACACCCGCTAAAGCAGCCCCTGTTTCTAATACAGCCCATGATTGTTAGCTTATCTTTATTATTGTCTTATAAAACAAATCAAAACAGATGCCTCGCTATCGCCGTCGGCGGCGGCGGTAGCGTCGAGCATAACAAGGGCGCGTTGTTTTTCGGAGCGCCGCGATAGACGCATACTCTTAGGAGGCGTGCGGCCGCCGATGCGTTTGGCGCCCCCTATGGCCCGTGAGCTCCGCACACCCGCTAAAGCCGCCCCTGACGCTCATTAACGAATAGCATCAAGATCTGATTTTTGCTGAGTCCTTTGTTTATGTAATTAAAATAAGCCTAAAAAAAGGTGGATTTGTTTACCTTAGGGATAATCCGCCACTGTCTAGCGGCTAGACAGTGGCGCGTTATTTATTATGGCATGTTATATGTTTATGTAGGCGGCCATAATTAATTATTTCCTAGTTGAAAATTATCCGCGCGCGCGCCATTTGTAACCTCGCGCCCCTAGGCAGATGCCTAGTTTTCCACGGGGATGGTCCGCCACTGCAAGGGGAGCAAATGTGTAGGCTCTGTCGAGAACTGCATATTTGCGCCTCTTGAGATCCTCGGCCAAATCTGCCGCCGCACCAGCCCGCACGGATATCCTCGGAAGATGGGAAGGCGCAAGTGTGTCGACGCATTAGCGTCTCACAATGGGCCACGCCTCCCCAACTCTCATGGGCCTAGTGTCATACCGTCGGGCTTCTTACCATCGTCACGCAACAGACCATTCGGTTTGAGTATAGCTGGTAAGTTAGCGGTGACAAAGACCCGCCGGATGAAGTCGTTTAGGCTGGCATGACAAGACATCCTATCGGTATTCAAAACCGATGATAAAGTATTCCTAATATGTTGTCTAAGCCTTCCAAGAGCTCACTGTGTTTCCACAGTTGACAACGTAGGTAATTTTACATCAATATAGGTACACGTTGCTATACGTCGTCATACATTTCTCTATCGAAGTTGGCCGGCAAACTGCCGTATCTAGATAGTATTATGGCATTCCTTCCTTATTTCTGACAATAAATACCTATTAGTCAATCAAAGTTTCTATATCCACAGTAGCTAACATACTTCACTGCTTTGTACCGGTTTACTGACTTTCCATCAAAATGCCATCGAAAATGCTATTGAAATTACGATAGACACTGGACACAACACTGGAACAAAATTGCTAATCTCTCTTTGCAATTAATTTATTTTGTATACAGGGTTATTGGTAATTCACTGGCACTGCGTGAACGAGTTCCTGAGGATAGGCAGAAGCCTATCCTCAGGAACTCGCTCGTGAATTTTCCTTTTTTAGCGAAGTAATGATATGAGAAGGTATGTCTCTATTCAATCAGCGTTAATTAGAGGGGCTTTATTTGAAACTTAAAACACCCTGAATCTTCTGTAGGGGTGCTCGGCTGACTTCCAGCCATACTGATGCCACTTAAATCATCTTTCGTAGAAAAATAGGCCAATGATGAAGATGTGGATTAGGTTTAAAGAATATTTATTTTCTCAATAAGAAATACATTTAACTTATCTGAGAAAACCTCTTAAAGTAAAGTATAATAAATAAAGCTTCGAGGAGCCAAACCATTTTTGTTGGCTCCTCGAAGCTTGATTAAAATGGGAGTGGGGATCGGGTAGTGATTTACATAAAATTTTAAGTATTAAGACCTGGCGTCTTCACAAACATGTTCGTTTAGATGGACAGTACCTGCAGTTCACGTAGTTTCAGTATATTACCAATAACCCTGTATACATATACTAAATTAATTACTCTGATACCTGAGGTGTACCTGACCATTTGAGCTACCTCTAGATTGCTTGCAACAGTCTGCAGTTAGCTCAACTGTTTCCATTGTAAATGCATTCTATGTTGTTATAGAAGTTTAAGGTATACTGTACTGCATACATTAGTATAAGGAAGTCCAAGAAGTCCAGCCTGTATAGGAGTAATATATATCGTAGTTGCTCTTGAACTTTTTAGTAATATACATAATAATTAATTCCACGTTGTGTGTGAGTGAAGGAATTGGAGTTATACACACATACAAAACACAACTCTAAAAATACTGGCCGGTTTTAAAATCTTTTGAAGAAACCTTATTTTTTAGGCCTTTTTCAATGATTCCAAATTTGAATTTGAAGAAATGAATAAAAAACAAAAGATTTGCGCGGCATTCCTATAGCGAAGGTCGAAAGTTACAATTTATCTTCCATAGTTTATGGTAATTTTTTGTGTCAAATTGAAGTTTTAAAACACGTTATCAATTAATTTCAATTTTATACTACTAAATGCATCATGCGGCGGCGCCATTTAACTAGAGATAAAATGTTAAGGGCAGTAGGTATGCTCCAAGCTGGGGCTACTCAGCTGAGTGTTGCTGAGGAGATTGGAACAAAACAAAACGTGATCTCAAGGTTATGGTCACGTTATCGTGCTACCGGTGAAGTGGCTGAAAGACACCCAGGCGGGAAGCGCATAACCACCCAGCGACAAGACCGATTTTTGCAAGTTTCCGCTAGAAGACAACCAAATGTTACGCCAATGCAGTTGGTTCAAAGGCTCCAGTCAGAGCACCAGTTGCTGGTGAGTGACCAAACTGTGAGGAGAAGACTGCATGAAGCCAACCTTCATGCTCGCAGACCGCTTCGTACTCCAGCACTACGCCGAGGAAATCGTGGACGAAGATTAGTGTGGGCTCGTGAACATTTGCTCTGGGAAGAGAACCAGTGGTCTGCGGTGCTGTTTACCGATGAGTCCCGATTCGGTTTCCATCCCGATTCAAGAAGAGTACGTGTATGGCGAGTTCCTGGTCGTGAGAGCCGTCTGCAACACCCTCAGGAAGTCTATCCATACCGCGGTGGGACAGTTATGGTTTGGGCGGGAATACGTATTGGTGGAAGAACAGATCTCATTTGGATCAGAAACACCATGACCGCTGAAAAATACCGTAACCAGGTGCTAGTACCAATAGTCTACCCCCATCGACTACAAATGGGCCCAGAATTCTCGCTCATGCACGACAATGCCCGTCCGCACACAGCGCGAGTGGTGACCAGCTGGATGCAGGAGCACGACGTGTCGGTCTTAAACTGGCCTGCGCAATCGCCAGACCTAAACCCCATAGAGCATGCATGGGACATGCTCCAAAGAAGGGCTATGAACCATTTTCCTGCAAACATCGCGACTGAAGAGCAACTTTTTTTGCATCTTAGCAGGACTGGGACAATATCCCGCAGCAAGACTTTGATAACTTGATTCAAAGCATGAAAACCCGTTGCAGGACCGTTTGTAACGTCATGGGTGGTTTTACTGACTGATTCATTTTTACAATAAAAATATTTTTATTGTGAAAAGCCCGTTTAGTAGACTAGACCTTCGAATTTCGAAGGTCTAGTCTACTAAACGGGCTTTTCAAAAATATATACATGTTGCATGTTATTTATAACAAATTTTGAGTAAATTGAGAAATTATGAAATATCCCTAGACGATGTTGATGTGTGTATTTGTTTGATGTGTGGTCATACGCATCAAATAAATACAACTCAGTACCATAGATTATGTAAAATCTGTAGATATTTTACGTTATCCCAGCGTTTCCACTTTCGAGAAGCTAGTAGGTACCGCATCTCCCCTGTTTTACTTATATCGATGGTGGGTAGGTATACGTAGGTAGGTACGTGTTATTAAAATAATATTGAATTAGTTATTGAGTCGATGGATGGTATAGAAAAGTATACATACATATACATATAACCGTTGCGAAACATTACTTTCGCTAATTATTGTTCATATTTTTATCATTAAATCTATTCCGTAGTAGATCAATTAACTGATTCACTGACTCACTGATCAAATACATTATACTCGGTACATAAATAAGTAATTATTATTATTCTCTGTAGAATGAACAAGAAATAAATTAATTATATTTTATCCCGCGGCTTCGCCCGGTCTTTTCCGGAATATAAAGCCTATGTCCGTCCCCGGGATACACTTTACCTCCCTGCCAAATTTCATGATCTATTGAGCCGTTCAGGCGTGAAAAGGTAACAGACAGACAGAGTTACGTTCAAATTTATTATATTAATAGCTGCTGCCCGCGGCTTCGAACGCTCTTTTCCGGGATAAGTATGCATTTAGTAGAGAAAACACACAAAAGCAAGTACGAAAACGGAATTTACGCTCTCTCGCTGACTATCGTAAATGCACACTCTGGCATAGATAATCTTTGACCGTCTAACTAAACCCTATCATAATACTTAAAAAAATATAGTAAAGTAAGGTTTTTGAAACATGTTATGTCTTTTTTTCGCGATTCCTGTAATAAAGCTATTTTGACTAGACATGTTCTAGTTACAGTAAAGCTTTGCGCACATTAATCCAACACCGCTACCACATAGCATAAAAAAGTGCATTCAAATATGGGCTTAACTCCTTATCTTGAATAATATCCATGTAGCTCAACTGATATGGATCTGTTAACACGTTCCGGCGCGGTACTAGGTGGCTCGGTGGTAGGGAAAGACAGTAGATTTTTTCATACAAAATCACAATACTTCTACCACCGTACTTTAAACTTTTGAATTACCGTACAATAACAGGGAAAATAAATCGTTTCCATAGAGCGGTAGACAGCTATGACCGTAACCGTATATAGCCGTACTGTCTGATTCAATAAATTGCAGCTTATTTTATAACTTCAAGTTTTATAATAGCGGCATAGGAGTTCAAGAAGTAGTCATAAGATGCATATTTGCTTCCGCAAACGTCTGTAGCTACAAAAGTAACTAAGAGCGGCAGTAATAGAACCAAATACTACCCTTGCCTCTATTATAGGTAATTCTAGAGCAGAATTCTAGAATAACCTTTTTTTTATTTATTGTTCCTTTAATCTCTTTTTTTACAATATAATATTCCATAGCCATCCTGATGGCCAAACAGTAAGCAGGTCCTAAACCTTATCGCTCGTTTGTACTTATTAAAAAGGCATTCTGAAAATAAACATCAAGATAAAGTACGTACGAATAACATTTTCTGAAAAAAAGTGTTGAAAGTTACTTACTTAAATGGCGGATTTAGTTTCGTTACGGACGTTACGGATCTCCAAAATAAATGTTCGTAAACCAAAACGTAATAAACCTGCAAAACACATCGTATTAATAAATTATTAATAATCGTATTTATACTTATGCCTGCAAAAAGCGCAAATTTGCAGCCCTTTTGACGATTCTAGCTGCACTAGAGAAATAAATATCAACCGGAGCATTAGAAGAGTAAAAATTAACGTTTTAACCCGCATAAAGGAAGTTAAAGGGTGAAAACCTGCGGACCAAAGCTGCACTGCAAAGACGCCATGATTTTAAAGCAAATTGCTCCGTTTACATTTAGAGATTAACTAATGCATTTCAGCTATATTATCTAAATATTCTCACATATTCAAACGACATATTGCAGATATCATACTGTCAATAGATACAATATAAAAAAAAATTAATAAAATACATATGATGATAATTTATCACACACCTTATCAATTTTGATTTAAACATGAAAGCGATTGAAAATTTCTCTATAAAACATCATATAATTGCACAGTGAATTTGAAGCGTTTTTAACCGCTGACACGGAACTTTAAGAAATGTAATTTAAACTAGGTAACCAAAAATTATTTTAATGATGGCGCCGATGTTTGATTACAACTAAAATATTTCTAATCTTATTGTTTTACTACACAATCAAAAGTGAACTGGAATCTCGTAAAGTAAATTGTAAATTCGTTCACTCACTCATTCACAAAAGTGTCATTAGAGGTGCGTTAATCATCCATTGCAGCTTTTGAGGAACCTATGTATGTGCCACTGTTGTGCAGCGGCCAGCGGCCATTGAACTGAGAGCTGCATAAAATTTTGTCCGAATGGCGCTAGAGCTGCAGCATAGAGCACGCTCTAGCGCTAGGCCTTAGCACCATATAGAATAATCGGATTGGCTCCAAAGCTTTAATGCAACCAACTTGTGTTACTTGGGTAGTTCTAATTTGTTTTTTTTTATATTTATTGTGTTTTGTGTTTGATAATAAGGTAAAATTACCTCTCCCCTATCCTATCTTTACATAAATTTTACAGTGACAAAATGGCTTCCACAAGCTTCGTGCCTGTCTGTCATCTGATGCCGTCAACTTGTTAACAACAATGTTTAATATATCAATAATATTATGTAATATTATTATTCATCGCATAAAATTAATCATGGTACGACGAGTTGAATTCCGAAAATACACGTGCAAAGCCGGGGGCAGATGCTAGTGCTTAGATATGCCTAAGTTTAATAGTTTTAGCTTGAACACAATTAGTTTCATCACTTTTGCTGTAATTATAATGTCTAATATTTATATCAACTTTATTGACAAAGATAATTATAATTCAATAATATAAGCAAATGAAAACTAGTATTTACAATTGAAACAATTAAGCTAACTGCAGACTGTTGCAAACAATCTACAGGTAGCTCAATTGATATTTATCAATACCAGTCGGAAGCGTCCCCAAGACGATGCTGGCTGCATTGCCCCGCTGTATGGCAAAGCTGATGCGCTGCGCCAGACACCCACCAGCTCTCGGGTAACGCGTCGCGTCGACCAGACGATCAGATAACTTTTCAGAAACCCGGAGAGCCTCAGTACCCCAAGAACCTAGGGTCTCGACCCCAAAGGGAGCAAATGTGTAGGCTCTGTCAAGACCTGAATATTTGCGTCTTTTGAAATCCTCGGCTGAATCTGCCGCCGCACTAGCCCTCACGGATGTCCTCGGAAAATGGGAAGGCGCAAGTGTGTCGACGCATGTAGCGTCAATAGGCCTCTCCAACTCCCATGGCCGGGTGGGATGATGATCTGCGGAAGACTGCAGGCAGATGCTGGATGCGGCAAGCTGAATACAGGGCTCTATGGCGCTCATTGGGGGAGGCCTATTTCAAGCAGTGGACTAAGATAGGTTGATGATGATGATGATGAACTCCCATGGGACTAGTGTCATGCCGTCAGGCCTCTTACCATCGTCATGCAACAGACCATTCGGTTCGACAATAGCTGGTACGTTAGCGGTGACAAAGGCCCACCGGATGATATCGTTAAGGCTGGCATGACAATATTTATTTAAAATATTATATAAAATTTAGTTAAGGAATATTTAGTTTTAATTTATCATAGGTACCAGAGGTTAGTTAAAATATTGTGAAACCTAGATTAATTTTTTCATATTTATCTTATTACTAGCTGCAGCCCGCGGCTTCGCACGCTTTTTTCCGGAATAAAAGGTAGCCTATGTCCGGCCCCGGGATACCATCTACCTCGCTGCTAAATTTCACCGAGATCCGTTCAGCCGTTCTTGAGTTATAAATAGTGTAACTAACACGACTTTCTTTTATATATATAGATAGATAAGTAAACCCTGTGTTTGTATGAGAATAAAGTTCTTTAAACTTAATTAGCCTTTTTTGACGACTTGGGTAGCTAGCGCAGTGGGCAAAGATCCGAATGCGACACACAAGGTTGCGGGTTCGATTCCCACCACGAGACAAATTTTTGTATTATCATTTCATGATTTCGCAGCAAAAAAGATATTGTTCAGTATTGTTGATTTATGTAAGTAGCAAGACGATTATTTATTATTATTATTATTTAAGTAGTAGTATTTATTTATGTAGCTTTTTTGTATTTCCAATATTTTTTTGTATTTTGTATTCGGATTTGGATGATGATGAAATGGATTTATACATGTTAGTCATCGTTACGCGGTGATGTTACAACGCGGATGCAGCCCCCTGCGTGACTTAGATACCTCCTTGATGCGCACGCGCCGTTCAACGCTACTTTTATTAATCTCGGGCAAACAATGCCAGTGAATTATTGCTGTAGTGACTTATTGAGGTATAGGGCAAATAAAATTCTACTTACATAAACTATAGAAGCAAAAGGTTTAGTCATATCTGGTATGTATTATAAAATATGTGGTCATATGAAGATGTGAGATAGTGATATGTGTGGATAAAGACAACGCCGAAATTTCTGAATAGAATAGAACCGGGCTGTAATTTTGTATAGATGTACTAGTTATAGATCTAGAATAAAAACCGTGCGAATCCGTGAAGCTAGTTTTTAATGAAAGACGACAAAAAAGTTGTATGTACCTAAGTCGCATTAGTATATTTTTTTTTTGTGGAATTAAAAGCTTACACTATATGCCGACAATTTAAGGTCGATCATCGACAGTTACATTTTGTAGAGCAACATAGAGCAAGATATAAAAAAGGGCTTTATGGTTTTGTAAACAACATCAAATTACGATTAACTTTGCTGCCAACGAACATACTGGTAAACTGATACTCCCATGATCCGAGAGCGACGTAGGGAGGGTTAATAAGAGACGGGCATTTTCCTCTCCCGCCGTGCACAAAACATTCAGAAATATCATCAGAAACCCGAAGAAGAAAACTGTTTCACTGGATAAATATGCGTGCATGTTGAACGGATGTAAACCGCGTAAGATATGATAATTACTTTGTTATAATTTCAACACTTTATTTCATAAGTACCTACCAACAAACCACACGCTTTCGCATAATAATATATTGTATCAACCTGCATTGATTACGATGAATCGATTATGCATTTGTCAACAATTCGGTCAATATGTTGTTTTTTATTTACAGTAAAACAGCTTAAAGAATGTAGTTGAGGCGTGTTTGAGTATGCGTAAAACAAACAATAGTAAGTATCCCTGAAATCCTACTCGTTTTTTTTTTACCTTTCGGTTGAGTATGTCTTAGTAACATTTATTAGCGCATGTTTTGTACGACTCTATCAGTAGAAAACCTTTTTAAAACCAAACATCTTAGATATGCATGGCATGCAAAGGGGTTTGAACATTTTTGTGGTTGGCCCCCCTAAGATTTACTTCTTTTTTCAAAATCACCAGGATCAATAATATTTAAGAGGACACTAAAAGAAATAAAAAATTTCTTATAAAATTCTAAAGTGTCAGGCTCTGAGATATTCACAGATGAATTAAAACGTTTTATTCGTCCCGCACGATAATATTTGTCCATATTCGTACCGCATACCAAAATTATTGTAAGTACAGTTAGCGCCAAAAGTATAATTTATCATTACTATCAAAACTGGACATACGCATAAGACTAAGAAGTGAGTTTCGAGTGTCTACCACTTAGCACTTACCACCACCCAATAGTGATGTTCATTACTAGTATTATTATTAACTTTACGTAATTATCTTTAACGTTTCTACGTAGATAAACCGAAATCGTATGTTTTGATATAAACAAAAATAAATAAATCCGTACATTTTTAGGGTTCCGTACTCGAGGGGTGAAAATAGAACCCTATTACTAAGCCTCCGCTGTCCGTCCGTCCGTCTGTCACGTGGCTATATCTCATGAACCATAAGAGGTAGACAGTTGAAATTTTCAGATAATGTGTATTTCTCTTGCCGCTATAACAAAAAATAATAAAAACGAAATAAATTAATATCAAAATGAAAGGGGGCTCCCATACAACAAACGTGATTTTATAGGCTATTTTTGCTCTTAATTTGTCAAGGCTGTATCTCTTGAACTACGATAGGTAAACACATGAAACTTTCCATAATTAAGTAACACTTCAACTGCATTAATAAAAATACTAAAGATAAAATAAAGTTAACAATTTAAATGGACCAACAAGTGAACATTTTATGTTCTTTGAAAAAGTTGCCTGATTTTTACGGTACGGAACCCTTCGTGTGCGAGTCGACTCGAACTTGGCGGTTTATTGATTGTATACACCGACTTATTGTTCCCAAGCTTTGTTTATTATAAAATCTATGGTTCCACAAATAATTCTTAAGTTTTGTCTGAGTTATGATAAGGATATACCTTTTTATTGTGACTTTTGTATTGTTTGTTGCAGTGTCTAATAAATATTTTACATATCTATCTAAATAATGATGAACACTCTACAAAGCATCATCTAGTATCTGGCCCGAAAGTAAGCAGTGCGTTATGGGTACTAGAAAACTGATTACACGTAATACATAACATATAATAGATACATTATGTTTTATCTAAAATCCAAAAGGTACGGAGTTTTATTATAATTTAATTATTATATATTGGAATATTATTATGGATTTTTAATGTTTGTGACATGACTTATTATTACATTAGATTATTATATAGTTTGATTTTAATTTTATTGTAAATAGGATTTGTTTATTTTTAATTCGTTTGTTATTATAATTCGTTACTAATGTCAACTCAACTAGAATGCACTCATAGAGAAATGTTATTATAGCGTTAATGATTTTCTGCTTGACAAATTTTGATTTTATATACCTACCAATTATAATGTATAATTAATTTTAAGTTTATCTGATAATTTTTGAATATGGTTGTACTTTATTTAGAAAAAACATATCACATTAGTGACAAATCTGCAGTGTGCCCACTCCTATTTGCACGCCAGTAATGGCAAAACATGTACATAGGTCATAATTAATTTATATTTTACCATAATTGCATGCTCACACCATGTAATACAATACTCACGTTTTGCAAATAAATAAATAAATAAAATAAATAAATAATGCTGGACAATCCACACAGCATCGTCTAGCCCCAAAGTAAGCAGAGCTTGTGTTATGGGTACTAGATCACTGATAAACTTAATACAATACATAACATAGATATATATTTTTTATTATATATAGAAAATACCCAGAACAAATATTTGCAGATCGTACAAACATTTGTCCCAAGGCCCCAAACATTTGTCCAAATAAATGATTCTTATTCTTATTTTCTTATTCAAACACAATGTAAACTTTTGTACGCTCGAAAGAGTAAGATTGTGCTGACCTGAAACTAATTTTAAGATCAAATGTATTTACCATAATCACAAATAAATAAATGGTTTCAATGGTACCTATATCACAAAAACCTATACTATCTCATCTTTAACCTAGAATTTTAAAATAACCTATCTAATATTTTAGCAACAAAATATGTCCTATTTTGATCCTATCGCCTTGCAAATAAGAGTGCAAATGCATCGGCGGGTACGCTACACAGGGGCGCATTGCCTGAATTCTTTCAGCCGTGAAAATGAATGTTATAAATGATCAAGCAGACCGCGTTAATTATCATACGGTCTCGAAGGCCACAGCGGTTTCCACTTGTCGAGTTAAACGGAAAAGTAAAAGAAAAACCTTACGTGTACCACCGCCAAGCGAGCAACAATGGATTGGCTGAAATTGGTCGGTATATGTGATGTGTTGTGATATGTGAGATGGACTGTGCTTTGATGTCTGTGTTGCAACGGTTTGCTAGTGCCAAAATTTATGGATTGTCTCCTCTGCTGTATATATAGGTCCCATGTAAAACTTCTTGCTTTCTTCGTTCGTTATCGGTATCGAGTAGTTCTTACAAGTAAAGGCCATAGTGATTGCACAGTGATAACTAGTTAGGTAAAAATGTCATTAAAGCAATTAGCGCTTTATTCAAAAGTAGCTTCATTTAAAAAAAATCTGCCTATAGCTTTTAAGGCACATAAAGGTCGCGAGTTCATTGAATGATGGAATCTACCTACGTAGTTCGTTTGTTGAATGAAACTTTTTTAGTACTTGTATAATTAGTTGATCAGTTATAAAAAAATATTCAGAGTTGACAGAATCGAATTAAAATCACCAAAGTATATTAAACCTTTCTTTGGTTTAATAGGTAGGTATTGTGAATAGTTATTATAATGTAAAAATTCTAAAGTGTTTTCTAGATTTTATGCATGTATATTTTAATTTTTTTAATTGTTAACAATTAAAAGATTTACCTTTTGGTTTTGGCTAAAATCATATCAGCATTATTATTATTACCCCGACGACGAAACCGAGATGGAAAATGCCTTTAGGGTGAGAGGTTGTTGGTGTTTAGTTTTTTTATTCCGGGTTGTTTTCAGCTCATAGCTACGTTTAATATAAATCAGTTCAGCCGCCCTAATGTACTAGTTCTAATTTGTTTCTATTTATTTATTGTAATTTTCTTTGTTAATAAAATCTGCCATGTAATGCTGGTTCAAAGTAAAATCGTCTGGGGTTTTAAATTTTTTGTAAATTTCACTTGCTTCTTGAGAAAAATTATAGGAATAATGCGTAAAATCAACAGTTTGGGAAGTGGGAAAAGGGCAAGAAAATATAGCTGCACTAAGCTGCACTTTTGTACCTTGTCATAATAATTAAAAAATAATAGTGGACAATTAACACTTCGACATTCCAAACGCTTACCTACTTGTTTTGTCGAAACTTCATGGGCAAAAGAATAACAGTAGGGAGGCGGTGCGTAGTATCGTAAATCATTTTCTTTACATCTTCCATACATTAGTAGTTATGAGGCCTCAAATTTATACGGTAAAAAATAGGTTTGTACTACAACACAAGATTAAAATATAGGTAGGTACGAATTTTAATCCTGCGATTCTGTAGGTGCATAGACGCATAAAATTTATTATAGTCATCCACAATTTGCCATTTTGAAATAGGATTAAGCCGGACTCGTGTGTATCTAACATATAATGTGAGCTCAGATAAATAGTAGTAAGCCCCAGTGTCCCACAAGATGTGCAGCTGGTCAACTGGTCTCAAAGACCAAAATCGTCCTAGTCCACAATGTAAGAAAGGATGAAAGTAAGGCATTTGTCAAGCAGTGATTTAAAATTTGGTTAATTAGAAAGTAGTTGATATACCTACACTCATATTTTTGGGGTAAATAATTAATTAAATACTAATAAATGTGAAATAGAATAAAGTTCAAAAATTATTCCTAGCTAAACACTACGACTGTAGGAGTTGATAAAATATGTATAAAATAATGTTAGACAACCCACATAGCATCTAGCCCCAAGCGAAGTAGAGTGTCATGGATACTAGATGACTGATATACTTTATACAATACAATACATTACGTAGATTTTTATTTTTTATCATACATCGAAAATACCAAGAACACCCGAAAAAAATATTTACAGATCGTACAAACATTTGTCCCAAGGTGGGAATCGAACCCGCAACACAGGCCCGCGCCACTTCAGTTGTCTTTTAACCCCGGCACACCTGTTACTTTTGTAAATAAGGTTTGAAGAGAGAGAAACCGAGATTTGGACAGCCTATGTATACACTATAGTAGGCGTTTTACAGCGCGCGTTTTAAGAATCATGTGGTCCCCTACATCCGTTCACACCCAAAGGCACGCTTCTATTCAAGCGCGTGTTTAGATTTGTACGGACAACGCGCTCCAAACGCAACGCCAACACCCAATGTGTACGCGCACATACCTATGTGCGCGTAGTCAGTATACAACATTTTTAGTAAATCCAATGGGTACTTGAAACGGAAAAAATATTTATAGATTTTTCTTTTGTTATAGTTCACACTTCTGGTAGCTGTTACTACATTATGTGTCACGGCAGAAGGAGCTAAGTAAGTAATGTTTTTTTTTATCTTAGTAGATACTTACCTACTTACCCACTAAAATGGTTTTCAATAGGTAGTTTCAGAGCAAGCCGAACGTAAAAATATATTTTTCAGACAGCCATGTTGTGCTTGCGTTACAAAAATTATTACAACAAGTCGTAAGGGATGAGTCAGTGCTTACTTCACTGTTTATAAGAAGCTCATTCTAGTGAGAAATTAAGTTATGTCACAAAACATTCGATTTCATCCCTTACAAGCGTGTGATAGGTTACTTTCACTCATTATAACACAGAA
Organism: Eupithecia inturbata; assembly: GCA_963662085.1. Classification (NCBI taxonomy): domain Eukaryota; kingdom Metazoa; phylum Arthropoda; class Insecta; order Lepidoptera; family Geometridae; genus Eupithecia; species Eupithecia inturbata. The sequence goes on from OY759176.1 coordinate 13,309,277, forward strand.
GCACTGCGATGGAAACTAAAGGCACAGTCAATGTCAGTGTGCCGAAGCGCAATTGCGAATAATTGATGTGTTTCGCCGCTATGCTTAGTTGAACGATGAACCGTCGACATTGAAGTAAACGCGTTATCCACGCGTGTCGCGTAGAAAGCGCAAATTTACCCCCAATCAAACAAACTTTAACTGCCGCCGGTGATTAATGATTATAAAGAATTATAATAGTGATTCGAGGAGTATGAATGGTGAGGTATCGGCGCCGACGTCGCGACGGCATCGGCGGAGAGCGAAAGCCGCTGCCCCGTCACGCGCAGAGCCATTGACACCGCTAGACGGAACCTCCGCTATCATAAAAAGCGAGCGTCGCGCATGCATGCGATCCAACACTTTACTACCGAATACCGGCACTTTAATTTCCTTTTGTTACAGGAAAAAGATTCGCATACATCTACCGCAGAAAGTCAAGCACATCCATCATCATAAGAAGATATACATAACGAATCACCCCGCGTCCACACACTATGCCCCGGCGTACATGCCGAGTGCCGAGGGCGCCATGGTGGTGCCAACGAGCGTAGCGCTGCCGCCCTACAGCGGGGCGGAGGCGTACGAGGAGCCCGGCGGCGGCGCGCCCTCGCACCTGGTCCCGCTGTACCGCGCGCGCGGCTATTACGGCCCACAACCCTCGGACTTCAACAACGACTACGACCTAGCCCCTCCTCCGGAGCCAACGGACGCCTCCTACTTGCCGCAGCCGCTTGCGTTCCAGGATACTAACTACTCTCCCAAAAAAAATAAGGTCGTAAAGGCGAACAATGTGCCGCCCCGAAAAAAAGTTTCTTCTTCTCGTAAACTTAGGTCGAAACAGCGGGCTCCGCCAAAGTCTCAACCTCAGGAAGATGAACACCCTGTTTCGAATTTCCACGAACAATTCTACTCGGATTTGGATGGGTCTGGAACTATTAAAAAGATAAGACGACCGCACAGAGTCGAAAAGATAATCGACGGTGATACCGAACACATCCACACGTACAGTGAGGAGCACATCCACAAGCTGGTTTATAACGACGCGAGAGTTGAACCTCTAGCCGGTAGCATGTCCGGCATAGCCGGTCACGCAAGCCCGCTGGGATTCAGAAACTCACCAGCCATTCTAGCGTACCCGTCGGAGCACTTGGCCGCCTTAGGCTCGATGGGCACTCCGCCTCATTTAGAATATATGGCTTACAATCCTCGGGAAGTCACGCATGATCATGTGTTCCATGATCACGGAGAGATCCCTTCAGATGTGTATATAACTAGAGAACAAATGTTGCAACCTCCGAAAATCTCGTATAACAGTCAAGGTCAACTTATCCGAGGAGGCAGAACCAATACCAAAAACATAAAAAAGTTTAGTCAAAAGTATCCCAAGACTCCAAAAGGGCAAGATGACTATAGGTATTACGAGAGCATGTATTCGCCGTATAACAAACATTACACACCGCTTCAACCAACGAATCCTACATTTTCCGGATTACCTAACGATCAGAACCCGGGGTACAATCCGTCATTCAATTTTAGAGGAGCAGAGAATGGCAAAACTCTCTACGCAGGAGCATCGCCCTATTTTGGCCCGGACAAAGAAGTGCGTGACTACGGCCAGCAGTTGAGCAGCGCGCCTTCACCCTTCACGATGTCCTCCGCCATAGTTCACGACTACAAACCCAAGACAATTGGTCGTCCCGCCCTCGCAAACCTCAAGAAATTCAAAGACCCCTTGGTAAATTTCAAAGACAACTATAACTATAACGATTACAACGCGTATGCTTCATCATCAAACGTGCACGTAACGGGGGATAACACCAATAACCCGTTTTCAATTTTTCAAGGGAAAACAGATAAAAAGAAGTCATTTTCCAGGCAAAATTTAAGTTTCGGGGGGATGGATCATCAGACGCATGTAGACCATTTGGCAGGTTTGCAATTTCCCGCGCACGATGGACTTTCAGGTAATCTTAATTCTTACAGTAAATTTGAAGATAAAGGACTCAATTCCGCCACATCGACCCCTTACACGATAAAGGAATCTTCACCTGTACATTCGTATTATTCAGCCATGGCAGCTAAAGCTTTACAAGAAACTGATCCGTTGTCAGTCGGAGAAGCTTCCAATGTCAACTTCCAATACGTAGCAGCACCAATACCTAGTACTTCCACTCAAGAGCCCGCGGTAGCGACTACTGCCGCTCAGTTGGATTATCCTGACAATGAAACAGAAGTTCTCCCCACTGAAACCATTGAATTCATAGAGGTGCGCCCTATGGAAATGAGTATAAAACCTAAAAAAGAAAAGCCGGTTTCAGTTTTTGACCTACAAGAGAAGAAGCGACCGGAGTCATTACCTCATCGCCCTTCAAGATTCTCATCTAGGCAAGTCCCTGGCATTCCCCAGTCGTCGGGCAGCCTAAAGTATGGTGACCGGATCTGAAACTGAACTGGGCGTTTAATAAAAGTGCTTTAAAAATAGTAGGTACATAATGGACTAGTGAGCTGGGGGGTATGTGAGTGCCGGATGTGTGTGACGTAAATTATTTACCAATTTAGTCTTAAAAGTTGCTCCCCTGAACAAGTTGTGTAACACGTATGGCAACAAAATATAGATTAACTCGTTTATGAAGAAAGTGCGAACGATTATAATGCATTTTACACGAACTCTAAGACGAAGTTGAAGAGATTAAAATACCTTATAAATTAAAAAAAAATCCTTTTTTTTATATATAAATGCGAATATTGAAACTGGACACAACTGACATGATTCATACAATAATAATGGAAGCTATAAGGTGAGTATAGACTAGATCATTTACTAATAACAGAATATCGAGTATTCGCTTCTTTTAAATTTACTCGAACCACACATCGAACATGACGCTCGATATTTTATTACAACCTGATTTTAAAACTAACGAGCGTTTTGGTGTAGCATTTTATCGAGTAAAGGCACGAGCGCGGGTGACGGGGGACGGCAGGGAGTGATGTGTGCGGGCTAAGGTGCGGGCCGAGGGAAAATGTACGCAAGATAGAAAGTTATGTTACAAGTAAAAGCTCACTCGGCATGAGCATTACGTCGAACTCAGCGTCGAGCGTTCGCAAGAACGTTACATTACATGAAAATGCGTTAGAAAACTGAGCATTTGTCTGTATTGTACCATTCGTAAGGACGTCACATTAAATTGTAATGCTCTAGTCTATACTCACCCTACCAGCAAAATGGTAAAAAAGATAAAATAAGGATATATCATACCTATTTACGGAGGTAATTTTACATGCACATAAATAGCGCGCAGAAAAATTACATTTCACATTATACTATTCATGTTCTAAGCAGCAAGCACCAACGTTTGCTATAAAAATCTTATAGGAGTTGATTGATTCATAAATGACTTTATGTATAGAAATTGATATCTCTAATTAGAAGTCATTATTTCGTATTCCTCTTCGAAAAATGAGATTTGCAGGAAACGTCGTTGAACTGTGTGTTACGGGGACGCTACGGAGCTCCGCGTACAAAAGACTTTAACGCGCAACCCTTTCACTTTTTACTCCATTGACTTTCGATCGATACGAGTTGCTTTTCCACACATTTTTCTATCCGTCCTTTTTTACACTATAATTAATTTCATAATTTATTTCATATAATATATTTATTTCATTTTATGGTATACGCGCTATTTCTGGATTATGCAGCCTAATAATTGATTCAGAATACGTTCTACAATTCTACACGAACGCCATAAAATTTCGGTTGAAGTTAGTGGTTTTGTATTAGTGTCCCCTTTTTTGACCTTTTTATTGAGATGCAACCTGTACCGTAATAGGGCAGGTTACTTTGTGGTATCTTAGTTTCTATAAAATTGTATAGTTTCAATCATAGAGTGGCAGTCTTAGCCTCGTGATCTCATGTGATTAGGAACCGCCTATAATTTAATGGAACTGAAATTGCAGGGCAAGGGCGTGCTTTTTTAACACCTAATCATTGCAGGTGGAGGAGGTTCTTTTATTAGGGTTCCGTAACCATGGAAACGGAACCCTATTACAAAGCCTCCGATGTCCATCCGTCTGTCCATCCGTCTGTCACAGGGCTCTATCTCATGAAAGAAATTTTCAGAGAATGTGAGAATGGGAAGTGTATATCTTGCCGCTATAACAGCAAATATTAAAACTAAAATGAATATCCAAATTAAAAGGGGATTCTATACAAAAAAGGTTTTTTTTTGGCTATTTTTGCTCTTCGTTTGTCAAGGCTGTATCTCTTGTGGATCACGTGGGTACAACTTCGCATCGCGCCTTACAGCTACACTCGGACAGGACGGACGGTGACAACGCTGTAGTTGTTGTTTGCGTAACTGCCTACCGTGTGTACAAATTTATACTTATTGCTATTTTTAGAGAACCATAGTGTCTAGATAAACCTAACATAGGATTTAAGACACTACTAACCAAAAACATGTAATCTCTTTGACAATAAACTATATCTATCTATCTATCTATCTTGAACCACAATAGGTAGACACATGAAACTTTCTATAAATAAGTAACACTTCAACGGTAATAAAAACAAATACTAAAAATATAATAAAGGTAAAAACTTAAAAGGGTCTCCGAACAAGTGATAACTTGATGTTCTTTGAAGTTGCTTGATTTTGACGGTACGGAACCCTTCCTGTGCGAGTCGACTCGCACTTGGCGGTTAATTAATTAATAGGTTGGCCAGGCAGGCTTATTGGCATACAAAAAACACGAATCAACGGGTAGGATTTTATATTATCTTCATCCGTTTTATTAAAAAGGTTGAACCTCCATAGGAAAGGTTTTGTTCTAGCAGTCCATCATGTATTGTTTGTATTAATATTCCACCGCAGCGCCTAAATTACTAATTTACTTACTTTATTCGATTTTAATAAATGAGGTGTCAATTGATTACAGTTAAAGATCGGGTGACAGAGAATATCGTTAGTAGCCATAGTCGAGTTCAAACCGCGCAAATCCCCACTTACTGAAAACATTTTTTATTGCATTCACTGCTCAGACCAGCCTCTGCGGTGCGACCCGAAGGGAAGCGCCGCCGCTGCAGCTTTTCGCAGTACAAGAAGTCCATGTGCGTCGTGGGAACACAAAGAATAAAATAAATAGGGTTTGTAGACCTAACGCATCTCATACCGCATTACAGTAAGTACCGTAAGCTCTTGCTAGCTTGGGCCTAGATGGTGTTGTGTGAATTGTCCAGCATTGTTTATTATTATTGATTTATCAGTAGTAAAGTATAATAAATCAAATGATATCCCAAAAATGTTTCAACTTCTGGGTGTAATTGGTTAGCGCATTTCAGCACTGAGGGAAGGATGTGGGTTCAAGTCCCGTCGAAGTCGACATTTTTTTGAGATATTATTTGATTTCTTAGAAGTTACCCTAAGTCTGAGGGATTACGTATAACAAAAATCTCAGTAAAGTATCATTTTATAAAGATATGCCTCGTGATTGTAAGTTTGTTTGTAAGAGGTAGGTATTCTCCAGAACTACTAGTCCCATTTTGAAAATTATTTCTCTCATAGATTGCTACATCTTATTGACCACGTGAGCAAAGCCACACACAATAGACAAAGCAAGACCTTATATAGAGGATTTAGTTTTGCCCTAAAAAGAAAAGAAAGAAATAAACAGAAATAAAATAAATAAAAGACTACTTAGTAGGTACTAGATAACAAACAGACAGACAAAAACCCAGGTGAACTAAGTCGTATACTAACACAAACATAGGGTTGGTACTAAATATTTTACTCAGCAAGAAGACGAGCGCGTGTGTGCATGTCTAACAAGTCCTGACTCTGCTTGTTGCTCTAACACAAAAACCTAGGGTAATTTGTGAAAGAGCGCTGGCTTTCAGTCAGAGCCGTAGAGTAAGTGACAGATACGATCTCAGATCCAGCGCACATAAGACACAAAGTAGGTATGAAAATAAAAAGGACCAGGTGGCAACACTGGATATATCAAAATAAACAAAACCAAATGTCAGCAACAAAAAAATAATAATAATTACGGGGTGAGTAACTGATGCGTAAGCAAATGTTATGGGTGTATAAGTAAGTAGGTATTACAATGAATTTACTAAGGTATGTATAACATGAATAACTAGGCACAAAAAAAAACATCCAGTGAACTTAATTTAATATATTTAGTAAGTAAGTGTAGTTTAAAATATAAATATAAATAATAATGTAACTAGATACCCTTGTATGTAATGGTAATGGTACACATAAACCATTATAATTCGCCACAGAACGAGACAAAACACAGAATCTAGGTCTGTGAAACTACCCCTTCCTAACTCTATGGAGTACTCCATAGACTCCACTTTAAAAAGATTAAAAAGCATTTCGTTAGTCATCAAAGATTATAAGTTCCTTCTTAATGCCGACTTGTGGACCGTATTTCGATATCTGATCATGATTTGATTTGTAAAAACAAACACATATATTACTCTTAACTTGCACTACCTATTGTTTTTACCCTATCTTGTGACTAGTATTTGCCTACTAAGAAAGGAATAATTCAATAAAACATGTATAGTTCATTTATTATTTTATTCAGGCACATACACAAAAACACAATAAGTTAAAATACATCTAGGTACACGTAACAACATCAATGAAGTAAGAGAATCATTTGAATAGTATGACTTAGTAGGCTTGTTTCATTCGCAAGGAATGGGTGAACACGTGGTTCACTTTTAGTAAGGGCCTTCTCCATGGCCGGCGGAAATAGCATTGATGTAGCTGTCTCCCCCAAAGCTACCCCCATGGCCTCCATGGCCTCCGAAGCCACCTCCGTGGCCGCTGCTGTAACCACCAGGTCCACCACCTGAGTGAGCACCCATGATTAAACTGTAGGTATCTCCACCTTCTCCTTCAAAGCCACCGCCGCCATGACCGCCGCCATGACCGCCTCCATGGCCTCCTCCACCGCCGCCAAGTGTGTCATAGCTATCATGCCCACTAGAGTAGCTATCACCTCCGTGGCCAAAGTCACCGCCGGAAAATCCACCGCCACCACCGAAGGCAATATCGTTGCCGCTGAACCCTCCGTGGCCGCCTCCGTGCCCGCCTACGTGTTCGCCACTGTATTCACCGAAGCCGCCGCTGCCTTTCTTATGACCGCCAAATCCACCACCAAACCCGCCGCTAGATCCGTGACTGGCGAAAGCCACGCTATAACTATCTCCTCCGTGGCCTCCGTGGTCTCCACCGTGTTCACCACCTAAGCCGTAGCCTCCGTGTCCACCGCCGCTGTAGCCTCCGTGTCCACCGCCGCTGTCACCTCCGTGTCCGCCGCCGATGTCACCTCCAAAATCGTGGCCTCCATGTCCGCCACCGAAGTCGTATCCACCTCCTCCGTGGCCTCCGTAACCGCCTCCGTGTCCACCTCCGAAGTCATATCCACCTCCTCCTCCGTGACCGCCTCCGTGACCGCCTCCAAAGTCATAGCCACCGCTTCCACCGCCGTGTCCTTTAAGGTGATCGATAAAGCCGCCGTGCAAGTGGTCTGCATAGCTGCCGCCTACGTGGCCACCACCGTAGCCACCGCCGCCTCCTCCGTGGCCACCGCCGTAGCCGACGCCGCCTCCTCCATGGCCACCGCCAAAGCCGCCGCCGCCTCCTCCGTAACCGGAGCCATGATTATCATGATGCTCGTGAATTACCACGTCCTTTGAGTCATGATGCAGCTCAGGCAAATGCAGCCGAATATGAACACTGAAAAAGAAACGTGTACGTGAGCTACATCCAATGTCACAAGATCGCAATAAACAAGAGATGAACAACAAGAGATGATGATGATGATGATTACAAAACAACATAGTTGATCGCCAAGCTGAAGTGAGAATAAAGTGTAAGGTTATCTGTTAGTTAACACAATAGAATGGTTTTCACCATTTACCACAATGAAGAGACGTGGGAATCTGGGGACTGTTAGAAATCTCTACCAAATTGCTTCAACTACGAACAGTGGCGGCTTTTTGCGGTTCCGCGCCGCCATCACGCGTTACTAATTCTATGCAAACAAGTGAAGGTTGTATAAAGAGTTCACGAAGTAGGTAATACATAGAGGTAGTTGAAAAAATTCAGCACAGGACAAAAAAATGCAAAATGAGAACATTTAATACTAACTGTTCAGTTCCAAAAGTCGCCAGGCAGATGCCAACACAAGACAGTATGAAGCAGCTTAGCTGAAATAATGGTCAAGTTTAAGTAAATAGGTAGATAGATACACAACAGATTTTGCTAGGATTTTCACCTAATTATTCGATCATAAAAGCATGAAATCGAAAGTGGAAGAATAGTGCTATACAATGGTAAAGATATACATCTTGTGTTCCAAATGACGTGCTTTAAGTACTTGTTAAGTAACGCATATTATGGTTCTTGCGTAATAGTGTCACTCTAAGTAAGGGACACTGAAACTTTTAACAGATCATATCTTAAATGTATCTCGTATCTGGCGCAGCGCATCAGCATTGCCATAAGCGGGGCAATGCAGCCAGCGTCTTGGGGACGCTTCCGACTGGTATTGATATGGATCAGTTGAGCTACCTGTAGATTGTTTGCAGTTAGCTTAATTTTTTCAATAGTAAATACTAGTTCTACTTTGTTTCTAATATATCATAAGTGAGTAAAATATTTGAAATTATAACTGATTGCAATTTTTGTAAATGGTCAACAAAGTGGAACCGTAAAAATGTAGTTACTTTTTAGATCATAAAGTAAGGTCTATGTTATGTGAATTAAAAGAAAAACAATGTAGCTAATAGTCGAATATTTATCAAAACTAAGAAAGTTAGATGTTTAATGTTAAATAAATAAATAATGCTGAACAATCCACACAGCATCATCTAGCCCCAAGCTAAGCAGAGCTTGTGTTATGGGTACTAGATGACTGTTATGCATAATACAATACATTAAATAGATAGATATTTTTTATTATACATAGAAAATACCCAGACCCAGGACAAACATTTGCAGATCGTAAAAACATTTTTCCTAAGGCGGGAATTGAACCCGCAACATCGCCCATCGCGCTACATCGGTCATCTGTCGGAATGATGCACCGATGATAAAGCTCAGCCGACAGATTTCAATTCCGGGTAGCGTAAACAAATTGCTTCCCGTAATATGGTGTATGTTAATGTGATGGTACTCACGGCTAGACGCGGAGCCATGCTGCTTGATATTCCACAGATTCAAAAAATTCGCCTCTATTCGACGAAAGCTACGTCTGTTCTGAACCCGCAAACTCCGCGAGAGCCTTTTATATATCGGTGAACGTTCGCAACCCTACTCCGGACGCTAAAATTATATTTTAATTTGCAAAACTGATATTCAAGCAATTAATGCAAAACTGAACAAGTTTTACTCAAAACCCCATGCCGAAGCCTAATGCATGCGTCTGTTACAATTTGTTTTCAAACGTATAAAAATAAAGAATGACGAGCGATTTCACATCCGATACATCGAGTAGCAGATAGGCTTGTTTGTTTTATTGGTTCTTACGATCCACAAGACCAATATGTATCTATCGAGATAGAATAGACAATCTAACTGGATCCGGCATCCACATAATAATAGCCATGCGCGCAAACCGGCCTAGTCCAGTCTGTTACGTAAGATCACGCTTATGGAAGCTCAGGAGGTGCTCGTATTATGTCTAGGTAACTTACTGGCAAATAATTGTTGCACTTTGCAGCTTTCCTAACATTTCCTCGTAAAGTGACCAAACATTATGTAGTGCAATTTCTTAGCACAAAGGATGTACTCTACAGTGTACATCCTTTGTGCATGTAGTTCTTCTGTTGTTAGGTAATAGTTGCTAATGAAGAAGCAGGGTTGGGGCCTAAATTGACTCCAGTCATGTGGCTTTCAACGTGACTGAAGTAAACTTAGGCTGTAAGCTTGTATAAACCTACCTAAGTAACTTTTCGCTAAATACCTATAGATTTAGGTCACAATTTTGTGTTGAAGCTAAATTCCACTGATATGATTGAAGATTAGAATTCTTCAAAAGAGGGTTTTTGGGTAGGTCGACAGGAGAATCCTCTCAGGGTAGTCAGGGAAGCCTCTGAAAATGCGTTTTTTTTTAAATAATACGTGTAGTAGTTGGAACATGAAGAGTACCTTACTCTCCTTCTTGATCGAAAAATCAATCAAAATACTGAACTGACCCACGCAACGGAAGTTACGGAAGTAAGAAGATACTTATAGGTATAAAATATATCAAAAAACAAAAGTTGGTAGGTACATACCTACTACGTAAAATTAATCACAAAACGGAAAACGCACGAAAGTGAATCTTATTACTACGTAATAAGATCACAATCTGGGTAGTTAAGTATAGGAAATACCTATATTTAAGTACCTAGATTGTGTAACAGGTCCAATTCCTGCACATTGAAGTTTTTTTGCACACCGTTTCTTAATATTAGAACTGTGGTCAAATGTGAATACCTAATTTGCCGGCAGGTATGGCAAACGCGAACGAAGTCGCGGGTACAGCTAGTTATCTACATATATAAAAGAAAGTCGTGTTAGTTACACTATTTATAACTCAAGAACGGCTGAACGGATCTCGGTGAAATTTGGCAGAGAGGTAGATGGTATCCCGGGTATACCTTTTATTCTGGAAAAAAGCGTGCGAAGCCGCGGGCTGCAGCTAGTATAATATATTTTATAAGTTGTTTATGGTGTTGATTAATTACGTACAATTAAATGAATTAGACTAGATTGTAGGTACTTTGCCATGTAGAAAATACTCAAGGTTATCAATTACCTAGGTAGGAACTTAAGAACTTTCATTTATCCTTTGTCATAGACCTCGTAAGTTTAACTCTTGCTACGGTGATCTTTACATCGGTCATTCATTATGTAACAAAAATAAACGTGTGCAACTTTGAAGTGATATGTACTTACTACCTGTGCCTCTTTGGTAATATTTTTTACTAAGGTACAAGGCTGTATGAATATACTTAGGTACCTATCTAATAAGGAAGTTACCTATAAAAAAATAGGTTGTAACTTTCAATTAGATACTTACTAAATTAGTTAGGTACTAAGTTGTAGTATATTGATTATCATCTTCAATTGAGTACCTTTCTAAGGTTACCTGTACCTTATCATAAAGTAATAAGAGGAGTCTTAGGTATAGCTAGTAACATCCTGCGGAAGGTGAGCCAGCGGCGAAACCCTTTAGCACCCCTGCCACAGATTTTATAATCCCCTGCTAAGCTTTGCTTAGCTTGGGGCTAGATGATGCTGTTGTTTGTCCGTGTTCCTGAATTAGTTTGATGAAATACTGGCACGAAAAGCAAAACGAAATATGAATAAAACCTCTCGAAAACATACATAAGAAATTTTAATTGGGATTTATCTAGAACTTCAGGCGACTTATAACGAGTGGTGATAATTGTATGCTTGAGCACATTATGCAAAATGTGAAACGTTGTAGAAAAGATCTTTCGCAATTAAACCTACCTAAGCTATTAGATATATCTAAAATTATTTAATACCTATAGGTATTAAAGATTTAGGTAGACGAAACAAACGTATTATGCATTTAAGTGATAGTTAAATGGATAAACTAGTATACTATTGGTTTCTTATTCAGTTCTTCAAGCAAGTAGAAAAAAAAGTGAAGAAAATCAACTTGTTTTGTATCAAGTAAGCGGTTCGCTATTTGATTCTCTCTTTATCACCATCATCATCATCGGCCTATATCAGTTCACAGCTAGACATGTACCTCCCCTTATGAGCGCCTTAGCTTTCTGTCTTTAACTTGCTGCATCCAGTATCTGCCTGCAGTCTTTCGCGGGACGTGGTCTCAGCTGATCGGAGGGTGTCCGACACAACGTTTGTACAGCCTAACTGGATCAAAAAAATTGTTTTTACCTAACTGCAAAATCTGCCCGAGGTAAGTGTACTCGGAAACAATTTCAAGAAGCTGGCTATGTACGACGAACCTCTTTCTATATCTAGCACCAATAACGCAAGCTTTTATTGCTTTGGGGATAGATGATGCTGTGTGGGTGGTCCAGCATTATTTATTTATTTACAAACCGATCTGTAAGTCCAGATGCCAGATGAGTGAAGGCTACACCTGTGTTTATGGACTGTGACTTTACTATATCAATCCTGCTTAGTGTAGCATGGTGTTTGCGCACGCACATGTGCACTATAATATGTCCTGCGCACATGGCTAGTCTCCGTTGAGACTGGCCGCTGTGGCCGAAATTCGGCTAGGAGATGGTGGCTGGCGCTCTCGGTCGATACCATTACCACATTATGAATTGTCTAGCATTAGTTAGAATTATTTATATACTAGCTGCTGCCCACGACACGCTTTTTAAGTAGCCTATGTCCCCGGGATACCATGTACCTCCCTGCCGAATTTCATTGAGATCCGTTAGCCGTTTTGGCGTGAAAAGGTAACAGACAGACAGATAGACAGACAGAGAGACAGAGTTACTTTCGATTTTATATTAGTATGGATCATCATCATCATCAACCTATCTTAGTCCACTGCTGGACATAGGCCTCCCCTAATGAGCGCCATAGCGCCCTGTCTTCAGCTTGCCGCATCCAGCATCTGCCTGCAGTCTTTCGCAGGTCGTCATCCCACCTGGCCGCAGTAGTTAGTATGGATTTATTAAGTTATCCGTTTTCTATGGCAAGAATTAAAGGAGAACTAATGGAACTACAGCATTGAACAGAAGTTCCCAGTTAGTCGCTATTGACAAATAGTATGTATGAATGAATTAACACTTTATTGTACTAAAAATTAACATAAATAATAACATAACTAAACTAGATACTGCCTGCGGCTTCGCACACGCCTTTCCTTGATAAAAAGTAGCTTATGTCCGTTCCCGGGATACCATCTAGCCCCCTGCCAGATTTAATTGAGAACCATTCAGGCGTTAAGGCGTGAAAAAGTAAAGGACATACAGACATATAGTCTATCTGTATCTATCTGTAGACAGACAGGCAGAGTTACTTTCGAATTTATAATATTAGAATGGACTAGAAATTAACATAAACAATAACTAACTTATATCTAAATAAGAAATAAACATATTACAAAAGGCAGCCATAACGCTGATAGCGATTTCACCCAGGCAATCTAGCAATAGTAGATCGTACCTATAGTGTACGATAATGATAGAATACATATAGGGGACAGTCGGTCATCAGTTGCGTAATAACCAGGTGATGATGGGATGCGTAACTTTTTGCTTTCCTATTATGGACGAAGCTCTGCATTGTGCAGTCGGAGCATGACATAAGTCGTCATAAAACGAATTATTTCTCAATTATAGTAGTGGTAGGTATTCGCTAGTTCAGTTGTCTGGGCAAAGTGACCTAGATTTGTATGACAACAAGTGCATCACGTGTGGGTAACTAGGTACCTTATCGCCGCCGGTGACAAAGCTTACCACCGTTTTATGTTTAAACGCTTTCATTGCTCACGACGTACTCGTATATGTGGATCTAGTACTGCTTGCAGCTGAGGCGCGCCCCTCCAAGTCGAACCGCAGAGGCTGGGCAGTGAATGAGTTTAATTATTATCTTCTCTCGATTTTTGCTGTAGTTTTCAGAATGAAGTTAAAAAAAATACGTGTATTTCATAATAAGCATTTTTTTTTAAAGCGCTATTTTACTCGATTACCAACGGCGGTTTGTTAGGTCGTTCGTCACTCTATGTATATATGTTGCAGCTGATTTTGTAAGTAGAAATAAACGTGGTTGAATCTGAATCTACCTTTTATTTGCGATATGACTGATTTGTTAAAATAAAACATAAATTTATGTAAAAACTAGTTAAGTTCGTTAAAAGAGCTGTGATCACATGATCACATGAGCATACATGCAGATAGACCGTGCCAAGTTTCGTAGCAGTTCATAATCTTAATTTGTTACGTTCTTTCATTATTTAATTTATGTCTTGGCAAGTTTATACCCACCGCATTTGTTTTAATGTTGGTAAATCTGATATTCCTACTCTATTCATGGATCTTACTAAACATGCAAAATTGCATGCCTGTAGTATTGATTGAAACGTTGGTGTTCTTCCAACACAAATAAGGTTTGTAGTTAACCCGCTTACATCCGTAATGAGTATTGATAATGTCTGAAATACACAGAAGGGACCAAAAGCGTGCCCAATGGTTCGTGTAAAGATACTCACTGCTATTGCGTCGCCCGGTTCTTTCCGAACTTGGCTGGACGCTCTGGCGCGCGTCTTAATTACATATTCACTTCAAGTAATGCTTTTTGTGTTAGACACCTATTATTCACACAACTAATTTGAATCTTTACTGTCTTTACATAATTAGGTTCCTACCTACAGGGAAATGTTGTGCGCTTCTGACAAATAAGTGTACCTAGTTCAAGTTCACCACGGTTGACAACAACCGCAGCGCTGTTCAATGTCATTGATCATGATCAATGAACTGTGGTTATTGTGAGTAAACATTAGTATTATCACAGATTGTATAATACTATGCTAATAGTATACATAAATATATTACCTGGCGTAAGGCTGCTTCCTACAATTTAGTATGAACATGCCCGCACTTGCGGAAAACAATCCGCGTTAGTTACGACGCAAAACGCGGATTATAATCCGCAAAAAAAAATTCGAGCAGTGAGATTCCGCTGTGCGGGGTAAGCACGTAGTAGAATTATCATATTTTTTTATCATCTCTTGAAATATTGATGAACTTCTATGACAAGACTCAATAAAGATTATTGGGCTTATCTCATTCGTGTTCCTGACTATTTATCGTACACAAAGCTATGTAGTTAGTATAATACAAAGCAAGTAAACATAATAAATATAAAATATATAAAAAATAGACGCACATATGCAGGTCTCGACAGAGCCTACACATTTGCTCCGTTTGGGGTCGAGACCCTAGGTCCGTGGGGTACCGAGGCTCTCCGGGTTTTTAAGTTATCTGAGCGTCTGGTCCACGCGACGCGTGACCCGAGAACTGGCGGATATCTGACGCAGCGCATCAGCATTGCCATACAGCGGGGCAATGCAGCCAGCGTCTTGGGGACGCTTCCAACTGGTATTGATATGGATCAGTTGAGCTACCTGTAGATTGTTTGCAACAGTCTGCAGTTAGCATAATTGTTTCAATTGTAAATACTAGTTCGAATTTGTTTTTATTATTGAAATATAAAAAATTATAAATAAAACCAAACTAACTACTTTCTAATAATTTGAATATTGTATTTAATATTGTTTACATTACGGACTAGGTAACTACTATCAAAAAAATACTTATGCCTTTTACTTATGACTTTCCACATTTTATATAGGTCCATTCTTCTGTATATAATTTAAATAAGTAAAATTATTTAGATAAATGATATTAAAAACTCTTTATTTCCATACAATAAATGTAACTTAAGGGTGATTAACGCCCATCTAAATTTAATTTGAAGTAGTTTTGGTATTTATATGAAAATTAATAAAACAAGGTTCTACACAATAGTATTTTTATTTTATGAATAAAAAGAACCACTTTAAAATTAATTTTACTAATAACTCTTATTTATATCAAGTTTAAAAATAACCCTTTTTTGGGCTTTATTAATAATTATGTAGGTATCTAATTACGCCCGTTTCGAAAACTAGGGTTTAATGCAAAAATAGACTTACTATAAAAAAAGATATTCACTTAGAAAAGGTCAAATTCTTAAAATTAAAGCCTGGCTTGCAAACAAGGTGACATTTTTTATTTCTGTCACTTCAATAAGTAGGCTAAAGTAAATAAGCCGTTAATTGGTTTTGGAGAGGGCAACCGACGACGACGCATCGACATGCTTTAAATAATTCTAGCTATTACGTGAACGAATACGTTCTCTTTTATTTTTTAGAGAGGAAGTTCCGGTGCAGTGTTATATAACAGCACCCTGCGCTTGCGTTCGGTGTGTGACCTCTGTAATTATAAGACATACCAATTTATTGCGTAAAATGTATGTAGGTTAGTGACTACTCATAAGCTTCAAATGTGTGGCTCGCGAGATGTCTGTCATCTGATGACGTCAATATGAAATGCATCTAAATGTTACGAGTTAAAGCCCATATTTAAATGCACATTTTTGTGCTATGCTGCAGCGGTTTTTTCCAGATGTGCGACAAGCTTAAAGCTTGTCTGATAGTCACCAGACGGATTATATTTAAAATAAACCAATAGGGAACCTATTTGCACTTGATTTATGAATACGGTAGGTACCAAATGTCTATATACATACCTACTCAGAAGTTTCAGAGCGTTGCCCCTATCTCGAGTATCTCATCAAGTAGAAAGTGTCATTGCACGATCACCCACACAGCCAGGAAATCTCAAACCAGTTCCTTACTAACTTGTCCTTACACACTCATTTTGAAGGCACATGATTTTTATTGGGATCAGTTTCATTTAACGGGTAGCTCTTGTTTGAATAGTTGCAAAAGTGCCTGTGCATCTACCTATATTAGGTAGATGCATAGCATCCGCACTTTTGCTGGTAGGAATTTTGACTTATAGCAGAAAACGTATTTGGGACATATTTTGTAAACTTCACAAAATTCGGTACCTAATAATTTACAGTCTGCTAGAAAATGGTCATCGTCGTTTTTGGTAATTTGCACAAAAACTAATACAAGCTATTAAAAAATATAAGTTAAGCAAGATTTCATTTCATTTCGTTAATTTATTGCATCATATTATGGTAGGTACATAAAATGGACTTATTGACTTATGGATTGTATCAAATACGTTGGCGCTTCTCAAAAGGTCCTTGTGGTCCCGCTGATGTGATGTAGGCACATCAGCGGGACCACAAGGACCTAGTACCTACCAGCCTCAACTGCGCGACCTGCAAAAACGCATCGCCGCCGCTGCCCTACGCTTCCGGCAACATGTACATGACAATGTGAGTCATGGGCACTCAATGTAGTAGGTAGGTACATAGCTTACTACATTGAGCATCCTTTCTTAATTGATAACAATTTAGTTTAAAATTTGACTTTGTCGCACGGCTTATTTTTTATGCCAAAAGAAATAAACGTTATTGAAACCTATGTGTTTTCTATTAGGCAGGTACATATTGTAATTTGCTGCTTTTGAATTCGTTGAGACAATGTGAGAACCTTTTACGTTTTCTCAACAACTCAAAAGAACAAAATATTTTGTAGGAAAACTTTGTTTGCTACCAAACCCGTTTCTTCATAATAGATAATTTTTAAGGTTTCTTTTCTACGTAGGAATACTTATAAAGTAAATTTTGAGTGACGTATATGCCTGCCTATATTTGTTTTTAAGCAACGGATGCGTCATTTTGAGTCTTAGATTGTAAGTTTTGAGTAGATAAAATTATAAGAACTAGATACTTTTAGTGCGCACTGTGTTTTAAATCGATTCAGCTGCTCACGAGTATGGTCGATCTTAGAGTTATTTTAGGTTATTACTGCGGAATTGTTTACCTTTTTTGCAGGTAATTAAAAAATTCAGTATAGTACCTATAGGTTTTGATTGATCCTATGTAAATAAATAGTACCTAGGTACCTACATAGTTCGTATCGGACATAGGTTTCTTGTTGACTACGGAGTCCTAAAAACGAGCGCAAAAGAGAACTTTTTTGACCGCAACTTTTCGGCGGAGTTTGACAATGACTAACCGTTTAGGCAACAAGCCTTAGGACCAATGAAAACAGAGATCCCCTTCATAAATCAATGCATAAGGACAAAGCGAATTTCTACATTTATGTGAGAAGCGCAAAGATATTGAATTAGTACTTAAAATACAAAGAAGAACAACTTGAATATAATATAATAAATTCACATAAGTATGTGGATGCATATTGACCATATTGTGCCTTACAACACGCGAAAAGAGATACTGGTGAGATTCGCCTTGCTCTTAGTCGTTTTTGTAATACACGTTCAAGTAGAGCCATACAAGCAAGAAATCACTGAGGCAGAGCTCTTCAATGATTATAAACGACCGAGGAAAGATCCTCTGGTTCCCGTTTGGGCCCTAGTGATATTGCTAATCATTCTACCGCTGTTGATTTTAACGTGGCCATCATATTCAACAAGAAACTACTCGGAACTGAGCCAGCCGTTCCTGGCTTGGTCGCTGGCCCTCAGTATCAACGCACTTGTTACTATATCAGGAAAGCTTATAGTCGGCAGACCACGACCCGACTACTTCTACCGCTGCTATCCAGGTGGGAAGAGGTCCAAAAACTTACGATGCACGGGGTCGGTCAAAGACATGTTGGAAGGGAGGAAATCCTTCCCGAGCGGGCATAGCAGCTTCTCCTTCTGTTCGCTGGGGTTCATCAGCATCTGGCTATGCGGGAAACTGAAGGTGCTGTCGACGAATCGAGGCGAGGGCTTGCGCGTTTTGGCTTGTCTAGTGCCCTTGGTGATTGCAGGTGTAGTCGCAATAAGCCGCTACTGCGATAACCACCACCATTGGGAAGACGTTTTCGTCGGTTCTGTGGTAGGTTTCTGTTCCTCCTACTTCTGCTATCGTCAGTACTTTCATGCTCTCGAATCTGCGCAAGCTGGTCGCCCGTATGTGACTTCTAGATATTTCTACACAGCAAGAAACGATTCTTCGACACAGGATTTCAGCTGCACCACACATACAACACGAGCCACTTCATGTGATAAGACTAAATGCATTTAATTAAATGAATTTTCCTACCATGCTCCATTTCAGTTATTCCAAAAAAGTTCAGCACATATTGTGCAATGTAGGTAAGTACGCATGGTAGGTACCCATGTTAGTTGATAAAACCCCATGCATAGGTTGGTATACCTATTTATTTAGTTACAATGTAAATTCATAGGAATATTTTACCTATTTGTTTTTTTATATGAATATTTTAGGACCCTAATTAATACTAGTACAATTAATTTCGATTTGAAACTTACAAGGTGTTCGGGCATCGGATAAACGAACTGGGAAGGTGGGGTCTGATCGAAGTTTGTAGGTACTGGATATAATAGTAGGTACCTACCCAACTCACCTACTGGCCCGTTTTTATGGAAATGTGTACCTTAAGTTTATTTATATACCTTAAGTTTATTTGTGTCACATCTACCTACATCTATGCAAAATTCGCCCGATCCGTTCAAACTACTGAACGGATCGGGCTGAAATTTTGCATCCATCCATCCAAACTTATGATTATCGACGCTTTACATATAGCTAGATGCCGCCACACCCATAAAAACTTCCATCCCCTAATGAGTTCACCAAGACCGTGGGGATCCTCCCACGGGATAATTTAGTTGGGGGTCTTGGTGGATGGATTGTCGGGCGCCAGTTCAAGATTATTTTTTGAGACACAAAAATTGCCTTTGTTGTTTCCAAGCATCGGTATGTACTCGATGTGTCCAAGATACAATAAAGGATTTTTATTGAAGTCTGTCAACCGTGTGAAGTTATCATGCAACCATGCAGCCAGCTCAGTCTCCACCAAAGCGGAGATGTGCGGAAATGTCCGAAGCGGAGACGTGAAGAGACGTTTTTCAGCTAGGATGTCTCCACTGAAGCTGTGCTGGAGATGCATAACTGGCTAGACTGGAGCGAAGATGTGTGCTGGCTAGAGCGGTTGAGCTGCGTGCGGCGAGAGCGTCGGATGTTTGGTGAGATGAATGCACTATCGGCGCCGCTCACCTCTCTTCTCGACTCCGCTGAATTTATTTGATACTGCTTAGGTATAAAAGTATCAGGGACTGTCGGTGAGATTTTTTGGTTAATTCCATACATATTAATCCTATGTAATAATAATAAGCAAAATAAGTGGCGCTAGTTTAGCTTGAACTTTTGCCCGTGGGTAAAATCAACGTCAGCGTTCCTATGTGAAGTTTTGAAAAGCTTCTACATCTCGGAACTGTAAATATGCCCCGCATTAAAAAACCATACCTACTAAGTCATCGATCTTTGCTTGAGTAGGTAACGCTTTTCCCATAGAAAATGGTTGAGCATAGATGACGATGACTGAGCAAGGTTTTATAATACGGGTCTTAGAGAAAAGTTCTGCGGCTTCGGTTATCTCATCTGTTTAGTTCATCGGTCTTTGTGGTTTTGCGTGTATAACCCAGTTGTGGATGCTACCTACTTGTTCATCTTCCCTTTTTTAGCTATGACTGTAGGTAACCTACTCGTACCTAGTCATAGCCAACCTACGGTAACAATATAAACAAACAAAAACACAGCAAAACTGTAACTAAAAGTAGAAAAATCTAAATAGTCAGCAAATAACGAAAGTCGGCAAACGCCGATCAGACCATTTAATTTAGGAACCTGAACTAAACTGCTTTTTCGATTGTATAATTAATAATTACAAAGTAAAACAAAAAGTTAAGAAAATAGTTTATTTCATAAGTTCAAAACAAGACTACAAATAAAAATTCAAATGAAATCAAGACCACAAATACAATTATTATTCAGAGTTTTTTTGATTATAATTTGATTATACATTTGGCATCTGATTATAATTCCTTTACATTACATTTCGATAAATCACTTTTTCGGTTTGCCTGTACAAAATAAGATGATTTGTGAGTACCTAATAATAATGCTTCTTTATATCGCATCAACAATCGTTTATTGTACCTACTCATATTTTATTTCATGAATTATGCAATTGAAGTAGAAAATAATAAATAAATATATGTATTTTTATTTTCTTTCTTTTCTTTGGTGATACAAAAGAAACAAGAAAATCTGAAGTCTGAAGTAAATAAAGAAATTGCAGTGAAAATTTGATTTCGTTTGCTATTATATCGTTAATTTATCGTACATAATCTACTGAACAGAACATGACGGAAGGTACAATGTGATCTCAAGTATTTCCTACAACATTTTAGTAAGGGAACCAAATTTGTTAATATTTGGGACATAATTGCTACTTATTTTAATAAGGAACATATTTTGAGATTCCTTTTTAATAACAAGGAATCGTTTTTCTTTTATAAAGACGTATCAATTTGTTACCTCCTTAATTCCTCATAGATATGTATGTTGTACTTGTATTGTTAGGACATAATGAATAAGATTATTTTACTAAAGATCTAAATCAACCAATAACATTGTTTCCCTCACTAATATATTTATGAGGTGCGAACAATTTCATTTCAGAATATCGGCTTTACCAGCGTATAAGTACCAACTTTAGGTACCTTCACTGTAAGATAAACAATAAACTGATATAGCCAAGATATTAAATTAAAGGCTGAAATAAAAATAATTATTTTTTTACTTTATTTCATTACATAGATATCCATTAAAATACAAAAAAAAATTGTTTGATGGGTTCATAATTATAACCTAGCACTTATAAATGAGATAGACAACTAATGGAGTTTTTTAAATAATCTAAGGCTGCGTATATAGTAAAAATAACTCTTATAGATTTTAATTCTTTAGATGTAGGCATTAGTTCAACAACATATGTACATACAGATAGAGAGAAACGAGATATTACGGTAATGCTTCAACTTCACGTTCAATGGCTCTGCGTCTGGTTAGACACAATTCTGCCCCCATAAACCTCTATGAGCGTAGATTATAGAAAACACAAAAATATAAAAATGTTAATAAAAAAATAAATATTAGTACTTGGTAAAAATAAAAGAGGGAATACTAAAAAGAGTCGATTAAATGTGTGTATATTGCGGTACAAAAACTACTAAGTACATGTTTTATCATGTACCTATCCTAATAATCATGACATTGACCTATTACTCCTTAATAGTAACTACTCTAAGTTTTCTAAGTTAGTTTTAAATGGAGTTAGTTATGTTACAAGTAAGTCTGTTAAGTTAAGTTCAAATGAATAAATATTTCATTTCATTTCATGAAGCTTGTAGTTTTGATATAAGCAAACTTAATGAGTATTAAGTTCTTGTTTAGATAAATAATCCCTCTATCTTAATTTAGCGACACTACAAATGAAATATGTACTAAAGATGACAAACTACAGATTAAAATTACTAACAATGCATCTGACTACTATAGGTACTTAGCTAAATTGTATAAATATAAACTTCAAAATTTAACAATGTAGAATAATAAGTACATTTTATAATAAAGTAACGTAGCCTTTAATATGATTGTAAAAAAATAAATAGCATACAGTATAATTTCATTATTGTTCATTAAATCACATAGAATTATCATTATTATAGTTGATGGTATTACACATTTATAGATAATGAGAATAATCCTCGTAACCATCCTCGTCCTCGACACCATGGTCCAAGAAAACAAGGTCTGGCACTCCGGGAGTGACACATGTTACGTTATTGTCCATTTGCCACTTATTTCAACAAGACATGGAAGTTGGAAAACAAATAGTACATTTTGTTTGTTAGATCAGTCAAAACAGTTTAAGTTGTAAACGAGTAACTATGATAAATAATTCGTTAGTATAAAACCACATAGTTTTATCAGATTCGTACAGGTAATTTAAGGAACTCGCCGAGTTACGGGTTTACGCACCAGAAAACAGTTCCGTCTTCTCATTCGACGATGGCGCCGATGACGTAAGCATGTGTCACCCACGTGACCGTGATGTCGCGGAATGCCATACCTTGTTTATACTTGTATACCATGCTCGACACAAATACGCTTAACAAGCTCAAAAACTATACATACAATTAGATGAATAAATGCACAGGTATAATAAAAATACAATATTTTATAATAAAATTATTAAGATGAATTCAGAAGCTGGTTGCCACTCGCTTCTCGTTCATCGTCGGCCAAGGCTGGTGTTCACCAAAAGATAAACGGACAACTAGCAGCTTCGCCGGATAACTTTGACGTGAAATGTATAAAACGTAAATTAAAATACAATTCTCAGATTATCTTTTCGATGAACACATGCCTAAAATAAGTGTCCCGATTTCTTCTCACAAGCAGATTAATTGGTGCACATGTAGTAAAAGAGAGATACTTTATGATACGTTTATATAATGCGTTTTTTGTCGCAAAAGGTAATTTAGTTTGGGTAGGGTTTGCGTAATTAAGGAAACTTCGGTAGATAAATGCTGTAGGTTTGCGAGGCGAGGTCGATAGACAAAAATAAATCGAAAACGAAATCACAGTTCCTCTTTCACCTTAGCATGCTTTTTACAGAATGCCATCATATTTGCTTCAGATCTCTCGTCTTTGAATTCCGCCAACATTTTTCCTTCGGCGAACATCTTGAATGTGGGCAGTGTTTCGATGGCGGCGATGTCGGCGACTTTAGGGTTCTCTGCGGCATCCACGGCCAGTATCTGACAGGGACCGTTGATTAATGAGGTTGCTAACCTGCTGAACGTTGGCTTCACTTGAGTACAGTGGCTGCACCCTGTCAAACAAATCAATCAATATATTTAACACAAATAGATTAATATTGCTGGACAATTTCACAAAGCACTGTCTAACCCCAGAGAGTGGGCAGAGAGCTTGTGTTACGGGTGCCAAATGACTAAAATTATACCTGTTATTGAATGTAGGTACAGACAACATCATCAACTGGTAACTCTCTAGCGGTAGAAGTGAAAACGTTAAAGGGTGCTAAATGATTTACTTAATAAACTAACAAACAAAATATGCTAGGAACCCAGGGTTGATAAAAATCATGATTCTTAATAATATTTTTTTTAAATCGGATTAATATGAATTAAATCGGATATATTTGATTGAAATCAGATTTTTTTGATTTTTATGATAATCGCTTTGGTCTAACCAGTTTAATCAGGCAGGGCAGGGGGCCTATTTTAATTATGTAACACGAAATTTTTTGTTTGGTTTCGGCTAATTGGAGTAGGTACACCAAATTAGAGTCCCAATTTGCACAACAAAAATTAAACAATCGATTGTGAATTTTGGAGTATTCAAATAGGCCTACATATGCCAACAGCTAAAACGAGATTTATTTTCTTTTGCCGAGGTAATTACACTCAGGGCAGTTGTGAAATTCTGTTTTTACGGTTTCTTTAATTTTGCTGGTATGAAACTCGATATAAACTTGTTTTGTTACAACACAAGTTAAAAGGTCAACCATCAACAAATAATTTCTTTGTGAACTTCTTTACGTAGGTACTCTAAAGCCAAAGAAATTGTAATAAGTTATCTCTTGCGCAAATTTTGAAATGTTTCATGTCAGTTCAACTGTATCGTGTGATTTGATTCAATGATTTAGCTAAGGACAACATTGAACTAGACATTATTGTTCCGAGTTTGAGCCAATTTATCTAAAATCAATTAAATTAAGTCCCTGATTCTGTGCTTACATTATTGTGGAAATAGGTACACCAACCTACATTACCACGAAATAAAGTTATCACGCTCACATTAGCGTACTTTTGTTTTAAATATTTTACGATTTACCTTTTTGCTCTACGTATTTTGCTTGTAATATTAATATTCCAGTATGCATAATGCACATACTAGGTTGCGTTACAATCAAGTTTTAGACCTACATTATTGAAACATTGTTATTTTTTGTGGTTGTAATATTTTTTGTGCGTCTTAATAAATAAATTTTTAATGTACGAATTTAGAAAACGTGTTTTGGATACAGTGAAAATTTTTCAAATCTACGAACCTTATGTGTCAATGATGTGTGTTGTTGTTGTAATTTTGAATTATAGGTTGAAACAGACAAGAACTAAATTTGAAAGGAATAAAGGCCACACATAGTGCCACCGTGAGAGATTCCCACAACCTTGTCCATTATTAAGTACCTACCTTACTAATCGGATGTACAAATGTTGTTCCGGAATATAATGACTTTAAGTCAAAGTACTTAATGGTAAATGCTGTCAATTTATTAAATAAACAGGGGCCCATTTCTGCTAACCAGTCGCGTCACTAAGACAATGGTGTCATGGCAGAATATGCACAAGAAACCTTAGATTATAGAAACTCCAGATAGTGCATGCGGATTGCCGAGAGACATTTGACTTCGTTGTTAATGGCAACATGACTGTGTCTGGTTTGCCACTTTACTACCAGTGCCAGTTCATAGAAATTTGCAGAGAGACTTTGACACTTTTGACGCGTGTCTCTCCATCTGTAGTTTCTTTCATCTAAGTAGCTCCTTTGTGTTTATTTATTGTAAATTAATTAAATTTAATTTCTGCAGTTTGGAGTTATTGTAGCACTGCTTCCTTTTGTTCTGTTTTGTAGTTTTGAGGTGTTTTTTTTTTGTTCGGAATGAATGTTGTTGAAGTACATACATATTATGTATAATAATGCGCAATCCATAAAGCTTGTGATGCTGTCATGAGACGGACATTGGCGAAATTGCGACAACCCAGTCGCAGAAGCCATCTGACAAGAAGAAGAAGTAGAATACCAAAACGTATAATTCGGCGACGATACCATTTTCATAGTAAAGCAATTAGTTTAGCAGAATAGGCTGTTCCATTCAATGAGGATAATAAAACGAAGTGGGGTGGAAGGTGGTTCTAATTTGCATCGATATGACCTGTTTCTGCCAAGTTGAATTGACTTCGTCCATTTTTTTTAGAAAAAAATCGATGAGAATCGATGAGGGAGAGGGGTCCATTCGATGCCTATTTAGATTATCGGAATCACCGAACACCCAGGGTTGGCTCCTGGGATTTTGTTAACCAATCGCTATGGTATAACAATGGTATCGTCGTAGAAATGTCCATAGATGAAACAAACTCTATATAGTGCGTGCGGTGTTGCACTGGGAGATTTATAGAATGGTTTCAACCTTGACACATTTGACACGCGTCCCTCCTTCTGTAGTTTCTTTCATCAAAGGTAAAATGCCAAAATGTGTAATTCTGAGACGATATTGGTGTAACGGTTAATTTAGTGGAATTAGGGCCCGTCCTGCTTCTTTTGGTCATCAAAGAACAAAACTTCCCGTAAATTAACGTATTTTTAGAAAAATTTTTTACTTACAGCTGGCAAAAAACATGACGAAGGTCGGTTTAGAAGAGGCGATAACGTTCTCGAAGTCGGAATCGAAGGCCAACTTAACGTTGGGACCGAAACCAGCCGCTTGGGGCGTCGTGGCTTGCTTCTTTAACGTCTGCTCCATTTGAGTGTGGATGTAGGAAACGAAATCGGTGTCCTGTAAATAATTTCACTGCGTGTAGAAGTGGTCAAACACATTCATTTTTATTTGCATTTAACGACCTCAGTGACGCAGTTGCAGAAAGTCCAACTGCGATGCAGGAAGTTGTGGGTTCGATTCCCGCCTCGGTACATAATGTATGTTTGTACGATCTGCAGATATTTGTTCCGGGTGTTATCAATGTATAATAAATCTTCACCCTCACCGTCAACAGCCCACATTGGTCCACTGCTGGACGCAGGCCTCCCCGTGACACTATTGGCTTTTATCTTTTGGGGGTAATGCCCATAATCCCCACGCTGGGCATGGGGGTTTGGGTATCGCAGTTAGGTGGTGAAATTGTTCTGCAGGGGGCGCTGCTGCCCACCCCAGGTGGTACGACACCCGCGGGAAGAGTTGGGGTGGTGCAAATTGTATGCCGGCACCACACAGCAGTATAATAAAAAAAACATATAAATCATGTCAATTGTGTAATGTATGAAGCTATCTATTGTAATCTATTATGTAAGTTATCTAGTACCCATAACACAAGCTTTGCCTGGCTTGGAGCTAGATGACGGTGCATTATTATATATTTGCATTATTAAATTGATTATTATTTCACATTTTACCCGCGACGGAACGGAGACGGCAAACAAACAATCAACATGTGATGTTGATTGTTTGTTAGTATTTGTGTGTGTGTGCATGTGCACATGTCCCCAATTATCTACAAAACGGCTGGACCGATAAATATACGCTTTTCTGTATTGGGATCAGAATTAATTGGCAATGGTTGTTAACTGAGTGGTTACTCGCCGGAGGGCACTGTTTTGCGTGTATTTTGCAAACCAATGTTCCCATTTATACATAAATTTGTACTTTTAGTGTAAGTACTAGTTTACCCACCTAGTCATTTATAAAATGTTAATGGCAATGGCAGCCCTTGATTTCGATTCCGGATATTTTTGTCTTTGTGATCCACATTACGCATACCAAGCCTTTATCGGTTTAGATTTGAGGGCTCGGCTAGAACACAAAAGAAAAACGCTTGTGCGAGAACTGCTTGCGCGCTGGGCACGCACTCACTGACTGTCGGTTCGGTCCGTGTAGGAAGTGCACCAAAAAGCACAATTCGCTAATTTGCGACCGTGAAGTTAGTGCAGGTGTCACTCGTCCGGCTCCAACTGACAACGTGAAGTCAGTCTCTATGCACGCGTCCCTCTTCGCGCCGCAGTTCACCCCCACGCACACAGCCTTCAATCAAAACATTAGGTGCACACACTGACGTTCTATGCGCTAATTATCAATGTGTGCAACCAGTCCTGTTATCTACGGCCGTAGTAGAGGTTAAAGACAGGTATAATAACTACCACACTGCGCGCGCGCTTCTTGATTCGGGTTTGGAGCGTTGCATCATTACTCAATCATTATGCGATAAATTAGGCATTAAATCAAGAAATTCAAATCAAGAAAGTCTACTCAAGAAATTCGAGGGGTAGGAAAGTCGATCTTGCTTTCAACAAAAATATGCGACGTTGATGTTAGGTCGTGCACTAGCTCCTACAATAAGCGATTACAATGTTTTGTGCTAAAACACATTGCATCATCATTGCCAGCGGTACCCGAACAATATGCGAAGTTCGGTATCCCTGGTAACATTCAACTAGCTGATCCCGAATTCCATAAATCTCGAATAATAGATATGCTAATAGGCGCAGATATATTTTGGAATTTATTATGCGAGGGAAAAATGCGTTTACCTAAAGGTCCTTTCCTACAGAACACACAGTTAGGATGGGTCGTATCGGGTCCCTTAAATATTATGCAAAAACAAAGTTGCAAGCGATGTAATTTTACCCAATCGGCCGATGAACTATTACGTAAGTTCTGGGAGCTTGAACAGGTACCTACGCTCTGTGATGCACGGTCTGAGGACGAAAAGGCTTGCGAAGAACATTTCGTCAAAACTACGACGCGCAACAATGACGGAAGGTTCTGCGTCAGTATACCTTTTAAATCCTCACCACAAAGTCTAGTCGAAACTTATCCTCAAGCCCTAAATCGGTTTCTAGCATTATCCATAAATTTTAAATTCATTCCCCCCTACTCACTACATTTTGGAGGTTTATGGGAAAGTGGAGTAAAATCGTGCAAACTTCACTTATCACGCATTGTCGGCAACGCACATTTGACATTCGAGGAGTTTGCCACGGTCTTAACTCAAGTAGAAGCAATCCTTAACTCCCGTCCTTTATACCCACTATCCTCTGATCCCAATGACATCCTCCCTCTCACTCCAGGACACTACCTGGTTGGCCGACCGCTCACTTCGCCGGTATACCAAGACATGCGAGGCGACCCTGGGACATTACTCAACCGGTTCCAGCGAGTCGAGCTGATCAGGCACAACTTCTGGAGACAATGGGCTAAGGAAAACATCTCTGAGATGCAAACAAGATGCAAATGGAGGGAGAACGTCGACAGCCTTGAGCCAAACGCTCTCGTGGTCATCAAGGACAACAAGCTACCCCCACTAAAGTGGTCTCTCGCAAGAATAGTTAGAACCATCACAGGCAATGACGGCATATCACGCGTGGCCGACATTAAAACAGCTCCAGGCATCGTGAGGCACAGCTACCCGAAGTTCTGCCCACTATTCATGGAGGAGAATCCGTCAACGCGGTGACAAGATGCAGCCTACAACTTGGAGCTGGTGCTTCCAAGGCCGGGGGCATGTCGCGGTGTTTCCGAACGTATTTTTTATATGTTTAAATTCGATATGGCGACAATCCCCTTACAACCCGAATCGCCTCGTCATTTACCACTCAATGTAGCTTTTCTTTTTCTAATACAATAATCTCAACTCCTGGATTATTTTTATTTTGGCACCTTCCGACAAGTAGCCGCAACATTTATTTTGTGTGCATGTATTGTGTGTGTGTAGGTGAAAATAGTTTGTTAGCTATATTTGATTATATATAAATTATCATTGCTGTTTTATTCATTCCTCCTAATCGGGGGTTTTACTAAAATTATTTATTTCTTCTTTGATTACTAAGCATCCGTCGTGTATTTATCAAAAACAAATCGGTTGCTTTTATGCATAGGAAAGATACCGAGGTGGTCCCAAAGTAAAACGCGTGCGAAGCCACGAGATAAAGAGAAAGCCGGAGAGAAGCATGTTTTAATATTCAACATACCTTCCTTCCTCCAGTATAGTCAGCCACCTTCTTATCAAAGAAGCTCAAGTACTTCAGTGTAGGGTATCCGGTCACTTGGTAGTTCTTACAGAGGTCCTGCGCGGTTGTGCAGTCGACGGCCCCGAATGCAACCATCAGCTCGTCAGCAAACTGCTCCGCCGCTTTCACGAACTCTGGTTTAGTGCTTTTGCAGTGACCGCACCCTGGAGGAAACATTTTGTAGTTGCATATTAGTATTCAGAATCAAAATAACGTTAATTTCATAAGTTAACAAAATAATAATGAAGCTGGACAGTTCACACAGCAATATGACATGCTAAACATTTCATTTATCATTATCTGAGAGCTAAATAAGCACTCAGATAATGATAAATGAAAAAATATATGTAAATTTTATAAAGCACTAGTTTCTCCTCCGGTTCCGCACGCATTGTTTCTATGGAATCTTAAAGAATATTTATATCCCATGGGAACTTATTTATGGGCTACAAATTCAGCTCAATCTATTCAGGAGTTTTGGCATAAGTGATTGTCTAACATTATTTATATTTATTTATTGTGTGTGTAATACTGACATGGAGCGTAGAACATGACTAGCGCGTGCTTGATCTTGCACAGCACCGCGGGTGGAAGGTCACAGCTTCGTATGTGTGCATGTATTGTGTGTGCGTAATACTGACATGGAGCGTAGAACATGACCAGCGCGTGCTTGATCTTGCACAGCACCGCGGGCGGAAGGTCACAGCTTCGTATGTGTGCATGTATTATGTGTGTGTAATACTGACATGGAGCGTAGAACATGACCATCGCGTGCTTGATCTTGCGCAGCACCGCGGGTGGAAGGTCACAGCTTCGTATGTGTGCATGTATTATGTGTGTGTAATACTGACATGGAGCGTAGAACATGACCAGCGCGTGCTTGATCTTGCGCAGCACCGCGGGTGGAAGGTCACAGCTTCGTATGTGTGCATGTATTATGTGTGTGTAATACTGACATGGAGCGTAGAACATGACCAGCGCGTGCTTGATCTTGCGCAGCACCGCGGGTGGAAGGTCACAGTTTCGTATGTGTGCATGTATTGTGTGTGTGTAACACTGACATGGAGCGTACAACATGACCAGAGCGTGCTTGATCTTGCACAGCACCGCGGGTGGAAGGTCACAGCTTCGTATGTGTGCATTTATTGTGTGTGTAATACTGACATGGAGCGTAGAACATGACCAGCGCGTGCTTGATCTTGCGCAGCACCGGTCGGAAGGTCGCGGCGTCGAGGTGGCGCACGGCGGTCGGCTCCTCGGCCCACGGCTTTTCGGGCGGCGGCGGAGGCGGCGGCTCTTGAGGATTCTACAAACACAACAAAACAACTATAGTACAACAAATAATCATATTACATCTTCAACAGTTCGTGGGTTGCCACTTTTTGGTAAATAATTGAGACAGTAAATAGTGATGGGACTTAATCAAGAGCTATCAATCATAAACAATCAAGCAGTAATAATTTATATTAAATACTGTACAATCAGTATTTAATATAAAATGATTGCGTAAAATGATTCTAGCATCTCGCACACCTCGATTGGCCATCGAGTAGGTATTTTGCATCAATGCAATGAACTTGCAAGACTCTATCACCACTTTAGGATTTTTGCAAATTTGTGTTTATTTGCTTTGAGATGGAATATTTCATTTTAATTGGGCTAGAACACTTCGTAGCTCTGTTTAATATACTACCGTATTAAATTTGCGTCATTTATCGAACTTATTACAAAATGTATCTTTTTAAGGCGGGTCACCGCGACCACGCGTGAAATTCAAAACTATTCTAGTATTTTGTATTTCCTGCGTTCTACAAGTAATATGTCTAGCTACTTGGTAGTATTGCGGCCATTGTAAACTATTTTCTATCAACATAAATCAAATGCTAAAACTACGATTGAACCGAAGTGTCCTATCTACTTATATGTAGAATGACGTCATCCCTCATGGTTTCCTGCTAAGTCCGATTCCGATCAGAAAAGGTTAAATAATATTAGCGATTCACCTTAACGAATTCGACAATTTGGTCCTCTTTCCGGGCATGGCCAGCGTCGTATTTGTACTCTCCTTTGTAAAAGTACTTCAGTGTCGGATATCCTTTAACTCCGAAACGTGAACCCAAGTCTGGGTGTTCGGTAGCGTCCACAGCCGCTAGGATGCCTGTAATCTGTAAATAGAGAAAACCATTAATAATATAATAATAACAATAAATAATAATTAATTAATAATAATAATAAAAAATAATAACTTATCAATAATATTAATAATAAAATTTATTTCTGTAACAAGTTTCCAATAAGTTATTCGATAGTTGAGACCCTTATTTAAGCATACAAAACTAGTGTTAGAGGATCTCGCTCTTCTATATCAAACGTTACAGATGACATAATTAATTTAACAAAGAAACATAAAGAAAAAGAAAATAAAAAAAATTGTAGAGCTACATAGTTTCTTTTTTTGTTTGGTAAACGTTATAGGATACCCGCTACACAAGCTTGTCCGAATGCGGGATCCACTGCTACTTTATACTCAATACAACAACTGTATACAATTGTCGCTTTTTATGTTGTATTGTTGTAAATACTTCATATTAGATTTAAGTGTGCAATAAAGTATATTCTATCGATCTATACTTTGCATGACATATGTAGAATAATATAAGTTTTGTATTTGTATCTATACAAACGCTATTGACAAAGAAAATTACAATTCAATAATAAAAACCAATTAGAACTAGTATTTACAATTGAAACGATTAAGCTAAATGCAAACTGTTGCAAACAATCTACAGGTAGCTCAACTGATCCATATCAATAACAGTCGGAAGCGTCCCCAAGACGCTGGCTGCATTGCCCCGCTGTACGGCAATGCCGATGCGCTGCGCCAGATACTAACCACGCGTCGCGTCGACCAGACGCTCAGATAACTTTTTAAAAACCCGGGGAGCCTCGGTCCCACGGGCTTTGGGTCTCGACCCCAACGGGAGCAAATGTGTAGGCTCGGTCTAGACCTGCATATTTATATCTTGTATTTGTTGTACGGACTTTAAGAAAACGAAGAGGTTCTTTGTTCGGCTGTATGTAGGCTGGCTGATGTATGTTTTGTTTCTCGATTGACGGAGTAGGTACGTCAATTGAAGACTGATTTCGATGGTTCTTTCGCTATTGTATAGTGGAAGATGATCCCGCGATGGTTTCAAAAAATTTTTATTCCCGAGGGAAAAGCATTTGTCCCGCAATAATTAAATAAAAAGTAAAGTGCGAGCCGGCTCGCGCACCGAGTGTTCCCTATATTTATAAGACCTTGCTTCTTGGCAAATTTTATGATTCTTGGTCTACGGGAAGTACCCTTGGTTTTGGTGCATGACGAGAATAAAAATATATTTTTTGTGTGAATAAACTACAAATTTACTATTTTCGAATTTTCCCCCTTAGTTGTGCTATCAGAGTTTGCTTCTTGCCAAATTTCATGATTGTAGATCAGCGGAAAGTACCCTATAGGTTTCGTGTGCATGTCATTCCCTTGGAAATTTCAAAAAAACTGGTCACAAACGGCTGCATATTTTGATTGCGTTGCCTTAGAAGTTTGATGTATATCACGGCTCCAAGAGAATACGGACTTGAGTATTGGATGTTAATTTCCAAAAATACCTTACGCGTTCCTGAGAAAAGGGGGTTGACAGACGGACAGACAACAATGTGATCCTATATGGGTTTCTTTTTCCCTTTTGAGGTGCGGAACTTGAAGTCGGTTTTTTTAAACAATCTAATTATTTGTGGTGACAATTACGTAAATTCAATTGGATTAACACTATCAATAACATCAGATTAACATAAAATCATAATTGACAGTTTGTACAATACTATATTATACTGAGCTACCTGTAGTTTGTTAGTAACAGTCTGCAGTTAGCTTAAATGTTTCAATTGTAAATACTAGTTCTAATTTACTTTTACTATTTTTTTGTTATTTTCTTTGTAAATAAAGGCCATTGCCACTATGTAGTAGGTAACTATAACGGGTTAACGTTAAAACAAAGTGCAGGTCGTCAAGCGCGTTAATTTCAAAGTAAAAACACAGTAGCAGCCTACAGGAAGTTGGTCGTGTTACACCCCCGTTCCTCAGTACTGCACTCGCAAGCGCAGCAGCGAGAGTACACCTGGCTGTATCTGGCTGGTCATTATGAATGCAAGCTAAACTTGTTTCAAACTTTCAGAGTTGCGACGATGATACCAGTGTCATTATATATTTTGCACCAACATTTCTTTGATTTTTTAATTGTTTACGAATATTATCTAGAATTCTGGAACCGAGTATAGTCTACCCGAGACTTACCTCTTCAGCCTTGATCCTGGCGGCTGCCTTCTCAAACTCTGGCTTGATACGCTTGCAATAGCCACACCAAGGGGCATAGAACACAACAAGAGCGTGCTCCGCTTTTCTTAGGACACTGTCGAAGTTTTCACCTGTAAAATTTAATAATAATTCTATTAGTTCCAAAGGCGGTGTAAAGTCTTGATCTCTTGATCACTACGCAGTACGCTGCGGCTGATGCAGACTTCGACGGAACAAAATACCACTCTAGACGATTTCATCGACGATCACGCAGCGTACTGCGTAGTGATCAAGAGACCAGGCTTTAGTCAAGCTATTGTGAGGAACCTACAATACTTCATTGGTCAGTGGTAACAAAAAGTGTTCTTTTTCGATACCCCTTTCAGTGAAAGGAAAAAACATTAAGCGGCATTGCTTATCCGTTCACTGATCTGTTTATTTTTCCCTCCATCGCCACTCTTAGCATTCACATCTCATCCACACTCCATCCGGTAGACGTAGACAACACGTACAAACAATGATAAATACAGCCAACTCAACCTTTCATGAAACATAGACGCAACATTTTAAAAATATGCATGATGATTAAATTTTTTTAAAAATCTATTGAATATTTAGCTATTCATTACAATAAATGTTCTTTCAGAAATTATCAAAGGTAATTGTCGAATGTGTCACTTTGACAGAATATTAGCAAAGAAGACTAGATTTTTTTCTCGATGGCAAAGAAGCAGAAACGTTAAAGTCATTAAAATAACGTCCGAGGTTTCGAGGTTATATGACATACTTTAGGTTGGAAGCAGCATTTAGAGATAATGGTGTCTTCTTTTATCTTTGGCTCTGCATCTTGTTCGTTTGACCTAATTCTGCCAATGTCAGTTTCCAATTGCGCATTTACAATAAAACAAGAACCGTCAAGTGCGAGTGTAACTCGCGCGCCGAGGGCTTCGAACGTTTGTCAATTATACTAATATGTACCTAGTTACTAAAGGTGCCGGTTAGAGACTTCGCTTTTTAACGAATACCTAAAAATAGTAGGTACCATAATTTCAGATGGATCGCTCTGAGCACTTAATGAGTTTTGTATAGAGTTTTTCCAAAATGTTTGAAACGTACAGAAATTTCAAAAACTGTTTTAAATGTCCGTACCAATACCTTTCATTTGATACCCCACTCGGTAAGGTGGCCCCGCTTTTTGACATATTTCAAAAAGTGTTCTACTTACAGACATCTCTATATTTTTCCTGTAAAATATAGATCTATGTCTACAAACGCTACATACATAACAGAAGGATCGCTCTGCAACCATCGGAGATAGGGGAAGAATTTTTTTTCTAAATATTTCGAAAAGTACGAAACCTACAAAAATTTCAAAAACAATTTTGAAATATACAAACTGATACCTTTCATTTGATACCCCACTTGACCTTGTAGGTATCTCTTAAAATATCGACATCACAATTTGTAAGTACCGAAAATATTAATATTTTTTTTGTTGTTTTCTATTATTAATATTTAAATCTGTACAGGCGCACAAAATGTATTATTATTTTAAATTTCAAGTAATTAGCAGCGGTAGTTGCTGAGATATTAAAGAGGGAAAAAAGGACGGACAAAGCGAGACCATAAGCGTTTCGAAACCGATCTCGAAACCCTACAAAGAGATCCCCTTCGGAGCATTTACCAACGAATAGGATTACAATTTATGGAGGTTGAGTTTGAAATGTACAAAATAAAAAAGGATAATAATATCCAGATATATATGTATGTACATATATCAAGGTATCCGCCTGCCTCCCATATATATAAAGGGCACCCTGAAACCGCGCCTGTTTCAAAAGAGAACACATATGACATGTTGGGTTTCCTTTTCAACGAGAGTCGAACACTCGAACAGGAAGTATACCTAGATAAAAAGCTAAAATCACATGTCCAAGACCCAAATAAACCACCAAGTGCGCGTAGACTCGTACACGAAGGGTTCCGTACCGTAAAAATCAGGCAACTTTTACAAAGAACATCAAATTTTCACTTGTAGGACGACCCCTTAAATTTACAACTTTATTATATTTTTAGTATTTGCTATTATTTCGTTGAAGTGTTACTTATTAACAGAAAGTTTCATGTGTCTACCTAGTGGTTCAAGAGACTGGATCTCTTGAACCTTCATAAACAAAGAGCAAAAATTGCCAAAAAAAATCACGTTTTTTGTATTGAAGCCCCATTTCATTTGAATATTAATTTTGTTTTTATTATTTGTTGTTAAAGCGGCAAGAGAAATAGAGATAGAGAAACATTTATTAAACAACTCAGTTACAGCTCAGAACAGAAATAGTATTATTTATACAGACTAGAAATATACATTCTCTGAAATTTCAACTATCTACCTCTTACGGTTCATGACCCTGTGACAGACGGACGGACGGACAGCGGAGGCTTAGTAATAGGGTTCCGTTTTTACGTTTTGTATGGATATTCGATACGGAACCCTAAAAAGGACGGGATTTCCTATTTTCAATAAAGTTTTATTGCATTTTTTACCACTGTAATGTGCTACCTCGAGAAATCAGCGTTAAAAATATTTTTTTAGTTTGCCTATTCTACGATATTGACTTTGTTCTAAATTCATGAATGGAGTAGCTATAGTTTCAAAGTCTATTATTATTTTTGGTGTTGTGTACTATATTTATTATAATTACTATAAAATATTAAAATACTTTGTTATAATTATTTTATAGCATTTTTTTTAAATAAAACTACCGTGGCGGTCGCGGCGTAAGAATCGACCCCTCCAACTCAGCCCGTGGATATCATAAGAGCCGACTAAAGAACATAGCATATACAATCAGCACCACTACCGCACGCTCCTTTCCACTCAGATCCACTAATGGATCAGTTTCCACTTTTTTGTCCACTCTGATCAATAGTCCGGGTGGATCAGTTTCCGCTGCTCGCACAGCACAGAAATAAGCAGTCAAATATGGGACTAAACTCGTAATCTTTAGATACATTTTACAGTGACAAAATGGGTTACCGCAAGATTCAAGCGAGTGAACCGCGAGCTGTATTTTATCATATGCCGTCAATCTAAAATGTATCTATATTAAAGAGTTTAAGCCCATATTTGAATGCAGATTTGTATGTTCTTCGGAAGTGGTGCGGTCCAGATGTGCGACAACCTCAAGACCTTACAGAAGAAGCTCAGCACCTTTCTACTGTGTATTTCAACCCCTCCACTGAAATCACCTAACCGCCTGACAAGCATGGTGATTATGGTTTGGGGGAGGCATTTTTAAACAGTAGACTAGACATTTGTGTGCTGACTCAGCCACTGACCCGATAAATGCACCACATCCGAATCCTCGGACCAGCTCATATCATCATCCTTCTTCTTGCTCTGGACTTCCGCTGTTGGGTCGCGCATGAAGTCAACCATTGCTTGTCTTTTGTTGTCGCCGTTGTACGGGAACCGGAACTGGCCCTTTCTGTAACACACGACCACTAATTATTAGCTAGATTTAAAAAAAAGTGAAAACCCCGGTGACTGGCACATCACATACCTCATACAATCACATACCTACAAGCATACAAGAAAGCAATACTATTAATTTTTTTAAACTCACAAAGATAAGACAAAAATAAGACAATTCATTGATTATTAATTAATTCAGTTATTGACATTGTATTTATTTATACACATTTATCGTGACTTTGCATGCGGTAAAGCTGATCATGGTTGTGCTCATTCTATGTTAATCTAACATCCCTGTAACCCATGTTTCACAAAATATATGAATTTGATTTGATTTGATTTAACTGTATTTTGACTTGAACCAGCGATCAAGGTATTGATATTGATTTGGGTGATTTAAACTGTCATAAAATTATATTTCTTTATTTATTCTAAGTTAATTTAAAACCAAAGTCTCTGCTATCTATACCAATGTTTTATAATCAATTGTAATGCTGTACTCAACAAACTAATTATTATTATTTTAAGATGTTACACAACGACTGAACTTACAATATCCAGTTATAATTATTGTAAGAGGAAGCACTCACTACCAACCCACAAGCTTTTTTCAGTATAGCTTATATTAAAATTTGTAATGATTACTTTTTATGCAATGAAACACAATAAAAGAAAAGCTGCACCAATTTTCATTATTTTGATCATTGCATAGCGCAGAACACTCTTGCTGAAGTCAAAGATCAAGTAATATAATACAAAAACAATGTCGGTACTTTCTTTTCGGAGGTATATAGAGGTACAGACATGCAAACATACAGATAACTTATAAAACTTTTGCGTTGAGGGAAAAACAACCGTACATCCATACTAATCAGAGATCAATAACTTTTATTTCTATAAGCTTACAAAATCTAAAAGCTCTTAGACAAGTCAAATTTTAAACAAAATATTATTAAATCCATATTAATATTATAAATTCGAAAGTAACTCTGTCTGTCTGTCTATCTGTTACTGTTTCACGCCATAACGGCTGAACAGATCACAATTAAATTTGGCAGAGTTAAATGGTATCCCGGGAAGGCTACGTAAAAAGCGCGTGCGAAGCCGCGAGTAGCAGCTAGTATGTAATAAAGTGATAAGAGATTTTCTCTTCACTTCATTTTTTTGTCCGCGTATCAATGCGAAAGTTTCTCATTCTCTCTCTCCAAGGCCTGAAATTAGACCGGGAGCTAGATAATACCCCGGGAAAGAGCATAGGCTACTTTTCCTCCCGGAAAAGCGCGTGCGAAGGTGCGGGCGGAAGCCAGTTACACACGCATTAAAAGGTTTATCATGAAACTTTTTTTTTCCTAACTTTTATGTACACATTATCTATACACACTCTGTTCATCAATTCTCTGTATATCCAGAGGTTTGCGGTAAGAAAACTCTTTTAGGATTAAGCTCGCCTTTACATGTCCATTATTTGTTCTATGTATGATTTAACTTGTGTGTGCAATAAAGAATAAGAAACTTTTAGATACATTGTAGGTAATCTTGATTCAATTCGCTTCAACTTCAGCAAAGGCCACACTTTGTGAGAGTTCATAACGAACACGCATAGGAGTGCAGATTCTATATCCGGCGCCAATAATGTTTGCATGATCTGCAAATATTTCGATCTGGATCTGGGTATTTTCTATGAACATAAAAATAGATATGCGAAGGTCACTATTTTGTGGTTATTAATATTTTCTACGTTGTACAATGTAAATGAATTAAACTGTCCTCTGATTTATTCATTTATTCTATTTATATGTGCGACTCATTTTTTTAGGGTTTCGTACCCGAAGGGTCAAAACGAAACCCTATTACTAAGGACTCCGCTGTCCGTCCGTCCGTCTGTCACGTGGCTATATCTCATGGACCGTAAGAGGCACACAGTTGAAATTTTTAGATAATGTGTATTTTTCTTACCGCTATAACAACAAAAACAAAATAAATCTCAATATTAAAGGGGGCTCTCATACAACAAACGTAATTTTTTGTCTATTTTTGCTCTTAATTATTCAAGGCTGTATTTCTTGAACTACAATAGGTAGACACATGAAACTTTATATAATTAAGAAACACTTCAACTGTAATAGTATTAAATACTAAAAATAAAATAAAGTTGAAAATTTATAGGGGTCTCCGAACAAGTGAAAATTTAATGTTGTTTGAAAAAGTTGCCTTATTTTTACGGTACGGAAACCTTCGTGTGCGAGTCGACTCGCACTTGGCTGTTTATATTTTAAGCTTCTGCAGATAGCATCGTTTCATTTTATAACCATTAACCATTGCATTTGTTCTTTGATAAATTATTTATTACTTATTTCATATTATATAGACGTTGCTGTCCCACTGCCTGCAAAAACCTCCCCTGGTCGCCTCCTCTATAAGTAGATAATTATTAAGCTTTATGGATTGCGCTAGCAACATGCTGTTTCATAAATTGGATGGCCTTAATAACTCAATTTTTCATTTATATTCGCTAGGCTTTACTTTAGAACTTTCTGAAGAAAAAAAACCGTTTGTAAATATTACACTATCGATAATTTTGCTTTGTTTTCTACTGAAGTATGTGAATGTACGTTTTAGCTTTCAGTATTACTAGTATCGCAAACATAACAAAGCAATTATTTGTCTAGCAAAGCCACGCTTGCTGCTTCATTGATATG
Organism: Eupithecia inturbata; assembly: GCA_963662085.1. Classification (NCBI taxonomy): domain Eukaryota; kingdom Metazoa; phylum Arthropoda; class Insecta; order Lepidoptera; family Geometridae; genus Eupithecia; species Eupithecia inturbata. The sequence goes on from OY759176.1 coordinate 13,349,204, forward strand.
GTTAAGCCCGTATTATGAAAGTTCAAGCAGAGATTGATGACTGAGCTAGTCATCGATCTTCTTCAGTAATTTAACTTTCAATAACGTTTTTCTATGGGAACCTCAGGGTTCCCACTCGATCTGGTCAGGACAGTCATCTATCTTTGCTTGAGTGGCGTTTGACGTATAAAATCTTTACTCAAGCATAGATCGATGACTGAGCAAGCTTTCATAATACGGGTCTTTGACTTCTTAATAAAGAATAAACATATAGTACAAATAATATAGAACTAAAAAACCTGCAAGATGGCACACATTATTTTAGTCAACGAATTAGCATTGTTATTCAACGTCGCAATGCTGCCAGCATTCTGGACACTCTGCCTGCCTTCTGGTGACAGCTTACATTTTTAGGATATTGACATAGGTGTAAATACTAGTTGTAATTTGTTTTTATTCTTTAATTGTAGTTTTCTTTATTATGAAATAAAAATAAAATAATACAGAACTATACAAAAGCAGAGAATCACTTACTCGTAATAATACAAGGTCGGGAATCCGGTTATGTTGTAGAGTTGTCTTATTTTAGAATTGCCGGGTTTCGCCACGTCAATTGCGGCTAGGTACGCCTCGCCCTGGAATTACAAATAAATAAATAATATAACAATAAAATTGACAATGATACCAAAAACATTTTAAAAAAATGGTCTGAGTAAACAAACTTTTTGAATTATTATTTACTAGCTCCCGCCCGCAGCTTCGCTCGCTTTTATCTGGGAAAAAAGTAGCCCATGTTCTTCCCTGGGATACCATCTATATGCGTGTTTAATTTCATTAAGATTTGTTCAGCCGTCTAGGCCTAAAGATAATAGAAAGACGGAATTATCTTTGCATGTATAATACTAGCTTGTGCCCGCAGCTTCGCACGCGCTTTTCCGGGTTAAATAGTAGTCTGTCCTTCCCCAGAATACCGTCTACCTACATATATTTCATTAAGATCCGTTCAGCAGTTTTGGTGTGAAAAGGTATACAATAGACAGATTTACTTTCGCTTTTATAATATTACTATGGATTTATTAGAGACCAATCTAATTATTATTTGTTTTATTGAGTAAAAAAAATTGTGCACTCTGTGGGGTCCCCTATATGTGACAACACATAGTTTTTAACATTCTGTCATGTATAATATTAGCCCCTAAGTGATTTCCACGTAGGTTGCCCATTTTAATAAATAATTTACCTTCAAATCAATTGCTGCCTGGACATAATCTGGCTTCATAGATTTGCAGAATCCACACCAAGGTGCATAAAACATTACCATTGCACTTTTTTGTGCTGCTACTCCTTTCTTCAAGAATTTGATTAGGGCCTGGAAAGAGCACACTTTGTTTGTAGTTAACCTGTTTACATTTTGCTTACAATGAGATCACACTTTGTGTGAAATTCTGCCGGAATTAAAATCTCATGATAGCATTGTTTTAGTTCTTTCTCTTGGTAAAGCAATTTCAAAGTTACAAAACTGATTGGATTCTTGTTAGTTTAAAGTACCTACTGTGTTAGTTGAGTTAAATTTTTCATCCTTTTAAAGGAATACTGATTTGAGCATTTCCTGATTAGAGTACAACAGATGGTACAAATAACATCTTTCCATCATCCAATGTAATGTCTACAACTCAACACAGGTTGGCATTTAGCATGACCGACTGACCGAAGCATCATGGTTGTGCTATCACCATTTAACACATGCGCATGCACAATCCATGTTCTGTGTAGGTAACAAGTAAAGTAAATTACCTCTCCATCTAAAAGGTGGTAGATATCTGTGGCAGTTGGATCTTCTTCCCATGGTAAATCTCCTGTAGGATCCCTTAGGAAGTTCGACATTGAACTAAGAGTTTCACTTCTATCGTAGTCTTTATGGAATTCACCATCTTTGTAGTGTTTCATGTGGTATGGCTTATGAGGCACTTTTAGTTTTTTACATAATTTCTTGCCTTCACTGCAAAGATTAACAGTTAAGGTACAAATTGGGTTAAATATTAGCATCAAGTTTGTAGAAAACCATGAATGCATATAGAAAAAAAAAATCCTGTTTTACCATCATCATCCACAGCTGGATTTACCCACTGTTGGATATATGCCTTGCGAAGTTTGTGCCTTCCACCATGGACATGTGCTAGCTACCTCATATATCTTATTATTATAATATAATATAATGCTGGACAACTCATCTCATATGCACACAGCATCATCTAGCCCCAAACTAAGCAGAACTTGTATTATGGGTACTAGATGACAGATAAACTTAATACAATACATTACATAAATAGATATTTTATATTATACATGAATATATCCGGAACACCTGGAACAAATATTTGTTCAGATTGTACAAACATTTGTCCTAAGGTAGGAATCGACCTTGCAACCTCATGCGCTGCAGGTGGAACTTTACCTGCCGTGCTTCACGGGTCATCAATCAGCCAGGTTGTATTTAATAAATAAATAACGATGGACATTGGACAATCCTCACAGCATCATCTAGCCCCAAGCTAAGAGCTTGTGTTATGGGTACTAGATAACTGATATACATAATACAATACATACATAGATAGATACTTTTTATTATACATAGAAAATACCCAGAACACCTGGAACAAATATTTGCAGATCAGTCAAACATTTGTCCCAAGACAGGAATCTAACCCGCAACCTCCTGCATCGCAAGCGGACCCTCACCCGCCATGCCTCTTAGTTCATCAATCAGTCAGGTTGTATTTTGTACTACCTACATATTTAATCTAAAGCTTACCTATTACTACATTCGATGATTACTAGTGTGGCCTGCCCTTTCATGGCATTTGCTGTATTTCTGAAGACATCTACCACATGCTGGGAAGACTTGGCTTCATTTATAAACAGCACCATGACATTGGTCTTGGTTCTCAGTAACTTCTTAAATTCTTTGATTTCATTTATATCCGTTAGCACTGACGACTTCTGTTTTTTTGCTAGCACAGAAATCGGAGCCAGTACCAATAGCATTGGCAGTAGAACCTGAAAGATAAGAATACATATTAAATAGGTAGGTACCTAGTGGAATTTTTAATCAAAAGAAATATAGTCAGCTTAGGCATGGCATTATGTAGTACCTACCCTAAATCAATAAACTTTTATCAGATGTTTTCTGCACTTATGTACTTGCCTATTATGCCTATTATAGTGTATGATCCACGTTTATCTAACAGCGTATCCCACGATTTTTTTGTAGTTTATGTAAGATAGGTAGGCAGTGATGACGAAGTTGGTAAATGATTATGATCTACATTATTATAATGTGGCAAGGCATTGTTTCGCCATCAAATTAAAATCTATTAGGAAACATCCTACTATAGTGACCAACCGGTGCCACATGGTGCTTACCTTCCAAAAGCTCCAGCAATTCATCTTGTTTGTTTACGACCATGCGCGTTCAATTTACCAAAACAAGGATGCTGAATGCTGCCAGGCAAACACAAAAACAAGGACGGCTCACTAAAAACACTCACAGAGAAACAAAACTAATAAGTTCTCCGTTATAGTAGGTATTTTACATCTAAAAATAATGTGGTGGGTAAAAATTTTACTCCTACGCGGAGGTTCCGTTAGGTAGCCGGGATGGCAGAATGTAGGCAGCACTGAAAACTACTTTTAATTAGAAGGATCTGTTCTTCTGACTTCAGACAATTAAGTATTTTTAGTAATAATTTAGTCTCTTTGTCTAATTATCAGAAGCCAAAGAAATGTTTAATAATCAAATCAATAAACTTACGAACCTCGAAGTACCCTAGCTCAAAACACAGTGAGCACTGAGCACCTGAGCACAGAGTGACAGAGCCGCCAATCATCGAAGAAAAAGCATAGAGAGATTTTACGCCTGTAGTTCCAAATGGCGATAACAGAGGGTGCTGACTAATGTACTAATTGCGGAGGGATTTCTTCCGTCCACGACTTGGAAGAACACACCGAAGCCTTGGAGTACATCCAATAAAGAGAGTTTGCAGGTCGCCAATGGCTTTGGAGTCCCACCAAAATGTTTACTGAATGCATGTCTGCAGTCCAAGATATTTCGTATAAATTAATAGAAGAATGTATACATAAGAACTATATAAAATAATATATCAAAATAAATTTATTAATGTTTGTTTTGTGTTTAATTTTTTAATCTGTGCAAAACTGATGGAAAAAATTACAAAATATTTATACGATGCGGGACGGTACTCACTTTTTTCAAACTATGTGTTATGACTATGACAGTAAAATTGCCCATACAAGTTATGACCACTGCTATATCAGTAGTGCCTTATAAGCAAAACCCAAGACAGTACTTCCATAGCCGTAAGCCTGCTATAGCCGTAGTGTTATATTATTACGCATGCATGGTATGTTACAATTACACTACGGTCATTCCCGTAATCGGCTATAGCCTTACCGTATTTTATAAACCTTTTACTGTCTCAAAATATGATGCTACGGTTATTGCTGTATATTGGTGTCTGGTATAGGTTTCAAAATAAAACCAAAATGTACAAGAATACTCATCATTTATTGAAACACATAAAGTAGTATCTAGTTATTTTCTATCCTCGATAATAAATTTTTTTATAGCAATGATGCTCATTATAAAAACAAATTATTTGAACCAAAATCTAGTCTTCCTCATTATTTGCATGCAAAATGTGCCAATCTTCGAAACATTCGGGACACAAAGGTGTTCTTTTTATACATCTCTTGCATACATATTTAGTTTCCTTTCGTTTGTTTACTTTAGTGCACAATTTGCAATTCAAATATTTAAATTTTATTTTGCTGCCATCAGAGGTGGTTGAAAGTGGCATCACGACTGGCCAGTGACCTCTCATTGCTGTTACGCTACATTCTTCCACAACATTTTGCCTAAATCTTCGGCTACTGTACACACTATCTTTTCTTACCACATCGGGACCCTTTACATCATCAGAAATTTTACACATTTCCTTTATCAATTGATCTCTGAACTCAATGGACTTATATTTAGCATTCTTTTTTACATAAGTCTTATACAGATAAAATGCGTTCCAGACAGCTATGTCGAGGCAGTGAAAGATAACCCTCTTGTACCACCTTATGGTTTTACGGGGGGACGAGTATTAAGAAGTCATCTGATCAACTCTATCTACTCCGCCCATAAAAGAGTTATAAGCAGCTACTTCAGCGGGTTTAGTAGCAACTTCTCCATGACGATTTGGCACTTGTACCATCTTTGGATGATCCCGGGTAGAAATTGTATAAACCGGTCTTTTATCTCTCCACATCGATACATAAATTTGGCCTTTGCGATACCAGTAATGATCTCCTTTTTTCAGTTTTAGACTTGTTAGTGCTCTTGGGTTGCCTTTACGATTTTTTCGTAGTGTCCCACAAGAGTGTGTCCGCAAACCAAGTAACTTTTGCGACAGCTCCACGGAATTGTAAAAGTTATTCATGAAAACATGGTGACCTTTGAACATATAAGCTCCAATAATTTCAGCACGATATTTTGAGTCTTCTTTCCTGTCTCTGAATCATCTCTACCACGGTACATAATCATATCAAGGACATAACCGCTCGCAGTTGTGAGGACGTAGAATTTGATACCATACTTCGCTTTCTTCGACTTTATGTATTGTCAAAAGTATATTCGACCCCGGAATAGAATAAGGGATTCGTCTATCGATAATTCTTTCGAAGGACCGGAGATAAGCTGAAAGTTATTATTTAGAGCTTTGATAAAATCAAGAACTTTGTGTTCACCCTTTGCTTGATCATCCGCTACACACAGACATCTTATGATTTGTTCGAGCCTTCTACCAGATGTTATATGTTGAAAAAACGGATGGTAGTACAGCGGATCATTGGAAAAAAAATTTCGTCTGACGGGGAATTTCAATTGCCCTTGAAGAAGGCATAAACCTAAAACAGATAACATTTCCTGCCTATCCACAGGTCGAAATTTGTAATGACGACTGTTCCTAGTGCGTGGCCCATCTTGACTAGTTAGTTTTTCACCATATTTATTTGTGCAATCAACCATTTGATCGAGTAGGCTTTCTGGAAAAACCAATTTGAACATATCTAGTGGCGTGTGAATGAGATTTACATCAAACTTTGGCCCTGTTGACGACTCATCAAAGTTGAATTCAGTAATTGGTATAGTAGTTTTTGACCATCCTTCATCGTTATGGAGCTGTTCTGAATCGGTAGCTACTTGGGCAGCAGGTTGTTCAACTTCTGGAGACTGTAGGAAAATGTCCATATCCTAAGGCTCTAAATTATCACGGGCTGCTTGTGCACTAGGCTGTTCCACGTCCGGAGACTGAAAATCGATGTCCACGTCGTTGCGCTGTATAATATCTCTGGCTCCTTGAGCAACAGGCTGTTCGTCCTCTGGAGACTGAAGGGCTGGATTCACTGCAGCGGCATCTTCTTGGGATAGCAGAGATGGACTTGCCGGTGAATTGCTGTCGTAACTACCTGAAGAATAATAACGACGGTGTGCTCCGATTCCATTGAACCCGATTTCATCCTCAGAAGTATCCGATCTGGCAGATGGAAGATAATCTTCGTCAGAGCCATACTCCCCTTCGTCATCGTGGTACGGATCTTCATTTTCGCTCGATTCTGGCGTCAAAACATCTTCCAGAAGACGGCTAATGCGATCTGAATTCATCTAAAAAAAATATGGTCATTTATTTACACATCCAAATGAGCGTTTTAGAAATGCATTTATCAGTCTTCACTACCTTGTTTACTAAGCTTAGTGGCCCAATGAACCGTAGTAAGCACAAATAACAGTCAAAATACTTACATTTCTCTCGCTACTCCATAAAGTTGGTCACAGAAAATGGCGCGAAAAAGAACGTGAGTCGACCTCCTCAAGACGCGCGTGGCGTGACACTACTCAAACCGTCGCATATAATCTTCATAGACTGAACTACGGGCATTACCGTAGTGTGCGTGCAAGGACTTCATAGAAAACGCACCCACACCTTTATTTTCAATGTGTGATTGTGTGCGTCCAAATGCTTCTATACATTTGAGAGACTGATGTGATACGACAGTAAAAACGGTTTTCCTTGATGCTCCATACGAAATTTTATTGCATTGACCGTACCTCAGTTCAAAATAGTTTAAACTTTTACGGTGGTGTCATATTCAAACATCGAAAAATCTACTGCTAATGCAGTACGTCCCACATCGTGTTAATAAATGTGTCTTGTAGATTTTTATACATAATTATTTTTAAGAAATAAACAAAATACTAAATGGAAAATTGAACTGCAGCAATGACATTAAAAAAAAAAGCCCGAAAATATTTAAAAAAATGCAGCAAAAGACCCGCGAAATAAATAATATTTACTTAATAACCATTTGATTTTTATTTCTCGCATGAATTAGGTAGGTACTCCTTATTGTTAACGGTAGCTTGTTTCCTAGTTCTACCAAATAGTTTTAGTGTAGGTATGTGCGAGGACAACAACCTATTTCGAACAATACCTAATTTTTGTAGGTACTAAATTCATTGCCTACTAAATCCCTAGTTTAGCTGGGTACTAGGTATTATAATAAATACCTATAGGTGCAAATATGGTAGGGTTGATAGACATACAATGAACCAGACCGTTACTTGGAACCATCGAAGATTTCGAATATGCGACGTTGTCGATTCGCGCTTATGTCGGTAAATTAAGTCCCTACAACTCCCCCACCCACCGCTTAGTTTGCGCGGCGATCCCAGCTCAGATGCAGAGTACAGCAGTGGAAAAGATGATTTTTTTAAAACAGTGGTTTCGAGTAACCAAAGTGACTCAAGTGGTAAAATATCTTCATGGTCTAAATCTGCAAAAGCTTTAAGCGGTGTTCCATTCGGTGTCGGTGTACGAAATGACCGCGGTAAAATAATAATGGGATCAACTCGCGTAATTATTTCTTATGATGTTATACAAGTTGGTTTCCACAAGTACAAAAAAACCCCTGGTATAGGTATATGAACTTTTTTTCAAAAGAGTTCTTAACCTAACAGCAATAAATAATGAGGATTTGGGTCATTATAAGTTGATGTTGCTAGAAACGAATGTCCATCGACGATATTATGATCGTCATAAACCAAAGAAGAAACCGTGGGCGAAAATTCTTGAACGTTATAAAACCATTATTCAAGCTACGCAAGATTTCAGCACGTACAGATAGCAGTCAGCCTGACATACCTACACAAAGCAGAAGGGTTACGTCCGCTAAAAATATGGAAAAAAATGTTGGTTATATTTACTGGGTTGATCTTAAAGAATTAATTGACCGATTTTTGATTGCTTCTCGAGATGGTAACACTGGACTAGATAGTGAAATTTTATGAATTATTGAAGAGTTACGTGAGAGATAATTTCAAAGAAATAAAATAGGTAATCATAAATTTCTTTCATTTTTTATAATACATTATAATAATATTTTATGTATTATAATAAACGGATGTAGGTACTAGGTAGGTATGTCATTGGTTAGATTGATACTTTATTTATTTATTACAGTACACATACATCGTACATATTTAATCATAACTAGGTAACACAGTGTAACATGGTAATTTTTCTAATACATACGACAAGATTATGTACAACATTTACCAATGACTGCGTGCACTTAAAAATATCCCTGGTTAGGTTAAAATGATTTTCAGAAATTTACCCAGGAGCAAAACGAATAAAAAATTTAAAGTTGGGAAAATTTGCGAATGGCAACATCGCTTGCAGTAAAATGAGATTTTCAGAAAGTTATCGTATCGCCTCACTCTCCAGAACTTCAGATGACAAATGTGTATTTTACCGACGACACGACTGGCTAAGACTACCGTTGGCCATTCAACCACAGTTGGCCATCACTGGCCAACTAAACCAGCGCAGCGTGCTAAACCAGCTAGTAAGTCAGTAAATACCTAAAGCAGTAGGTAGTTAACGTTGTGGTAGATAGCTACTGGAAAGGACAAGAAGGTCACCGTAGGATTTGTATTCTCATCCCAAGGTGAAAGCCAGCGAGCGCATCTAGAGCTAGAAGCCCTAACAAAGAGCGTAAAAACTCTGTAAAATACCAAAGCCAAACTCGGCCCAACATTCCAGTTTGTATGGTGTAAAGATGGCAGAGTATCTAGGTGCAAGAAAGATACCTATTCTACGTTCTATCCATAAAAGATAGAATCGCGCCGCGCCGACAGAACACTCTCTTTCGGCCACTGACTGCTACACATACACGCTCTCTCTTGTTTACGAATACAGCCCCCTTTTCATACAGGTTTAAGGTTAGGTTAGGTAGGGTTTAGGTTTTTTTTCCGCCTTGGGAACAAATGTTTGTACGATCTGCAAATATTTGTTCCGGGTGTTCTGGGTATTTTCTATATATAATAAAAAATATCTATCTATGTTATGTATTGTATTAAGTTTATCAGTCATCTAGTACCCATAACACAAGCTCTGCTTACTTTGGGGCTAGATGATGCTGTGTGGATTGTCCAGCATTATTTATTTATTTATTTAACTGTTTTACGGCTTTCAACCTTCGAATATGGTCACGTAATGGTGTCGACGAACGATGTATAGCTGTTGTATGGTTATAAGTACGTACCCATTGAAATCTTATCAACGTTTATCTGTGTTACTGGAATAAAACTGGGCATCGCATTTACATAACCTATATTCCGTAATATCAACATAAAACATTTTTATAATTAAATAACTCATCTTTTTCATAAAGATCCCATTGACAGGACTGAGTGTTGCACACTTCAGCAAACTATTTTGCAAATCACAAAATACTTCCAACTATTATATATCTATTTCTCCGCAAGCTTACACTATGTATACATACCTACATAAATAGTCACTAAAGAAATTGAATATCCTACATAATAAAATAAAATAAATGTATTTACCTATGACTGCACTTTTGCTCTCCATATTTTGATAGGCACTGTGCTTACGCATTCACCTTATGTCAATATATCTTTATTTTCTTGATAGGTACAGGAGGTTTGAAAGCTTTGAAGGAAGCAAATAGGAAGAAATTATTGGTTTATATAAATTTCAGCGATTCTACACCAGACGTAGTCTACGGCGAAGTGACCAGCCATACTGACGTCAGAGGTCACCTTGAAATGTTGAATTTCTTCCTAAATTTATAGGAAGCTTATCTGTAGGAAGCAAATAGAAGCAAAATAATTGGGAAGCAAAACATTTTTGAATAGCATTTCAACGTTAAATACGACAGGTGACTTATCCCTCATCCGCATGACGCATTTCTCTTGTATACGAATACCGAATACAGCCCCCTTTTCACACAGTTTACAGTATTTCATTTACATATCGGAGATAAGATAACACACAAACACATCAACATAATCCTAAATCAGTCAAAATAATCTTCGTCAATAACATTTTCTACCCCGTCATAATTTTTAAATTATATAATATACATTTAATTTAGTTATGTACTAGTACCAAAGTAGGTAGTTAGATTTACCTAGATTTTAACTTTTCTTTTGCACAAAATCGAATGAAATCTTTAATTGCAGTTCTTCTAATAATTTTTACACTATCTTCCAGTATCTAAGTAATCACTTGAAACTTAAATTTATCATGTATTCACATCAATACCTACTAGGTCATTGCATTGACCAAAAACTACTAAACTTCTGCTAGATGTTCAAAATAGCAACTTTCTCCTTGATGTAGTAGTTATTTATTATTAGGTACACTTAATACCGAGACAGGTATCTCAGAAAATATTTCTAACCCTAACCTATTTAACAACACCGTATCTCTTGTTATATATAGTCTACATAAAAAATCATTTGTAATTCATTTTTACAAAACATTTACATTTGAAAGCCATACGATCGGACTGAAATTTTGCATGTAAATATTTCTAGGCTTCGAATAAAACGTAGGCTACTTTTAATCCCATAAATCAGTTCCCATGGGATTGAAATAGCCTTTAAACGTTTCCATTAGAAACAACGCGTGCGAATCTGCGAGCGAAGGCTAGTTTTTAATATTATTGTGATTGTGGTGTGATCTTATTAAAATCTCAGTGTTCGGTTTACTTAGATCTGAATTAATGTAGTCAGGTATAGAGGTTTATACTGATTTTGTAGGCACAAAACGGCCCGTACCTTAAAATTGGTGGTTTATAAACAAAATAGGTATTATTATTGTAAGTAAGTATTTATTAACAATGAAAATGACAATCAAATAATAGAAACAAACAAAAAGTTGAACTATCTGCAGACTGTCGCAAACAATTTACAGGTAAGGCAATTTATTATGTTGGAGAGCCGGCTGTTGTATGGGTACCATAAAATCTCTACACTATTTAACTACTTGGTACTAGAACCCATGTAAATATGTTTTTGTTAACAAAACCAGCCTTCATTCATCTCTCGTCCGTTTTCAAATTCGAATATGCACCTTTTTCGTTGCACGTGTGCAATAATGCGTAGATGAAGGTTGTTTTTGTTTCTAGTTACCTTGCTGTTACCTGTTGTCTACCAATTTTTGTTAGGTGATAAAATATGAAGTTTTTTGAAAGGTTTGTGTTAGTTCATCGTCATCATCAGCCTATGTTAGTCCACAGCTGGGCATAGGCCTCTCCGTACCCCGGCCGCCATACCGCCCTGTCTTCAACTTGTCGCATGCAGCATCTGCCTACAGTCTTTCGCAAGTCATCATCCCACCTCACCGGAGGGCGTCCTACACTACGTTTTCCGTACATACCGCCCTGTCTTCAACTTGTCGCATGCAGCATCTGCCTGCAGTCTTTCGCAAGTCATCATCCCACCTCACTGGAGGGCGTCCTACACTACGTTTTCCGAATCGTGGTATGCACTCAAGAAACTTATAGATATTGCCAGCGCACTGCCACTTCAGCTTGCTAACTCAGAGCTATGTATGTCGATAACTTTAGTTCTCTGTCGGATGTTCGTAACGAATCCTATCCTTTAGTTAGAGAAACTCCGAGCTCCTTTTCCCATAGCTCGCTGAGCGACTTTTAACTGGTGGACCAGCCCGTGTTAGTTATGTTAGTTAGTGTATTACAATCGCTTAAGTACCTATATGAATTTATAGTGATTTCGTCAAATTAAAACAGTTTTTGTAGCAAAACCATTGGCTTTGTTTAGTATGCCCATACCTCCCTACCTACGAGTACCAAGTATATCGTGGGTCTGTTTTCTATGTCCAATATTGTATAGATCTATAACGTATAGTACCCATAACGCAAGATTTGGCGATTTTGAGGCTAAATGGTGCTTTGTCGATGGATTGCTAAACATTATTAGGTAATTATTTCCCTTCATTGTACCAAACTACCCCTGTTTCGTTCATAACGTTACTGACTAAGCACATGTTTCCTTAATCATTTCTATATAACTTTCTAGCCACCGTGTTGGGACCAAAACTGTTTCCCTTATTGCCAATAATAACCATAAACAGCTAAATATCCTTTGCTTTGCAAACGGCAGGTCCTAAAATTGGCAGGTGCTTGATTAGAGGCTCGGCGAACTCCAGCACAGATCTGACGGGCTCGAACCAAGACGCTAGGAAAGAGGCGACGAACAGCCAAAACACTATCTTGACCACCCAGTCCAACACGTACAGGCTGGAAAAGAAGGGCAAATAGTTTAAGAAAACTGTGATATCGTTTATACATATCGAAAAAAGATCTAAAATAATTCAGTCTAGAAGTACGTATTTCCTTATGTATACTACTTACATAAATAAAGAAATAGAGAATTGCAGGAGGCGTGGTGATTATGATATGTATGGTAAAACACCCAGGTTATGCCATAATCACCACGCTTAGCAGGTGGATTGGTTATCGCAGTAGAGGTGTTAATAATAGGTACACAGAAAAAAGATGCTACCCTTCCCGATGTAGTTTCCCTTATCCGATATTTATCACGATTTTTTTTTAAATTTATGCCCTTGGTTAGTTCTAATGTTCGAAATTAGAAAATAAAACTTACGTCATCTAAACATAATATTTTGTAGGTGCATTGTAGCTATACTTACAAGCTATGATACGATCTGTTTATAACAACTTTACTGGGGTCTTCCTTGAGACAAAATACTCTGCCCCCCTCAATGCAAGCCACCACATATGTTTCTCGATCCATAGCAGTTACATCTGTGTTGAAGATTTTCCGCTCTTCCTCGTTCAATTTGGACTGGATGCTATCGAAGTTTGGACATGGGAAGTTCCAGGGACGCATGGTGAAGTACTGCAGAACCTCTAGGCCTTGGCTGATTCTGGCTTGGATTCGTACCATGCTGAAACATTTATGCATGTTAAATCGACTCTGCCTTCGCTGTCAAACGTTTTTGTGATCTACGTCCAAAACGAAGGCCTACAAAATGTAGCAAAGGACCACTGACATCTATTATACAAGTACGCTGGAGGTTACATTTATCGATGACAGAGTGAGACCATTTGATTCTCCATCTGGCGCAGCGCATCAGGATTGCCATACAGCGAGGCAATGCAGCCAACGTCTTGGGGACGCTTCCGACTGGTATTGATATAAATCAGTTGAGCTACCTGTAGATTGTTTGCAACAGTCTGCAGTTAGCTTAATTGTTTCAATTGTAATTACTAGTTCTAATTTGTTTTAATTATTTGATTGTAACTTTCTTTGTTAATAAGAACCACTGCCATCTTTAAGTAGGTAGGTAGGTACTTCGATTTCAACTTAACTTGCCTCATCATAGGTAAAAAATATGGTTTTGAAAAAAGGAGTTAGTTCGTCAATCGTCTCATAATATAAAAAGTTGGATGGAAGGATGCGAAAGTTTGGATGGAAGGATGGATGCTACTTCTTCACGCCTAAACTACTGAAAGGACCGGGCTGACATTTTGCACTGATGTAGGTAAAGAATAAATACCTAGAACTAATATAAAACAAAGGTTAGTTTTTTTCCCCTAAATCAGTTCCCATTTGATTTATATAACCTTAAAACGTTTCCATAGAAAAAACGCGTGCGTAGCCGCGGGCAAAAACTAGTAGTTTATAAATTTATATATTTTATTTATTAATTTACAAAATGTTGGGAAAACTTACAACTAGGTATAAAATCAATTACACGCAAATAGGAAATAATTCGATTTGTGGATACTTACAATCGCTTTTGCCCCATCAAAAACATCAGGAGGTCGATGCAGTAAGCTGGTACTAGATGGAAGAAGATCCGTCGAAACTCGTGCAGGGCTACATTGGTAGTTATATCCCCATTGGGGTACCAAAGGGGCCACTCTATCGGCGCCTTCCGAGAATATGCTTTACCGATGTTTAATGTTTCGCCCCAAGTCGTCGGCTGCTGGTGTCCAATATTCACGTTGTAAACTGGGATCTCTTGTAACCTGTGGCATGGGATAATATTACGCTACGTATTAAACTACGTAAGGTAAAATAAGTAGAGGACTAGGGCCCGTATTATGAAAGCTTGCTTAGTCATAGATCTATGCTTGAGTGACGTTTAAATGCCAGAGAAAAGCGTTACTCAAGCAGATGTTGATGACAGAGCAATCTTTCATAAAACAGACCCAGGAGTGGATGGCTGGTGATGTGTGATAAAAATATTATGACACTTCATGAGTTCGTTGCTTTTTCAATTTGATTGCTGATAAGTTGCATATCATTGCATCGTTGATAATTTGATTGTTTTGAAAAAACTAAAAACCGACTTCAAATTCCTTAACACTGTTTTTTTGCGGGACAAATGTTTATCCCTCGGGAATGAAATGTTTAAGGGACAATTTCGGAATCATCGTCTACAATAGCGAATGAACCATCCACACACCTATGTGAAAAATTTAAATAATCATTTCGAACAACTGTTGTACGTACATTCTACTAGCCAGAACGCAAAGCCTGTGGTGATTCTGGACCCCCTCGGGGTCCAGAATCACCCCATTTCGTCTTAGTACACATGTTTCGTGGCACCCTGTATATTCAGCGCACCGCCCTTTATTAGATCCACAATCAATTAACCAAATAAAGAGTCACCTCTTACGTCCAACGGTCTACGGCCGGAACATCAAAGTCCATGTTGGTTTCATCCCTATTTCGTCCCATTTGAGGATTTGAACAGAAAGGCAGGTTTTATGTACAGTCATCCACACTCCTTACTCTGTAGGTACCTAGGTGAGCGATGTAGTCTTGGTGACCACCCTAAGTACTTACTTCTGCGTCCTTGCGCCTTCAATCATTCCAATAGCAATGATTGCGTTGATAGCGATGTCCACAGGCACGACCTGGGCGGTGCAACTGCCGTCACACAGCATGGTTCTGATCACGCCCTTGGCGGCGCCCAGCATGACTCCCACTGGACCGTTCAGGCTGTCCACCCAGCCGGGGATTGGCTCCGTCACTACTGGACCCACTGTAACCATTACAGAGTTTTCTTATGAAAGATACTATTATGTCGGCGTGTGTTGAGGCGCGTCAGACGAATATCGATTTCATAAATTAAAATAAATAATGATAGAAAATTACAATCAAATAATAGAAACAAATTAGAACTAGTATTTACAATTGAAACAATTAAGCTAACTGCAGACTGTGCAAAGAATGATGTACACAGCATCATCTAGCCTCAAGCTAAGCAGAGCTTGTGTTATGGATACTACATAGATAACTGATAGATATATTTTATTATACATAGAAAACACCTAGAACCACCTGAACAAATATCTGCAGATAGTACAAACTCTAGTGCCTGCGATCCTTTCTTCAAAAAATATTGTTAAAAAATCTTAACCCCGACTCCAATGGAAAGATTTTATATTTTTGGATCGAATCTGTTGACATAAGTTTCGGTATTCTTTGAAATCGAGTTAGCAGTATTTTGGTCACCTATACTGGGGCGAGCAATGACAATAGGGAGGTCCGGGTAGGCTTCGTTGGCCATATTTTCCGCGAGACGTTTCGAAAAAGTGTAACAGTTGGGATGGGGGCCCAGCAAAGACGGCGTAAGCGTCGCCAGCTGTTTGCCGTCAAGCACTTCGATGAGCCTCATTACATTTTCGGGGCTTATGGATGGCGCGTATATCTGCAATGATACATTTATTATATTACGAACTATATTCAAAACCGATCAATCGTAATAATTATCGTTATTAAACCATCAACACCTAGCCATTTGTAGTCCGCTGCTGGACATAGGCCTCCCCTAATATGTGCCGGTTGTTCTTATCATTAGGGAGTAGTGCCCTAATGATAAGAACAACCGGCTCCATGCAGAGCGCACACGCGGGTGGAGATCGCAATGGAGGTGTTTATTATATACAGAATGAAGTTGCCTACTTTTATGATTTATACCATACCTTCTCATCCAAAATTTCGTAATCCGGATAGCAGAAAGCTGTCGATAGGTGTACAAAAGTAACTAGGTTCTTCAGTTGCTTAGCCATCTTGATAACCCTCAGCGTGCCCGATGTGTTCATATTAACATTATCCTCCAAAGGAGCCTCGAGCCGCAACGTTGCCGCAAAATGAAACAGGACAGATATTTCAGAAAGTTTCTCTAAGTCAACGGTGGATAAGCCAAAGTCTGCGAAGAGCACATCCCCTTGCAATACTCTGAGCTTCTGCAAGGCGCTAGGTCGTTCATTTCTTAAGCGGTCAAATAACTGAAAAAAATGAATAAGAAATAAGCTTCTTCATACGGCTTCGCACGGATAACTGGAAATATCCTTAGTATTTATCTACGTATAATAAAAATATGTATATATGTATGTAATTAAAGAATCTTAGATTCATTTATTCACAGGAAATATGTCGAATATCACAATGCATCCATACAATAGGCACTATCTACACCTACTGGTAGTTTTGGACAGGCGTGTGTGAATATTTAAGGAGTGCGCTAAAGCTACCTCTTCAACTCAACACATGCACCACACCGTTTCAAATCGTGTTGGCCGTACGCTTTGCCGTACGCTTTCCACGCGGCTAACTGCTAAGGCTAGCAGCCAACGCGCTGTCGATGTCGTCGCCATGGGGCGCGCCCCTGCTCAGGTCGCACCGCTCCGAGACTGGGCAGTGAATTCGTTAATGCTTTTCTAAGTACCTACCCTCAAACATAAAGAAGAAGAAGAGGCTGAACTACATCAAGACATAAGCGAATAGATATAAACCTTCGTGATTAGTACATCGGCATAGTCACTTTCCAACAGGTGAGATTGAGGTCTAACGAAGGTCGATTCGGTAAAACAAGATCCGTCAAGTGCGAGTGCAACTCGCGCGCCGTGGGTTTCGGACGTTTGTCAATTATACAAATATGTAGGTGCTATAGGTACCGGTTAGAGACTTCGCTATTAAAAATAGTAAGTTCCAACCTACATTTCAGATGGATCGCAATCTGCAGAGTTAGGGCGGGGCGGGGTTGAATAATGATAAATCTTTCACATTTTTTTTCAAAATTTTTGAATTAGTATATATACCTACCTACTTATAGAAAATGCAAAAACTATTTTGAAGTTTTCAAATTGGATACCTGTGATTTGATATCCCACTTGACCTGATAGGTCTCTTTTATAATTTCGACTTCACAATTTGTAATTTGTACTGTAAATTTTATTTTAATTTTTTTATTTATGTTTTCGATTTGTCTATACAGTTGCACGAAATGTACAATAAAAAATGTAATAGTCAAATAATAATAAATAAAAACAATAAATAATAATAATTTAATACATTCATTATTTTATTTGTTTTAAATTTCAAGTTATTAGCTGCGGTAGTTGCTTAGATATTAAAGAGGGAAAAAAGGAAAGACAGAGCGAGATCATATGGGTTTCGAAACCGATGGAGATCGGTTTCGAAATCCCAAATCTCCTAACTCTAATAAAATACTCTTAGGCATTGCTTAATGTTAAGAGAGGTTTATAATTAGGAGGGATTGCCATCTACTATCACCTTCGACCACCAATACAAGTTGTTTTAGTTATCGAAGACTAACACTCAGTGATTTTCGCAAAAATTAAGCTGATACATTTATTATATTACTTTTTAGGTTACCTGGAAGAAATTGCTTTAAGCAATAAGACTATCTTTTGTACAGTTTTTATTTAATTTAGATATAAGATATTTTTGTATTGTTTCATATGTACAATCAGATACAAAAGTACTTTGTGTGTACAATAAGTGTTAAATCAATCAACCTGATATAGGATTGTGGTAGGTATTCTATTTGAGTAAAAAATTCAACATCTTCTGTCGAACAACGAGTGACTCGTCTTAATTGGACAAAGAACCAAAAAGCTCATCCTCGTTTAGCTCATCATAATATTATTTTGGGAAGAGTTAAAATTGTACTTCGAGCTTTCAAAAGACCTGTAAACTAAAATAAAAAATGTTACTGCAGATAATTGCTGTTTTTCTTGATACGAGCAAGTATATAAAAAAAAATCTCTTTTGAGATATTCTGATTTCAGTTCATATTACGAGTAAGTATTGTAATACTTACAGGAAGACGCTGCATATCCTCCAAGCGCTGACCTGCAGGCTTGCCCCTCTTCGGCCTCACAAGCACGAATATATTGCCGATCTCTGGTATCGAGTATAGAAGCTTCTCGATGAGGACTTTGCCCATAAACCCGGTGCCACCCGTTACCAGCACGCTTCTGCCCTTGTAGAATTCTCTAACTGATGTCTCAGGAGCCATTTCTGAAACGGTTTTTTTGTTTGTATCATTAGTTGAGTATTTTGTGTTCCTACGCTATACATAGCTCAAACCTCTTCCGTTATCATCTTGACTAAGTTTACCCTGTGGATCTTTAATTAATATAAGTCTAGTTGTTAATGTTCAGTACTTATATAATATTATTACATAATACTTAGTTAAACAATATTTAGTTATAATTTATTTCAGGTACCAGAGGTTAGTTTAAATTAATTTGAACTAACCTAACTTTAGATTAATTTGTTCATATCTCATTATATGTGAACCATGTGTTTGTATGAGAATTCTTAAAACCTATCATCAGATAGGTAACAAACACAACATAAGCAATAGTTTGTTGTTCTAATAGTTTCCTTGCCGTATTACGGCCACCAGTCTCAATCAAGGCTAGCCATGTCAGCCTACTCGGAAAACAAAAAATCAATGTTTCTGACTCGTTTTCAAGCAAACGCTAATCTTATGCAAGCGAAATAAGAGTGCATTTGCACGAAAGCTTTTCAGAAACTTCGATTTTTCGTTTGCTAGTAGGCCCTCTGGACATATTGTACTTATAGTGCACAAGGCACAAGTGTGTGCGCGTGTAAACTCTCTGTTCCTTCACTATCATAATCCGGGAATCATAGAAAGTGGTTTACGATTTGCGGGAAACTACATCTCCGCTAGTTTTATTCCTTGTAGGTAGAACTCAGAAAATATTAAAATCCGCAAACATATTTGTATTTCGCGCGAATCCATGACAAAACCTTATTTTAAATAAGCCCTGCAATTGATGCTGATTTGATGGGTGGTATTTTGGTGCCGGGAGTAAATCCTCTAAGTACATAAATACTCTACTGCAAGTCGGAAGAAAGGAAGTGGAGTGGAAAGGAAGTGGAAAGAAGTGGAGAGTTAGTAGTATAGGCTGATGATGATGATGATGAAGTATCCGCTCTATCATTACATTAGGTACCTACCACTAGCTAAAGAGAAACCACCTTTACAACTTTACTAAATTGATATGCTTATTGCATACAGAATAGGTACTTAAGAGCAATTAATTAATTCAAACCAAAGGGCCAAAAGATGTGTTCATATAGTAAACAAATTACGAAACACATTTGGAAAGACTAAGAACGGGATAAATTTATATTTTATATGATAATCTTTTAAACTAGTATACTTAGTATATACATATTAAATGTATAGAGGTCATGGTAAGGCTCAGAAAATGCATGAAATGCTTTGTGCATTATGCAATTTGGAAAATAGAGTCAACCTCCCGAAATTAAATACTACCGCTTAACAAAAACTATAAAGTTCAACTTTTGCCCCCTGCGTAAGGTGCCTGCGTTAAACCCGGTCTTGTGACCGTAGTTTCTATTCTCAAACTTAGAGTCTTGATCACAGTAAGAAAAAGGATTGCAACAAAGAATATTTCGAGTTGGTAAATAGTTTTTTTTTATGGAAAAAGTTTTTCGCGATTTCGGCCATTTCTAGTACTCAAACCCCAGTTGGTTCAGTAGAGACTTTTGATCCTTACATGAAACAGGATCGATTGGCATCAAAAAAGTTTTGTTGTAAAATTACCATTTTCTTGCTGACTGTAAATTTTACCAAAATCTATGAAAGCAGTTCAGATTATATCAAAAAGTTATGGATGGTCTCCCAGTAACGTTTTCCTGTAACTATAACGGTTAAGGTACCTGTCCTTACTGTCCCGTCTCTAAAATCCACCCTGTATTTTATGTATATAAAGGTCAAGGTAAGGTCTATAAAATGCATAAAATGCTTTGCGCATATGCAATTTGGAAAATAGAGTCGGTCGCCCGAAATTCGCCCGAAATTATTTATTTATTATTTATTTTTTCAATAGGCGGTGTATGGTACTTTTTGAAATTCCAAGTTCCGCTTCACCTTCCCTCACCGAACTTTCGGGTTTGCCTCAAAATTAATCAAAATGTCGAGTTCGTCATCATTAACGTTAATTTGATGCTCTGGTTGCCTTAGGTGATGTCATGATCATATCGTCCTAAATTTTTCAAATTATCCACCAACCTTTTCAAAACCGATCGAGAAGGTGTTTCTCTATCGGGATATCTTTCGCGATACCACTGCACAGCTAATGTTATTATTATTCTGGTTTAAAAAGTACGTTTCCATTAAATCTAAATTATTTTGGTTAAAAAAATTCACTCAACATTGGCAAAACACACAAATGAAACTCAATAAAAAAACAAAAGAAAATCGTTTGAAAATGGAACACAATATAATTTTTTTTTATCTGCGTGCTTTTTTTGTTTCTGAGCATACCAAAGAGTTGCATGCACTACAATTTATTTAATTTATTAATCACATTATCATTTTATCATACACTTTTAATAGAAATTATATGTACTTCTTAAGTGGGTATTTACAAGTAATACTCTAAAATTATAAAATCAGTTGTTAGGAGCACAGCGCGCGCGGCAAAGTAAAAAAATACATACATAAAGCCGAACATAGAACCTCCTTCTATTTTCCAAGTCGGTTTAAAATTTAAATAGAGTAGAATTATAAATCGCATATCTTTTGAACCCCTGTTGCTACGATGTGCATGAAATTTGGCATCGAACCTTTGAATTTGTTAGGAACAGATTGGACTTGTGAAATGCGAAGCCGCGGGCTGCAGCTAGTTATTAAATAAAGAGCAATTATCTACTATTTTTTTTTGTCTGTAAACCGGTTAGACACGCACGCACCAAAGGTCCTGCCAGAAAACCAGCGTTACTCAACTTTCTGTTGAGCAACATTAAGCAAAAGGTTCACATAGCTTTTATTTAAATTATTGTGTACCTTTTTGATGTGTTCTAGTTTAGTTCCTTGCAGAACGCAGGAAATATTTAAATTTCGCGCGAATCGGTGTAAGATTCCGTGCCCTGCGGGACAACTGGCGATCTCTGATGTCGGAGGCCAATCCACTTCTCGTCACTGCGCTAGGGTTAGGGGAAGTGGACAACTCGCCCGCGGACGAGTTTTTCGTAGTCGAGATGTGCCCTAACCCTCCAATAAGTAAGCAAGTAAATTATATTATCAGATCAGGTATTGTTGTGTATTGTTTTTTTCTAGCTTCATCGTTTTTAAGATGTTATGAAAAAAGGAAATCAGATAGCTCCCATTTGTTGTAACAAATGGGAGCTATAATAATATAATAATTTCGTAAATCAGGTTGAATTGGGTTGGCCTAGTACATAATGTGACTTTTTCAAAGTAACATTACTACCTAATCTGCGGCTTGGCACCCATTTGTTAAAGATTCGATGACAATTAGTAGAATGCAATAAAGTAAAATGATCACGTCGATATTGTCGGATGCTAACTACTGTAGTTGTGTTCTACATCAAATGCAAGATGGCCAGATTCCCAAGTTTTTTTAATACATAAGTAGTCAAGCAATTCGTAATTACCGAAATTAGCAATGTGAAGTGAAAATGTGTGGAAATTTTTAGTCATGCATGTGCAGTGCAGTTAGTAATTAATGTTTTCGCAATGCTATTGTCATTTGTTTGTGTTATGATAAGGCATAACTAATTGAACTTTGTAGCACCGAGCCTCCGTGCACCGAGCACTTGGCAGGGAGGTAAATAATATCCCGGGGGCGGACATAGGCTACGAAAAAAAAGCACGTGCAAAGCCTCGGACAGAAGGCTAGTTCTCTATACAAAACAAAAATAATTAACAAAATCAGTCCTCACTTCACGGAAAAATCGGTGAACATACAGGTGTAGGTACCTACTGTACCGTAGGTACCGTACCGGCGAATACATTCTTTATTTTTTTATTTCGGTTATGGACTAGCTAGCCTTCAAAAAGTGAGTTTGTTGTTTTCAAATATCAGACATAATTTTATGACGGCAATTAAAAAAAAACTTGTAAGTAAACGTAGTAGTAAAATAAGTACCCTGTTGTGACTCTTTACCTTAAATACGGGCGCAAAATCCGCCCAAAACATACCAAATCTTGTCAAAATATCGATTCAAAAATCCGATGCTATCAATACTTAGCTACCAAAAAATCACGTAACCGCCACAAATATCGGTAACTAAATCGTGAGTATGTGAAGCTGTCGCCTTAAATACGGGAGCAAAATCCGCCCAAAACTTACCAAATCTTGTCAAAATATCGATTCAAAAATCCGATGCTATCAATACTTAGCTACCAAAAAATCACGTAACCACCACAAATATCGGTAACTAAATCGTGAGTATGTGAAGCTGTCGCCTGCCACGCGATTGGGCGCAGACTGAATGCATTGCTTTAGCGCAGTTTAGATAAAATAAGAACTTAAGCAAAATTACAAAAGGCTACAAGACAGGTCTACTGAGCACCCTTGACCTGTAGACGTCTATCCATTCTTCTTCACACTTCCTACTACTTATTCAGAACCAGCTTTTGCACGCGGCTTCGCTCTTTTCGATAAAACCCAACGGGATACATGTACTTTTATTACCTAAGACCTATGCATGTGTCAACATGTTACAAATTAATAAATTATTCTAAATGAAGACACTATTTATAACTCAAGAACGGCTGAACGGATCTCAGTGAAATTTGGCAGCGAGGTAGATGGTATCCCGGGGCCGGACATAGGCTATCTTTTATTCCGGAAAAAAGCGTGCGAAGCTGCGGGCTGCAGCTAGTAATAACATAAAGGTGATTAGACTCGTAGATGTAGTATAAAGGACTATGTATCAATCAGGAGAAAGTGCGATTCCTACCTCGTGTGTTTTAAGGCAAATTACCACTCGATAGGAATCAGATACTTTCTCACCTCATGAACAATGTACTTTTAGGGGGATATTCAAAAAAGGTCTTAAAGCGTATCCATTGGACTCCCTGATCGAAGCTTAGCCACTTTAAAATTAATTTAACGTATTTACCTGATTTTCCCGTGTGTTGTTTTTGTCATTTTCACAGTAAATTTTCAATGTTTTATATTTCGTACTCATAATTTCTTCGACACAGGCCTAGTGAAGAAATCAACAGACTAGTAGGTACAAAACTATTATTATAAGTATAGTTTGACGGGTATTTATCGCGTTTAATTACCTATTTTTCCTGACGTTTCGACAGTTATGCTATTATTAATGTATTGCGATATTTTTTGTATTTTTGTATAATTTGTTCCTGACAAGATAATGGTGTAAGCTAATCTGAGGGCAGAGCTTTTAATAAGGGAGAACCTGTGGGATAAATGTAATAATAACTCGATAGTAAATTTTATTCAATTTTATCTCGGTACAGTTTTTCTTATCTAAGCGCAGCTTCACCTCGTTTACCTACACATACAATTAGGAATGCACACTAAATACTAGAAAATCTACACAAATAAATCGTTTTAGTAAAAAACGATTTATTTTACGATTATAGTAAATCGGCACGAAATCAGCAACTTTAGACGTGTCGCGGTGTGACTGAATATAATCATATACATCACAGAAATGTATCTACAGCAATAATAGTATGACAATGTTAAAATTCTTAAGAATAATGGTCGCCGTAATCTTGCATGTGCCGTTAGACGTGTAGTTTCATATCGCCGAGTTTGTGGACTGGCCACATACACTCGCACCCCGCCGGAATCACTATCGTTCTTGTCTCCCAGCAGTTACTGAAAAAAGCAATGAAGTATTTTAGTTACTAAAGTAACTAACCACCGCACCGCCGCGCCACCGCCGCCGCCGCCGCCGCCGCTCCACACGGTATCTGTGTATTCCCTTCGCAAGTACTACCTATACGGGCTTAGGTTCAAAAAATACACATGGCTCATGCGACAGTTCATTGTCTAGTTTGTAGAGGTAATGTTTTTCTTCAATAAATAAATGTCGGGAATTTTTATATATTTTCCCTTTGTTGTATCCCGATCGAATCTCAGCCTAATTGGTCATATTCTAAAACACGGTGTAGGTATCGGTTTGAACAAAATAACTAAACGAAACAACTAGTGCGTATTTTGGAGATTAAAATGGGTCTCCTGTATTCGTGTCGTGCTCACAATTATAGGTACACATGGGAATACGCGCTTAGATACGAATTAGTTAAGTGACCCGTAAACCCATAATTGACCAAAGCAACCAACCTGGTGTACTGCCTTCTTGTGAGATGTATAGTCTTATTCCACTGGACGCACGAAAACCCGAGGCTCGAACAGATCTGGAAATTTCCATACGATTACCATCTGCAATTGCATCATCAATGCCGCTCGTTAGTCGAAAGTGCCCATTAATCTGCTCAAGTACGATTTAGAGTTCAATGAACTTTATATGTCGACTTCAAAAAGATTTGAGTTTCTATGTTTGGATGTAATTATGTTTTTTTTATGTAAGTACGTATGTAGGTACGTTACTCCGTCAATTGTGGACCGAATATGATGATTATTTTTCTATTGTCTATAGAATAATCCCAAAATGGTCGTACAACAACTTTTTTCACGAGGGATTAGGATTTGTCCCGCTAAACTTAAATAACATGGAATTTGGTGTCGGGTTTAAGATTCTTCATTCTTGATTCTTCTTTGTTTATTTTGTCTAAACAAAGAAAATTGCAATCAATGAATAGGTAGTAGGTATTTTTTTACAAAATAAAACAAGTATTTACAATTGAAACAGTTGAGCTAACTGCAGATTGTTACAAACAATCAAGAGGAGGCTCAACTGATCCATACTGCATTGTCCCGCTGTATGGCGAAGCTGATGCAAAACCAACATAGGTAGGTACTAATGCAAGTAAACCGACATAGTGGCCCGTAAAAGCGTGAAATGTGTATGTAAGGATCTCTAGTCTCTTTAGCCATGAGTCTTTGCCCACGATTGGGGCACTAATGGCTAAACATAATATAAAAAACACCTCGTCTCTTATGTATTACAATTATGTTTCTACAATAATTGTAATAATGATGATGGTGATAATGATTATGATGTTGTAATAATAATTATTACAACATCATGCGTTTGTATCACAACAAAATGATAATTTTATTGGTCCATCGCCATCAACTCATTTTTAGTTTATGAATACAGACATGGTTTTCTTTTGGGTTCCATAGGCAGGGCCTTGACCAAAATATTGATGGTGCAGGTGACGCAAATTTATTTAACTGAGGTTTTCCTGTGTTTCGTACACAACATAAATATCTACGTTGCCTAATCCAATTTCAATAAAAAAATACGTGACAAATACGATCGAGAGAAAATGCGACTGTAAAGTAAAACAGCCGATAAAATATTAGTTTAGGCACCCCAATTAACAAACCCACAACTCACAACCCAGTTTCTCATAAAAATCTGGCACGATCATATTTATCGGCCAATTAATCTATGAAAACTTAATTCTAGACAATAAAGTATAGAATTAAGATTAAAAGCTTAAGTACTCGTAGGTACCTTACCATTATTACAAAAGAACTACCAATGTAGATATAGAAACACTAATTGGATAGCAGTGTAATAAGTAATTAGCTGATAGATAGGTAGATATATATCCTAAATTAAGGCACAGAATGACTATACTGTACAATATATAGTTCGAACATTAAGTAGAGGTTATTCCCAGCGTCACACGTAAGACGTTCTTATAATAAGCAACGTCTCACATGAGACGTTGCTTATTTTCAGCGTCTTACGAAAAACGTCAGAGAGCTTATTATTATAATCTGTTACTGTACCCACTGTTTCCAACAGTCTGCAATTAGCTCAACTGTTTCAATTGTGAATACCTAAGTAAGTAAGTATACCTTTTATTTCCAATAACTATGTAACATTTTAGTACTTAATAATTTAATTATTTTATTAAAGAGCCTGCAGCATCGAAAATAGTAATAAAATACTTTCAACTGAGTTCATAAAAATGAACCAAATCACTCAAAGCGGTTTTTTGTGAAAGGCCAAGGAAGACCCTGAAGTGGGAGAATAGGTATGGTACCAAAGCCTCAGAAGCAAGATACTGAGAATAATACTTAGTGCACTGAGAGGTGAGAAAGTGACTGATTCCTATCGAGTGTGTCATTTGTCGTTTTTTCAAATAAATCACACGAGGTAGGAATCGCACTTTCTCCTGAGTGATACATATTGCTTTATACTACACCTACGAGAAAAATAAAACATTTTCCGAAAAAAACCTTCCACTCTTCACGTTTTTCCAATACTCGAAATCTTCATAAGTCTTGTTGTATTAATTTCTGGATTTCTCGGGTAAGAGGTTCTCAATCACTGCTTGAGCGGTTTCTTTTATTACTGGCGGTGTCATAAAATCTTTACTATCACTCGACAACATTCTGTAGAATTAACATAATTACTACCTAACACAAATGTAAATTTGGAAGAAATTCCCGCGAATGGTACGGAAGAGACCGACTCGGGGTTAAAACTTTTTGTAGTTTAACCTATAATGAAAATAACCATAGGCAACCTAAAGGCAAAAACTTAAAAAAAAAAAAAATAACACCTTAGAAAAAGATTTTCATAGATTATTCTCTCCCGGCAAACGCGTGAGAAATGAATTTCCATAGTTTTTCGATCTGCATTCAAGTACGCCTGCAATGACCTCAGAAAAAAGAACAATGACATATACTTTCTAGCCCAAGTTTTGAAAAGGAATAAGTCACCATAGGTATTATATTCTCTTGGTAAGTCACTTTCCGAGCAGGTGTGGTATAAAAGAATGAAAAAAGGTTTGATATTTATAAAGATGTGGAAATAAATTAGTTTTTATCATCATTTTTAAAACATACATACTAAAGTAAGATTTAAAATTTACAATACACATCAATATGTCACTATTTGATTGTGTTCCGTTTTGTGAGACAAATATGTAAATTTACAGCCAGATTTTACCCAGAGGTCAAGCATTGATCCATTATTCCGGCCTTAATCCCACTCCAGGCGCTGGGTATGCGATATTATTACTTACAATTAAAAACTGCCCACTGTTGGTCAAACACCTCCCCCCGATCATTGAAAATGAAATGAAAAATTATCAAATTATAAATACCTACGGCTAAGGTACTTACATATATAGAACTAGCAAACCCGGCGAACTCCGTTTCGCCACCAGATGGCTTCGTTTTATGTAACTATAAACCTCACGGAGCCCGAGACCTTTCCAACGAATCCAAAACCGTGGAAATCGGTTCGTGCATTCTGGAGTTATAGCGTCAGGAAGGAAAACCCGACTTATTTTTATATAGTAGATTTGTTTTATTCGTGAAATGTTCACTTTCTGTAAAATACTTTGACAAATATATGAGTGAAAGAAAAATACTCAAACTCAATAGTGTTTAGAAGAAATAACTAAATTACAAATAATTTTTTTTATTCGAAATTTGTATTTCTTTTACATTGTGATTTTGAGTATTCTACTTTCACAAAAATATTTCTCAGAGTACACAGATCCTCACGAATAAAACAAATTATTTATACAGCTACAGATAATTTCAGCAGCCATAAAACGCAAGCTCTATAGGAAGGTGTCCGTTAAGTCCAGCCATCGTTTTTTCGTGTGTGCTCAGGCCGTTAGGTTTCGCGATAGAGTGAAACCCAATAACCTGAGCCCAACCATCCAACACCGCACCACACAAAAAAAACATTCAAATAGGGGGTAAAACTAGTTATCTTTAGATTATTTTTGTCAATCAGTGACAAAATGGCTTCCCTCAAACTTCAAACGAGTAGTCCGCAAGCTGTCTGTTAACTGATGCCGTTAATATAAAATGCAATTAAATATTACAAGTTATAAAGCCCATATTTGAATGCTCATTTTTGTGTTGTGCGGTAGCGCTGTTGGACGTGTGAGGCGCTCAGCTTTAATGTATTTGTTTATCATAAACTTCACCTCATTCGTTACACCCTCATTTTCTCCGGAGGGTGTTGAGCATCTAACTTCTTCGTAGTAAGCCGGCCTATACTCGTACTCGTTCGTATTCAGCTTCTTGATCTTCCTCTCTAAGTGACAAATCGGATAATGTTTCTGGAACAACTTAAGTGAGTTGAAATGAATAATAAAGTTAAAAACTCAAACACCCTGTGCACCGAACCACACACACACACACACACACACATGGCACAGTATACCTACCTACATAGACAATTCATCACAAAATCTAGTCAAAATCAGACACCGAACGCATTCAATGGCCTTAACCGCCGCGTCGCCGCCGTCGCGCCGCCGCGCCGCGCCGGCGTCGTCGGTTGCCTCGAGGGGCTGCGGGGGTATGTGTGTGTGCTGGGTCATAAAAATGTTAGTTGAAATAACCAGTTAAGTAATATCTACCAACACGTTTCAAATAAATCTACCTTTGCGATCACCATTCACCAAATTGGCGGCCAAACTTTGAAGGGTATCACGCCCAGCCGTGAACTGCCACAGGCTTACTGTTGATGATGTTTCTTAGACCATATATAAAAGTAAGGTCTAAGTGATAACTATTACAACACTATGGCTAAATAGCCTGCGGTTGACCTCTGGCAAATGCCAATCTAGACCTAGAGGTAGGTACGTAGATGATACGTTACTATTCTATCGGTAATTTCCAACCACAATAATATAAACAATGAGCAAATTTGGACTTTTAGAAGTTTGGATGTCTGTTACCTTCACGTCAAAACTACTGAAAGGATCGGGCTGAAATTTGCATAACTACAGGTATTTTAGGCCTGGAATAAAACAAAGCCTAGTTTAAGGAATTATAAGGTTCCATATTAAACAACGCAATCATGCGAAGCAGCGGACATAAACTAGTTATCCAAGAAAATAACGAGATCCATCAAGTGGGAGTGTGACTCGCGCGCCGAGGGTTTCGAACGGTTGTCAAGCAAAATGATTAGAGACTTTGATATTTGATGAATACGAAAAAATGAATGGTACCCTACATTTCAGATGTTTCAGTTTGCAAATTTCTGAGTACAGAGGGAGTAAAACCATCAGCAATACTTACAGATTTTTCTATATTTTTCCTGTAAAATATAGATCCATATCTACAAACGCTACATACATTTCAGATGGATCGCTCTGCAAACTTCGGAGATAGTAATGGTTATTTTTGTTTTGAAATTTACAAATTGATACCTTTCATTTGATATCCTACTTGACATTGTAGGTCCTAAATGAAAATTTTCATGTATATTTTTCATTGATTTTTTTTCTTTTTCTGTACAGGCGCAAGAAATGTATAATTATTTTAAATTTTATGTTATTTGCTGCTGTAGTTGTTGATATATTAAAGACGGAAAACAGGACAGAAAAAGCGAGACCATAAGGGTTTCGAAACCGATCTCCGATCTTCGAAACCCTAAAAACGTAAAAAAGCGTAAACGCCGTGTAGCCACGCAAACTCAATCTATAATTCGGGAAAACATGTTTGCATTCATCAGGTACTCGAACTATTCTGAAATTCAAAATGGAAGTAAATTTATTTTAAATATTCCGTCAGCTAGAAAAACCAGCTTATAAACTATTTGAACAGCATTATAAAATAACAACCATCAGTAATACTTGCTATATTTTAAGCAAGTATTGCTGATGGTTTTATTTCCGGAAAGACCTAATAAAAATACCTGTATTCCAAGCTGTCTTAGCCCTCTCTCTCTAGACGTTTGCAGGGACTCTGTATACTCCGGCAGGCTCTGAAACAATCGATCCCTTTGTAACATTATATCATTGAGAAACCAAGCGCACAGCCCGTGCATGTCGTGTCGCAAATTAGTGAAACTCACAAAGGGATGGGCGGTACAAAGCATCCTCGTTATTACAAATTATAACCAGTAATACAATTACAGTCGCCTGCTAATAATTAGTGTTTGTCTCCAATATCAGTAGAGCTTTAGTTTCAACGGTGGATGACCACGCACTGAATGAGGAACCCACGCATTCAGTGCGTGAGTTCCTTGTAAACCTAAGCTAAATCGAAGATTAAGTAGGTAGTTATTTGTTCAAAGAAAACTAGATGGTGTGGTAGTATTAAATTCTAGCACCGCTACCACCATCGCTGCCGCGCCGACCGCCGCACCGCCGCTGCCACGTCCTTCCGGATAGCTTAATTAGTGACAAGTGACCTGGCAGCGAACGTGTTAATGGCATTGATGCCTGCCCTTTCAGGGACTTGTAAAGCTTTGCATAGAGTATGCTCTAAATGAACAGGATAGGATAGGTCGTGGGCGGGCTACGTCCCTCATTACTTAATTACGAATCATACCTACCCTCGGCCACCCCGTGGGGACGACGATGTACGTATTTTTAACGTACTTCGAAAAAAAAAGAGATTATCAATTCAGCTGTGTTTTTAAAAATATAAAATGTAAACTAATATTTGTTATTATATCTAATAATGCTTGACCATAATTTAATAACATTAAATTATGGTCAAGCATTTAATTATTACTTATATGTTACCTCAGAACACGGCTCCTCGCAATCAGGCTCCTCCTGAGCGAGCCGTGGTCGGTTGAGGCCCTGTTGCCGGTTCCTCTCCAGCCTTCCCAGCACAGAGTTCAGGATCTTCTCCGGGTTGGGTATCCTCAACACGTGGTCTAAAAAATCTCGCGCAAAATCATCGTTGTTGCCGGCCGAAAGAGAGACCATTATTAAAAATACCAAGAATGCCTGAAAAAGAAAACATACATAACTCATAGCATAGCATACATAAACCCGTATTATGAAAGCTTGCTCAGTCATCGATCTATGCTTGAGAAACGCTTTTCTATGGAATAATACGAGCCATAATCCACCGAATAATGACATTTAGATGCGACATTTCTTAGAATACGAGTAGCGTGGTACCGTCGTAAAATGTGTGATATTAAATTAATCCTACTATCCTTACTAACATTATTATAAAAGCTACTCTTTTCTGTCTGTCGTTACCTTTCCACGCCTTAACCGATATGAAATTGGCAGGGAGGTACGCGGTATCCCGGGGGCGTACATATGTATGCAACTTTTTATCCCAGTAAAGTGCGTAAAAAGGCGCGGGCAGAAAATAGTAATAAAAGGCAAAAGCTTGTGCCGTGTTGCCAAAATGACTGAACGGATCGGATGAAATTTTGCACACATAAATATCTGGACCTATATTAACATACATATATTAATCTAGGTAACCATAAACAGTTTTTAGCACAAAACTAGCTTGATATGCTAGTACAAACTGTTTACGGTGTTTTAGGCTCAGCGCGCAGGACTGTCTAGCCAGGAAATCATTTCGGGACGGGACGGGAGGGGGGTGCGTGGCCTGAGGTACAGACCCCTTTTTGACTGCAGTGGTTGTCATAATTGACCAAGTTAGCCGTAACAGAAGCAAAGATGTAACGATAACGGCGAGCAGAGCGAGCCTTTCCTTGCGATTCGGCGCCGCGCCGCTTTGCTTGCTCTACCCTAGGACCCTAGCTATTACAGTTTAGCGGTAAAAGGTGCATCCACACGCCTTTTAAAACGCCGCGACACTGGTAATTTGATTTTACAACAATCTAAAATAGCCTAATGCACAATATTGTTGCATTGTTTTCATTCAAATAAAACAGATGCCCTGCTATCGTCGCGCGGCTGGCATAGCCTAAGCTTTTGGTAGTTAAGAGCGTCTCAAACGACAAAGGTTCTCTCTTTGAAGGCAGGTGCGCCGCCGGCGCTCGACACCCGAATTTGGCATTTTGACGCTCCTTGGCATCTGGCGCCTGGTGCCACTGCGCCATGCGCCACCCGCACTACCTTAGGACTGGCACTGGAGTTGGGTAAAAAATAGCCGGTATATATTGAAATTTGGTTGACTGACACCACATTTATTTAAATTGAATGATTTGTTTAGGAGTAGCGGCTTAACTTACCTTCGTTTAAGTATACAAAATATGACCTGAATATACTGCTTAATCTCAAGCCTTTTAAGGGCTTTTAGGGGTAGAAGCTTTGGCAGTCCGACAAGAAATATCTGGGACCTACCTTGACAACGTGGTTTGCTGTCATCTTGGTTGGCTCTTGTATCAGCCCTTCCTGGACTCTTGCCTTCACAGTCCGGAACGAGCAAATTTAATGAATTATTTCCCTTTGACACTGCTCTATTTATACAGGGAATTATCTCGAACCAATTCAACTGTCGAGATGTTTTTAATAAAATGTTTAGTAGGTACAGTTAATCCTGATGATCGCTTAGTATGGATAACAATCTAGATCCACGATGTTTTTACAGAAATAAACATTTTTCAATATGATAACATAGGACATGCATAATTCCAAATATGATGCTAGAAACCATATAACCGATTAATATACAGGGTGTTAAACTGGGGGTGGGTGGAACCAAGTGTAACAGCTTGGTGGACTGAAAATTAACCCTCTCAGCTATTCGAAGTTTTTTTTAAATATATTTCGGATTTTTCCAAAATTTTATATATTTAGTGTTGTAACTTTATTTGTACAAAGTAACATACTTAAATTTTCTTTTTAATTACATTTGGCTTGTAAGCCCTTACTAATAAAATCAATATTTACGTGAGAGCTAGGTAAAACAAGATCCGCCAAGTGCGAGTGTTTCTCGCACACCGAGGGTTTCGAACGGTTGTCAAGTATACCAATATGTACTATAGGTACCGGTTAAGGACTTTGCTATTTAATGAATACCTAAAAATTAATGGTACCTACATTTCAGATGTATTGGTTTGCAAACTTCGGAGTAAACAGGGTACAAAATTTTCTAGTTTTTTCAAAATATTTCGAAAAGTATGTTGCCTAGAGGAATTTCAAAAACTGTTTAGATATAAAGGGTGTTTTTTTTAGAGGTATAGAACTTTGAAATGGAATAAAACAAAGATATTTTTTTAAAATTGATATGAAATTTACTTTATTCGAAAGATAATCTTCTGCCATTATAATTTAAATATGACTTCAGGCATATGACCACCACGGCTGGCTCGGACGTAGTCTAATCTGGAGGTCCAATTTTCGATGACTTTTTCCAACATTTGTGGCCGTATAGCGGCAATAACGCGGCGAATGTTGTCCTCCAAGTGGTCAATCGTTTCGGGTTTATCGGCGTAGACTAGCGACTTCACATATCCCCACAGAAAATAGTCAAGTGGCGTTAAATCGCAAGACCTTGGAGGCCAATTTACGGGTCCGAAACGTGAAATTATTCGGTTACCAAACGTTTCCTTCAATAAACCGATTGTGGCACGAGCTGTGTGACATGTTGCGCCGTCTTGTTGAAACCACAGCTCGTGCACATCATGGTTGTTCAATTGATGAACGAAAAAGTCAGTAATCATGCCTCTATAGCGGTCACCATTGACTGTAACGTTCTCGCCAGCATCGTTTTTAAAGAAGTATGGACCAATTATTCCACCAGCCCATAAAGCACACCAAACAGTCAGTTTTTCTGGATGTAACGGTGTCTCAACATACACTTGAGGATTATCTTCACTCCAAATACGGCAGTTTTGTTTATTGACGTATCCATTTAACCAAAAGTGAGCTTCATCGCTAAACAAAATTCGCTTATGAAAATCGGGATCAACAGCAATCATGTTTTGGGCCCATTCACTGAAATTACGCCTTGCTAGGTGATCGCGTGGCTTTAGTTCTTGCACGAGTTGGATTTTGTAAGCACGCAAACCAAGATCTTTCCGCAAAATCTTCCATAAAGTTGATGGACACATATCCAATTCCTGTGCACGATGGCGGATAGACTGATTCGGGTCTTCCTCTACGCTACGCTCTACAGCAGCAATGAATTCTTCTGTACGCACTGTAGGACATCTCTGTGGATGCTTATTATCATTTAGAGTAAAGGTGGTGCGAAAACGTTCCATAGTTAATCGAATTAATTGCTCTGATGGACGATTATGTCGACCGTAAAATGGCCGTAGTGCGCGATACGTGTTTCGAACAGAACCATGGTTTTCAAAATAAATTTGCACAATTTGGAAGCGTTGTTCAGGCGTCAGTCTATTCATGCTGAAATGCCAAACCAAACTAAACGTAAATCACTTGACAGCTCACAAAATGGGCGCCAGCTAAAAAAGTGTTGCCAACTTAAAGTTCTATACCTCTAAAAAAAACACCCTTTACAATACAAACCGATACCTTATATTTGATAGGCTGATTTTTTTCAATTATAACCCCTATTAGACCAGTTTTCAAACAGCGATCTATTGATAGACTTCTCTATATTTTTCCGTAAAATATAGATTCATATCTACAAACGCTACATACATATCAGATGGATCGCTCTGCAAATTTTGGAGATAGGGATGGGGGGAATGGGTAATTTTACGACTTTTTTTTTAATATTTCAAAAAGTATTAAACCTACAGAAATTTTAAAAATTGTTCTTGTATTTTATTGTATTGTATTCATTTATTTCACATAATAATCCATATTACACATACACAATATTCGAATTATTTGAATATTCGAATGCAAGTAGTTACCTACGTACTTAAACTATGTAAATATTGTATTACGTACCTAAGTTAAACAAATGAGACGTGTTGTTTTTGAAATTTATGAAATAAATGATGATTGATTAATATTTAGATTTTTTTAATTATGACATACATAATGCAATTACTTTAAGTCAAATTGTGTCAATAACCCTATTTTACTCCTACTTTGTTATTTTCTTGCACATTATTTTATTTGTTATTACAATAACCTAATCAACATTCTTGATTTTTCCTGCATGATGTTGATTTAGATTTTCAATGTGTTTGGATATCGTAAATACAAACAAAATTGCCTAATTTATACATTAATTTTACTTTATTAAACTGGTACTGCTTATTATGAGAACAAAGCTGTAATGAACAAAGGAAGAGCACTATTTACAAAAATACAAGTTTTTACAAACTTGCTTTGCAACTAGGGCACAAAAGTTGTATTGTACTTATTAATACAATTTTTTTGAATTTTTATTATTCTATCCATACTAACTTATCACTCGGAAACATTTCAATTTCGTTTATTGGTCACAAGTTCCAACAACTAGATTACACTGTTATCATTATCTTTCGTAATCATAACAATGTTCAATAAAGTAATACAAAAATGTTTTTAATCCATCCATTTACAAAATTAAACAGGAAAGAGTTATATTATTTTGATAGAAAGACGAGTTTAGTGATTCTTAGGAAAATTTCGTATTTTTCCAGACAATTATTGTCAATGATATTTTTTTTTTTAAAAAAGCTTTTGAGTTTATTAGTAGGCATGGAATTTTTTAAGTTCACTACGAACGACGCCGCGGCGTGCGTCGCTTGTAGCCGCTGTAGCAGTTCTACGCAATAGCAAGCGACGATGAAGATTTCTGTAAAATAGCCTTTTTTGTAATACTAAGTACTTCTTGTTACTGTAGAATCTGATGGTAAATATAACTACATAATTTCGATTATCATCATCATCGGCCTATATCAGTTCTGTGTCCAATGCTGGGCACATGCCTTCCCTAATGAATGAGCGCCATAGCTAGCGCCCTGTCTACTCTGCCACCTACCTGTGGTCACACCCGTTATGACCTACCCGTTATGAGCTGTGACATGGACGCTCACGGTAGGGCTGGTCCTCCAGTTTTAAGTCACTCAGCGATCTATAGAAAGAGCTATGCTCGTAGTTTCTCTGAAGGATAGGATTCGTAACGAATACATCCGACAGAGAACCAAGTGTAGGGCGCCCTCCGGCCAGGTGGGATGACGATCTGCGAAAGACTGCAGGCAGATGCTGGATGCGGCAAGCTGAAGACAGGGCGCTATATCGCTCATTGGGGGAGGCCTATGTCCAGCAGTGGACTAAGATAGGTTGATGATGATGATGAAGTATTTATATTATAACATTTTGAATTTGTTTAATTTTACGCACTATCAATTGAATAAGATTTTATCGATTCAACATAGGTAATATCAAAAATTCTAATAAATTTTATTTCTGTTTGAACATTAAGTTTAGGTAACTACTTAGGAGGTATTTATCAAGATATGGAAATTTGATTTCTAACAAAAATTCCTTCAAGTAGGAAACTAGGTACATATAGGAATATTTGTCAGAAATCAAATTGAAGAAAATGATATGATTTTATTTACCTAGTTCGAATGAATTTTCTAAATCTCAGTTTATTATTGAACTCGGACTACCTACCTAACACAGAACTGAAAACTCATTTCATTGCACATTATAAGGCAGGAACACAATAGAATTAAAATATATATATATTACGTAGGTAGGTAGGTACTAGTACTTCTATGCTGCCAAAATAATTTTAATTACTACGTTGCTCCAGGTATCCGGGCATTCGATTCCTTATTTCCCATCTGAGACAAATATTTCTGTGATCCAATAATACTTATTCGTTTATTAGTGTGTATAAGTGTTCTTTGTGTCTGTTATTGGTAGGTAGGATGCATTGAGTTGGCAAATAAAGAATGAGTGCAGTTTTTATACATAAACTTTCTCTTAGGTATACATAGATTCATGCATTGAATAAATTACTACTTGTCCATTGACATTGGAGGAGGTGATTTTCTTCGTCCGAGCTTTGATCTATCTTTGCTCAGCCCTTAGAAAAAGAAGTCAATAGAACTTGCGCACATGCCATTTCATTTACACAAGAGAGAGAACAACATAGCACAATATGCACATAGATGTCATAAACCAAATATATCGGGACCGCGACGGACTTTGACCCAATACCTATTGTTTATTTACGACCTAAAATCAAGGTTTCATTTAATTAAATGTGCTAAACTGATTCCGAATTTACGAGAACCATAGGTACTGCACCTCATCATAACAATAAAGACCTACCACGATGGTTTGGTGCAGTGCTTTATATAGTGTAAAAGTGAAGGTGAAGTTAAAGTGCCAGATTTATCATTCCATTCCACCACATACACATTATTAGTTATTTTGACTACAAAAAGGTTTCTTAGATTTCCATAAAGACAATGCTCTAAAATTATGTTTTACGTTATCTTATTTAAAATACATGCATTTGACAATGAAATTCCCCAATAATATTACAACAATAATATTTCAATATCGTAAGTATACCTCAAACGTTGTTTTATTTCTTGCATACTAGCTATTTATAAGTTTACTTATTACCTCATAGATCGCACATAACATAACTATCATCTACAGTACTATCTAATATAATAGACATACGCAGATAGGTAGGACCTATCCCTACTCAGTAGGTATGTGGGACCTACCAGACCGATATATTTCTATGGTTTAAATTTGCAAAATGGTGCATCTCCTTTATTAAAACAAATTATTATGTTCATGATCATTAGGTAATTATTGTTTTTACAATTATTATTTCTAATTAGATTTAATAAGCTTAGCCTACATATTTAGTAATTTATGTACACCAGACATGAAATAAGTAATCGGGGTAAACAAATTGCATGGCAAAACCTCCCCACCACCACCTAGTATTCTCCGTAGCACACCCGGTCATGCTTATTACCCTCTCACAGTTGTCCCCACCTTGGGGTATTTTCCCCTAGATTTAGGGGATTTTTACACGTTTATTTGGGGCATAAAATTATTAAGGGGAATTTTGAGGGTAAAAAATTATTTAGGGGATCTGTAGGGAGTTTCTAATATCGGTTCGCAAAAGAATTGAATTGCGGACTAAACATGCACATACATCACGATTACGAGACAAATCATTTTCTGGGTACTTATTAAAAATGGCAGGCTTTTTTTAATAAACGTTTATTTTGTTATTAATTTAAAGTAGTTTTGACACATGTGGTATAATGTTTGGCCATGATCTAATGAAGTTTTAGGTGAGCTGAAATATCAGAGAGTCACTTAGTTTTATTTTAAATCTATCCTAGGCTTATCTCTTAGTTTTTAGTTTTCACTTTTCAACACTTTGCATGCCCTTAGCTGCTGTATTTACCTACATCTCACGTAAATATTGAAATAATTATATATCCGTTACTAATGCCAGGAGAAATAAAAAAATTGTTACAGCACTAAATAGTTAAACATTCGGAAAATCATCGAAAAATCTTGAAAAAATTCTTTAAATAGCCGAGAGGCTTTCTGGGGTCAAAAAGCCGACAAGCTATTGCACTTCGTTCCACCTACAATGTTACTATATGAAAAACGTTCTGCCGAACACCCTGTAGGTAAATA
Organism: Eupithecia inturbata; assembly: GCA_963662085.1. Taxonomy (NCBI): domain Eukaryota; kingdom Metazoa; phylum Arthropoda; class Insecta; order Lepidoptera; family Geometridae; genus Eupithecia; species Eupithecia inturbata. Next base: position 13,388,098 of record OY759176.1, read on the forward strand.
TACCTAATACCTAAATCACCTCAATTTGTGTTTTGTTCCTAAAATAATTGAAAACATTTTCAAAAGAAGGTTACCTTTTTTAGGGGAATTTCACTAGAAATTCGGGAAAAATCAAAAACAGAGGGTAGCAGCACTGCCCTTTCGTAGAGTTATATTGTCGTAGAAAGCGAAGTCTATGGAACAAGTGCAAATGCCATCTCATTCACACAAGAGTAATAACAACTTCTGCTTATAGCCTGAGAAGAAATGAGATATAACGAATAGCTTCCTATCTCATCCAGCGTGCCGGATTTTTCATTGTTTAGCTCCTTTAAGTGCTAAACAATAAGCTGGACCTTCGATACTTTGGGGTTGCCTGCAATCGACAGTAAAATTCCCCAAAGTGCGCATTCTAATATTTAATATCTGTCATAGTATATTAGATTTTTATTTATTACAGATTTCCTGTAACTAATGATTTGCGTCTGCTTTGGATGTAAGCCACGGACTGAAAATAATAAGCACCCAAAAACTCTTTAAGGATATTTGTACGATGTTTGCTACTCCATAACAAAGCTTTTGATTCGGTGCTATAAACTTGGTTTGAGAGGGTCTTAGAGTTGTATAAAGTAAAGATAATAATAAAGATACATTTATTTGGCTTCACAGGAACAGCACAGACATAAATAATCAGATAAACATAGATAACTACAAGTAATTGAATAGGTAAAAGGTACACACATGAGGATTAAAGATAGATGACAGATGCAGCAAGTGTAAGTGATTGGTACTACCTACTCTAAGATCATTCTTGGGACCATGCATGAGTGTTATTTCTCATCCAGGGAGCCGAATGGATCCACCTGCCACCAATGATCTGATAAGAATAGAGCGGTATATTCCAGGACGACAGTCGGAGTCCATTGTGGTTATGCCTATCTTTGAATCCACTCAGTAATCTACTGAAAGATTCAGGAATAGGATATCGCCTTCGGAGAAATGGTGATGTCATTTCTTTTTGGCGCCGAAAAAACACACTTCTGAATATCACAGATATTCAGTAGCATTTTTCAGAGATAATGTCCCTCAAATCTCCCTCAGAGGGTGAAACTTAGAAGTACCTTGGTAGTATTCCAGAAGCGTTGGGTATAGTAAACGGAGACATAAAGCAGTCGGCCAAGGAGCTCTTCTTTTGTCGCCTTACCAAAGTGCTAAATAGCCTTGACTTGACTTCAATTGACTAAAATTTGGTACTTATATCATAAAAAGGGACCTGGTGGTCCCTATTTATGTTATAAGTACCAAATTTTAATAAAAATTCTGTGTTTGGTCTTTGCTCGGACGAAATAACCCAGAAATAACCCTCCTTACTTTCCCGATTGAAGGGTCTTTGACACTTTGCTACCTTCAAAATTTGCGATCGTTCATAAACGCAGACTGAGAACAGATAATTATTTTCATCCCATCTTCCCTCCATCCATTTTCACCCCATTTCAAAAGCGACAAAGTTCCTCTCGTAAGTTGCGAACAAAGTAGGTCATTCCAGTGCACTTATTAACAGTGACGAAATGGCTTTTGAATTTGGAACACTATTTAATTAAAAAGTCAACGCAATTTGCTTCATTAAAGACTTGGATCTACAAATTAAAAAAAAAAAAGAATACACGGGCCCATTTTTTTCGTTTTTTTATTACTTTTTATCAACACGTTTGAATAAAAGATGAGTTCCAGCAGTGAAAGTGAAATAATAACACCAGAAATAGTTTTGTAATGTGGATAATAAATTTTCCTCACTACTAAATTGGCAAAGAACTTTACAATCAATTAATGAACACAAATTAGAACTAGTATTTACAATTGAATCAATTAAGCTAACTGCAGACTGTTCAAACAATCTACAGGTAGCTCACTGCTCAACTGATCCATATCAATAGGTAGTCGGAAGTGTCCCCAAGATGCTGCTGGCTGCATTGCCCCGCTGTATGGCAATGCTGATGCGCTTCGCCAGATACCCACCAGCACTCGCGTCACGCGTCGCTTTGACTAAACACTCAATAACAAGTTAAAAACCCTGAGAGGCTCGGTACCTCACTACTAAAAGCAGCTCTTATTTATTTTACACGTAATAATTTTTTCTTTGATTGCAGAGTGTCCCACACGGTACGAAAATGATTTAACCTCGAGCGACGTACTTTGAATCCTTCGCTACGCTTAGGATTTAAAAAATCGCTCTTGCTCTACATAAATTATTTTGTATGTAACTATGCTCATTCTACGTTCATAAGAAGCTGTTAGTTGTAAGTATTGCCAATTCAAAAATGAAAATACAACCACTTTTTTCTGTGATTGGCATGGCAACGTAACCTGTTTTGCCGCTAGCCAATCATAGCGCGTTGATGGGGCGGCATCTTTCTGTCTGTCTGTGGGGCGCGGAGGGAGAAGAAAAGATTTGTTCCTTTTGTTTTTGTTTCGGTCAGTTCTAAAAAATGTAATTTTTACGTAGAAATTAGGTGCTCGTCATGGTATTTGCTCATTTGCTTTACAAATTTAAAATTATGGCTTTGTTTTGCATGTAAGTGGTTTTATATCGTTCAAATCAAACTATATACAAAATGTTAGGTTATGCCTGGTTAGATTGTAGTTTGTCGTAATCGTATCATGTTTGATCAATGTCTCGGTGTTGTCTTTCGCCTTTGCTTTGACGAATCTGTTACATAACATGGGCGTCCTGCCATACTAACCATACGCACTAAGTAGTAACGCACTAAGGCCGACTTTATGGCACTTTTCCATCGAGGGGTTTTCAAGGTGTCTCAGTAAATCATCATCATCTTGCATTATTGTTGCAATTTTTATATTCCTCTGAGACACATTACGAGGAAGGTGTCTCAAACCGGGACACTTATTTAGTGCACCTGCAAGATTATATTTTGTTTTTGTTTCAGATTTGAAAGTTATATGAGCAAATCCATGTCAACACTGTGCCTTTATAAATCAAAGTACACTGTTACAAAAAACTCAATAATCCCAATAAAATATTGATGATTCAATTATGTTGATTTCTACCTAACATACATCTTTGAAAGCTATGCTGAAATTGACAACAAGTTTTTACAGATACTTCACGGTTACATGTAAAAGACTGGATTATAAAGCCTATGTGAGGAATCATGCTAGTTTGAGTAGTAGTCAGGTGAGTTGAGCTTCACATTGTGGAGGCTAACCTCAGGGGAGCCATTGCATTTCTTTCATTACAATCTATTTCAATCTTCAACACGGTGGTTCTTTGTATTTAGCTGCCTCTTTATTGCTGTTATTGTTATGTCCTTTAATATGTACATATTGTGTTTCACATTAATAATTTTCATTTCTGCGAAATATAATAATTAAGTGAGACAAATGGAATTGATTAACCAAAGTTCCCTGAACTCTCCTCAGGACACCGACAGACAGATCTGCAGCGCTCGGCTACTGAGGCAACGCAGCAGAAAATTGCTGAAAAAAATACCACCATTGAGTGATCAGGAATTTGATCGGACTGAGCAAATGAGTGACTCATTGCAGCCTGCTGTGCACCATACCAGTTATAATGGACAGTTTAAAGTGTAAGACCCTTGTATAAAACTGGCTTCAGCCTACTGCTTTGCACATGTTTTTCTGATATAAAAGTAGTCTATGATGTTATTCCAGCTAGAACTACTGATCAATGTCTCGGTGTTGTATTTTGCCTTTGCTTCATCTATTGGATATTTTAAACATCTCACATCCTCACTGCTTCATAAGCTTTCCTTCATAATGTTTGTAGATTAAGTAGGATAGGATAATCAAAAGTTTTAGTGCCCATATTAGTAATAATGTAATTGTGAATAAATTTAATTTACTGGATTTAAAATAAATGCATATTTTACCAGGGATAACATAAAGATAATATATGATATCCTCCACGTAGCCCTCGCCTGGGGAAACACAATAGTAAAATAATCAGGATAAGGTGTGATACTTAATTTTAGTTGTCCATTAAAGTTCACAGATTTGATTTTAAATGTCCTGTTAGCTAGCCAACAAGATTTGATAAGGTAATCACTGATACATAGGCATTATCAGTACATAGTTATTAATCTATGGCAGTTGTGGCGTAGGCATCAACCTTTCCAACTCAGCCCTTGGATGTCGGAAAAGTGGACTAAGGGAACCAACCAGCGGAAGAGCAGCAGTTTTCTGTGTATTTTTAACACCTCTACTGCCATTACCAATCTGCCTGCCTAGCGTGGTGATTTTGGCAAAACCATTGTCGTTTGGGGAGGCACGCTAAGCTGTGGATGCTGACACCTATTGCCTATATTCTTAAAGCTTTATTGGGATGGGATAGTGAGGATTGGCACAAGTTGGCCAGTGTGAGCCAGAGATGTAAAATATTCTGACAGTTCCACAGAGAATATATCCCTGCAGGCGGCAAGGGGTGCACACACATACCCCTGTAACCCTTATCCATACCCTAAATATAGAAGCTGGGAAACAGTGAACAGTAGTTCTGAATCTGGTAATATACTTTTCAATCTTTCGTTATCTTTTTCCAATTTAATTGTTACCTAAACTAAACTATTTATTATTTCAGGATATACATTAAAATTCAAAATTGTCTCATATAATGTCCTGGCTCAGTACCTGCTTGAATGCCATCCCAATCTGTACACGGGATGCTCTCCGCATGACTTGAGGTGGGACATAAGGGCTTCCCGCATCTACCACGAGATTGTTTCCTTGGACCCTGATGTAAGTACACTTTGTTTTCAAACCTATAGACAGAATATACCAGTGAAACCAATACTGGATCATCACTCTTAACAAAAAAAAGTACCATAGTACTTCCGGTCCATGCTCGCGGCGTTTTTTCCTCACATATGATGGAAATGAACACTTCTAAACAGCCTTAAGGATCGGTTGGCCAGGCGTTTAGAAGTGATTCCGTCTTCCCCGCGGCCTTGTTGTTCTTCTGAGACTGCCGTCCGGGATATCGGTCTGGTGTCGGGATAGTCTAATTGTTGTTTATTTTGCTAGACTAGAGACGGGTTCTTGTTCAGATGTGTACAACTTCTCCACCTTCTTCAAGCTCTGGTTTCGTTGACGAGATGTTCCTGGTGCTATTAGTCTTCAGTTTTCAGTCGGCTGTGTTGACAGATCTCTCGCATACAATTTGAAGCCTATGTTCTGCTCGATCGTCTCCTTAATATGTTCGGTATTGAGTAGGCGTATCTCAAGTCTAAGTGTCAAGAAAACATTGTTATGAGTTTTCAGTATCTGCTTGTAATGTTAGCCGGGTCTCTGCCAGAGATTCTGCCATAAGCACCATGCTTGGTAAGATGGTGGTGAGTCTGTTCTACTGGGCGTTGCTGCGCCCGCCTTCCGGTGTTAATTGCGTAAAAACCGTCAAGAACCACCTTTGCCTATACATTTCCTATAAGTACTTTATAATCTCAATAAAGTATCTCTATAATACACCCTAAAAAGTAATCTTTAATCTGTGGGGCTGCGTAATACCTAAATAAAATATATATTTATTCAAGTTAAACCAATAGGATTGATAGAATTTGAACACAATTTTTAGATCATATGTCTACAAGAAGTGCAAGCTTCCCACATACAAGAGCCTCCGTACTCCACGCTCATAGGACTGGGCTATGCATGCGTGTACAAACAGAAGACGGGGTCTCGCAACGATGGCTGCGCTATTATGTACAAGAAGAACCGGTTCACACTGCAAGATCACGTTCATGTAAGTATCTAATTCTGGTTCAGAAGGTGACACACTATTCTCTGGCTGCGCGTATAGCGACTTAAAATATATAAATTGATTATTTTAAATGTTTGTTTAAGCTTATATAGTATTATAAAATTAATGGTTTAAGTATTGTATATAAGGCACTACTCACTGAGCAGTGAAACCGGGACTATTATTATGATCTCTCGCATTTTGTTCAGGGTCTGGATGTACTGTGTAGGATAAAATCTATCTTCTTAACCTAAAATCCGTTCAGCTACTTAGTCTCCAAAAGGTTAACAGTTAATTGTTGGTACTATTTATGTCGCAGGGAAAAGGTTTTACCTTTTCCCTGCGACATAAATAGTACCAGTGATTTCAATGCCACAGCGACTTTTATCTCAGGTTAAATAGGTTATTATGTTTGTCGCACAATCAACAATAGACTCTAGTCTAGACTTACTAGATATTCCAGGAGAGATAAGAGCGTTTATCCAATGAATTGGGAAAGACGTTAGTAGGTCGCATGATAACTAGATAGCAGGTCAGATTGCCAAAACCGATTATATGTATATGTGACAGAAATAAGATACAATTCTGCTTATCGATTTTAAGCTATGTTTTAGGCGTTACTAGCCTGGGCCTTGGAAAATCGATAAATACACGACTAATAGATAAATACTAACAAATAAAAGACTAGCTTTACTTTTTGTACGCGGGTTTGCAAGCGCTTTTTCGAAATTAAAGAAAATATTCTTTGTCCCCGAATTACAGTCTATATCCTTGCTTAATTAAGAACCGTTCAGCCGTTTAGTCATGGGAAGGTATAACAGACAGACGGAGATACAGACAAAGTTGCATCCGCGTTTATATTATAAGGCTGTTCTAAGAGCCCTATGTCCAAAATCCAAAAATTAAATTATGATGATTCATGGTCTAAGCCTGACCAAGTTATGTAAACTTGTTTATAAGCGCAGCGCGTAACTAACATCCTGCGAGCTCATTACTAACAAATTGCAAAAGCCAAATTCATTTTATTAATGTCATTCAAAATTCACTGTCGATTTAAGGAGTCACCTCTACGTGCTCGCGCATCGCTGACGAGTCTAGACAAGCTCTAAGAGCGCGCGATATGTTGAGATTACTATTAATGTTCAAATGTCGAAAGTGCCTTGCCAAACTGAATGTATACCTAGCTGGCGTCTACCTCCTAATCGGATTTCATATTTGAAGTTGTTTACGGTTGTGATTGTTATAAAATGATGTCAACAAGAACAATGTTTCTATGATATGGAGATATCGGCTCTGAGTGTTGTCTATGTATGATAAATAATATCTACCGATCTAGTTTAATGTATTAAGTATATCTTGTATCTATTACCTATAACACAAGCTCTGCTTAGCTTGGGGCTAAGCAGAGCTTGCTTAAAAAGAAGCTTAAAATGATCTTTCCATGAAAAAAAACTCCATTATTTATAATACTATTAACTATTACTTAAAACTTTCAAAGTTATAAATTCAATATGAAAGAAAGAATTTTCTTTTAAATCTATTGAATAACGTTGTATATTCCTATGTATGATTTATTGAACTGCTATAAAACTTGGCACCCATTTAGATTTCAAAACGTCTACTAAACTTTGCTCTTTTTTTCCACGTTTATGTTTCTGGTGGGATACATACGTATACACCCAAACCTGAAACAAATACGTTACTTTAGTAAATAATGTAATTTGATTGCCTTTAAAAATAATCTTAAATTACATGTAAATACTTTATAACAATACACGAATAAAAATGCTTACCTATCTAGTATTTAGTAACACCAAAATATAAGCATACCTATTTCATTATTTATTAAAGTATAGTTGTTATAATGTTTATTTATATAATACCAGCAGCTGCCCGCGGCTTCACACACGCTTTTTAAGTAGCCCATGTCCATCCCCGAGTTACCATTTACCTCCCTGCCAAATTTCATTGAGATCCGTTCAGCCGTTTATGTGAAAAGGTAACAGACAGACAGATAGACAGACAGAGCTAATTTATAATATTAGTATGTATTATTACATAATATTTAGTTATAATTTATTTTAGTTACCAGAGGTTAGTTCAAATATTGTAAAACTTAGATTAATTTGTTCTTATGTATCTCATTATAAGTGAACCATGTGTTTGTATGAGAATAAAGTTCTTTAAACCGATGTAACTATACTTCATTGCTTACAGGATCATACAAACAATCATCCCGCAGCGGGATTAGAACCCGCAACCTTCTGCGTCGCAGGTGAACTTTCACCCAATGAATTGTCAACATTTGAAATAATATTATTATTAAAGAGCCTGTATGATCTGATCACACTGCAGGGCAAAGGCCTGCCCATTCCACCTGATATAATATATACTTCTTTTTTCCTAAAAACGAATGCGAAGCCGCAGGTAGACGCTATTATCTCCTACATAGTACTTCTAATTATTGTGTAGGTCCTTGAGGTAGTTCGTACGTATGGTGTAGTTTATGTTAATATTAGAATAGAACCTATCATTATGCCAAGGCATCTTCATCCGAACTGCCAAAGTACTCACGAAGTGCCCCTAAGCCCTAAGGTCTAAAAAATTATCATAGTACCAGTTTTTGGTAAAATTATTGAAAAAAGAATAATGATGTGACCCGCGAGCTGTCCGTCATCTGATGCCGTCAATATAAAATGCATCTTTATGTTACGAGACAAAGCCCACATTTGAATGCACATTTTTGTGATGTGCGGCAGGTGGTTACCAGGAGCGTTACAATCTTAACCTCCGAAAAATCAAACGCAACTCCGAATGAAGTTTTTAATGAAATCATGTCAAATATTTGAGCAGGTGTACGGAGATTTGGGCGTAGCTCAGAAAAAAGAATTTTAACACTGTTTCGAGCATACCTCTCTGTATACATGCAGCCTGTGGGCGAAGTATACGCTCGCGACGTGCAGCGCCAGCCACTTCTAGTACAACAACGCGCTCAGGGCGGTGTTGGGGCTGTTCCGCTACTGCAGCGCCTCAGAGATGTTTGCGGCGGCGCGGGACTACTGTTTCCATTACACCATGCGCAAGCGCGCCGCGTCCCTGGTGCGCAGTCTACGAGCTAGCTCCAACACCGTCTTGGCAATAATAGCTAAGAGTGGACTGCCCGTACACAAGGCACTGCTGTGAGCAACGCGCCCAGCAATCCAATTAGTTTTTAATTTCCTTGTAATTATACCTTTCTGTGAGTTGTGTGTGCTCGAAATAAATGTTTTTATTATTAATTCGTCACTTCAGACATGCCTAAATGCTTAGGACTCATACTATATCGATCGTGATCGATAAGTGGTATATAAGTATAATTAAATTAAATATATATAAGTATAATTTTTACTATTTGTGTAATATTTTTCTTTTAACGGTGGAAACACTTATTGGTTTGTGTGTTAATTTTATGTCTCAATTTTAGTTAATATTATAACTGTTTGTTTCCCTAATAAATAAAAATAAATAAATAAATAATTGAGTTTATTCCGGGGTGCATCAAACCACAAACAAACATGATTCTCGCATCTCGACTGGTCACAGGAGTTGTATTTTGCATCTTTGCAATGAATTCGCAAGACCTTTCACAGTATTAGCATTATTTCCAATTTGAAATAAATTGCATAAAGATGAATATTTCTCTTTATTTGGCCTAGAAATGTTCGCGGCTATGCTTGTTATTATACTAAGCGTATTCGCGATAATTATCAAGATGTATCATTATTTATTATAATAATGCTGGTTAATACACACAACATTATTTAGCTATGCTAAGCAGAGGTCCTAGATAACTGATGATTATACTTGATACAATATATTACATACATAGATATATATTTTTTATTATACATAGAAAACACCGAGAACACCCTGAACAAATATCTGCAGATCGTTCAAACATTAGTTCCGAGAGGATAATCGAACCCGCAACGTCCTGGCGTTATTGATTGAATGTAGGGGAAATATTAACAAAAGGTATGTACGCCATAAATATTCATTGTTTTATAAAGTATTGGTTAATTTGCGTTATTCTCCCTCTACGGATTGATTCATCATGAAAACACTAGTGGTCTACGTTACGGTTTTGATTTAAGCTTACAAGTATGTCAAGTGTGAATATTGGTTTGGCTGTCGTCGCTGGGCTAAAGTTGTATAGAGAAAAGAAGCACCTACACGAATTACTGGAGTATCACCACACGCCCAGTCAGACCTGATCGTTAAAACACTCGAGAAAAAGAGGTTTCTTTCCACATTAGCTAAAAAATTTGGTATCCTCGCAAAAAAAAAAAAACTACGCGGGCGATGAAGCCGCGTGCGGGCACAGCTAGTAACAAATACATAATGCTAGGCAATTCACACCACATCCAGTCCAGTCGTCGTCACAATTTTCTGTTCAAGGGCTACGTAGGACAATGTGAGGTATCACTGAGGGCCGCACGTTCTTGGATTTATCAGTAGACACCACCAATAAATTTACATATTATTTATGAGCTGTCAAAACGCGATTGCCCCATTGATTATATATATATACCTACCAATTAAGCCAATGTGATGATAACAATAAACATATTGAGTATTGATTTAGTATGGCAATTACTACTTGTTACTAATGTCTTTATTTGTCAACTCACTAGCTTACCATTAAAAGACACAAATGGCTCGTAGACGCACGCAGATGGGAATCGAACCCACGGACACCCGGCGCAACTGATATTTATAATAAATTATTATATCAATGATAATTATTATTTTAGCAACGCAGGTAGCATTATAATTGGCAATGCAAAATTGCATACGTTTTGGCGTCGAGTTTGAAATATAATTGTTAGCACTAAGCATTGAAGGAAAGAGGTCAAATCAACAAGTAGTGCAAATTATGTAAAAAAACAACTAGAAGGTGATTTTTAGGTTAAGTATGATGGGGCTCATGTTTGTACACATTGTATCTTCAGTTTGGCCAGGGCACAGATTTTATAAGGGCATAGAATGAAGGTGTGATTTAACGTCAACGGAACTTCAGCTTTATTTCGTTTGTCGTAGGTGGAATTCAACCAGCCGGAACTTCCGATCCTGAATAGGGACAACATCGGTCTGATAGTGAAGCTAGCGCCGACCGACGGTGGGTGTCCCTTCGTGGTAGCAACCACACATCTGCTGTACAACCCCAGGAGGACCGACGTCAGGCTCGCGCAGATGCAAGTTCTGCTGGCGGAGATCGATCGGTTCGCCTACTTTCATGATAAGCAAACGTAAGTGCAATGCAGTCTAATTCATTACGTGAGGCGTTTAGGGAAGGGAGAGAGGGGTGTGTCGAGCACCCAATCTCAGGGGGTGGGGAAGTTCTCAGCAAATACCAAGTAATGTTTTTACGAATTTTAGTAGTTCCTACTTACCACTACTTACACACTGTGATTGTTGACTACGTTCTTAGAAGTCTTTAAAAATAGAAATTACAAATCAAATAATGTATTTTAAATAAACCCAACGCTAGCAAGCACAGGTTAACGTATTTACATTAAAAATACGCATTGTGAAAATCTCTGATAGATTTGGGGGAAGGGTGAGGGGGTCAACAAAATCTCACGAAATCTCCAAGGGGAGAAGTGGGTTGATAAATGGCCAAAATCACCACATGTAATTAATGGATGCCCTCAAGGTTCTGGCGGCTCAGCCCGGCCGCATGTCAGCGGCTTACAAGTTGGTAAAACACTGTCGGTGGCCTGCAATTAACACCGAAATGTAAAAATTTTCGCTCAGGATTGCGCGTCATTCTGCTGGGCATTTTGTATGTGCCGCATACCATTCGGATTTCGCTACTACTCTTGAGTAGCGAATTCCGTATTGGTCTGAATAGGCTATTAAGGAGTTACTACAATAGACTAAAAAGATGAAAGGCATCCAATAGTTAGCATCCTGTAGAAGTAATTCGTTACTTATTGATAAGTTTAAATATAGGTAATTTTTAATCCGCAACCCACTACCATGAGTAAATTTTCTGTATGTACCTACCAATGTCACTTGCAAATTCATACAAGTAGCACAGATTTTATAATGGGTAGTATAATATATATAAAATATAATACTAGCCCAAAGTATTCATTATTATCTTTTTTCGCAGATCCGGCCACCTGCCTATGATCTTGACTGGGGACTTCAATTCTAAACCAGAAAGCGCTGTTGTAAAATTATTGGATGATGGATACGTTTCGTAAGTTGAAATTCACAATTATTAAACCAAAATAAGTAAAGTAATTCGTCTAGCCAAACTAAGCACCAGTATCACTGCATAGTTTAAACACAGCCTCGTCGCGTCTGTCTGTCTGTGTCCGTTTGGTAGTTTTTGAGCTTATGGCGTTCAGACAGCTGAACGGATTTTCATATGGTTTTAACCAATGGACGGAGTGATTTATGCGAAAGATGTACATATAATTAATAAGGGTTTTGTGTAAATGGACTAAAATATGACAATGATGGTTGAAGATCTCAAATGTTGAAGAAATCATGCCGACTAGCGTGCGCCGCGTAAACCAATAGTTTTAAGAAAACAATATGTAACAGAATTATTTATTATTTATTTCGGCGTAATGCCGAGGCATTAAGCCCACCCTTTGTACCTTAAAGTGCAATAGTGTTAAAATAAATAATAAATAAATAAATTATTTCTCTTAAATATATTAGAAGTCCATCGTCATATCCTCGTATATAGCTCCATCGTCCATAGCTCTTGCCTCGCGGCTCTTGTACGAAGTGGACGTGTCGTCTGTGTCGCAGAATTTTTAAATTTAAATAAGTTGTGCTGTGCCCCGGACTTCGCCCTGTGGACCCTGGAGTCTACGCTGGTCGCGCTGAACTCTTCAATGTAAGTCACAGAAACTTACAAGAAATACAAAAAGTGACAGGCGCGGAAGCTGACTCGAAATAGGGACCGCTGGCGCTGCAGGCGACGTACTAACCGCTCCACCAACGAGTAGTTACTAAGGACGCCGAAATTTGGGAATGCTTTGCTACGCTTCGCCACGCTACCAGTGCCTACAATAAATTAATTAGCAAACCCAAAAATTTGCTTTGTAAATAGAATATTTCTTCTGCTGATCTGCTTAAAATATTCAAATCAACATGCAACGCTCCCCGCCTTCCACCGATAGAGAGGGAAAACAGCAGTCCGCCGCAAGTCGGCCTGGAACTGACCAAGAATCGGACTCATGCAAAGTGACCCGCCGGCGTTTGAAAAAAATTCGTAGCCCTGAATTAGACGTAGATACGACACTAACGTTTAAATTGACAACATTTAAACATGAACTTACAGAGCATATAACAAACCTTTTTACTACTTTCCAAGAAAATCAGGACAAAAAATTATCTGCAATATCATCAGATATGAGTGACCTGAAAAAGGAAATTAAGGACCTCAAAAAATGCCATTCGGATATGGAACAGCAGGTGTCTACACTTACTGCAAATTTTGAAATTTGTATGGAAAAAAGCTCCATTTCATCAAAAAAGGTTGAGCAGCTTGAACAGCAGCAAATAAAATACCGAGAATGCATTACACTAATGGAGGACAGGCTTGAGGACATGCAGAGGAGCAGCCGCAAAACTTCCATCGAGATAAAAAATGTTCCTAAACCACGGAAGACAAGGAAGACCTCGCTAACATGTTACTGCATCTTGGTAAATCGATACAATGTAATATTAGCAAGACTGACATTAAGGACATATATAGAGTACGTGATAACCGAAACGGACAGACAAGAACTCCCATTATTGCTGAATTATCCTCCACCATAATAAAAACAGATTTTTTGAAAAAAACAAAATCCTTCAATTCTGGGAATAAGGATAAACTACGGGTCAAACATTTCGGACTCAAGAAGGAAGAAGAAACGCCCATCTTCGTATGGAGCCATAAAGAAGAGCGCAAAGGTCTCTTATTAAAGTAATGAACTCTAGACCATACAGATATCCAACTTATCTACTTTATACGGAATCAGAATTGCTTACGATTAGAAAATTATATACCTTAAACATAGTCCTAAAAATCCATAAACATTTAAAATTCATAACTAGTCAAACAACACAGCGAAGAAATAAAGACATTATTAATAAAGTAACTTTAAGATCTAATTTTGCTGCACGACAATATGTATCCCAATCCGCCCACATATATAACTTAATTAACAAAAAACTGAATATTTATAGCTTAAGTAACTATGAATTGAAAAAGAAACTAACCAAATGGCTACTCTACTTAAGCTATGACGAAACGGAAGCACTGTTTGATAGGTTATGTTAGGTTTTCCTCTGTCTTCTCTCCTATGATTTTCATGTATCTCTACATACTTTACTATTTAATATTTAAATTTTACAAGTTTACATATACTAACAAACACACATATATCATACATCGTTACACACAACACCCCCCCCCCACACACACATTAACCCCCCCCCCCCAAACACACGCATACACACACACAAATGGTTGCCTTCTGTTGCCCGGACTCTTAAGAGACCGGTGTCCTCAGTAGCACCAATCTCAATCACACGCACACACCCTCACACCCTCACACACACACACACAACCACGCTGGAGTCAACAAATGTCATTAATCCTAAGCAGTAGTTATTACTTTTTACTTATTTTTTTATTTATTAATTTTTTTGTTTTTTACATATCAATAAATTTAGGCGTTAAATTCATAGTTAATAAGTTTTGTTCAATGTATGTAAAACTAGATTACTATTACACTATAGTAAATTCCCATCGCCCGCGGAGTGAAGGGGCTGGTGACCTGTACCACAGGTTGTTTCTAAAACCTCTCACAAAACAGGTCATAGTTTAAGGAAGATATAAGCTGGGTTATGTTCCTGTTCTTATACATTGCTATATATTTAAGTCCCCCTGTATTCATTTATCTTTAAATAAGTACCTATTTTGAGAGACAAATAAATGCTTATTATTATTATTTCTTAACATTATAAAACAAATAACCGCAACTATGTTTCGATTTACAGTGCCTTTGAGTACCAAGACACTTCAAACTGGGAGCAGATAGGCATCATGAACAATTGCCAGCACCTTTCAGTGTTTCTGAACCGCCAGCAAGGCATGGCTACGGACTTTTGCAAAACTAAAGTAAGTATCATCAATTGTTTTTTAAAACGCATCCTTAAGGTAAACATAAACACACTATTGTGTCGTGAACCTTTTGCAGTTATTCAACAGTGAGTACAAACACCAGCCCAGCGACGGCTTCGCGTCGCGCCCCAGTGACGTGTTGCAGTACAGCGGATACTTCGTCCGCGACCAGATCGAGTACAAACTGGGGCTAACCTCCGTGTACGACCGGTACAAGAAGGATGGCAGCGCAGAGGCATCCTCCTACCAGGACCGCTGGGTCACTGTTGATTACATGTATTTCAGGTGAGAATACGAAATGAGCATACAAATATAAGTCCAAACTCATCTTTAGATATATTTTACAGTGATAAAATGGCTTACCGCAAGCTTCGAGCGAGTGGCCCGCTAGCTGTCTCTTATCTGATGCCGTTAATACCAAATGCATCTAAATATTACGACTCCATATTTGGATGTACATTTTTGTGCTGTGCGGCATTGGTGCTGTCACAATGGTCGCCTGAGGACCCCCCCTACCTCCACTCCACTATTATTCCTTCTATTAAGATCGCTAAAACTACTAGCGTCCCCAAGATAAAATATGCCGTAGATTTTAGAAAGTAGTCGAATCAATAATAAGTTAGATGTACCCGGGAATAGCACGTGCGAAGCCGCGGGTAGAAGTTTACTTTTTTACTATTACTAATATATAGTTTCGAAAGTTTGGATGTTTGTTACTACTGAACGGATCGAGCTGAGATTTTGTATAGATCTAGACCCGGAATAAAACACGTGATAGAAATGACGTTTAAACGTTTCCATAGAAAAACCGCGTGCGAGCCGCAGGTAGAAGCAAGTTGTTAATAGAAACTGTCTCCTTCCTCAGCTACCGAGATCTGCGTGTGATCTCGCGCCTGCGCCTGCCGGCGGCGGACGAGTGCGGCGCCCTCTATCCGATGCCGAACGAAACCTGTCCCTCGGACCATCTGCTGCTAGCCGCGGACTTCGAACTGCGGCCGCAACACTCCTCTATAGTCTGTACTCTGTAGTACCGGACCACTTTCCAGACTGTTTAATAGGTGCTCGGTCATATCACAGGCGTATGAATGAATTGATCAAATACGTTTATTATGTTAGAACAGTATAGTCCACAGTAGGTAACTTACATAGGTATACAAATAAGGTATATGAGGCCAAACGACTCTCGAACGCTGAGTAAAGCTTGCCGCACACCTGTAAAGCACCGCTACAGCACGGCACTAAAATGTGCATTCAAATATGGGTGTAACATTTAGATTATATTGACGGCATCAGATGACAGACAGCTTTCCAGACGGCCACTCGTTTGAAGCTTCTGGGAAGCCATTTTATCACTAAAATGTATCTAAAGATAACGCCCATTTTTAAATGCACGTTTTTGTGCTGTGTGGTAGCGGTAGTGGATAAATAAGGTGTTCATCAAAAAGATAATCGGGCAATTACATTTTAATTGAGGTTTTTTACAGAAGTTTTATTTATTTATTGAGCACTACCAACAGAGGGCAGGACATGAAAACAGAAACATGAACACCAGAGGACTCCAGTTGTGACCCTTCAATTATAGCTAGATACAGCTAACACATAAAAATAGATTTGAGTTGATAAGGCAAAACACATATTTACAAACTAACAAAGGACCTTAAAAATAACCAAATGAATCAGAGGAAACGAAGAGAATAATAATGACTATCGTTTCTGAGTTTAATTTTTTTTTATAAATGCATCGAGTCGATGATAAATAAGCATATTCGGTTGACACTATAGAGTTACATTCTTGAGAGATAAGCTGAGTTTTTTTCTTATACTAGCGTAAAGGTTCACATAAATCCAAATCGTATCTTTTAGAAATAATCTTGTATGTTTTACACAGCCTGGACATGGCGTCTTATTCTAGGTAATCTGGTTTAGGATATTAGTACGAAATGTACTTGTAAGTTCTGCACAATCTATATTACTGTTTAAAACTTTATGTAAACATATTTGATCTACGTTTTTTCCTGCGTAAAAAGAGAGAAGTAATTTTTTTATGACTTGTAGCGAGCGGTCGTCATAAGTCACGTGATAAAGGAATCTCTTTTAGTATGCTTTTAAATATCAATGCGTTTAGAGTATATTTCGTAACGAGGGTTCCATATATTACTACCATACTATAAAATGGGCTAAACTAGAGCCTAAAAAAATCTTATTTTAGTTTAAGAGGATTTAAAGTCGAAACGAACCCTAGAACCTTGAAGGTTTTAGTTACAATATTCAGGATATGTGTATAAAATTTTAAATTAGGTCTACTAGAACTCCCAGAGCCCTAATCAAATCAGATTTACATAATTAAGTTTTTGACCACTAATGAAATTAAGTTTAGCGTTATTGCGGTATGATTGTATATACCTAGTGACATTTGTTCACGTTTAGTGACATTAGATTATTCTCACACCTGTTATGCAAGCTGCAGGCTGCGTCTGCATAATATGCGACGAAATGTCTATCTCTGTCTATCTCGTGATCACGTATAGCTCTTTCAATTTTGCGTGGAGGCGTACACCGTTACGCCGTCTCGCCTGTGACTGGAGCTACCTGCAACCATTGGAGCTAGTCGTTTTAGAAGCTAATTAGCAAAGCGAGCGCGATTGTTGTTTTACAATACCAAACCTATGTAGCGAAAGAAAATTGTAGATTTTGTGCCTGTCGTCAACGCATTGCCAACGCATTGCGTGTAAAGATAACAAATGCGTTTGGTACAAATGATAACAAATGGGCTTGCGTAAACGTATCGGAATTGTTAGATTGAACCGGATCGGAGTTTGTTTTTTTTTATAGATAGGTCTTACCTATCTATCTTTTTCTTGTGGATTTCATTTCCTAAGGTAAAATTCTCTATATCTACCTAGGTAGTAAAATGCTATTCAGACGAAAGAACACAAATAAATACCTAGGTACGCATTCCGACGTCCGTGACGACTAAACTATGGAGTATGGAGACGCCTATTGTTATTGAGTGACTAGCGGGAGCTTCCGAATTAATAATTCTCCGAATTTAATAAAGAGAGAACTATGCATGTGTGTTCCGTCACTTGTAGGCACCTATGTAGGCATCCATTCTGATATCTGTGTACATCGATATAAGTAAAGAAGGGGTGATGGATGAGGTACTAGCTTCTCGAAAGTGGAAGTAGGTTAGGTGCAATTAGGTCCACCCACCTCAGTCATAGTCGGAACGGCGTTCGTGTTACGCGTGCTTGCTATGGCGAAAAAAATGTTGGAGGTCACTCTATTATTGATACTGAAGATTAAACTGTATCTTTTTTAATTTTTGTAACTTGGCCGCGCATCACGCTTAAACTAAACTGTAACTGCTGTAACTGGGTACGATTTGAGTTCAAACTACGAGGAAGGACATATGATACTTTTTATCCCGGAATTCAGTACAGTTCCTCTGGGAGACGGGATGAAATTCAAATTTTATGGGCGTGTTTCACGCCCGTACTAATGATTGAATTCAAATGATACTTGGAATGATTTGAGTTCATATGTAGTATGTCTATACGGTTCCCGTGGGAAACCCCTCATGAAAGTCAAAATGTGTACATAGTTGTAATTCATTAACGCGTCGTCCGATTTAATTACTTCTTTTTTTTTTGTTCGAAACAGTGTTGCAAGATCGAATTGGACTAAATCAGTGGAAAGTCGAGTAGGAAATCAATAGATTGAAGAAAAAATCAGTAGATTTTGAAAAAAATCGGTTTTTTAGTTAAGTTCCTAGATTTATGAGGTATGGCAATCGCGAACGAAGTCGCGGGTACAGCTAGTTTGTTAAATAAATTAAAAATTAAATAAAAAAAATTGTTTGCGGTTTGCTTTGTTTAATTAATATAATTCTGTAGCAGCAGATGAATAACCTGCGGTATTGCGCACTAGTTCAAATAACTCCCTGTATTCGAATTTTCCATATATAAAACGTCAAAGTTATCCGATGAAGTTGCTAATGTCCGATTATCTATTGGTGCACACCAGACTATCGCGTGGGTTGCTCTAGGTATTGCTCTGTGAGTGGTGTAATAAGATGTGTGTATTATTTATAATAATAATAATTATTATGTGTAATATCACCTCTTAATGTCAGGTGAACCATCTACTTGTTTCGCCAATTAGTATCTTCTACATTTCTTGGGTTAACACTAGAAGCGGCTTATTTTAAAACCAATCATTCTTACCCAGAACATGAATATGTAAACAAGTGGTATTCTTAAAATGCAGTAACATAGAATAAAATGTTAATGCTATACAATAGAGCCTTTTTATAATCTCATTAAGCGTGATAAGTTGATAAGCCACTTCCAAATCTAAGACAATATTTGTAGTTTAGTAGTTTGGTCCTTCCCACGAATGGTTCGCATCACGTACCAAGACGTGACGTAGTGAATTCCATTACCCCGCCCCACCCAAGGTGGGCTCGGCACAACATTATCTTCCGTCATCCTCTTCCCTTAAACTACTTTTTTTAAATTTTAAAATGTAGTAATGTTAAAATGGAAATACAGAAAGAGTAGCGAAGAAGTAATTATGTAATTAAATTTTAATATAATATAATATCAGTTGTAGGTATTGTATATTATTTTAATCTTAATATTAATTCAATCCTGTTATCCTGTTATATGGAAAATTATAGTGTTCATTATAAATTTATAATAAAAGCTTTAAAAACAGACTTTCTAGTTGTTCGCAGGTAACTAGCTACTACAATCATTGCTCAATTGAACGTAAAAAGTATTAGTGTTTTGTTGAACGAAGTAATAAAATGCAGTGTGCCTTTCTTAAATCTAAAATGAAGATTCGCCACACAGATTAGATAATATTACCTCCTGCACGACCGAGTACTCAGGGGCTATAGTATTAGAAATTAAGAATATTAAGATTACCTACCTACCTGAAAAGAATATAATGATGTGGCAAACACCAAGTAGGTAAGTTGTGTGGAAGTTACTTACCTGGAGATTGATTGAAGAATAAAGCTCTAAAAAAAGATATGGAGTGCCTAGACGAGTCGTGAGTGACAATAGAGGTAGGGTGCAGTTTATAGGCGAGGTTATCCAACAGGTGTGCCATTCATTTCTAATCGAAATCTAGAAAGTAGAACGACCCGATTTATTATATGTATAACGCATGACGTAGTACCTCCTTAAACTTACTGAATGGAATCGACTTCGACCTAGGGTAGGAGCGCGTGTTGCTCTGTGTTGAACTTGATTTGGTTTTGTAATTTTGACGTACCTTTGTAATTGGGCTAGATTTATGTACGACATGTACTTGTACGAACGTATAAAATAAGCTATCGGAATAATATAGTTATTTTGTGATATAATTTATAAAACACGAATAATTAATATGGCAAATTGGTTTGTTATAAAATGATATATTGTGAATAAACAGATTTTTAAGCACATACTTGTTTTATAACATTTATACGTGTTAGTGGATGTTTTCAAAATAGTTTCAGTAAGGTACCTAGTTGTTCCCTAGGCCAATTGTAGAACGATCAACTAGTGTAGTAGTCGTTCGACTAGTCACTAGTCGAACGCCACCCGCGTGCGTTCACTGCTTCCACTAGTCACTAGTGGAAGCAGTGAACGCACGCGGGTGCTGTGTCGGCTCGGGCGGCCGGGAAATATAAAACCTGTCATAATTATGTCTCATTTAGACTCCGCCCCAAACCGAAATCATCCGAAACATTTGTGGTAAATGGGGGAGTATAGGCCACGTATTTTTTTCCAGATTGTTCTTCAAAACAACATGAGGAAATAACATTTTGTAAAATCACACTTGAAATTAGGGAACGGGGAAGAGGACGATTTAAGGATGACTCACGCTAGACCGTGTCGGGTCCGAGCCGAGTGTCGACCGTAGCCTACAAAATATATTATACCTCACGCTATACCGATCGGCAACGGTCGGAAACAACTCGGTCCTGACTCGGCTCGGTGCATGAATACAGTGCGGCCGAGCTGCGCCCGAGCAGTCGTTTTTTGTGTAGGGAGGTCGAGGCCTGTCTCTGTAATTACAGGCACGGGACCGACTCGGTGAACGTGCTACGGCCGACACTCAGCTCGGTCCCGACACGGTCTAGCGTGAGACATCCTTTAGGGGTATTACTAAATAAGAGCCTACCATGGTGCGCTCAGATGCTCAGATGGCATGCGAATTTTTACAAATATAGCCGTCAGAGGGCGCTGAAATTTTCCATAGACCTATGCAAATGTACTAGTTTTAGAAGCGGCTACCTTCTTTTATACTACCTGATATTCAGGAGTATTTGAGTTTTCTTACAAAGTTTACCTACTTTGATTATTTATAAACGATTTCAAAATTATAAAAAAAAGGTTAGTAAAACATAAATGAAATCGTTAATTTCATTTTTGTTTCACTGCTTTTAAAAGTCATGTTTAAAAAAAAAGAATATTCAAGATACCAGATCCTGTCCGACCGTCCGTCACACACGGATTTTCTCAGTACATACCTTTTTAGGGTTCCGTACCTCAAAAGGGGAAAAGGAACCCTTTTATGATTACTTTGTTGTCCGTCTGTCTGTCAACCCCCGTTTTTCGGGAACGCGTGGAGGTATAGAGTCGAAATTAACGTCAAATAATCAAGTCCGGAGCCAATTGGAGCCATGATATAAATAAAGCAACGAATAACAACAAAGTCACCAATCTAAGCAAAAGCAAAACGACTTAGTTTCATAACATAATCATAACATTTTCGTTGTTTATCTTGGTAGTTAAATGTGCAAATGCCTTTAATTGTTTATTTTATTGAGGTAAACCACAGAGTTACAATTTATATTTAAATACTTAAAATATACTTAACAATAAGGCCAAAAAGGATTCATGAAAGTAACTTAAAAAAATATGATATATGTACGCCGGAAATAAAATATAGCCTCATCTAAATTAAATATTCTATGTACATTATTGTAAGTACTTTCATTATGTGAGACAACTATTACAACATTTAGAACAGTTGTTGTTTAGTTAATTTAACGTATGTAAATTTTGAATTATGTTTGTTCTAGATTTGCATCCGAAGATAATCTTAAACAGCAGTGGATCACAAAAATTGTATACATCATCATAAAGGCTTCATATAGTGGCAAAAAAAGCGACATGCAACTTTTGATTTAGGCGGGTATTACTTGTTTACTTCCTGGTACGCAAATTCAGAGTACGTGCCTGTTACACCCTACACTTAGTGAAATCTAGTGTGAGGTAGTTAAACTACGTCGTACCATCGACACAAAATGAAAGCAGTTTTGCTATTGACCGGTAGATGGAAAATAAGAAAGTGGGCGGGATCTAACACCCCCTCGCCCCGCAAATTGTCACACGTTGTTTTTCATGGAAATCTAATTACAACATCTCCTCTGTACCATCTCCATGATCCAGCCTTTCTTAAGTTAACAGTACTCTGTGATCCAGCCTCCGACTGAAGTTAGAGGAAACGTTTTTGAGCATACTATATTAAAAAAGGATGTCTGAATAATAAGGTTGAAATTCTTTTGGCAAAATATTATCGTTGTTGCCATTACATCGCAAAACGCCTTACAAAAATGTGTTTTTTGGGATTTAATATTTTTGTATTGAATCCTATAAAAATACGATTGTATTACGGAAAGATAAAATGTTGAAGTAGTTGTTTTAATATTTTTAATTCATTTGGTGTCCGTCGGTCCGTCCGTCCGTCAGTTTGTCACAGGGCTCTATCTCATGAACCGTAAGAGGTAGACAGTTGAAATTTTCATTGAATGTGTATTTCTCTTGTCTCTATAACAACATATAATAAAAATAAAATAAATGCCAAAATTAAAGGGGGCAATTGTATGGGATACAACAAACGTGTTATTTTGGCTATTTTTGCTCTTAATTTGTCAAGGCTTTATCTCTTGAACCACAATAGGTAGACACAATGAAACTTTCTATAGATAAGTAACACTTCAATTGTAATAACAACAAATAGTAAAAATAAAATAAAGTTGAAAATTTAAACAGGTCTCCGAACGAGTGAAAATATAATGTTCTTTGAAAAAGTTGCCTGATTTTTACGGTACGGAACCCTTCGTGTGCGAGTTGACTCGCACTTGGCGGTTTATTTTCGGTTAGTCCATCTATTCGTCCTAAAGTATTTCTCCCAGGAGTAATAGATATCCACGTGTTTCTACTGGTACAATCCAACATGCTCTATAATGTCAATATAGAGCATGTTTCATGTTTCTGATATTTTTGGGGCTATCAGAAACAAAAGTGTTCAATAATGTTTATAAAATTATATTTCCTTTGTTCTCTAAAAAAATTAAACTGAAAAAAATCTCTTTTTAAACTTAAATAATCGATAAAACCTTGGGTAAAGTACCTATTCATTGTTATTGTGGTTTATACACAATAGGTATTAATGCATAATAATGCTTTCAAAAACCTAGATCTTGAAGCTTCATTATCTGGATAGGTGCTGCTTGCAATTTGTTTAATAGCATTAGCTACTTTGTTATTTGGATCAGTCTGCGTAACTGCTTCGCACACTTTTGTTTCGGTTTCTGTTTGCGTGGTACGACTTGCAGTTTCAATTCTTGTTTGAGTCTCCACACATGGATAAAAGTCAGGTGTAGAATTTTAACTACGCAATTGTGACTCATCTTCTGAAAGAATACCTTTATTCATATTCCCCAGTCTGACACGCACTGATTGACTTTTCCATTTTTTGTACACATAACCGTTTTGCCAGAATATGATGGACTAACCAGTTTTTAGAATTAGATCAAAAATTACTAAGATTCAGAGATTGTTGTGTACTTATCGCGCGGGAAATATCGCCAACCCTGTGACGTCATAAGACATCACACACAGCGAGCCAGTCACGGGTCGCCAGCTCATTACTTGGATGTTTGTTACCAAAAATTGCCAAAAATTACTTTTGCCGGTCAACAGTACCGGACAAATCCTAATGCCATACCCATTAAAGCTTAGTTAAACCACAAAAACTTACAAATCCTATTGGAGCCACTTTCATCATTTCATCTCTTCTTGTCTCCGCTGCGTGACGTCGCCAGCTTGCGAGCCACTTCAAACAAATCTCTTCTCCGCTTTGGTGGAGCCTGGCCCTGGCAACTGTGGAGACCTACTTTCCAGATTACCTACCTAACGCTAAATATAAGTTATTTTACCACTTAATGTTTTTTCACTCGTGAAAATTTCGCAACTCCAAATAGTAAACTTAAGTAGGTACTTAGCAGAATCCAACATTTTTGGAATTGATAATAAACAGTCAAAATTTCACGAATCCATAATTATAAGAATTCAAGATTCTAGGAAGGACAACCCAGGGGATTTGCTTGTATTTTTTGTAGTTGGACTAATGATACAGTGGTGTATTATTTGTACAACTAGTTGAACTATTCAGTTGAACTACTGTATCGGAGGCGCCCGAATACTCAAACTCAAATGTCGATTTTTTGAGATTTTATTTCAAAGCTGTAAAATAATCGCGACTTAAGACTTGAGACGTGCTTAAATGTGAATTACGTTCGAGTATTCGGGGTTTGAAATAAAGTGTTAGCCTGTATAATTCAGTAAAAATCACTAGTTGGCGTAAGTTTCATACAAGTTGTATACAAGAAATTTACGCCATCTAGGTTTTTATACCTAATTAGTTCACAAGAATATATATAGATGTCGCTGCTATATGTAGATATCGTAATCTTGCTAAAGAAGCGTTTCGGAATTTACACCACCTTAGAACTTCAAAATCAATAAATCAAATAAGGTTTTATTGGAAAGAAATAGTGGTGTGTATTAAAATTATTTAAACCTTAGTGCGCGAGTTTACAGTACTTTCAGATAATGTTCTTGTAAGTGGAAAAAACAGAAAACAGGATAATAAGGTAACAATAAAACAACATTTTAAATTTTTATTGAATCATTTATACAATGGATTCAAAACTTATTCGTTAGAGGAAATCATCCATTACAGCGCGAAACTGTCATTTAACTCAATACAAAATTGGAAAAGCATCCAGACATACCATGGAATTAAAGAAAGGTAAGCGATGGTATTCAGGAGTAAAGGCGTAAGATCATCTTGGGAAAACTTCAAATTCGCTTCGTTTACAAACTTCCATTATCGGGACCTTTCCCGTTGATACAAGTTAAATGAGTCAGCACAAATAACATTCATTCTTTAACAGATTTCAACTATTCTTAGGCTGTTTTCTAGGCAAGTTGACTTTAATTCAGTAGTTAAGCATATTCGTAGTGATGTAAACTGAAAGTACTGGTTTTTGGAACGCAAAAGCGATAATTCTGGGCTTAATTAAAGCCGCATAAGTTGGTAAGCGAATTCCAATCACTTTGTTATTATATTTATTGTTCACATTATTTTAAGACTGATCTTGACGCCTGCCCTGCGCAGGCGCACCATGTTTAACATTTTTAAACCCTCTCTTTAATATTTCGATACATTAGATTGTCTCCCCCTGCAAAATGATCTTACTCCCAAACGGTAAACTGAAAATAATATTAAAAAGATTTTCATACAATTATGTATTCTGAAATGTAAAACTCTTAATTCCACATTACGTCGTTCCTATCAGCGTCGACAGAGCGGGACAAAACATGGCATTTTTGCAACGATCCTCGTCAAAACTGCCAATATTCGGCTCCGCAGCAAGACGCGCTTATCATAAGTAACATCTTACGGCTTACTTTAAAAATAATTAGCCAAATTTTGTCTCATCCGCTCGCCAGACGCGGTCATCAACCACACTCGTTACTTTCCACGTCCAAGTCGGCCAGACCTTCTCTTATTTACATGAAGTGACTCAATGAGGCCGACTTATGTTTTTATACAAATCAAATTGTGTCCTAAATTTACAGTGATGTAAACCAGCACATTAGTTCGTGTGGGGCGACGGGCCTCGCGGCGCGGACACTACCTTCCATTCGTTTATAAATCGGTCATACAGTGATTTTAACCATATCTCACATGCTTAGCTCTTTAATTATACTTACTCAAAGTTCTTACCCATTTTCTGAAACTGAGAAAGGTAGGTCAACGACGTCCCTGCTGTCAGTGATAAGGAACGTTCAAATAAACTCTACCCAGATAACAATCTAAAGAACGGCATGATCTACATTATCACAGCACATTTCATGTAAAAGCCACCAATGGCTACCAATATCCTAAAATTTGTGTTTCACAAATCTTTATTTATCAAGCCCGTAACTACGAGAGAAAAAAGTAAACAAGGATACCTATTACCGACTTCAAACAAAGTGTAGAGCTTTAATGTGGACAATTAAGCGTTGTTATTTGTTGTTCATAAAAATTAGCTAAAAGTCACAGTTTTTTTGAAATGTTAATATTGAAAATTTTCTAATTATTACTTACTAACCGTGATAATTTTAAGATCGACAGCAGAAAGAACGCGTCCACGGCACATAACCAGCCTCCCGTACATTAAATATATCAATATAATATCAACATTAAAACAATATTTCGACAACGTTCAGGTTCGTCCAGCGCGCGGCGAGGCGCGCGGAGGTTGCATGCTGCAGCGCATTGAGCAGCACCTACCTACCACTAACACATTTTTCGTTGTGTTTTTTGGCACGCCAGAGTAGAAATTGAAAGAAATAAATGCCTTTAAATTTGTTATTTATTAACCAAAAGTTTTCATCACAAAGTTTTCAATTTACGAGACACTGCTTTTCAGTTTTATCAAAATTTATGTTATGTGAAAAATTCTAAAGATTTTGAAATTTCGTGGGGGTTTCTCAGGTTCTCAAGTTTTCGTCAGCGATGGGAGCCGCATATTTATCGTTTATTTAATTTCGGAACATTGAATTCTTAACTAATTTTGTTTCTTGGCGAATTTCGTGAACCCATGTTAAGTACACTATAGGAGCTAGAAAACGGCTCTTACACCAAGTACACCTAGGTATTTATCTAATAATACTGGATGGATATTAAATTTAATAAATTATCGCGAAAATTCAGAATATTTAATTTTCATAAGATCTCATCATTTTGTAAGTATACTAATCGAAAAGCTCTTAACATTAATAAATCCTTAAAGATATTGTTAGAGGATAGTGTAATTATGTACCTAAGAGAATTGCGCGCGCGCCGCCCCGCCGCGCCGCGGCCGCGGTGTCGGGCCCGCTGCGCACAAGAAGCTAAGCTCGTAGCTGATCAGTTAGTGTAAACTTCAATCAGAACATTCATAATAATAGAAAACAATCATGATTTCATGCCATAAAAGCCAAAAAGTCAATATAGAATAGATATTTTATAAAAATTACAGTACTTCGTAATAAAAGTAATATAAAATGTAGGCAAATTTTACCGAAGCTAGTTAATGATAATAACGTGAAAATATGAGAATATGAACACGGTTCATCTGGACGGAGAGGGGCTTGTGTGAGAGCGTGTTGTTAGCGGAGGGACGCGTGTCGCTGCTGCGCCTGCGCCGGCGGTGGGTAGCTGTAGGACGCTGCAAGTCTTACTGGGAGTAGAAGCGCAATAAGCGCGGTAAGGTAGCTATCTTATTTATTAGTTAGGATGCGGCTCCCGTCGCGCCGAGTTCGCGCCGAGCTCGCGCCTCGCCCGCGCACTATCCACGGACACCCGCGACGCCTCCAAAATATTGGACGCGCCCACTAAAACTTAGTTATATCGCAGGTTTCTCCTATCTATTCGTCATCTTAACAAATCAAATTTAAATTTACAGTATTATTTTATCGAAGTTGATTTTCTCTAGAGACTATATTTCATATAGTCTGTAGGACATTTTCAGACTTTATAATATTTTTATTTAACTTCCTTCTAAAACTTTGATATATTTTTCGGGTTTCAAGTGAAGAACGCTTTTATTTCCTCGCCGATATTTGTTGAGGGAAAACTCTCAAAGAATTCTAACATTGAAGGCGTTCCTACTAAGGGTATTCAAATGAAACCTTATTTCATGCACCGAGCCCGTGTAACCGCCTCTCTGGGTACATCAACGACGTTCGTCATATCAACTAATAATACTGAGCGAAAATCATAACACGCCTTCAGCGTTTATAATTGGCACTGCCGAATCGCCCTCGTGCTCGATGGGGCTTCTATCCAATGTACCCGAGCACTCTCGGGTTTCGGGGATCCCCTGGACGAGACACCGCAGGCGCTCGGTGCGCGGACGCTGCCCGCCAGGCCTCAGCGAGACCACATGTCTCGGAGCCCTGCCGGGTTACCACCGAACCGCGGTGCCTCCTAGGTATAACTTAAGAGATCCCCGAGCCCGCTAAAAATTGCATTCATTCAATACTCACAGTAACGACTTCAGAGACACAACACAGATAGATACACAGATCATCTACAACACTTGGATGATATAGTAACTCAACAACGATACGAATAATTCTAAAGAATACAATAGCACACATAGAATCGTATAATTAAAATGTATGTTTAACATTAACATCGAAACCAAACCTAATGTTTGGCAGTACAGCAATGAGGCAGAGTGATCTTATGACAGCGAACCGAAGAAGGGGATGCTAAGTGTTATTATTGTATTTCTATTCTCGCTTTGTGCGATGGGCTCACTTATCGAAGAAATGCTTCATCGTCCGCGCTCTTTGTCAATGGTCGCTTTTTTTGAAACACCTTTCGGCGATAGAAATATTCTTCGAAATTAATCCTCGTCTAAACAACCGGCAACGATGAGCGAATTCGAAGAATATTTCTATCGGCAAAAGGTGATTTTGTATAAGCGACCTCCAACTATGAGCGCACTCGGTAAAACATTCCGTCGATGATAAGTGTTTCGGTTAACAGTAGAGAAATCGATTTCTGGGTTCTAGCAAAATAATTGAGCGCTAACAGAGGAAACTAAATCAGTCTGAATAAAAAAATTATATGATGTGCATTGAAAATACCGGATTGTACGATATCTGTGAACCTCTTTCTATTTGATTCCGGAACGTAGCTTGCTATGTTCCCAACTATTCTATTTGGCGTTAGAACTCTCATCTATTTTACACTCTTTACGGGTTAGTATCATTTCGTCTAAAAAAGCAGCTGGTCTAATTAGCAAGTGGTCTAAAATGCATCTGGCCTAAGTACAAACTGGTCTAAAGCACAGCTCATCTAATTAGCAAGACGTCTAAAAAGCAGCTGG
This sequence comes from Eupithecia inturbata, assembly GCA_963662085.1. Taxonomy (NCBI): domain Eukaryota; kingdom Metazoa; phylum Arthropoda; class Insecta; order Lepidoptera; family Geometridae; genus Eupithecia; species Eupithecia inturbata. The sequence goes on from OY759176.1 coordinate 13,417,246, forward strand.
TCTAAGTACAAACTGGTCTAAAGAACAGCGGGTCTAATTAGCAAGAGGTCTAAAAAGCAGCTGGTCTAATTACAAACTGGTCTAAAGCACAGATGGTCTAAGTAGCAAGCGGTCTTAAATGAACAAGGTCAACTGGTCATAAGTTCCAATCAAAAATTGAATTTTTGAGATCATTTTTGTTACGGACCGATAGCCGATTGGCCTGCAAGTGGAGATAATAATTATTCAAACTCCTTTACATCGGAAACATACTGGCCACTTTAGATTATACTAGATACGATATTTGAATAATGACAACTTCATTCTATTATGATGTTTTCCTGCCTTCGCTTCGTCCAGAATAATTGAAATTGTTACATATTAGTATGTGAAATGGTCATATATTAAATATAATTTTAATATGGATCCTGGACCAAGTAGTGGTGAACAAAGTCAACAACCAAAACTGGTATTTATAGAGAGTCAGAGAGGAGGTTCATCTCTTTTACATGAGGGTTATAGATACAATTTAAATAAAATAAATAAAGACAGCACTACTCTTTGGCGTTGTGCAAACCACGCCAAATGTAGTGCCTCTATTAAGTTGGGCCCACAGCGAAACAATGTTGAGAAACCCGCAAACCCACATTCTTGCCGAAAAATCAAAATTAGAAATGAAGTGGACGTGATAATTGATTCATGTAAAGAAGAAGTCTGTAAGAATTACGCCCCTGTAAAACAGATTTTTGAAGAACAGATATCTATGTCTAAATTACATGAAAGTTCAAAACGTACATAAATTAACCGAAATAAATATGCATGTATCAAAAAAGGATACACTCAATAGGAAAAGAAGGAAATTTCTAAATGTAAAAAAAATTGCCCCCAAAATTTAAACGACGTCGAAGTTCCCGAGATTTTAGCCAGAGATTTTTGGTATGGAGAGATGGAGTGAATAATGATAAAATATTGGTCTTCTGTACCAAACAAAGTCAAAAAACATTGAACGAAGTTAAGGGCCAACAGTTTTTCGGAGACATTCAAGAGGGTACCCAAACCCTTCATGCAATTTTTCACTTTACAGCTGGATGTCGGAAGTAATGAGAACCATACTTACATTGTTCTAATAGACTATGCCCTCCTTCCTAACAAAATAAAATCAAATACATCAGATTGTTTGAGGCTCTTAAGACAAAGCTATTGCTAGAAATAGACTTTTACAAATGCGACTACGAAGTAGCCTAATACAATGCTTTTAAAATGGTTTTCCCTCTAGCTCCGTTGACCGGATGCTACTTCCATTTTAATGAAGCTGTATGGAAGAAGGGTAACGATTTAAATCTCACATCAACTAGAGAAGGACGCCACACTGTCAGATTAACCGCGAATATACCATTACTGCCCACCACTTACATAGCCGACGCTTGGATTAATATTTTACAAATTACACCTGATACGGAAGAAATGCAAAAATTTAAATTCAAAAATTTGCCAGACGCAAATAAAAAAGGACGCTACTGTAGTAAGTATTGCTAGTCGTGCGGGCCGAAGTGGGTTGGAGAGCTGTACGATCTGTTGCGCCCAGGCAGTATTAAACCTACAGAAATTTATAAAACTGTTTTGAGATGTACAAATCGATACCTTTCATTTGATACCCTACTCGGTGAGGTAGACCACCTTTGGAAAATGTTCCCCCCTTCTTTTTGACTATTAAAAAAAATATATGTTTCAGAAGGAGTTTATTTATGTTGAAAAAGCGGCGCACTAGAAGTTTGAGAAAGCTAATCTAGTTTTGGTTTTCTTAAAAATATAAGTCTGTTTCTCATACTCTGCCGTTTTATTTGAAAACAATGAATAAATAAAATTACTAGCCATTAGACTATATAAATTTTTGACGGGATGAGATTTAGACAAAAAACTTTTTAGACAAGTTGAATTATTGACGGGTAGCGTTTTAGACCAGTTGCGTTTTAAACGAGATGTATTTTTAGACCAGTTGCGTTTTAGGCTAGAAGCGTTTTAGACCATCTGCCAGTTGCGTTTTAGACCAGTTTGTACTTAGACCAGCTGCTTTTTAGACCACTTGCTAATTAGACCAGCTGCTTTTTTAGACGAAATGATACTAACCCCTCATTACGGTCAGAAGCGGATTCACAATATAAAAGCGGCACCTTAATGCAACCAAAAACCGATCGATTTCCCCGAAGAAATTATTAAACATTTTAAGAAGCAGAGTATTTTAGAAATAGTTCAACCGATTGCTATCATCAGATCATCGCTTTGTAAGTTGGATACATGCATCATTTACTTCTATTTATCATGACGGTTCTTTAAATTAAAAAAGGGTTTATTATGTATTTCCAAAAACATAATAAACCTATAATATACATATAATAAACCCTTTTCTGATACTTATTCATCTGTTTAACACCTTTCGATCAGGTATCCGCCGCCTAGATACCTTGAACCTTACCAAAATGACACTCGAAATTGTCTACGGCTTGTTTTGACGCAGACAGATTGCGCAGAGCCCAAAACTGTAAATACGGAACAAGAGATTAATGGAGTCGAATTTATTTTATGTTTAATAAATAATAAATACTATTTTTTTAAAGGAACAACCTGTAAATCATACCGTTACCTAGTAATTATCATATTTAATATCATTTGGTTCCTTCTAATTATTAATAAAATTAATAAAAATATTTTATTTCGGACAACAAATAGTTAGGGTATGTATGTAGGTAGTCAGTGTAGTCACATAACTGTGTAGTTAGTATTAACCAAATATAAGGTAATATGAAAAAAATAGCTGTTGCTATGATTTCATAAATTTTTGGACCAATAATAATTGCAAACTAGTCTTTTTATAATAAAAAGAAACACATGAACACATAAATAAAAATAAGTACAAAAACAATAGCCAAAACCGAAACAGGCAAACTAAAGTAACATTTTCAACGCTGATTTCTTGAGGATAATATCACAATGTAGTGGTAAAAATGCATTAAAACTTTACTGAAACTAAGAAGTCCCGTCTTTTTTTGTGTCTTGGACGTGTGATTTTAGCAATTTAGCTAGAGATGCTTCATGTCCGAACGTTAAAATGAGACTACTAGATGAAATGTAATGGGTTTACATTTCATCTAGTAGTCTCATTTTAACCGTCAAATGGGTTCTCTTTTGGAACAGACGGTTTCAGGGTGCGCATTCTCCATCTATGGGGGGCCGGCGGATACCTTAATCGATGGTTTAACCTCATAATTATTTGTTATGTAGTTATAATGTTTTCCTTTAATTTTGGTTTTTACGGAAAACATTCATCAATAGTCATCTGAAAAACCGCCCAGATATCATTTAATATCAGGGCGACACCGACTAGAAAAAGGAGCCGAGTGCTATTTTAGTAAGTACAATTAATAACTTATTTGCGACTTGATTATAGAAACATCGATTACAACACGGTAAGCACGACAGCCTCGGGCAACAAACTCGTCATTGTTAGGACCATTTTGGCAGACCTGTTAGGCCAAAATCAATAATTACATTAAATTTTATCTGGATTTTACATAGGTTACGGTTTTAGTTTTGAAAATCAAAGTGACTGTGAGTTGCTATTTTACAATTGCTTAAGTGTTTGTAAAAACTTAGGCCTTCATATGTATTCTAGAGGTATTGAGAGACTTGAGTATGTATGCATTCTAATGTTTTCTCATACTTAATAGTGATTTGGTGTAGATTCTGACAAAATAGGCCAAAAATGACAATAATACACTCTAGTTTTTAGTCGAGCGACCCTCTACCTTTAAATTGTCCATCTGACCGTTAATGGTAAACCCACCCGAAAGTAGCCATCCCTGACCCGTATCATGACCAAACGTCTAAAACTCGACTAAAAACAATAATCCTCATACTAGAACATTTAATTGACAAGTTATATCGATAGTTATTATATTAACATTAAATTAAACTTTAAAATATGCATGTTCTATTTCACGATTCTATTACACCGACTATAATTTATTCAACATTAATATCAACTAAATTATATTAAATGTTATGTTATTGCTGATAAACACCAATCTAACACAATATACTTTTATATTTAACACCGAGTAACACCGATTATTTATTATTACGATGATAATACTGAAGCGATTGGAGACGGAATAGTCTATTGGTTTACTTAGGAAAGGAACACATGAGAGTTGCTCAGATACCACTACTACTAACCAAATTTGCAAGAAACTTGTGTAAAGGCTGGTTCTAAGGGCGCATCTCAATATAAATCTACGTTTTACAAAACATCTGATCAGTAGCATCAAAATAATGTCTAGACCCAGTATAGGGGCCGCTTACCACTATAATACGTAATCTTAACCTAACACTACATATATAGCGTAAATATGTATTTTCTCTAGAACGCTATGAGATGTGTTAATGATATGATTATTACTGTAATGCCCCAAGACATATTTTACGAATATCCATGGACAGACGTGGCAGGGAGTCTGCGCTAAGCTAAGGATGCGTATCGCTTAAACATAATATCGTAGTGGAATGTACTCGTACAAAGGAGTTGAAGCAATAGCTGCTAATACATGGTTAGCAGAGGAGGGACTCTAAACTAGTGCGCAACGAGGGGGCAAGCCTTAACTAGTGCCAACCGAGGGGGCAAGCCTGTCTGTCGCATGGCTAACTAGTGCCAACCGAGGGGGCAAGCCTGTCTGTCGCATGGCTAACAACTTACAAACAACTAGATTCACGTCTATGGATATGTTTAAATGTAATATCGTAAAGCTACTAATTTAAAACGTTAATCGAATGTCCATCATTTTGAATACCGATACCAATGTAATCCATCGCATCCGCAAGTCGCGGCTAAAACCCATCATTAAATTTAAATATTGAAGTAACACCGAAACATTTAAATAACATATAGATACCAGTATTATAACATTGAATATTTGAACATACTACTTACTGTTAATACGATATCGTGAAAGCTACCGAGGCTGTCGCGTGCTTGACATTACTGTTATGATTGTTTAATAAGTAAAGTAAAGTATGCTATTTTCACTGTCTCTGATAACCGTATGTGTACCCGCACTTTAAACAAACCGGCGGCTGGAGGATGAGTCATGAGTCCCGATCGTAACCAAAACAGAGCTCCGTAAGTTTATCCGCACTGCAACCGCACATCACCACACTACACCGCACCGCACCACACCACACCGTGACAGTCTCTTATATTACACTTGTGTTCAAAATGTAGAAAGTGGTTCAAGCAGTATCAAGCTGTACCTTATTTACAAAGGAGCGGGCGCGCTCACATACAAGCTTATAATTAAAGTTTTTTTTTTGTATTTTTCGTTTTTTTGTTGGTGGAATGTTGTATTAGTATTAGTCGAAATCGATTAGCTCTATTGAGTCCAGGGTGGGCGTGGGCGGCGGGCGGGTGACGAAGGGGTTGGGCGAGCGGTCGTCGAGGGAGCGGCGGCGCCGGCGCATGCGGCATGCGCCCTCAGCCCTCAACGAGTCTGAAACAACACAACACATTTACACACACTTTTTACTGTAGGGACCGGACCCGGCCTTTGCCATATGCCAAGTATGAATCCTGTTAAATCTATGTAAAAAATATTTTTATAAAATAATTTTGAAGGAAACTGATTAACAAAGATAATTGATTGACTGATTAACAAACAATTCAGGAATAGAAACAAATTAGAACTAGCATTTATAATTTTAACAGTTGAGCTAACTGCTGACTGTTGAGAGGTGGCTCAACTGATCCATGTAAATACCAACCGGAAGCATCCCCAAGACGACGCTAGCAGCAGTTTTCCGCTTTGTGGCAATGCTGATGCGGGTCTCGTGTCTTATTAATTCCATATTATCAATATTAGAAAATTGTTCTTCTACGGACTACTACTTCTTCTGCTAAAATATAGGTAAGTGTGAGTATAGATAGGTATGTGAAACTAACAAAGTACCAATAAAGGCAGCGTAAACTTAATGACTAACTCTGAAAATCAACAACGATGATCCGTCTTTCTACCAGAGACGTACCCACTAAATAGCAAAGCTGCAGATATAAGGCAAATTCACCGATAAGTTTACTTGGTTATTGAAGTACTAAGGCATAGCTAGTTCTCGTAGTAATGCTACGACGTAGACTGTTCTCGTAGAGGTCCTACGACGTAGCCCCTTCTCGTAGAGGTGCTACGTGTAGCCTAATCTTGTAGAGGTTCTACGACGTAGCCCATTCTCGTAGAAGTGCTACGTGTAGCCTGTTCTCGTAGAGGTGCTACGTGTAGCCAGATCTCGTAAGGCTACTACGACGTAGCCCATTCTCGTAGAGGTGCTACGTGTAGCCTGTTCTCGTAGAGGTGCTACGACGTAGCCCGTTCTCGTAGAGGTGTTACGTGTAGCCTGATCTCGTAGGGGTACTACGACGTAGCCCGTTCCCGTCCATGTGCTATGTGTGTGTAACCTGTTCTCTTAGAGGTGCTACGACGTAGCCCATTCTCGTAGAGGTGCTACGTGTAGCCTGTTCTCGTAGAGGTAGTACGTGTAGCCTGATCTCGTAGGGGTACTACGACCGTACTAATGTGGAAAACACACAAACAGAGAATTGTATCATCTAGGGCTTGCTGAATATTATGAGTTAGCAGATTGCGTAGAAGTGGTTTTGTCGGTAATAGGAATACTAGTCGATTTAGATGTGATAGTCACTAAGCCAGTAAAGATATTTGAAGACAACACCAGAGCTATTGCTTTTTCAAAAAATAGGAAGTTCTGTAAAAACTCAAAGCATATTGACATCAGTTAACATTTTGCGTATGACTACGAAAAACAGGGTAGGTATTGTAAATATAGTTAAGGTTCATACTCAGGATCAGATAGCTGTTATATTACCAAAGCCTTAGGAAAATTGAGATATAAGAAACTTAGGCAACTTGTTAATTTAAGGTATTTTTTTTATGTTTTTTTTTTAAAGTCTTCGTTTTATGGTTTCATGTTGATCAATGTTATGTCAAGAAGCGATTTAAATTTGTAAATATTTCAATTCATATTGATGTTATATGTGTTAATGTAAAGTGATTTGATAAAAATCTCTACACCATTTTACCCAACGGATATTCTGCCCCTGACCTTGGGACAAAGCAGAGCCCACGATAAAAAATATCAACATGGCTACATTGAGTTTCATTACCGGAAACTTGTAATATCCTTACTCAATGACCACAGAGCTCTATGTTTATTACAATAGAGGTTTTACTTATGGGTCCGAGCTAGCGTATCTCCATAGACTATAGACTGGGTATGGTAGGTACATCATATGGTTACTTAATGACTACTTAATGACTAGAATCTATCATAATTGAAGCAAGTTTTATAAAAATAAAATACGTTGTGTTTCTCAAGATTTATTTTATTATTCATCTGAATTATCAGCCATGCATTCTTTAACAACCCTTTTGAGTGCTTTCCTGACAAAACCACACTGATGTGAGGTGGTCCCATTTTATGAAGAAAATCAGGAACACGACGATATTGGTGTTTTATCTCATCTTCGACATACATATAAAAACCATATTTTTGCGATTGTCGTCACAGTTCCCTTCTACGGAGAAAACAACCGAATTTGGAAAGCCACTAAACATTTTCGTCTGTACCATATTCAAGAACATTTTCCATCAGGATGTGCAGTGGCGGCCATCGCAGAATTGATACATAAGTGACTACAGACTAATCATTGGCGATGTCGGTCGGTCATAACGAGAGTTAATTCCCTGGAGCCTACTATCGTGCTCTGCATACTTCTCGTGCGATACTAGAATATTTTTTAATTTGGACTTGAGAAAATGAAGTAGACAGTAAAAGTTTGTTGAAAAACTATTTTAGTTTAGACAATTACCACCAAAAAGTTAAAAGCAAATTAGATGTAAACATAATTTTCATAGATTTTAATTGAAAACTGTAAAAAATCGTGAATACCAGTTTATGCCTGGTTTGCGTTTGAGTCTTAGGGGGATACTCATCCATCTAGCTCGTATTTTGTGTACGTTTTATACGACTGAAATTAAACTCCCACTGATAGGTTTGTCCATCAGGACTCTCTAATCTCCTTCAACTCCTGGCGATTCAACAACTCTAAATAGCGACGAACGAATAATTACACATGTTAATGTTATTTTTTAGTGTAGGCCTTTACAATAAAAAACAAATTACAATCAAAGAATAGAAACAAATACAATTCTGTTATTTATTTTAAACTTTATTAAAATCTAATGATTAAAATGAAAATGCACTCACACGGCAAGGAAGTTAAAAGTTGCGTGTAAAAAAAGTCTTACAACTTTCAATTGAAGTAAAGTGTTGTGATGCTGAACATCTTTTAGCCCCAGCAGAGTATAACAACACACACACACTAAATGCGTATGGTTCATTTTAAAATCAAAGAAAGTAACACATCATGGCCGACTGCGTGGACAGGTTCTTTAAGAATAGCCATCACAAACATTGCGTGACTGACTGACTGACACACAAAAACGAAGGTCATTATGTTTTTACTCTGGATGATTTATACAGTGTCATCAACAGCGACGAAATCTAGAATACTTTTGAGACGAACACAAGTATGCCGTTACGTTCTAAGATGACACTGCGAGCTTTCACTATCGAGTGACGGAAACCGGACGTTTATTGTATAACAGCAGTTAGAAAGTGTTCATCCAGTCACTACCACTGATTTAATAATCGTTTCAATGGTGCTGACCCTTTTGATACAAAAACGAAACCGATTTCACAGCACTAAAATGATGCCATCGAAATAATAAGGACATCTGCATTGTTAGAGCTGTCAAATTAATTAAATTCCCTACCCTCAGAATCGTCACTAAACTCGGTCTTAAGTTTGTAAAATTGTTGGCTTCCTAATAAATACGTCTACGATACATATTTAGTAGATACTTTGAGTTATTACTATTACTAAATTACTACATACTATATACCGACGGAAACAACCTCGTTAGATTAAGCAATAGTTTTTGTAAGTCCATCTTTCGTCACGCTTTGCATAATTTAATGGTGTTGTCCATATTTTGACACGCACGTCAAATCTCAATTATGCAGTGCAAATTATTATATTTTAAGAGATAGATTCTATAATATCCATAACACTAAGGGCCTTTGTTCACGCATGTTTTTGTCACCGTGAAAATCACCGGTTAATTCGCTGTGTGAAGGCACGGTCATCACTGTAGGAATAACTATGGAAGCTTTCATTTTGTAATTATCCGTAGATTTTTACGGCGAAAAATATGTTTGTATACAATAACCCTAAGACTTGAACTTAATGATGTAATTTAGTTTTTAGGTTAGTAGTGTCGAATCTGATGTAAATTATAGAATTTTTCGCCATCGGTATCTACCCGATTTTAACTGAAAAACAGTAAAATTTATAATAAATTTGCAACCCAAAGGTTTTTTTGTTATTCCAAAAGAAACATTTCGTGTATTAGAATAGCCGTAGTACGGGTGTGACGTCACGGGAGTACGGCGGCGTGCCGCAGAGGATATCGATCCTAAAACTTAGGAGCCCCGAAATTACGCGCGGGTCACATGAAGCGTTACCTTCTTGACTTTCATCACGCTCTGTTCCTTTTTAATTACGTTTTTAGATAGTAAAAATTCTGTTCTAAGAACCAATATTATTCATAATTAGTTGCTGCACTGCGCCCCTTTCCCTTAGGTTCCTAGTAGGAAATGCAAAGAAAAGAAAAGTTTATGAGAAAAAGAAAAGTTTAAAAGAGAGAAAGAGAGTTTAAAAGAAAAGTTTATGTTTAGAAAAGTTTATGTCTAGTTAGGTCAAAGCCCGAGCTATCACCAAAGAAAGTCAACATCAAAGTGGCAAAGGCGGTTTTTATTACGTATTTTTGCTTTTATTAAAATAAAATGGTTTCGTTGATTTTCAATATTCGTAATATTCATCATTATAATTTATATAGGTAATAGCGGTCAGAAATTGTAGCAATCTCTGACTATGCGCAGTGCTTCACACTTGAGTAATCAGAGTTCAAAGAGTCACCAAGCAGAGATATTGACGGTTCAAAATCGTTCTTAATATGCAATTACTGAAGTAATGCTTGGTAACCATTCAATAATACGTAGAAACAGCTACAGAAGGCGTGGACGGATGAAATCACGCTCTTGAAGGCTATTTGAGTAAGTACAGATTTAGACACGAAGACTTTACTCAAAACTAAACAGAAGCATCCCTCAAGCATAGATCGATGACTGAGCAAGCTTTCATACTACGGACCATCTACTCTAGAAGTGCTAATGATGTCTATGAGCATCAAAGGTAGAAAAGAGACAGAAGTATATACCTACCCATGAATCTAGGTAAATATTAGAATGTCAAATATTTTATAAACAATTCCGCTAAAAACATTATCTGGTCTGGTTTTTATACCATCTCAGAAGGTATAAAAACGGTTCGTTTTTGCGCGAATTAATAATCAATATTTCAGATTCTTATATTTTGCTTATATTTAATATTTCTTTATAGCAAAAAAACGACGAATTAGAAAAAAATACAAAGGAGATGTGACAAATGACATGTTGAGTCCAACTATAGAAATGTCGAACCAGACTCTTGACCTGTATTAACACCCGACCATACAATTACTTGTACCAGTTTATGCTCTATACTTACAGAAAATATACTTTATTGACAAAGAACATTATAATACATTAATAAAAACAAATAAGAACTTGTATTTACAATTGAAACAATTAAGCTAACTGCAGACTGTTGTAAACAATCACATAGATACTTACTTTACATAATGTAAGCTCTCACGACAAAACCAAGAACATTGGTTCTTTGTATGGTCGTGGCTTTATTGGTACGGCGTTCTACCAATTAAATAAAAAAAACCCAATTAATAAACACAATTTTTTTTCCATCCCATAATAGTAATTTGAATACAAGAAATAAACATAAACTCGCTGTGCCCACAACTAGACTACACAAAATTAATATATCTTTTAAAGGGCAATGTATACGCTTCTATAACAAAACTCATACTACATTTATTGTATTTATGCAAATAAAGAGTTTTTGACGTTGACTTTGACTTGTTTGTTGTTGAGTGATAATGTTCGAAAGGAGAATTTCCAAGAGAACAGTCTAAATACACCCCCCATGTCCACAAGTCCACAAGTCAAAGTTACAGGAAGTTTCACAAAAAAGGAAAACAATTGAGACTCGATGTTGTCTTATGACTACAGAAACGTTTTATCACTTATTAAAACTGCCATTACGGAAAAATCTCATCAAGGACAGCGGGTTGAACATAATTATTTAACATTGCACCGGAATATTTTTTTTATCGAAAACATTAGTTTCTGGGACGACCGATGTGGCGCGGCGGGCGAAGGTCCGCCTGCGACGCAGAAGGTTGCGGGTTCGATTCCCGCCTTGGGTCAAATGTTTGTACGATCTGCAAATGTTTGTTCCGGGTGTTCAGGGTATTTTCTATATATAATAAAAAATATCTATCTATGTTATGTATTGTATTAAGTTTATCAGTCATCTAGTACCCATAACACAAGCTCTGCTTACTTTGGGGCTAGATGATGCTGTGTGGATTGTCCAGCATTATTTATTTATTTATTTTAGTTTCTGATTTTTCTTTAGAGCTGCTGAGTTGTTCTGATGGCAAACAGCGCCCCACAAGTCTAAGGGTTGGTATCAATGTTGTTATTGTGTGAATATATTCGAATTTTGTAAGTTATAAAACTTTAACCGATCAAAAGAACAAGGAATCAAATAAAATACTAGCTGTATTCAAGATTGTATATATGAGAAATACTATCTGGCGTAGTCAGGTGCGGTGCGCTTAAATGACTAACTTTTCATTTCAATTCAAAATAAGAGAACAAGATAAGAAACTCGACCCGGTCCACACGTAGCCTGAATACCAATGGTAATTTACGCAACTCAACAATAAAAATAAGTTAAGCGAGTTTAAAGTTCCTAAATGCTCAGACGTACGCAGCTGTCATTTTAACGCTTTAATTGAGTAAGGGGAGGAACGAAAAACTTTAGACTGATCAGTGGCGTTTTTGAGTTTAACATTTTATTTTTGGTTTCTCTGATTCAGTTAAGTTTTTTTTATTTAATTTAGTGTTGTGTGTATTTTTGAAGCCGTACGTAGTAGTTTTCTATATTTGAAAGAACCACTTAGGTAATTTTCCATATAAAAAAAAATGCCGGCTGCGTCCACCCCACTAGCTATAAAATAAAAAGAACTATCTACCGTCTTAGTGCTATTGCTGATGATTATTATGTCTCGGTTTCCAAAAAAGGAACATTTAATTCCCGGATTCTACAACCCCCATCTCTATTCAAAAAATTCATCAGCTTCCGGTGTTGGTATTAGGGTGTATGGAGTACCATACTATTGACAATGGACCGTTTTGTTGTCCACATTTGCAGAACTGATCCTAATACTTCGGGTACCATCATCCGTCCCATAAAATATGGCCAATTTTTTAAAACACACATATTTCACGTGTTATGTTGGGATGGTGTAAAAGCTGTAGGGTGCAACCAAATATCGGTTGAATTCAAGACTCGCAGTGCCATTTGTAAGAAGTTGAATTTGAGTTTAGGAGAGCGAGCCATGAAATAGAACTTAACTGAAACGAGTTGAGGAGTGTTTAAAGTCGCCATTTGTCCGGAGACTTTGTCAAGGATAAGTGAAAAGGTCCAGAGAGCTTATGTCACACAAATTTCACTTCTTGAGTATAGCTCTGCGTTTTGGCTTGACACATGTTTGCCAGTGAGAATAAGAATGCTAAATTTTTATTCATAGCATTAACAATCTGCCTTAAATTAACTTACGCCATAAAGACTATAAAACTACTTGCAAATTACAAAACTAACTTTAGCCGGCCGTTTTACGAGATCGTCGTAAGTTTTTTATTAAGTGTGAATTTATAAACTCAGCAGTATTTAGATTTTCATGAATATTTTATAATATAATCTAACAACAAAAAATATCTAACATCGATGTCAAGAAAATTAAAGTTAATGGTTTGTTTTCGGGCTAGACGTTACTTTGTGAATTATGCAGTATTATTTATCATTTTGCTAACGACATATGGAATAGATAAGTGCCAAAAAATTATGAAACACATCAAAAAAACTTGAATGTTGGAAGAGAAGTTATTCATACCAGAGCTTAGTAAGCAGTAGTTCCTAGCAGTGGCGTAGAGCGAGAACAACGGTTTTCAGCGAGTAAAGTGTTACAGTACTGTTGATTACGCACTTCCAGAAAGACTGGACATAATCTCATGAAAGGGGAGTCTAATAGAGAATTTTAGGATTTACTCAAGCGCAACTGATAAAGATAAAGATAAAAAAAAGATAATATACAATTTATTTACCCAAAAGAAAAACAGGAACATAACAAAGAAAGTGTATAGGTACATTAATAGGAAGGGTAAAAAGGAGTCCCTAACTCAGCATTGTGCAGTATTAGGCGTTTGCCCAATACTGCTGATGATTAACTTACTGTGTGATATTTCACCTTGTTGAGTACCTCCACTCCACCAATAATAATAGGCCCCTTTATATTGGACCTGAGGCAAACGATCAGTACCTATTGTAAAAAAATCTATCGTTAGAAATACTCGAACGCGTCAGAGGTACGTTAATTGCGTGCTGAAAAGTGTGCATTTTAATAAATTTGACAATTTGAGCGTGACGTAAGGGAGTCGATTTATTTTTATTTTGAGGTCAGGGGACTATTTTCAAGTATACCGTGAAAATTATAATCTGCCGATTTCCACAAGCCGAAGCAACAAAAACCATTAATTTAGTTTAGTGTGTGCAGCTGCAGTAAAACAAGATTTTAACAGGACTAAGACAACACTGTAACAAAAATGTTTTCAGTAAGTATCTAATTCAGTAATATCTAATTCTGTAACAAAAATGTTTTCAGTAGTATCTAATTTCAGTAAGTATCACGCCGATGTATCCTTGATAAGCTCACCGAGCGCCACCAGCAAAGACTTGATTTCAACCCACCACTTTACGGAAGAGGCAAGAAAAAAACCTCAAAAAATATCAATAATTTACTAATTTTCCAACAGCCATATAGATTCGAGATCAGAAGATTAAACTATATGGATGATGAATCTGAATACAATCTTTCTTAACTCAAAATATTTTATCTGCCATCTTTAAAATACACAGAAGATCAGTTTACACAAGAAGCTGACGTCAACCGAGCTAGTGACTATTTGATGACCTTCAGATTATGGGTCAGCCCGTCTAGAATATCTAGCAAATCCGTTTGTTTGAGTTGTTATCAACAAAAGCATAAGACTAATAATGTTGCTGAAGGCTGGCATAACCGATTAAATAAAAGAATCAAACGTAAAACAGGACTATTAAATTTTCTGGAATTACTGAACAAGGAGGCTGAAATTCAAGATATGAATGTTTATAAAAAATAAATTGCACCAGCTTGTGCAGAAAATATTTATTAAAACAATCCAAAGTAGTCCAAATTGTAAAAATATAATAAACAAAGAATGTGCAATGTCGAAAGGCTTAAATAAGTTCAGGCGTTCTTCTATTTGCTTGTAAATTAAAATATGGTTCAAGTTTATATTAATATAATTATTTCTTAAAAAGGCGATTTTTTTATTTTCTATTCTATTCCGAATCTAATAATCTTACGCGCGCGCAAGTAGGCTTTTCTAAAGGGCGTTATATTTTTTACTTTTGTTTCTATCGACCTTTGTATGACCACAATTGTTAAAAATAGAAACGGTACCTATGAATAGAACCTGCAGGTTTCTGTCAGAGAATAAACAAAAATAGAGCACTCTTGTATGACATGACTGACTCGAGTTGTCTGTCTATATTAATAAATTATCGTAATTTAGAATTACCATATAAAGAATAAAACTTTGCTACTGAAATCCAGTTCTGTAATTTAGTGCAGAGTTTACAGGTTACGGGCCCAGGGGCTCCAGACGCTTAATGGAGTGCAAAATTAACAACCATGGTGTCACCCTGTTTTGCGGAACGGAATCCAACAACTGGCTATTCCGCGTAAATCTCATCTTAGAAGAACAAGATTTGTTAGAAACTATCGAGACAAATTGATCGAAGAATGTGAAACAGCATGCGAGATGGTAAAGAAACTAAGTTCCACTTATCAAAGAACTGGAAAAGCATCGCAGCTACTGCTAAGAAAAAACTTTTGGCTATAAAATACACAGAAGATCAGAAAATAGAAGAATTTTTCATTAAATTCGATAAACTCGTGCGAGAGCTGGAAGGGTCTGGTGAAGAGCCATCAGGAAATGAAATAATATGCTACGTACTGCTTATCTATGCCAAAAACCTATGATAATGTAGGTAGTGATAGCAAAAGAAACAATGTCTAGGCGAGAACTTACAATAAAATTTGTGAAAACTAGACTAACAGAAGAAGAATTAAAAAGAAATTGATTTCAGAATCAAAATGAACGACAACAATTGAATGCTTACAGAACTTATAGACAACCGGAAATTAGAATACACTGCGTACGAATTCTTTTAATTTCGAGTGCTACAACTTTGGAAAGAAAGGACATATGACATAATGTGGACATACAAGCCAGGAAAAAAAAATATACAAAAAATAATATTTTACAAACCTACATACATACATACAAACTTAACAAAAACTAAAAAAAAAATGCGATATACCTAAAATACAACAAAAAAATTGCAAATTCAACCAACCACGAGAAAATGATAGAAAGGCTCATAATACAGAAGAAGAAACTGAAATTGAAATTAAAAAAAAAAGGTAAATAGTCACAACAATATTAGCTGTTTCATGATGAATGATTGCATAGAAGAATAAGCAATAAGTAAGAAGATTCATTTTTATGTTGATCCTGGTGCACCAGATCATTTTATGTTGATCCTGGTGCACCAGATCATTTAAACAATGATTCGATTTATGTTGATCCTGGTGCACCAGATCATTTAAACAATGATTCGATTTTCACCATTCTATAACTGCAGAATCCGATTAAGACATAGCTAAGAAATTAATCATCAAAAATCATCAACTAAACTTGGAACAATAAAAACTGAGAATTGTAATCTAAACAATGTGTTGTTTGTACCAGACTTATGAAATAACTTATTATTTATCAGAAAAATTGAAAGTTATGGACTGGGTGTCATATTCGAAAATAATAAGGTAATTATTTAGAGATCAATATGTAATCAAAGAAGGAAGGCCCAAAAATAACTTGTATGAGGGGCTTAGGCGTAGGCTTATATTAGTGTAGTTTTTCAGAGTTTGCGGAGTTATGGCCTACATTTCTCCGGTAGAATCAATGTCATGGTTGCAGAAACATAATTTTTATATTGTTTGTGGTTGTAATGTCACAAAGTAACTTGTGCTGTATTCTTCAAAGTAAAGGTATTTAATCTAAATAAATTATAACTAAAAAAAGTTACGAGCATTCAAAGTCAAAAATCTGTGTAATAATTATAAAACGTAACAACATCCAAATTCATTAAAAAAAAAATAAAGGTGATATTGATTTAAGTTTTCTTTGAAAAGTTTTTCAGTTATTACCCTTTCCAACGATGTGCTGCATGGCATTAAAAATATTAATTTGTGGTCAAACTAAGAGATACTAGACTCCTAGGGTCATGATTAAGCAAACACTTTTTTTTGTTTTGATCTTCTGGATGAATTCTAATCACAATATTTGCTCAAATTGGCCGCCTTCTCGCCTTATGCAAGCACAACATGATTTTCTTAAGTAGGTGGTGATGATCCACCCTTCTAGATCCCAGCCACTGATGATCCACCCCTCTAGTTACACCGTGTATATAATACATATGATTATAATATACATACATTAATTTAAATTATAATTACAAAAAAAAAACCGATTAAATAACTCTTTAAAGTCATTATTTATGATAGTAATAAATGCGCTTTTTGCTTAGTGTATGTTAAGCGATAGACTGGCTCATTCGAGCCATCTTGGGGATAGCATTAGACAATCTAGCAGCTTGCGCGGCGAAAGAACCTCCAGGCCTATTGGAAAGACGAAGTGATATTGCCATCCTACACGGCAAACCGCGGAGAATAAGGAGTTCAAATTGTTCACGTAAGCATGTATGTCGGAGAAATGGGGCTAACGAGAATGATGTATAGAGGTAAGACAGAATGTGGAAATCCCCCGGCGGCGTATGTGTAGGTAACTTTAGATCTAAAAGCAGACACTTGGTCGAATTTACGCAATCCGCATATGAAACGGATGCCCAAATTCTGAAGGCGTCCAAAGTTCCTCTGTCGCGTTCAAGAAACAAACATCCGTGTTATCAAAGAGGGGAAGTAGAAGACTTACAATTTATGGTAGGAAGTTTTGTAGACGGCTAAGAGAATGAAATGTGTAATTAATCTTTTACTGGTGTTGTTTATGTGGCTAGCCCTCCGACCAAGGTATTCGCCGGCCTCCTTTTGATTAACAATGGGCACCCTGAAACTGTCTGTTTCAAAAGAGTTCGACATTCGACAGTTTGGGTGTCCATTTCATCTAGTCTCATTTTAACGCTCGGACAGGAATGATGCCTAGTTATATTGCAAACATTACACGTCCAAGACACAATAAAACGGTAAGTGCGAGTCAGACTCACGCACCAAGGGTTCCGTATAATTGTAAGACCTTGTTTCTTGCCAAATTTGATGATTACAGGTCAACGGGAAGTACCCTTTGTCCATGGCGAGAATCAAAAGTATTTTTTTTAGTGAATATACTACAAGTTTACGGTTTTCGGATGTTTGTCTTTACTTGTGCTATAAGACCTTGCAACGCATCGGAGGGGTGGTGGGGCGATATATCAATCGGAAGCCGGCTCTTGGGAATTTAGTCACTATGGAGAGCTAAAGATTTCAACATAAAATGACTACCACAGATCATAGCTTGCGATTTTGAGGGATTGATCAGAAGACCATAGGCTTTCACCAATGAGTTTATATTGCATAGATGCAAGTTAAACTAGCACTACCTTCAGAGATTCCATCCACTTTGAAATGATGGTAAATATGCTGATCGTCTGCATAGAGGTGATAGCTAGAAGAAATTACATTTCAATTATACATTTCAAAACAACTTTAAAGTTCTCTAGCTTTCATACAATACATTGAAAGAGTCTAAAAATGTACTCTCTGATTTCTTTACGCTCTAATCTCCGAAGAAACTGGTGCCCATACCTAGTATTCGTAAATTGACAAAAGCTCGAAACTCTCGCCGCGCGAGTCACACTCGCACTTGACGGATCTTGTTTGTTATAATATGCATAAAATAGATTAAATATGTGATATAATGATGATAATTGCTATGCCATTGCAAAATTTTGACATTAATCCTACCAAACTTTCAAGTACCAACATTAGTTAGTTAATGTATAAAATAGAGCGTAAAGGTATTTAAGTGTGTGCGCGGGCACTTTGTTTAAGTGTGCTGGCTCAGCTACCTAAAATCGAGCGTACCGGAAATGTTATTACGTCCTTAACTTGCGAATTATGATAGTAGGTACAGCCCATGTTATTGCAGATTGATATTTAAGATTACCGGATTACAAGTTAAATAATTTTAAGCTGAAATGATATCACCCCTAGATAAGTTATAACATAACATACCTACTGTAAAAACCTGCATGATTGAGGGATGATGACGATAAGTTTTAGTCATCAACATCATATGAAAAGTAACATGATCTAGAAACTGTACAGTTATTACCGTCGATAAATCGGTCTTTCCTCTTACTAATACTCTAGGCTCTCTTACTGAATAGGCCAGTCATAATCCCCTTTCGCTGTTATTACGGTATACCGAGTAATAAATAATTTTGAATTATAATGAGACAGCTCGGCTTCGTTGTTTAGTTAGGTAAGCTGCGGAGCTAGGCAAATCCGGCTGAGCCCAGGGCGGGCCGCACCCAATGAAACTTCTCAAAACATCTCGCGGCAAGTCGAGATTGCCAGCCACTTATTTCCGAGATTAAAGATTTCTAGATCGTTTTCTAGAAAAGATTGAAGTTCACGATCCTGAACTCGACGATAAAAGAACGGCAAGGAAATTTTTCAATGCAATCTCAAATGCTAATGTTGAACGCACCTGCTTACAGGATTTTGTATGCATGTAGGAGGTTTACCTATCTATAAAATATGCATTTACACCTATAGGTAAACCGTGTAATTTACTTATGAGAATATTCTGAGTGAATCGCTATCGAAATCGACCAACCAAAGAGCGGCCCGGTTGACTTAATTCACCTGGTATAAACCATCTGGGGTGTATTAAGTCCTACGCACGGTAGACTTGGTGCGCCTGGGTGAACTTAGGGGGCGGTATACTTAATTCACTGGGGTAATTCACCCAGGTGCACCAAGTACACTTTTAGTGCGGTGACTTCTTTCGAAAACCGAAGGTTTTGTCTGTGCAATTAATGAAGAGGTGGTAAAGACGAATAACTACCGAACGTATATCATAAAAGATGGCACGATTGATATTTGTCGGCCGTGTCATCTTCCTGGGGAGACCCTGCGTCATATACTTTCAGGTTGTTCGCACCTTGCTAACTCTCAGTACTCGCACAGACACAACCAAGTAGCCAAAATTATACACCAGAACCTTCCTCTCCGATATGGCCTTACTGGCCCTGAAGTCAGAAGTGGTGCCAGTTCTCGCCAACAACCGTGCCGCGCTCTATTGGGACCGATCTATCATTACATTACAGATAGGACTATTGCGAATAAGCCTGATATTGTATTGATAGATCGGTTAGAACGGAGGGCGGTGCTCGCTGATGTCACCATACCACATGATGCTAACCTTGTTAAAGCTGAGAAAGATAAAGTTATTATCTTGACTAGGCTAATGAGGTTGTCAGCATGTGGGATGTTGATTCAGCGACCATCGTCCCGATAGGCATTTCTGATAACAGCGTAATAGCGAAGAGCCTCGATCAACAGACAAACCTAGACTCTACTCGGCGCGCATCGTCAGGAAGTTTCTCTCTCTGCAGCCCTAGCCACCGGCCGCTTGAGGCTAGCTTCGCGGCCGGTGAAGTATTTTTTAATGTAGAATAGTTCATAATATTTTATTTTCTACAAAATCTAGTACAAAATGTTTTTATATCGAGATTTTAAATAGGTAAATGAAGTACCTATATAAATAAATATAAATTATGCTGGACAATCCACACATCCATATATCCCCAAGCTAAGCAGAGTGTGGGGCTAGACAATAAGTTTTTTATTATAACCAATTTTATAATCATTCAAAGAATAATCTACCTATAATGTTGTAAGACTTCAAAAAGTTATTATGAACTTTTAGTATTAACACTGTTTAGTCAAATACAATCAAACATTCCCATCACAAAGAGATGCATAATTTTATGAGGAAATTGGGCAAAAAACAATCATTGCACGGTTGCAGAACAACGTAAGATTCAGAACAGAGCGAAACTTGCAAACCCAGACATTCTTCTGGGGATCCCACGTTATTGCTATTTGTTTTGCACGTTCAACAAATAACTATGGCACAATTTTTTTTATTGATTTGTAGTACAAGTGGATTTTTTTTCTCACTTTCGAACGTAATTTGATTGATAATACAGGGTGTAACAAAAGTAAGGACCAAACTTTACGGGGTGGGGGTAGTTGGGGTTCAGCTTCGATTACCGAAAGTGGAAATAATATTTAAAACTGACTGATGCATGTGCTTATTGTCATAGAACCAATGGAAAATGCATTTGTGGTACCTACCTACACTCATATAAGGCGCGTCACCCGCTCCGATGATTGTCACGACGGGTCGTTGGCCCGCGACGAAGGTGTTGTGTGTTTCAAAGGAGAGGTAAACAGGTGCGTAGGCCATTTGTAGATTATTTTTAATAACATGATGAATGATGTCTGATGCATGTGCATGGATGCACATGCATCAGTCATTGCCATTCCAGTCGTAATTTTGTTTTTATATATTTTCTCGTGAACTAAAAGTCCTTTCAAATATTTTTATCGGTTCTATGACCGAGTCTGAACCAAAAGTTTGGTCCATATTTTTTGTTACACCCTGTACATTAGATTTGTAATTTATTAGAAAACTACTAAAAAATGCTGTGCTTTTATCGCTTGTAACAACGGTCTGACATAAATAACTTTTTTTTATACCTACTTCTTTGCGTCTTTATGAAAATAAATGAGGGCTTTTCAATGCAATCTTTAAAGCAAGCGGCGCCAAAAATAAAGAAGTTGAAGTTGAATTGTCTTTTTGTTTTATTGGCATGTTTTTGACACTTAAGTTTCATACAGCGTCATCTATCTTAGTCTATGGCAACAATTTTTGTTATAGGTCGCATTGAAAAGCTCTCATTAATGATGAACTACAATTATTATTAAGAGAGAAGTTGACAACTTCTTCGCGCTTGAATGTGTACGGAACAATTAAAAATTGCATCTAAATCATGTTATGAACCCGCATTCGGTATGTGCGGTACAACGTAAAATTGTTACCAGTCTGCAGCTGATAACGGTATTTGCATGTGCATCCAAAGTAATTTGACTTTAAAAGTTTCAAGATACCGCAAAAGGCAAGCTTTAGATTCAAGGTCTTTTGGCAATTCCCTTGAAGTTAGAATTGTTGGAAAATTATATAATATAGCTAAATATATTTGGTGAAATCTTTTATAGCCTCTAGTATATTTTAACCAGATTCAGATATAATGGTCATACCAACTTATCAGGTATCCGAATATATTTAGTTTTTCTATTATTAAACATAGAAAAATAAAAAAGCTTGGCTCTCTGAAAACCACCACAATCCACATTCGTTTTTGAATATGCAAAGAGCGACGTAAGCTGCGCTGCAGTGGTTTCAAGATTTATTTTTATTTAGAAATCTGCAGTGGCAATGAATAAGAAATTAGCTTCGACCTTGAGGGTAATACCACCAAGGAAAGTTTGGTGGTGGTACTGATAGAGTTGGGATTTGTGGTATAAATGTCCATTGGTAGCCGTTAAATTTATTTGATCGTCTTGTCATAACCATCATTTTTAATGTGTTATAACAACAAGAGCAAGTATGAGTTGATTAAGTCCTACTTTAATTTTTCTCATTATTTATGACCCAAAAAGCGAGCGATGATAAACAAGGAAGATATCTTAAATGAAACTCCACAAGATTAAAATAAATATCCTCAACTCTGCAAAAACAAGCTATTTTCATACTCTTGAGAAATTAGAACGAATCTGGGGACGTTAGCTGAAATAAATATTTTGCTTAATAGGCTGCATTAAAATGCACAATCTCGTATTCTGATTTGCTTGCATTCGTATTTTGCTTGTATTTGGAACTCCGCTTGAACTTCTTGTCATATGTAACTTAAGTTTATTACTTATGAAAGTAAAGCTTTTTGCAAAGAACTCAAAACAACGGAAACATAAAAGAAAAACGTGAAAACATAATCTTTACTATTGGAGCAGGTAATACACAAGCCGGCTTGAGAAGTTTACAGTTTATGAAATAAGAAATAATTAACGAAGACGAATTTTATCAATACTGTATAATGAAGGTACTTACTCTTTAACGTACTACAGCATCATCTAGGCCCAAGCTCTGCTTAGCTTGGGGCTAGATGATGCTTTGTGGATTGTCGAGCATTATTTATTTATTTAACATTATGCACTTACCGTTAAAATCTTATTAAGCAAAAACATTAATCGTCCTATCGACACAGTTTGTCGAGTGCGAGTGAACTCGATTTACTGCACCTCCATGGCACGAGCACTAAGCACACTTAATGCACTTATTACTGTCTGAGCAGAAATTCTACGAATTCTAAAACTCCCTGAGAATGGTTAAAGTTTCATGAATTCGTAAATGGTAAAGTCGATATAAAATTAAGTCTTAAAATTCTACTTAAATTCGATCCCAACCGTGTATATTATTAAAGAGTGTTAAATTCTTCAAAATCGAGTTAACTTATAATGAAACTTTAGTCAAGAGTAGGTAAGTAGAGATCTAAAAATGTACACTTCTGTGCTAACAAACAGCTCGCAAGCGGCAGAGAATCTAACCACAAACTTAAACAAAGCTCTTGTGGGTTTATCCACAACTTGCTAGTATCAATATTGATGGAACAATTATGTATATGCAGTGAAACGGCTAAATGCATCCGTCCTCGTGCCAGGCACAGCCGGCTTACCAGCTGTGTTCTAAACAGAACATCATAGATGAGAACACAAATTAATATTTTTTTATGGATGCACTTAAAATAATTGAGACATTGGGTTTGTTGCTTCGACAAAGAAATATTCTTTGTCGAAGCAAAAAATAGCAGGCACGATTGGTACTTACTTTTATTGCTTTGAACGTTTTGTCTAGGGAATATTTTATTTCCACGAGTAAATGTTTAATCACCTTGCTGCGTATTTCATTGAGTGGTGTACCCTTTACCTCAATGAAATACGCAGCAAAACAGAAATATTCCTTGATAGTGCAGGCCTCTCTTCAAGAATTGTAAGATCCTACCTCTCGCCTGCATGTATATTAGGGACATTTGTCTATTTGTGAAATCACACCCAACCTATTTTAAGAAGCGTAGAGATGTGATTTCTCGGCAAAAACGGATCAAATTTAGCTATTTAGTCTACAAACTCCAATGTCATAAAGATATATATAAAAGAAATGTTTATAATATGTGCATTACTATTTACAATAATTTACTAGAAGACTTAAAGAAACTGCATGGAAATATATTCAGGAAAAGTTAATTGAATGGTTGCTTGAAACATGTTTCTACAATGTAAACGAATATTTAGAATATGATTTATAACATAAATGACTAGTACTTTTAATAATAATATGACTCGCACAATATTTGCACGCCTGCATGCAGGCTAAATACAGTTACTAATATAGTTTTAAGACCTGACATTGAAAAATAATTAGGTATGTATTCTTGCAAATAAATGATTGATTGATTGATTGAATAAACTGTATAAGCTATAGTTTATGCACTTTTTTTGATTTTGACCAGCTATTTCAGAAGATATATAAGATATATTGCAAAAGCGGTAGCTTATATTGTGACCTATGAACTATCTGAAACTAAGAAATATTCTGATGACGCAGGCAGTGGCATTTCTCAAGCTATCAGCGGAAGGCCTTACGGCCAGAGCAGGTGAGGGCGCCACTAGACTATAGTTTAGACAGGAGTGTGGGTATGCTTACCTGCAGTTGACCTAGATTCAGTTTCGGTTGACCGGGCCCGTTGCACAATACCATTGTATTGATTAGTCACTAACCGCTTTTGGGTGTAGCGTCATACTTTAGTTTAGACGATTTAAGCCGTAACGGTTTATAATAGCCTTCACGTCACGATAAGAGTGTATGTGGAACGGTTTGGTTGCATGTGGATGTATTCAGCTGTGGAAAACCTTAAAGGAGTGTTTCACAGGTTTTCCTTACCATGACAAAATGAAGCTACCCTGAAAAATCACGTTTGTGGCACCCCTGGTTTAAACCGTGTGTTTATTGACAGTCAGCGGCATGACGATTTTATCATCATCGTCATCTCAGCTGAACGTCGCCCCTGCTGATCAGAAGGTCTAAATAGCTAAAAGTTCAACAGCGAGAAATGTCTAATGAGCAGTAAGTCTAATTAGCAAAACGTCCAACTATCTACTACTACTACTTCAGCTTTGAGCTAATCCGTTCAATACGAAATTTCGAGTTTGAAGGGCTAAAACTAATAGTTTTTGATTTTAGAAAGACTTTTTTGAAAATAGTGTGGTTTTTGAGAAATAAGAGTGTAAAGGGAGTCTGTAACATCTATGTCTTGTAGGATATCATTTGAAATAGTTTTGATGGTAGATTTAAATAGAACTGATCAATCGCCAGTAGGACACACACCTGACACAAATATTGAGGCAAACAATGCGGGGTTTTTTAAATTAATAATTTATATGTAACATAATATGATTATGTTCATGGAGTATTTTTGATGTAAGTAATTTATTTTCCCTCGACAGACTTTGACTTGTAATAACAGACTCGCGAGGTCTACAGCTCACAGAACCACTCAGTAATGCGGTGTCCGTTTTTCCGCCCATGCAATGTGTGTGTTGAATTTTGGGCCTGAGTATCCAGACATTTTGATAATCTGACTTTTTGTTAAATGGCTAATGTTCTGCTATACAGACCAACTGTTAGGCGTTTTGCTACATTGATTTTTTGTTAATTATACTTACTGCTCATAAGACGTTTCACGCTGTTGGACATTTAGCTACTTAGACCTTCTGATCAGGAGGGAACGACGCCCCATGCTAGAATAGGCCTCCCTTTGGAGAGGCCTATTCGCTGCAGTAAACGGCCCTGCGCGGCCCGCATCCAGCGGTTTCCCGCGACCTTCACCAGATCCTCCTGCTCTCAGTGACCACGATTTTACATTGATAGGTAAAAATCACAGAATCCTAGGAAAATTACAAAATGCCACCGGAAAAAGACGCAGATCGTGGCGCAAAAGTCGTCGGACTTTGTTAAATTTAAGCAAAAGATCTCTATAGTCCGACGTAGAATCAGAGTATTATGGAAATAAATGGCGGGACCTAGAAAAAGAACAAAAAAGAGTAAGTAAATGTAACTCACCATCTAGTCAGACATCAGTCTCTATGGCGTCTGGTGGCGCGACGTAGTGCAGGTTGTTGACCCGCACGGTGCAGGGGCAGCGGCGCAGCTCGCGGCGAGGCACGGTGCTGATAGCCTCGCTGGCGGCCTCGCCAGCTGCCTCGCCGACCTCCTCGGCCTCAGCCTCAGGCTCGGCCTCGTCCTCGGCCTCCGCCTCCGTCTCGCGCGCCAGCCGTGCCGCCCGCGCGGCCAGCTTCTTCAGCTCACGTTGCTGAAGCTGCATGAAAAAAGTTCGGGTAAGTCGACATCTAGTAGTACAAGGTGTCGCTAGATTGACGGAGTGGAAATCAATATCCACGGACTCGACACTACTTGCTGCTTCAGAACCGAGAAGTATTGTGTCGGAGGCCAAGATCCACTTTGCATCGCTGAGCCACAGGAGTAGTAAGTCTTAGAACTCTACAATTATATTCGATATCTGGTCATAAGGATAGTTTTGAAAATTGCTAGAACCTGAAATTTACGGACCCTATTTTGGAAAACACATCTGACACCAAGTATATTGGTGACTGACCTGATTGAGACGGAGCAGGTCCTGGTGCTCGAGGGCCGCGATGTCGTTGCAGTTGCCGGCCTCCATGTTGTCCTGCTGCTCCAACAAGATCTTCTCTTCCTCCCGCAGGCGCTGCAGGTTCGTCTCCACATTGGGGTCCACCACTAGCGCCTCCTCCTGCTCCATCGCGTCTGAGGACGACTCCTCGCTCATTGAAGACTTCTTCTGAATAGGTCCTGAAACTGTTTCACACTCTCGTTTTCATGTGTGTGTGTCGATTGGTTTTTATAGTTTGTTAGGACAACTTATAAAAGAGTTGTTACTTGGATCTAGCATTTCGAAGTAGGCACTTGTACGAGCTTGTCTACTAGAGTAGAGCTTTTGCATATTATAAAAAAAAAAAAATTTTTTTCGCTAACTGTTTCTAATATTCATCACGCTACCCTCTCGCGACATGCCTACCGCAATTTTATTAAGTTTGTTAGTACAGCCATAGCAATAGTTAGTGTAAGCCTACAGTTTTAACACAAAACTTGGATCTGGCAGTTCTTTACATAACTAATGAAGACTAGTAGTATCCTGATGAATCAAGCTTTAGGATCAAATAAGAAAACTTAAAGCTTTCTTATAGCTTTCAAAACTAAAAAATCTGCTGACTCATAGGACGCGTACGCCTTGCTAGAATCCTGTTTATCAGTATAGTGTGACTGTACTAAGCTCACCTATTTTATTACAACTTTTGAATATTTTCCTGCTATATTCTGATGAAACATGTACAATAAAATGAAAAGTCAAGCACAGTGCAAAAACAAACCAAAACAAAAGAACAAAGTGTGCAGTAGCAGATTTATTAGTCCCCGACTGACCTGCTCGTAAAACATCACTCTGGCTAGTGGCCCACGCCCTGCAACCTTGTATTTCTATAGCATGATTGCAACTTTGTGCCAAACAAGCGAATCAACGAAGCCTTTGCTAGCGGCCGATTATTACGCACACGGAATGAAAACGCATGTTTCAACTACCAATACAGGCAGTATATAATGAGGGGCGGGTCACTTAATCCGCTCAATTGATGAGAGATGGACAAACAAGACCACTATCTGGAAAGGCCCGTATGGAAAGAGAAGAAATGGAAAACCACAAGAAAGATGGCAATACGAGATAGTAGAAATAGGGGGAAAAACATGGACGGGGAAAGCAGAAGACAGAAATAAATGGCTACAACTGGAGGAGGCTATACCCGAAGAGGGGTCCTTAAAAA
This sequence comes from Eupithecia inturbata, assembly GCA_963662085.1. Lineage (NCBI taxonomy): Eukaryota > Metazoa > Arthropoda > Insecta > Lepidoptera > Geometridae > Eupithecia > Eupithecia inturbata. The sequence continues at coordinate 13,444,788 of OY759176.1, forward strand.
GTAAGAAATTTTATTATTTAGGCAAATTTTTTTTTCGAATGTGATTATCTTGTTATCGGAATAATAAAGGTTATTTATTTTATTTTATAAGTATATAATTATTTTTCTTTTAGAATGTCAATGATAGAACTTCAATTTGTTAGGTATTTACTCAGTAATTGTGCAATCGTATGACTAGCAGGTACAACTGACTACATTAAACATAATTAGTTTGGTTAAAGCTTAAATCTGGTTTAGTTTGTGTTGAGGAGAATGGAAATATTTTTTACGTTTTAATATTTAAAGCATTCATCTTCAAAATGAACCAATTACGTTTTAAGACACAAACACGCAAAGTTTTAAATACAATTAAAAGTAATTTACGAAGAAACTTGCAGTCTGCCCTATTAGTTCTTTGCAGCGCGCCTACCAGCCATCGAGAAAGGCAATTTAAAATAATTGGACTATTCCTCATGCTGTAGCCCATAAACTATGGGAATTATTCACGTGTCTCTAACGTTAAGACGGGTAGAAGCTTTAAGACAACATCTTGATATGACTAGATAGCAGTTATGACTGAATTGCTTTCTGACTAAATCTCGATATGACTACATCGCGTTAGGACTTAATAACTATGCGACTATATAAGTATACGACCTGTTATCAGATTGACTTGATATCTATAAGACGTACAATAGTATCTAAAAGTGGTACTTAGTCCACACTCACGCTTCAGCATATGTACTTTTCGACTATGGAACAGCCTTCCCATCGGATGTCGCGAGGCATCCACAATAAATGTCTTCAGATCTAGAGCCTATAACCACTTTCTTTCGCAAGAATAATCCGGTATGTTATTATATGTATATTTATTATTGTGTATGTATATCTACTTATGTAAGTACCTATTACTGTCAGTACCTAATGTATTTATTATGGTTAAGTTTATTTTAATGGTAAACACACGAATTGTTAATTGTACTTATTATTATTATTTTTTTCTCTTGTGTTTCTGTAAATTTAGTTATCTAGCATGTAGTGTACCTAGAATACCTACGTCACGCTCATACGAGAAGAAGACTGCGTCACGCGAGCGCGCCGCCAACACTGGCGAACCCGCGCTAGTGCGCGCGTCATGTTTATGTTTGTTGTCCCGCTCGCACACAACTCGCGCTATCTTTATTCACCGGCCTGAAAATCGACGCTTGCGCATCGAGCCTCGTGATTGGTTCAGATATAATTTCTTGCTCTTTGGTAGACTGTCTAAGGAGTGATCTAATATTATATAAGTATAAGCCTGATTCTCAATAAAACACAGTTAAAATTAAATCGACTTTTACTTTTAAATTAAGTAGTAGGCAGATAGGACCCTACTTACAAGCACTACCTACTAAATTGTTGTCCACTCTACCCAAAGGTTCGCAGGTAGACATTATGCTCGTCCATGAACAATTTTTGTGCAATAAAGTATATTCTATCTATCTATTCTATCTATCTACTTTTTAGGATTCCGTATCCGAAGGGTGAAAACGGAACCCTATTACTAAGCCTCCGCTGTCCGTCCGTCCGTATGTTACGGGGCTCTATCTCATGAACCGTAAAACGTAGACAGATTAAATTTTCAGAGAATTTGTATTTCTCTTGCTGCTATAACAACAAATAATAAAAATAAAATAAATATCCAAATTAAAGGGGGCTTCCATACAAAAAACGTGCTTATTTGGCTATTTTTGCTCTTCATTTGTCAAGGCTCTATCTCTTGAACTACAATAGGTAAACAAATTAAAGTTTCTATAAATAAGTAACATTCAACTGCAATAACAAAAAATACTAAAAATATAATACAAATGAAAATTTAAAGGGGTCTCCGAACAAGTGAAAAATTGATTATCTTTGAAAAAGGTGCCAGATTTTTAAGTTAGGAACCCTTCGTGTGCGAGTCGACTCGCACTTGGCGGTTTATTGTTAATATCAAACAACTTACTATGGAGTTCCGAAACCTATAAAAATAAATTAAAACAATTGTCACTTTTAAAATAACAGTCACCCTCGCTTTTCTCTGTTCTTTGTTTGTCATAATTATTTTCTCTGTGATTTTCATGTTCCATGAAAAGTAAAATGCAAAAGACGAAGGTGAACCTAGATTGCACTTCAATATTCCTCTAAAAGCCGTGGGTACTTCCTTAAAGTTAACCCTTTGTTCTTAACCCCCACTGTCCTACTGCTAGGCTGTCTTTAAGTAGGAATACAAAACAAAATACTTATAATTATTTATAATTATTATTTCCGGGTTCAACGCGAACGCAACCGCGAGCAGAAGCTGTTTTCCACCACGTACCATAATGCTTCATATACCTTTTCTATGTGAAAATTTCCGTCCACATAATTGTTCAGTTTCGTATAAACTGTCTCAACCTAACCTTGTTATTATTGTGTGATTGATTTTATTTTGATCGTTATGAAAGTGGCGGCATCAACAATTTTTAGTACTGTCAAGACACCTCTATTGGATTATAGCTGCGACTCACGCGATTCATTCTGGCCTCCACGGAACACCAGCGCTGTTGCAGGCTACTTCCTTTTTGCCATAAAGCGGGGCAATGCAGCCAGCGTCTTGGGGACGCTTCCGACTGGTATTGATATGGATCAGTTGAGTTGCCTGTAGATTGTTTGCAACAGTCTGCAGTTATCTTAATTTTTTCAATTGTAAATACTAGTTCTAATTTGTTTTTATTATTGAATTGTAATTTTCTTTGACAAGTTTATATCTACAATTGTATGTTCTATATGTATTGGTAGTAGGTACTTTTTGTTTTGGTATCGTGTTTTACCTACATGTGACGTGAAACGCATACAATGTGAAGTAAAAATCATTTTTCCGCTTTAGGTCACGGGTAACATTTATTTAAACGTAAGTTTAAATAAATTACTGACTAAACTATTTTGTTTTCCAAAAAATATTTTAAGACCGTCTCTGATTGGATTTTTTAGCTTCCCTACGATTATTAGTATTGGGTAATATGACAAGCGAGACCCTAGCAGGTAATTAAGTTGTTAGTTCGTACTTACTCATAATTGAGGAAAAAACAGCCTCCAAGTCCTGATTCTTTCTTTAATTCTTTATTGCACACACAAGTTAAATCATACATAAAAGTTAACAAATAATGGACATGTACAAAGGCGAGCTTAACACTAAAAGAGTTTTCTTACAGCAAACCTATGGATATACAGATAATTTATGAACCGAGTGCGGATAGAGAATGTGTACAAATAAGAAAGGAAAAAAAAATTATATAGAGAATTCTGATTCTGATTCTTCCTGTTTTTTTTATTATAATTTATGGTGTATCTTTCAATGCAAAACTTCATATTATTATGTTCCTACGTTGCGCAGAAAAAAACTAACAAAGAAATAAAATAAAAAAACCACTTACGTTTCACGATGCGTGCACTGAAACTTAAAAAAAAAGGTACAAAGCAAAATTGTAATGATTTATTATTAATGAGTCTTTTGAGTTTTGATCTCCAACTCTCCTCGAACGAAAAGGAACAGTTTTGTTGTTGCTCTGTTGCAAGAAATTTAGGTATGATCGGGTTTCGGGCTCATTCTACTCGTATGCTGCTAACGCGACTGAGGTAACTCTCGCGAGATTTTAAGGACTCGAGTTTGAGAAAGCAAAATTTCCTGAAAAGAGATACAAAATAATTTCACAATAATAATGAGGCCCAGCATGGGGATTATAGCATTACCCCATCTAATAATAAGGGGAGGGCTATGTCCAGCAGTGTACAAGTAGCCCTGTTGATATCAACGCCGTACCGTACTGCGCTCCAGTCAAATAATAGAGAGCTACATTGCTCTACATACAAACGTTTTCACCCATTTAATATTCAAAGCCACGTGAGCAAGTCGATTGGCTGAGGAGGGCGCGACTCGGCGGAGGCGTCGTCACCGTGGCGGAAAAAAATTGCTAAAATAAATTTTAATAACCTTTTTAATCGACTATCTTTACACATATTGACTAGATATTTACACGAACACTTGTCCCTTACACATTAATATCACAATGATCGTCTCTGTCGACTATAATATTCAAGTTCGTATAAACTAACTTTTACACTACACAGTCACTGGTCAGACCCAATTTTATCTTCGTCATCGTCCTTGATACCTGAAATGACCGAAAATCAACATAAACCAAACAAATAAATGAAATGAAAGTGTGAACGCAAAATAAAATAAAAATTTAACTTAAATGCAAACAAAATAAAACAATATTGAATTACGCGCTTGAAAGATTGCACACACACGAGTACCCGTGTAGCAGAATAAATAACTTAACATACCAAAGTAGAAGCCCTAACATGGGAGGAACTCGAGAATTACTCGCTCTCAAATTGTACTTGGATTCGTTGCAAGGTTCCTGCGAGGTCGGTCGTAACGCTATCACTTACTAAGATACGGCTCGCCCATAGTCCCGGGCAGGTAGGGGCAGCTGGTGACGTGGTTGAAGTTCTGCGACTGCATTTCCTCCTGGTCGGTCTCGCGGTGGTAGAAGTAGTTAAAGTTGGACACGATGACCGGCACAGGCAGCGCGATGGTGAGCACGCCGGCGATGGCGCACAGGGAGCCCACGATCTTGCCCCACACCCCGACGGGCCTGTCGAATAGTACAAGTGAACCCCCGTACGGACGAGCGCTTTCTCAACAAAACGCTGCCATTTCTATTCGTCTCACACTAAACGTTACTTGAGGAATTTGGCATCGTTACATTGAAAGAACGCCCGTACTAGTCTCGGCTATTACAAAGTACCGCTTTGAAATGATCGGAGGGCAGAGCGTCGATTCGCGTGAAGCAGCGTTGCGGATGCGCCGGTCAAATCATTATTCGCGCACTGCTGGCTCACCGCAACGCTGTTCAAATTTTCGGTAACAGCGCAGTAAATATCAAAGTAGCGCTTGAGCACATGTTTATAAATCAAAGTCTCCTTTTGGTTTTGTTAACTGACTCCATAATGAGTTCGTATCACTTCGTAATAAAAGACTGAATTATTAAATCGACTCTCTGCTTGGAAGTTTAGTTTAGTTAGTTTGCAATAGTTTATGTCTGCCGTTCGATGATTTTTCACGGCACGGCACAATAAACTATCACAAGGTAATGGCATGCATTGCATTTAGAACAAAAACAATGTTTTTTAGCTAATCATTCAACTAAACCAAAATATGATATAGGGACCTGGAGTATAATTAAAAAATATCGCACAGGCATACTAGAGTCAAAATTCCATCCATCTCCATCCACTCTCGCCAGCCGCCGCGGCGGGCTCTGGCCCCGCCGTGGCAACGCGCGGTCGCATAGGCGGAAACGCAGCAGCCTTCGCATCCCAAACAAACAAAGCTTTCTCATCGGTAACGTATCAATAAAACTGTAAACTATTGAAAATGATATCCGTAGTTGCCTAAATATCACGGGTTTATTGATACATTCTCATTGACAGCAATATTTCGCTTCGGATGCTTTTGAGACTCATTGGTAACAGTTGAAAAAATAAAATTAAAACAAAACCCTGGTGGACATAAAACTACAGACAGTGGTGCCAGTACCTAAGGTAATGTCGACATGCACTAATATCGAACATAAAAATCGTGAGACGGACGAAAATGTTGTGAAAGCTTGTGATCGACAGCCAACGAAATATGCGATGAGATTACTGAACATTAACTTTACATAGTAGCAATGATGGTCGGTAAAATATTACGATGGTAGACTGTCTGAACTCCAAGTGGAGAAGCAGTCCGTACGTCTGCCGTCAACCGAATGAAAAGTTCCTTCTCTAATGAGGACATTGTGATAGATGACCAGTGTAAATTTACTTTAAAGCTTTGGATAAGTACAACATTTAAAAAACAGTGACTAAATAGAAACGGGGTACAGACAGCGAACACAAAGCGGACAGAGAGTGGCGTTCACGTCAAGAGGGGATGAGAACGCTCCTTGATCCTCGGCGCACTTCCGCAAGGGTATTGATCCGAGAGGATCGGCAGCACTTGCTACCCGCGCGTCATGGGCGATCTGACACCGCTAACCGTCGGACACCGCTCACATCACCGAATATATATATAAATTCCAATATTTTACACCAATAAATGTGCTCCAATGTAAAATTGTGATAGTTCAGGAAGAAACATGATGACCAAATGTTATAAAAAATTTATACTTCACAAAACGTTGTAGATCGTGCAGTTTGATAGTAAAATATGAATAATAAAAATGTAATGGTAATCAGATTAAGCCCAAGTGACCAACGATAAATCAATCGAAGCTACGTAAGAGTTGAAGAGTAGTTACAAGATGCAAGAGAAATAACGAGTGTGTTAAAAGGCCAATGAGGGATTGTGTAATAATAAATGCATGTCGAGAAGGCGTAAGGTGAAATTAGGGGGTGATGTTTCTGAATCATACGTCATGTCGCCGTATCCTACGGTCGTCATTGTCACGACCGCCCACCAAAATGCGTCTGGGATCGATTTGAAGAAGCTGTTCTCGCTCCCGGCTTCCGCGAAGTACACCGCAGACGAGAACAGGACGACACCTATAATGAGGAGCAGAGACGAATGGAGAGGGGGGCGTGCAACACAGAGTAGCAGAGCGGGCGAGCGGGTACGGCGCCAGCGGGCGCCATTACCTCATGTCTCCGTAACCCACGGTGGTCATCGTAATGACAGCCCACCAAAAGGCATCGGGGATCGAACTAAAATCCGTGTCGGGCCGTTCTTTGTCGGCGAAAAATACGGCACTCGAGAATACCACGACTCCTGTGAACACAAATATAAAGGTGCAGAGGCGCCCGCGTGACTCCGCGTCGTCCACCGGGCGCTGCTTGCCTAGCGCATTTACCACCACCTTAACAACTACCTATCCGAATGCATTATTTTCTTAACAATTTGTTTGAACCAGCAGATTTACATATTTTTTTCGTTATGTAGTTTTCATAAATATGGTGAACTGAATTTAAATAAGTATTCGAATTCTGAGATCGCTTTGATGTTTAAAAGGACTCATGTGTTTACTTCACGTGGAGTTAACACCAAGATTTTATTGAAATCTTCAATCTTACATCTTGGGTTTTAAATCGAGGTCGCTTAATGTGGCTGCAGTACCACTTTATTTATATTAACAATTCATACATATTACGCGAATAATCCAGTTATCTTCAACGAGAGAAGTGAATTCTTGTTAATTTCTTAATTTTGGCAAAATATTTCACTTCTAGCTCTTACTCTTAATTTCTTTATCTAATTACAAAGGGTAGGTTTTAATATTATAGAATTTGAGCTCGGTGGACTAGAAGGAAGAGGCAATTCTTCCGCAACGGTTATGCTGCTTGAATATCTGAATAGGGAATATGCATGTGACTCTGAATAGACCAAATATATATTTATTTGTCATCTTTATTGCTATAAAAATAAACCTATGCGTTGATAAAAACATCGTGTATTATATGTATAATTTAATCATTTAAAAGTTGTTTTTTTAGATCTCCCACGCAACTTCCCCAAACGAACCGCTTTGGACGGAAAGGACTGTTACCTCATAATCCGTAACATAGTCTAACCATTGTGTAGTTGGTTAGCACGTTCCCGTACTGAAGGAAAGACGCGGGTTCAAGTCCCGTCGAAGTCAAAACATTTTCGGGATGTTATTTGATTTTTTATAGTCTAACCAGTTGGAATAAATTGTATTTTTCCTGGTTTTAGGTGTTTTGCTTGAATTATAAGTAATATACTGATATATTGTGAGAAAAGAGAGTCTTTTATTAATATCTAACAGTGGGTTTGTCAAAGCACTAACCGTTGTGCTTGGCCAAACCCATCTGCTATAATAGAAGTGTTTATGATGCCCATTGCTTACTTACTTTGCATCATATTTGGATTTTAGGTCCACTTGAATTGGCGGAGTAAAAGTTGTAGCTAAAAAGCTATAGATTTTGATAAATTTTCATTATTCTTAGTTTTGTACGCTTTAGAATTTATCATCTCAAAAATACACTTCGTCAGGTGCAGTCATCGTCGTAATTTCGCTCTGATGATCATTTTTAAACAAGCTTTTCTGTATTTTTCCTAAGTATGAGATTTTGCTAGATCATGAAGAATCAAGAACACCTTGTTTTTAGATATGATGATGCCACAGATGAGCGTGTTAAAAGTGGCGGCGTTTTTGTCATTCGAATCTGATTATAGTTTTAATGTTTTTTTTATATGTGTAAGTACACTAGCGGTGCCCGATTTTTATTTTTTCGCGTGGAACTCTAATTGTATGATAGTTATTCTATTATTTGGGACAAAGACAAAGACAAGTTCTTGAGTTATGAATGTTTTAGGGTGGTATAGGATTGTTGATATACCAACCCTACTAATAAATAAAAAACACAATTTTTTTTATACTATCGATTAATTTATTATTCTATGAGTAGTATTTAATTTTTCGGTATTGTGATATAATATCCAAATCTATACAAGAAAAATCTATGCATATTCCCTATTAAACGGGGATCCTATAATGACATTGTAGACGCTAAAACTTCTCTCAGTGAAAATACTGACAAATCTAACCAGTTCTAATGAGGGCTAACATCAGCTAATGAAACGTATCTAGTGTTAAGAAAAAATAACTGTATAAAAGTTACAGACGGAGAATAATAAATCAAAATGTAAATGTTGACCCTCATTCCATTCTTAAAAAACCCAATATAACTTTGGGAAACAATCGGAACGCAATCGGACTCACCTATAAACAGGAAGAATATAAGGAGTCCCAGTTCTCTCATGGATGCTTTTAGCGTTCGTCCCAATATCTGAAGGCCCTTGGAGTGGCGAGACAGCTTAAAGATCCTGAAGACGCGCACGAGCCGAATGACGCGCAGGATGGCCAGGCTCATGGCCTGGTTGGTGGACTTGTCCTGTGGCGAGACGGGCGCGCGCGGCAGGTTCAGCGTGTCCTCCTCCTCGGCCACCACGGTCGCCAGCGTGATGAAGTACGGGATGATCGCGATTATGTCGATTATGTTCATAACGTCCCTGAAGAAATTGAACTTATTCGGGCACGCCAAGAACCTCACTATCAGCTCAAAGGTAAACCAGATGATGCAGAGCGTCTCTATCAGGAAAAAGGGGTCGGTTATGTCGGGGACCTCGTCCTCCTCAATCTTGGTGCCGTTAGTGGTCGTGTTGAAGACCTTGTAGTGCTTGAACTCGGGCAGCGTCTCGAGGCAGAATATGACGATGGATAGCAGGATGACGAACACGCTGATGATGGCGACCACTCGCGCCGCCTGCGAGCTCTCCGGGTACTCGAACAGCAGCCAGATTCTGCGCTGACGCTCGTTGCAAGGGAGGGGCTTCTCCTCCTCCTTGATGAATCCCTCGTCCTCGCTGCAGGAACATACTCGTTGTTACAAAATGAAACGTGGATAAACAAGTGGACAGCATTCACACCAGCAAGCTGGTTTCGTAAGCGTTCGATCTCTTACCGGAATTTGTTGGTGGCCTGTTCTCCGAGCTCGTAGAACTTAATCTCTTCGGAGAAGACGTCCAGGGGCACGTTGACGGGACGCCGCAGACGCCCGCCGCTTTGGTAGTAGTACAGGATAGCGTCGAACGAGGGACGATTTCTATCGAAGAAATACTCGTTCCTGCAATAGAGAAACCTGCTTCAAACATGGCCAGTACTATCGCTACCAATTAACATTAGGTACCAACTAAAGGTTTTAATTGATATACTTAAATGATCATAATGATAGTAAAAATATACTGATAGTCATTATTGAGTAACCGGCGATAAAAAATTATGAATAACGTTATTAGCCTCCCTTGTTTACTGCCTGTACCTAGTTAGGGATATATTTTTAATGTTGCAGTATTTTTGTTATAATTATTTTAAAAAGTCTTTCAAGAAGCAAAACCTAAAACTATCTCGTGCTTTATCTCTCTATCTTTATCTTTTAATTTTCGACAAACGAACGAGAGAATTCGGGTTCATGCGAGAAAGATAATTGTTTTCATATAATGTTCAACCCGAGGTAGTTTTATAATTATAATTAGCGCTTGTTAGAGCAAGAAACGTTTTAAATAAAACGTTTCTTGCTCTAACAAGCGCCTTCAACTTAGTTAATGCCATCTTTAAAGGCTGGGTGCAAACCTGAGGGCGTCGAAGTATCTTATTCGTCTCGCGGGATCACCCAGAAGCGTTTCTGGAAATTGGTTCAGTGTTCTCAGTTGAGTTTCAAATCTCAAACCGCTTATCTGTTGACAAAGAAAATATAACGTTACGGATGAATAAATAGAAGTTTTAGTGTAATAGGTAACAGTACATACATATGTAGCTGTGAATCTCAGCTTCGAAACGGAAAGTAAATGAAAAATCTTTACAGGATGAGGCGGAAACTTACTGTCATTCACTACCCTTATTTCTGAAATTATAATGTAATAGGTACTCTCAAAATTGCAATCACAAAGCATTGCACAATCGTGACACCAAAACTTTACCTACATCCATAACACAAATCGATGAATCGCTGAAATAATCTCTAAGTTCAGCGCTTACATAACATATTATGCTGTGCAAACTTCCAGCTTGTACTGGACTGTCGGAAATAGTATCTCACCTTGACCTTTGGTTATTTTAGTGGTCGCGTCTGTGTTCATAACATCAAAGAAATGTCTTATCTAGAGAACCGCTTCGTAACTACAGTTATCACGAATATGAAGAGAAGCATCGCAAGGAGTTATGTATATCTAGGCTAATATTACTGACGACCGATGTGGCGCGGCGGGCGAAGGTCCGCCTGCGACGCTGAAGGTTGCGGGTTCGATTCCCGCCTTGGGACAAATGTTTGTACGATCTGCAAATATTTGTTCCGGGTGTTCTGGGTATTTTCTATACATAATAAAAAATATCTATCTATGTTATATATTGTATTAAGTTTATCAGTCACCTAGTACCCATAACACAAGCTCTGCTTACTTTGGGGCTAGATGATGCTGTGTGGATTGTCCAGCATTATTTATTTATTTATTTATTATTACTGATATATTCTATCTCCTATTTGGTATGAGTCTAGTCTAGGTACGCAGTTGAAAAAAAGGTTTAATCATCCACCTTAAGCGAACCTGAATATGTTTAGCAAATAATATATTGAGTGTTTCTGCAAGTAAACATAAAGTAAAGGTTCAATATGGATATAAGCGGGTTAACTACCAACCTTATTTGTATTTGTAACTACGATAGTTTTTATAATAAAACAAAGTAAAGATGGCAAAGAAGCCTGGATAAGATTACTTCTAAACGGCCGTCCATTTACTTTTGTCTTATAAAATGTCTCCTCTGTAATTTATGTTTGTGGTTAACATTATTTGTATCGTATTGTATCTTAGGAGTATTTATTTAAATAAAAAATTATTGTATATTAACATCTTGAAATACAGTTCTCGCAAATTATAACTGGTGGTTGGTTCACCAAGAATAGGCATTTCAGAAGCGAACTGCCCCCGATTTACAGATGAGATGTTGAGCGGGGAACAAAATATCGGATAACAAATATTAACATAATATAAGATTTCGAACAACATAATTAAAACGGATTTCAAATAAGTTACTGTATAAAGTCTCAAATTGCTAAAAGTGTGCCTATAGTATTTGATGAATTATCGTCGTTTCCTCATACATTTCATCATCTGATCAAATTGAGATAGTTATGTGGAAGAACATTCTTTAAGTCTTGAATGCTGTATCGATTGAAGTTTGCGTGTATCACTATTAAAAAAAACCGGCCTAACTTATGGTGGACCTCTCCTTTTTGAAGTCGATTAAAAATATTGATACATAGCCAGTGTTACTCAATTTTATTAACACTGCTTTCATACTTGGATTTCTAATTCATCAATGAATTTGACTACTGACTAAATTAAAATACTATAACGGACTCTACCGTCTTAACCCGCCTTTAACGCGCACTGAGTTGCGAGGCGAGCACACGGGCGAACTTCGTTAGCGAACTCCATAACCGACACTTCAGGTTTGTTGGCATCAACTCTACTATGAATGTATACTATGCTAATCCGATGCCGCCACTAATTTTAACCGCCCCACCCATTCCATCCTACGAATGCCAATGTATGAATGATCATTACGCTTGATTACACGAACAGTGGCGCCGCGCCCGCCCGCCCGCCGCATTCCATCTGCCTCGCGCTCCTCAACTTTCCGCATGTTCTCGTCGTGCAGGTGCACTGTATGAGCGAACCTCATAAATACGTTTCACGTTAAATTGTTCGAGGTGATTGGCCGGATCACGACCTCTTGAGTGCAACAGGTGTGGGAAATTGTCGAACGGTCTTACCGGAGACGATGTGTTTATGAGAATTCGTTCAGCGACAATCGCCGGAAGATTCCTTCCGTTTCAGCAGCGTTAAAGTGCCGCCGCGAGAGCGCCGTTATTTACTGCACCAAATGCTTATGTTTTGTAAACTCATATTCATTTTACATCACAAAAGTAAACAAACCAGTGTTATGCTGGTTGGGCTATTTTTGATATTTGGCCTACTTATTATTTGCAAGCGCGCGTCCAATTGGACAAGAACTGCGTTGAACGGTAATGCGGCCTGAAGGCCCGCGGACAATTGATTGAGTCAGTATTTACTTACTGCAGTCGCAAATATGCGTTACTCGCATAAATTAAGTTTACGACTCCCGCGGCTAGCGTGGCACGTTTCTCACAATATTCCTTTCGTCGGTGCGGATGTTACTTCGTGGCTGGCAATGGACGTCGCTAAAAATACATTTTAGTGTATGTTTCTCAAGGGCACGCAGAATCGGGAGCGCGTCGAGTCGCGCTGCAGCACCCGCGTGCGAGATTGACAATTAACTCATACTTTGAATTTATCCGCGCTGTGAAGGCGACCGCGAGCTGTGCGCTCGTGCTCAGCGCGTCCAGCGATAGGGTGCGAGGCCCGGTGGCACGGCGTCCACGCGTGGGGGCGGACCGCTCTCATTGTCACATCCCAACAATTCATCGCGTTCAAACAACCGAAACGCGTGAAACAATTCGGCACTGATTCATCGACAGCAATAAACACTTGTCAACAAAAAATCAACTGAAATGGTATGCTGACATTCTGAAAGGTTCCACCGTGGTTCTACCTACCATGCCAGAAACGATTCGCGCCAATACCAATCAGCCGTTGCTGAATCAATTAGCGCTGGATAAAATTACACACTCGGATTTCCCCAATTCCGCAGTGATGGATGTCCCCTGACAGATGGGCAGGCGTCAGCTCCGGCGCGGATATGAATCACCTTAATGTCGATGCATCATATGCATGCAGAGCAAAATAATACAAACTCATCTCATACGGGACATTTCATCTATCGACAGAGGACACCTGACTGATTGCATTGAGTGCATACCTAATACAAAACTATCAACGATACTAAGACTTTATTAATTTCATACCTCATATTTAACTTGTGTGTGCACTATTCATTTTTTTATTTAGTGTGTTTTTGTTTGATTGTATTATGTTATATTATTTTAGTGAATTATCCGTATCCGTAACGCCAACGAGTGGCTTTGGCGGAAGACCAGCGTTGGATGCTAGTTTGCTAGTCATCCAGCACATGCTGAGCCAGAGCCAATTTTGTAAACAGACTTTGTCATAATTTTTTTTCCTCTTTAATTAAGTTTTGTTTGTATTATTACGTGTGTATTGTGTATGTTTAAATCTGTTTACAAAATAAATATATTTTATTCTTTATTCTTCTATTCAATATTAGGGCACCGAATTCGCGGTACAATCATTTCATTTAAAGTTATGTTAAGTCAAAGGTAACAAACAAGCCACACTTATGGGCGAGACCTATGTCTCGCCCATAAGTGTGGCTTGTTTGTTCCTATTGTATAATGGTGATACGGCCAGGCAGTGCGCCGCTGGATGTTCGCAAACGACGCCAATCCGTCTAGATAGTCTGAGGGCGCCTTGACCCACATATGCCAGGAGCGGCCTACTTCCTCAAGGACACGCTTCCAAGACCGGGATCGAAGGGAGACGCGCCGAGCGAACGAGACGGCACGCCACACCCGAGCGGGACGACCAAGTAGCCATGTAGTCTAACTTACAAGTCCCGCTTTCACTCACCCATGTGGGTTTTTCCGTATCTTGTCGTATTGAGGGATTGTCCTGTTTGAATGGTGTACATTCCGTACATAACTCGAAAAATTCCTATGAATAGGCCGTGATTTTTTTGTTGAATATTGAATGGGTTCACGATGAAGTACTATAGCTTCCTAGTAAGACAGGCATGGATATAAATGAAAGATAAACGTTGATTAAAGAATAGGGTTGAAAACGCTCATATGCGTGAACTTTACCCATTCATAAATCGTCGGTTAAGAAAAAGCCCGGTACAAAGCGGTTTTTAAACTTACATCGTTCTGTTCTATTTATTGCCAGTTAGGTTGGTTATTGAAATTTCAGAATAAAAACAGTTTTAGCTGGAACGATTCATTCATTTCAATTTTTAATTGAAATTGTAGCTTTTCTTTTGAATTCAATGAAAATTTCCCGCTCGTAAAACAGTTTTCAGAAATAAGTAGAAGTTGCAGATGTTTCAGTCTTATGCTCGTGAAATTACATGAAAATATAATTTGACGAGCATAAAACTGAAACAGAACAAAGCATTCGTAAAAAAAACATCTGTTGACAGTTATCGAGGTCCTGAAGCCGAATTCGTTCTACACGCAATGGCGCCTAAAAATCGATAGCAAAACCGAAAGACCCGCGTGTAGCGGTGTGTTTGGCGCACTGACTTGTGGAAACCCAGGTAGCGGAAACTCTGCAAGTAAAAACACCGATTGTGTAACGGTGCAAGTAGCTTTGCTTTTTTTTAAGACCTCTTTAGGTCCACTAGATACGATTTCACTGTGGGACAAATTTGCTAGGGTGGTTCGTGATAAAAAATGGTTTATTGTATTTGATAATTGTGGATGTACTTAGATGGAATGGCTTGGATCACGGACTCTTATAATTGAGGCTGGTATTAGACGTATCTAGACTTTTTGCAACAGTTTGCAGTTACCCCTCTGTTTCTATTGTAAATACTAGTTCTTATTTGTTTCTATTTTTTGATATTTAATGCAAAATGAAGTTAAAATACAATGTAACATTCTTTGTTATAAAAATGATAAGTTCTGCTTCGATACCTTGATCGATGGTGGTCTGCTAAGAATACACTTACTGTCCAATACGTGGACAGTGTACTTTGTCGGTTAATAATTGACGAGATTAACGTCATTGAATTGACATAATTTGAAACAACGAACATCGTGGAACTTTTTACGATGCGATAGCATTTACCAGTGAACTAAAGTCCAAGTTCTGATATTAATTCCAAGTTCTGATTAAACAACGTGGTTTTTTATCTACCTGCCTGTTTGCAACCTTCGGAAAGAGGGTCATATTCGTACTGAAATGGATCGTACAAAGTAATATGACCGACTTCACTCATTGTAATTTACTAGAGTGCTACATTTTTGTATTTTCGGTTTAGGTCATTTCGAAATCTGCTCTTAGTAGGTATTCACTCTCGACCAATACATATTTAGTGTCTTCGAAGTTTTCCACTCGCATCCATCATCGGGTAACACCCATCGATCGTGTTTAGTAAACGAAGCAGTTCAGACATCAAACGCGTATTTACCAACAAACCAGGCCTGAAATACCAGCGATAAATCAACAGGTACTTGCCAGCCAGTCAGTCACACCACTATTATAAGCTGGCCATCGACCATCGCGGTTACTGTGTGGCGACATGCAATCTTTTAAGAACCTTTTTACGTAATGAACGGAAAATCGATAGTTTTGGCCGCGTTGCGTTGCCGATGCGACGTATTTACGCTTAGAGTTTGCTTCGGTGTCTTCGGAATTGCTATTAATTAGGGCCAGAAAAATTTAACGCTAAAATTACTAATAAATACGTTAAATAAGCACAAACATATCAAGTAAAACTTTCTATAAGTGGATATTTTTTTCTGGTTGGTCCCAATAACATTAAATGAAAATACAGACTTTGCCATCCGGTTTGCAAACGCGTCCAAATTTTCTTAAGTATGCATTGTATGTATTTCAAGCAGCATGTAGTAGTTAGCAGTTATAAATAAAAGGTAAACAGGGCACTGGCATTGACCATCAGCTTAGACTGGACCTTTCCCACGAATAACGAAAGAACGGAGGCGCCAAATCATGTTTACCGTCACATAGGCAAAATTCACATGTTCAAAATTCAAATTATGCAAAACGAGTCTCGCCACTGACAAAACGTAACTTCAGCCTACATGTTTCATGACATAGCTTCGTTTAGTTTATTCGTAACTCGTGCCTTCAGTTTAAGGTGTTTTCGAACCAAGCTTGGAGTAATTCGACGGCTGAGTGCCGCCTCCAGCAGTTCTCGCTCTAGGCGCTCGTAAACGCGAGATGTTATTGCGTCCGCGGCGAGCGCACTAAACACTTCGCATTTGATGGGACCGGCTCCAGAATACGCACTCGTGTTAATTATTATTATAAATAGCTGCACTTGTGCTGGGAATTAGCAGTAAACTCACCGCAACTCTAGCTGCAGCTCTATTGCTCCTTGTTGCCAGTGGAAGGTGAATAATCTCAGACAGTGAGCGTTGCACGGCTCTCAGGATGACTGTTGCCATACTGTTTTATAATATATACAATCGTGGATTTAATACTTATTACAGTTAATGTACTCACAAACCAGATTACAAATACATGAATAGAGCTAAGTAAGTCTTAGGCTTAGTTTTATGAGTATGTAATCTTAAGCAGTCATTACGTAAGCTCTACTCAAGCGTAGAATCTTTATTTATTATAGAACGTAACTCCGACCCTACTCAGCTAGCTGCACTAGCGAAATCTCTACTTGAGTGAGTAGGGTCTTGTCTATGGTCTACACATTTATTTATGCGAATCACGTTCCTTTACCTTTTGTACCTTATTGCCACAATCGATTTTTAACTTTTACTTTTTTTATGATTTTTGCGATACGAAACGCAACGTTTTGGCGCTACAATAATTAAAAAAATTTTAGCGCGTAGAAATCAAAACTTTTCGTAGGAATTATTGAGTGTAAGTTTAAATGAAAAAACACTTGTGATAGAATTTTTTTACAACAGACGTAATAAATTTGTTAATACAAATAGGAAAATATTTCAAAGATATACCTAATAGAGAACAAAGAACCGGTCCGTAAACGATTAAAAAAAAAACACGCGTAGAATAATATAGCGGAAAAATGTAATTCTTCCAACATTATTGGGAAACGGTAAGTAAGGAATAATACAATACGGTCTACTTTATTCTCATCTATATTATTTAAATTTCAGGCAGCTGGGGTCCAGCTGAAACGCTTTCGGCAAAACCAAAAGTTCGTTTAAGAAGGCGCGGGAACATCGTCCCATGATGCCCAAGTTAACCCGGACCCGGCCGACATAGAACCAGCATAATAACTGGTGTTTTGGATTCAGATTGTAAGTAGATTCGTACCTTGTTATTTAACTTATTTTAAAATTTAAAGTCACGGAAATCAAGCCCATTTCGTAGAACCGCAGAATGCTTTACATTCTTTCTTATTTCAACGATATCCGAGATGCAGCACTTCATCTCCGGTTTCAGAATTTTCCTCAACTATTGTTTTTGCATTCGATACAAAACGCGAAAGCCTTTAGAATTAAACGTTTTGACAAGTTCAGTCGTGCGATTGGAAGTACCTACCTATTGTACATCGACGTTAATGCTTTTCTAACGCCGCATTTTGTAACGGATTTTAGACAGCAACTTAAATGAAACACGGGTAATTAACTCGAATTGACTGTACCAACTCAATCTGAGAATAATGAAATAGAATGAATCGAATTCTGAATTATTTGCAACTGAATATTTTTTCTTGTAAGTAGGTATAAGTTTTTTGATTTTTTTCCATATAGATTTATTGGATTTTCAGAAAAAGAACAGGCAGATCTTTGCGCAGCAGTGGGACACAAGGTTGACTATTGTAACATTCCTTATTTATTACAGAAACAAATTAATAAAACGATCAACAATCAGAACCAAATTTTCAAACTGGATACCCGTTTACTAACCATATTAGCTTAGCTTTCCGTAATTATGTTTTGTG
Organism: Eupithecia inturbata; assembly: GCA_963662085.1. Lineage (NCBI taxonomy): Eukaryota > Metazoa > Arthropoda > Insecta > Lepidoptera > Geometridae > Eupithecia > Eupithecia inturbata. Next base: position 13,463,003 of record OY759176.1, read on the forward strand.
TAAGAGTGTAAATAACAATATTTCACAGATTATTTTTTAATTATTTTTTTTGGTAAAAGAGGATTACTGGCAATAAATAAGTAGGTACTTGAATATTTATTGATGCTGAAGAATGCATGCATCTTTAAATAATTTTTTTAAAAAGATCGATATTGACAATATTTGTAATAACGGCGCTAAAGTCCGAAGAAAGTCGCAAAGTCCTTCGACTCCTACGTCACTTGACCTCGTGGTGTAGTTGGTTAGCACTTTCCCGTATTGAGGGAAGGATGCGGGTTCAAGTCCCGTCGAAGTCGAAATTTTTTTGGATATCATTCTATTACTTATAATATTTGTAATGATACCGGTGTTAGTGGAGGTGGGTAATAATAAAGAAGCATTTTATTATTTTCTTCCTGCTTTCCGTCCCTGTTTCTTGTATTGTTTTTATAATTTCTCTTAATATCGTACAAAATGTACCGTTTATACGATATTTACAGAAATTTAAAACAAAACACATATTATTATTTTGCCTCTGTTTGTTCCTACTCGAACGGCTGTGGCCTAAGATGGACGACGCTTTTCCAGTATGCTAAACTAATAAACTAATTTAAATTTATAATTTATAAATTATTTCAATGAACTTATTTATAAGTATCTCTATAATAAGGCATGTTACGTTCAATCCAAAAATGGTAGATAGTTCATTTAAAGCAGCTTAGCAAGAAGTATTGAAATAATGGAAACATTAGGTGTACGATAATTTTGTTGATCAATTAAATAATGTCTACTATTTGTATAATCTTCATACTGAAGCCAAGTAGGTAATCGCCCTTTGGAAATCCCACAAGTAAACACCTTGCCACTTCTTAGCGACGTGTTCATTAAACGTGACGTCACACCTTGATTAGTGCCGGTTTTGTTTACCAAACCAATAAATTTTATTTAAAGCTTTGGCCTTCAACGAGAGAGGATCTTCACTTAAAAATATATATAATTAAACAAATTCAAATTTCTAGCTCAGCTCTAGAATTACGCGTTTTATTTAGTTTACTTCAAAGTGACGTAAAGAGTTCAGTTCACTTCATGGGCTATACAATAAACGGCGATTCTGTGCGTTGATTAGATATGTACAAATGTTATTCATTGGAATGTCTTCAAACGGTTTTCTTTGTCATATCAATAACGTTCTAAAATTAAAATTGATCATTATATCAACATGAGCAGCGCCGGACCAGTCAGGTCAAACAATCCACCAGTACGTGTTAGTGAACACCCCCCCCCCCCTCACTTCGCACGTGTAACAAATACGTATAGCAAAAATAAATGAGTCATCTGCTGTTCACGAATACGTAAAACCTATATTGCGTGACGATGGTAAGAGGCCCGACGCCATGACACTAGTCCCATGGGAGTTGGGGAAGCCCATTGTGTGGGACACTACACTTGCGCCTTCCCATCTTCCGAGGACATCCGTGAGGGCTGTTGTGCGACGGCAGATTTGGCCGAGGATCACAAGAGACGCAAATATGCAGGTCTCGACAGAGCCTACATATTTGCTCCCTTTGGGGTCGAGACCCTAGGTCCGTGGGGTACCGAGGCTCTCCGGGTTTTTAAAAAGTTATCTGAGCGTCTGGTCGACGCGACGCGTGACCCGAGAGCTGGCGGTTATCTGGCGCAGCGCATCAGCATTGCCATACAGCGGGGCAATGCAGCCAGCGCCTTGGGGACGCTTCCGACTGGTATTAATATGGATCAGTTGTAGATTCTTTGCAACAGTCTGCAGTTAGCTTAATTGTTTCAATTGTAAATACTAGTTCTAATTTGTTTTTATAATTAAATTGTAATTTTCTTTGTCAATAAAGAATATCTACCTATACTTATAATAAACTTGTAACAGGTCTGATTCTGGACATTGAACTTATTTAAAATTTTATTTTTGGAGGGCTCTCTATTATTGATACAGCCAAAACTGTAATTTTTTTAATTTTTGTCTGTCTGTCTGTCTGTACCCGCGCATCGCGCCTAAAGTACTGAATGAATTCAAATGAAACTTGACACGACTTGAGTTCATACTACGAGAAAGGGCATAGAGTACTTTTTATCACGGAATTCATTACGGTTCCCCTGGGAAAGGGGATAAAAGTAAAATTATTTGGCCGCGCATCAAGCCAAAGCTACTGAATGAATTCAAATGAAACTTGGCAAGATTTTAGTTCATACTACGAGGAAGGACAAAGGATACTTTTTATCCCAGAATGGGAGAGGGGATGAAAGTCAAAATGTGTACTTGAGTTTTATGCGTATCGTCAAAACTGTATTTCGTCATTACCCAATTTTTGCCAAAAGTGCGTTTCGTCAAAGGTTTGTTTTGCCAAAGTTATGTATGGTCAAGACATTTTCGTCATAGTAGCTTTTGGTCAAAGACAGTGATTTGCCATGCTTGCGTTTCGTCTTAATGTAAATAGATTCAAGTACAAAATCTATTTACAGACATAAGTGAGACTTTTTGTCAGGTCGAGTGTAAAACCTCTTTACTGACATACATAAGTGGCCGGCCACTTACTTTTCGATAACCTTGCAGATAGGCGTTTAAACTTGACAATGAAAACAACTGTCATTGAGTATGATGCGTATCGTCAGAACTGCTTTTCGTCATTACGAATTATCATTATCACGGAATTAGCCTTATTACTGTGGTTATTTTATTACGGAGCTATCAAGTATAATTTAATTTCGCTAATATGGCTTGCTCCAGCAAGCCGATTGAACTGGAGTTTATTAAAAGTACAAGAGGATTATAAGAGATCGATATTAGTATCACTTTAATATGGAATATGAAAACGGGTAGTCAACTTGGAGATGTGAAAACGTGGTAAGTGTAATGCTTCGCTCACTTTGTGTAAGAATCGTGAAAACATATTGAGTGACAAGAAACACAGTTGCCTCCCTGATTTTGTGCAAAACGAAATTGATAAGGTAATGGACATATTTTATGCAAAATTAAAGTACGAGAGAGTTTTGAGTCCATACAAAACATTTTTGAGGAGCAGTTTGAAAACTTAAAAAAGGAAACTAAAAGCATTACTATCCCGTCGTATAAAAAAAAAAAATATTCACTACGTCGTTTGCGACTGAAACCTTCGAACCTACGACAAACTAGATTCCTTAATTTAGAAGATGTTGAAATTCCGAAAATATTGGCGGCTGATTTTCTTATTGCTGAAGATGGTACTACAGACAAAATAATAATTTTCGCAACGAGATTAGTATAAAAACATATCGGAAAACGCGAAAAAATATTTGGTGACGGGACATTCAAAGTGCCAAAACCATTTATACAGCTATATACACTTTCATGTTGGTCTCAATAGTACAGATGAGTGCACTAATTTTGTTCCAATCGTTTATGCCCTGCTGCCGAACAAAAGTGAGACAACATATCGCCGTCTATTTTTAATTCTTAGAGACAAATTTGGAATGCAGATAAATCAATACCGTTGCGATTATGAATTAGCAACTATCAATGCTATTGAAGGAGTATTCCCTGCTGCACATGTAATTGGATGCTACTTCCACTTTCAACAAGCTATATGGAGAAATTTAAAAAAAACAAAATTTTTGTGACTGCAAAGAAGGGAAGAAAATAACTAGATTGACAGCACGTATGGCTTAGTTACCCGCTATAGCAATTCCAGAAGCATGGCTATCGATTCAGGAACTTGGAGAACAAGTGGCAGGAATGGACAACTTTGTCGAGTATGTTGATGGGGAATGGATGGGTGCCATTACCGTGAACAAGTTCTGTTGCAGTTCAGAACGTCACCGTACAATTAACATGATAGAAAGTTGGCACAAACGACTGCAAACAAAGGTTAATCGAAAGTCCTCATTGCTTTCTTTCATAAATAAATTGCGAAAAGAGTCCATCCACTACGACTACGAAATTAGGAAAAGCGAAGTCTATTATGATATGAAAAAGAGACCCAAAGCAACCATTCTATGTATATGACGAATGTTTAAAAAATATTATAAATGATTTCGTTAATGATAAGATAAATGTTATACAGTGTTTAAAAAGAATAACGAGGTTGAGATGGATTCAATATAATAAATATGATGTATAGCAATTATTAGTGTAAAATATTTTGGTCCCTGGTCATTGCTGGTAGACTTTTTTGCGACACCGTGAATTACGGAATTAATATTTTAATTTTTTTTTGTTAAGATGTATCCCTTTTTATTTATTACATCCAATTAATTAAAGCGCAAGTACGAGTACATCATTGTTTTACTTTTATTTTTTAACACAATTACGGAGTTTTGTCTATAAACCCATACAGGTATACCTATTTTAACGAAAAGCAATTTTAACCAAGAATATTTGACTGCACGCATCTTTGGTAAAAATGGTATAGAAAAGCAGTTTTGACTAAAAGGTATTTGACAAAACGCACCTTTGGCAAAAATTGGGTAATGACAAAAAGCAGTTTTGACGATACGCATAAAACCCCGTGTACTTAGTTGTAATTCATTAACGCATCGGCCGATTTAATTCATCCTTTTCTTGTTAGTAACAGTGTTGCAAGATCGAATTTGACTAAATCAGTAGAAAGTAGAATAGAAAATTATTAGATTTAAGAAAAAATCACTAGATTTTGAAAAAAAACTGATAAAAGGTAATTTCCTACATCTATGATCTATTTCTTTTCTTCCAAGATGCACCCATTAATTAGGTACCTGCCTACGACCCAATACCAATTTCAGGCCAAGCGATCTCAAATGGTCCAAGCTATCTTCACGAACATGATGTTTGGTGGTTCCGATCAGCTGGTCCAGTTGACTGTACCACAGACAAATTTATGTTTCCGTACTAGGTACAGTTAACTGTACCACCGAAGTTTTTTAATTCAGTTTTTCTGCACCAGGGGCCCAGGCAACTAGGACAATGGTATGGTCGCAGAATCATCATGTAGAATCCTTACACTTATGAAACTCCAAGTGCACGGTGCTAGTTGCACGGAGAGATAAAATAATAGTTTCAAACTTGACACATAGGCGGGCGTCCCTCCATATGTATTCATTATTGTTTCTTTTATCTATGGTAGAATAACAAACCGTGTCATTCTGTGACGATATCACTGTCATAGTGAAGCGATTAGTTTAACAGAATAGGGCCCCAGCTGAACGGAACCACGAGTAAGAAGCGAAACCGTCTATATTTTGTTTTTCTTGCCACTGACACAGGCCGTGTCGTAGCAAAAAGTCGTGTATATAAAGAATGGGATTGAAGACGACAGCATGACATCATGCTATTCCGCGTAGACCCTACACGATTTATACACAATGTAGGTACCCTTTACAGGTACTTATTTTAAAAGTGTAACAGGCACATTGAAGTTTTTTTGCACAGCGTTTTTTAATATGAGAGAAACTGTGGTCAAATATGAATACCTAATTAGTCAGCAGATATGGCAATCGCGAACGAAGTCGTGGGTACAGCTAGTATTAACTAAAAAGGATTTCACTCACGTTTATAACAACTCGCTCGCAGAAATCGTGGTCGTGGTGGATAGGTTCGAACGTGACCACACCTCCTTGCGGCGGCCTGCCTGTCTCCTCCTCAGGGTTACTTAGTTTCGGGAGGGACCTGAGGACAAACCAACAAACCATTAGATTCCATATTCCATCGAGGACTTAAATTTACATCGAAGATCAATCAAATAGGATCAGCTCGCCTTTGACCTTTAGACCAATGGAAGTTAAAGGAAGAAGGAGGGATACCTACTAGCTTCTCCCGCTCTCCATATATGCTTGTTACTTTAAAGTAAGCATAAGCGCTATATACTAAACAAAATATAATTTCAAAGGTCGCCTGGAAGAAATTGCTATAAGCAATAAGGCCGCCTATTGTAGATTGTTTGTTTATTAATTTAGATATAAGACTAAGAATGGAATATAATATATATTTACATGTTAATTAAATTAAATTCATTTATTGATTCAGACAACACAAAGATCCATAGATTAAAGTACCTAGTTTAAGTCGCACAGTTTCATATAAACAAAAAGGTACACAACAAAATTAATTTAAATGATAAATTTGTTTGGCACAAGGGTTTATCAGGCTTGCCAGTTTACTGCAATGTATGTCAGCCAGAACCCCTATCAGTCTGTTGGTGCTGCCCAGCATCCTGCGTTTTACAGATATTATTTTATTACGAATCACAGCGTAAAAGTCCTTTACGTGTGCGTCAGCAAACATGCCCGACGCACTACAGTATCTGGGCAGCCCCACCATTGCTCTAAACAAATTATTATAAAGGACGCGTAGGGCACTGATGGACGCCTTGGTGTAAGTAACCCACAGTTATAAGACACACGGAATACAATTAATAAACTTACTCTAAGATAAAACTCTTACTCTAAGATAAAACTCTTACTCTAAGGTGTCATTTCACCGACACCTTATAAAATAATGAACAACACAGCAAAGTTCAGAGAGTTGAGTTGTGTATCCCACAAAACAAAACTTTTGAAAATTTGAAAACTTTCATCAAGAAAAATACCTACATTTTTTTTGAATTGAGCAAACTGTCGAAAGCGGTGAACACCCCCAGAACAGAAGATTTAAATCGCGGATGGCGGTCAGCACTCTGGCGGTTCTTCTCATAGGACCTGCAGCCCGGCATGACTCAGCTAGGAAGCAGGCGCAGGGAACGTCATCGCACGTCCTGCATCTGCAACAACCCGAACCTGACTGCCCGGGCTGCCGCTTCCTTCCACCGTCAGACTAGACTTACGTTGAATTTTCACTCAACTACTAAATCAATTTGCTAACGGCTATAATTTCAGATTCGTTAAAGTGTTCTTTGATCGTAAAGGGCGATGCAATAACTGCCGGCCAGTTAAGGCTTCACGTCCCGTGTAATTACCATCAAAGGCCAGTAAAGGCTTTGAAATTAATATCGAACAGGTTATTAGCGTTTTAGAAAATGCGGGAAAAACTTTGAGGTTTTGAAATCGAATCAAGGACGCAACCTTGTACGTCAAGGTTCAAGCTAAAGAGCTCCTATGTGCAATTAGGTAGGTACTTCAAGTACCTATAAAACACTAGGTACTAACTTCATGATGCTGTTTAGACATTTATCTGGTATTTAGTAAGCTAGTCAATGTCATCTGTTTAAAAGATACAAAATCTCTTAAAAACACTGCTTTTAAGAGACATACCACTCATAAGTTTGATACTTTTTACATGTTTTATTGTGTATATACATATGTAGGTTTTGAAATTTTTTAAAGACATATAGTTTTTTGCTCTCGTCTTCAGTTATTCCGAAGAAAAGCAAAGATTTTATCTCTTTTTTCGTTTCTCCCTCCAGGGGGCCTAAGATGCGTGCCACGAAATATGTCGCGCGCGTGACGTCTATTTTTCTCGTCGTCAGTGGTTTTCTCGTTAACTCTAAGATGCGCACCACGAGAGACATAATACTCGTTGTCGAGTAGTCTTTCTCGCGTAGAGACAGCCTCCCAGACGAACACCCGTTTAGTTCATTCAATTGTCTATGGTTTTTGTGAACTGCACGGAAGAAATAAACTAACCTTCTTAGTTTTCACCTTGTTATTGGTAGTTTGAACATTTTCACTGGTAGAATGGTGGTAAACAGTCGAAACACAACCAAAGAAAAAAAAAAGAAGGAGAAGCTATTTCAACATTGGCGGCCGAAAATCTCCGCTTCAGTTTAGTAGCTACACTATGTATTATGTCTTTCTATTATGCACGTGCCTGACCCATGACCTATTGCTAACAATAGGGTAGAGTTATTATTTCACGGTACCTCTAAGGTACCGTGAAATAATAACTCTAATACTCTAATACGCTGATAATTCGCAACTGATTTATTAATTACATTTAAGATACATGAAGGTTCAATACGGAACATCAAAGATCACGTATTGCAAGTAGACATTATAATGTAGGACTTTAGGTGAACTAGATTCTCGGCCTGACTTGACACATTGTACTTCCGTACATCGCTAAGCTATAATAACATAGGAAGCTAGGTAACCTTGATATCACACGCATAGACTGAATAACACATTGTACCTACCTTGTACATCTTGGCCACTAGAAAAAGGGAAAACAATGTAATGTGTAAGAACAAGAATCCAGACACATCTAGGATTCTTCCCTGATAATGTCACTACATATTGTACTTCGTACACCTATCTTATAACAAGGTCAAGAAAAATGTGAGCAAGTACATGATGTGCTTCACCCTTAGCGCTTAAAGTAGAACTATATAGCTCTTGGAGATATTTTACAATAATACGTAACCCTTTAGTTATCATTATACAGGCACCGTTCCCAAGCTTCACCTTGAGTAAGTAACTACAATAAGTAGGTACCTACTGGTAAGTAAAATAGATACTTCTACAAAAATCTTTCAATTCTCTATTATTATACACCGCTTATAAATAATTTTGATACGGGACCGCCATGACCAATCAAATTTTCGAAGAAAATATTCAAGAAAAACTTCTCGAGAATTCTCGTGTTCAAATTGAAAAACGATAGTTATCCCGCGCTAAACTGTCAAAAGTTGAGAAAATTTGGTGCGCATCTTAGCGTTTGACGAGAAAGGTTACCACAGATAAGATATACATTCACTAAAATCGCTCACGTGACGAGACGTGATGACATTTGGTGCTGCATGCTAGCATCGGTCGAGAAATCGAGATACCGCCATTTTTCTCGAGTTATCGAGAAGAAACACGCTTCTCGTGGCGCGCATCTTAGGCCTGCAGGTTGTCAATTTGCTTTTCTTGTTTTCCAATTTGTCAGTCAACATTTGAAATGTTATGTCAATTTCGACGAATTTGTCATTTATGTTATTGTTGATGTGTTTTGTTATATTCAGTTGCATTGTTTTCATTTGCTCTTTTGTAATCTAATTTCGTTTTGGATTGCTTCCAACATTTTTACCATTTCATCATTTCCATTATGTTTATAAATTGTTTTTCTTTTCTTAATTTTTTTTTAAATCTCCGGCATAAGCTACCTACAGTTGTAGTCCAAGATCATAAACATAATATCAACAACCATGAAATGCGAGAAATATGGTATTGAGGAACTAAGACGTATTGGAAGATAAGGTGATAACCCAAGACCATTACTAGCAAAACTTTCAACATCGAGCTTAAAAATTTAAATCTTAAGAAGTAAGAAAAGTTTAGCAAACTCCTCTTACTACATCAAGGAGGACTTTCCACAAAAAATCCGAGAAACTCGCAAAACACTACAGACTGAAGTAAAAGAATTTAGGCAACAAGGTAAAGAAGCAGTGCTTAGATATGACAAGATTATTATACTAGAAAATCAAAACTTTAAACGACAACCTTAAAGAATTCTCCCGCAGTCTACAATATCATAGCCTCCTATTACCCGCAAAGCATCGACTGCACAGAAAAATTTTCAACAGCCAACCAAAAGAAGTAAAGCAAATATGGTCATATTTGCTTTTTCACAACCTACAGAGACAATAACAATAGCAGCCCCCTCGGGGTAGAAGGATCTTCAGCCTGAAAAACCATTCTTGACAAAATATGACAACCAACACAGACCTCTCCCCTTCTCCAAACCCGGCTGGACACCGAGGGAGAAGTAGACTACAACCCTCCAAAAAAACAATTGACAAATAAATAAAGCTACAATGTTTCCATGAATAGATACATGAACAAACTTATAAAATATAAGTAGTAATACAGTCCAAGATTATCGAGATAAAATTTTAATTTCTATTAAATCCAGCCAAAATCCACTTGTATATCTAAATCAGTCAAAAAGAGCGATAGATTATTACAGACCATACAAGAAAACTAATCCAACGTAGAAGGGAACTTCAAACCCAAACTCAAATATCACATGATAAAAAATTTACTGAAAGCTTTATATAAACTAATAAGCAGCTATGTAAAATAAAATACAAAAACTATAGATCATTATACCTTTGAAAAACATATGAACACTACCGGAAGTCTACAATAAGTATTTATGGCACTTAATATTCACAAGATCATCGACAGAGAGAAATGGAGCATTCTGGAGGAGGCCTTCACCCTCACATGAGGGGTTCTTTGCTAACATTGACATGAACTAGATTATTTTTTATTTTGTCAGCTGAGATAGTATTAAAATAAATGACACTGAAAAATTAATCTCAAATGTAAAAAATTGTAGTAGGTAACATGGTAATTAAATAAAAGGCTTTTTTATTATTATTTATTTTTATTGTTTTATTGATCGGTACCTATACTTCGTCCTAGAATCCAAGAATTTTTTGTAAACAAAGACATTTAAGTATGTATAGTTACCAAAACCTGATAGCAATTACATAAAATGTGGCTTTTTGATGTTTACACCCTGCTACCTGCTACAATGTTATACTTCTATGCAAGGACCGACTGAAATGGTCATAGACAATTGTGTTAGAGCGTGTGTTTTTAAACAGTGTATAACCTCGTCCGATCGCTAAAATACCGTTCAGTAACATTTGGGCAAACTTGAGTTTTATACACAGCGCGAAAGCGAAAATTATGCTCTATCCTCCAGTCTGGGTTATTTATTTCTATCGTTCATAATTACTGAGATATCGAAAACCCATATCCCGCTAACGCGCTAGACGCGCCACCGCGCCACTAGTGCGACTTTATAATTTTTTAAGATTTTTGGACTTTTACAATTCTTAAATACGGGTGACTCACTTGACCATACTAAAACACAGCAAAATTTCACATTTGTATTTATAGGGTTTAGGTTTAACAAACTAAAAAACGGTTAATTGCAGTTTTTGTACTTGTACTACACTAAATAACCGTTATGCGTCCTTAGTTGGCTCGTCGGTTGGTCAGCTAACGTGAAACGAAAACTATTAAAATTCTAAAACACAGTGACTGTCTTTTAGCAATGAGAAATAGGAATACAATCATGTTAGCAATAACAACATTAGAAAACTGCTAAGCGACAATTCAACACTAAAAAGCGGCTAGTTGCTGTACATTTCTGTGCGCACAAGCACTTTTATGACAAGGACCTCCAGTTTTGAGTATTTAGATTAACTACACTGAACTGCAAAACTAAGTATCACACTTTTTGTAATAACTGTACACAAAAAACAACAAGGATCGAGTCCTTTTTGTATCTGTGTACTTAAAAGTTAAAAAAGAGTTTAATTTTGTATACAAAAATTATTTATTATTTTGATCTGAAACCTCGTGTTCAGTATGTCAAACCGGCTCGAAGCTGTAATCAGAGCCCGAAGAGGCAATACCAGTTATTAAAAATTAAATAACTTGTAAAACATAATTTTGTTTTTGGGCACTAAGCTAAAAGTGGCTTTTTTATTGTTTTATACTTTAAATTTAAAAATGTTACCAATATAGTATAGTTTTACTATAGTTTCAAAGAAAGTTAAAAAAATTTGCTAACAAAATTAGCTATAAAACTTTAAAATAAATTTTAAAAGTGTGATACTTAGTTTTGGTAAATGATATCATCTCGTACGGCATAATAAGAGATAGGTTTTCCGTAATTAGATATTCAATACGCAGACCCCAGCTGTCACCCCTTGTTGAATCCAGTTCTGCAGGTTAAACGTATTGAGTTTTCGTAAAACTCTTCGAATATTTTTATTAAAATACCAAAGGTTTCTTATATATGTTTATTGATATTTTTATGAACCATACCTAGATATTGTGTGTTTGTTCGATAGTAATAAACATAAAATTCCACAATTCGCTTGTTGATGTAATCCCCGTCAAGGTTTAATGCCAAAAGTCTTGCAAAAAAATATTTGTTTCTATTTGAAACAATCATAAGAGGTTGTATTAAATACATCACAAAACAGCGGCTGTGTTCAGCTAACCGTTTTAAGTTTCTTGCGCAGTGTCACTGCATCAAACCACAGAATAACTAACTAGGTACATAGTACTACTAAACGAACATTGCTTGAATGATCCCTCTTGGGTACAGATACCGAAGATGATTTAAAGAACGAGACTATAAGACCTCAAAAATATCTTTAAAAATTGAGTGGTTAAAATGTATTATACAATTGAGATTAATTAATTGTACATATGTACAATAAAAAACATGACAAGCTACTGTGGAGAAATGAAAAAGAAAACCTTAATTGTGCATTCATGAATTCCAAAATATTGTACCTACCTCAATCAAGCATTGGACGTTCCGTATCCCAATGCGGTGTTTGTTTAAAAATGCAAATGAGAATGCTCTGAATCACAAATGCTACATAGTGGTTAAAGCTATGGCACGTTTATAAAACAATCTATCATCAAAAGAGTTCGCTTCAAACATCATCAAGTAAGTATTAACAGCAGCACTCAGTCAGCGCACGCTGCGCTGAGATGTTTACCATGATTGTTTTGACAGCAACTATAGACTGTTACGAGATGGCTAGTTGCAGTATCAGGCGTCTACGTCATCGCTTACGTCAGACGGCGTATGGGTGTAGTACAACGTGAAACTATAATAAAACAACCTATAGACAACCTACGGGCCTCAAGAAGACGTGATTAGATATTGTATGTACATATAGAAAGAAAGAAGAAAGGTGCTACGCTATCCGTTTTTGCCGAACAGGACAAAATGTATAGATATTATGTTGTGATGGTGTGTTGATTATTATCAACATATCCAATATATATAGTATTTTATACCAAGTTATAATTTAATCCACACAAAATCAAGTAGATTAAAGTGTGGATTAGTTTTTAAACTACTAAACGATTATCAGATCACTTAATTTATTAGTAGATATTCTTTAGAAGTATAAGCACAATCAATATTTAAATTTTAAGTTTGTAAACTTTTATCAATGAAATCTTTCAGGCATCTGCAGAACTTCTACTTTAGCAATAAGCTATAATTACATTAGTTATATTATATACCTTCAGTTTCCAGTAAGGCTCTCTGTGTACTTAATTCACCTGCCATAATTCAAAAGAATTGGTCTTATATATGCTTCAATTTCCGAGTGTAGGAAATTAATGTGAGAAATGCAATGGTATTCATTCACTTCTAAATGTCGGCGCAAATAAAAATGTTAATATTTTGACTTTAAAGGCACTTTGCGGTTAAGTAACCCACTAGACTACTAGACCGTGTGAGCCTCTTACCGTCTCTCAGTTCAAGTTAATGAAAATGGAAATTTGGAAACGAAAGGAAATAATACTAAAGTCATTTAAAACGGGATATTTACCATGACTTGAGTATTGAGCTTTCCAATATTTCGGCACAGTTTCTTGCGCTATGATCACGGAATAACTAAAGGCACTTTAGTGTTTATAACCATGATGGATTTAAAAGATTTATAAAGGAAATAATGTTTAACCGTGGTTTTTTACTGTATGCCTATTATTTAATTCTACTCATGTTAGGGACGTCCTAGTTTATGTTTTTATTGCTTACATTTTTATTGGACTGCTTTTTTGGTCTTTATATTATTACAAGCCGAGATTCGGAATTGGTAGGGAATTACTTGATTACAAATTACAGCTTATACCAGTTTCACTAATCATTTTTTTTTAAATTCCTTTTCTCCTCTCGCCATATATTATGTCAAAAAACATCATTATTTTTCTCTGATAATATAGTACATATGTTAACCCGCTCTCACATAAGGCCTAAGCGACCAGCTAGGTGATTACATTAAATTCTACTATTCAAAGGATGGAAGTTAGGGAGACTGGGTATAAACGATTTCAGTGTCCGTCATATGGGACTGTTTTTATGGTCTTTATATTATTACAAGCCGAGATTCGGGATTGGTAGGGAATACACAAATCATATATGCCCATTCTCCCCATCCATCAACCCTATGGATGAGATAACTAAGAGTAATTTCACAGCAGGCTTTGTCGGTGCTGCAGGCAGTGGGTAGCGATAATAGATACAGTGAACTGATGACACCTCTGGAATGCCGGTTCAGAAATGGTAATTTACAATACAGAGCTCAACTGAAGGATCGCACTTAAAATACTTCCGAAACCGTGTAATAATGGGCACTATAAATTAAAAACCTAATAGAAAAGCCTGGCAATCGACATTAGCCTACCAAGTCACATTATATTGATACAAACTTTTAAATTAGTTGATGCACGATTCTGTCTTTATAATTGTTTAGAGACCTAGGTTTTAATATAACTAGACCAAACGAGATCTAGTCGATCGCAATCTAGTCATACTGGCTACTTACTTGACTGCATTGGGGTGTAGAGCAAAAACTACACTGTGGCCCTTGACTGGCTATACTTAAAAATGTGTAGTCCAAAAGATACCGACTCATTATTATTATTATAACGTTTTACAACCCCAAAGGCGACCTTTTTTTCACTTATCTAAGGCTTAGGGTTCTAATATAAGCTCAAAACGTACCAACCCCCGAATATTTACCTCCATAAAATAAGAAATACTAATTAAAATAATAGCTTCTTAAAACCCGATCAAACCTGATTTGTGTAAAACGTATTCGGGGATAAGTGACTTTGTTTGTTTAATTGTTACATTGTTATATTATTTACTACATAAAAGTATTCATAAAAAGATTTGAGGCGTGCGGCGTTGTCGCACTTGCCTCAAAACGAGAGAGATGCAAGATATAACAAAAGGCTCTATATTAAATATAATAGCTCTACATCAGGGCTCCTTTAAAAAATGATCAAAAAATATATTATAAGCCAAACTACTTGGCTGAGGTTCCAATTAGAAAAAGAAACGGGTTGATAGGTGTCACCTATCAACCCTGATAGGCATCACTTCTCTTTTTCTGGTGACTGGAACTGGTGTGGTTTGTGGAGACTCAGAGACTGTAAGCTATTTAAGTTACTTCCTTTGTCGTGCTCTTTCTTGCGTTCATATAAAATAACGGCTGTGCGTGTAGTCGGGTTGTGTTTTTGGTTGTTTTCTATATAAACCGCTTGTTAACCTGTTATTCGTTATAATTCATGCCCTGGAGCGTACAAATATTTATATTCATATCATTTATTGTGATTTTATGTATGCAGGTAGGTATTGTACTTAGGTGTAGGTAGTCTTACTGGGTACACATTGAATAAAAACCCTGTCAGGGCGCAACAATTACTTTGGGTTCGCTCTTGTTAGATTGTTTATATTTTATAGATATATTTATATAATTAATTAATTTACGAATGTCATGATATAATCATGACATTCGTAAATTAATATAAGTATTGGTTATATTAGGCAAGAATAAATAATAATTGAATTAAATAAGATTAAGATTAAATTTTAAATCTAATAAAACGATCACAAATTAATGTCAGAGTAGCCAATTATAATTTAATGTCTAAATAAGTAACAAAAGGTCTCATAAAAAAGTACATAGGTATGTTTAGTGTGTAAAATGCAAAATGATTATGACATCTACTATATAACGTCAGACAAACTCAAATAAAATAAATAGGTCCAATAAATATGTGGTAATTAGGTATGTACTTAATAACTTAATCTGTAGATGATAGTATGTCAGCTAGCTACATTTTTGGTTATTTGCTTTAAACTATCATCGGTGAAGAATCCCTGGATTGAGTAGTAGCATTTTTGTAAAAATATTGTTTTCAAGTGGTTCATTAAAATATTATCTTTTGGTTCGCATTTTAGGTTTTCTGGTAGTTTATTCAATATTTTATTTAATATAAATTTGGGGCTTTTACTAACCGTTTATAACTTATTAATCTAAACTAACTTATTAATAAAACCGTTTATAACAATAACTTTAACAGACGAAATTTTTATTTCGTCTGTTAAAGTTATTGTCTAGTTCTTGCTTTATTTTGAAGTAATGTTTATGTAGGTATTCTAACAAACTTTGCTGCTCGTAGTATATACCTACTTAGATGCAGGGTAAGCTAAGTATCTTTTTTTTTGGATACTTAGTGGGGCTTGCAGCTTTATCGCGGAGGAATATATAGTGCTATCACTCCATAGTATAACACCGTAGTTAAAAGCTGAATAGGCATGTGTATAGTAGGCAGTTAGGGCAGTTTGGTAGTTTGTGTTTGATATTAAAACATAGCGCGTATACAAATCGTGATAGTTTGGTTTTAGTAGCTTCAATTTGTGTCTAGGATTATTCAAGGTTGTAGTAAGGGTTATCAAGTCTAAGGGTCTCTTTTGGTGTGTTCTAAGTTGAACAATTTTAGTTTTATTACAGTTTATTTCTAAATTATGTTCTCTGAGCCATTGTTCTCATAAATTAAATGATTGTATAATATAAGTTATGCCAATGTTGAGTGTACTGCTGAAAAGTAGCGACACGTCATCAGCAAAGAGTGTTCACGTCGTAGGAATATATGTATTTTGGCAAGTTATTAATGTAAATCAAGAAAAGGGTACATCCGAGTACACTTCCTTGTGCGTGTGTTGTCAGTATATCGGATGTTACCTCAGTAGTTTCGCGAGTATCATTGTTGCAGTGGTCTAGCTGCACAAACTGTTTCCTATCCTGTAGGTATGATTTAAACCACTTACGAATATGCAACTCCTCTAATACCGACACCGTACAACATTTGAAGAAGTATTTTGTAATTTACTTTGTCATATGCTTTTGTCATGTCTAGAAATAGCCCAGTTCCATATTTTTTTTCGTTAATTATTCGTTTTGCATAAAGTTTTAGGTCGCTACTGTAGTTGATCCTTTTATTCTAAAACCGTATTAATTATCGTCGAAAATACTGTATTTTTTGAGGAAATAGTTTACGCGGTTAGCTATGGTTTTATCGAAAATCTTTGAAACAATAGGTAACAGTGCTATGGGTCTATAGCTACTTGGGCTTCCTGCATGGCTACCTTTTTTTGCAATCGGTCTTTTTTTGCTATTTTTAGCAGATTTGGGAAAGAGCCTTCGAAAAACGATTGGTTCACAAGCTGTGTTACAGGCTTCAAAAGAACAGATTTACATTTTTTAATGAGAATTGGCAGAATTTCATCAAACCCCGGAACTGTGTTTGCTATTCATTCGCGTACCGGTCGGTGGTACATTGAGTTTGTCGAAGGTGAGTGCACCGTATACCCTCGGGATGCCTGATAAAGTGTTGGAAAAAGGTACACACAAAATTCTTAACACATGTGTAGAGCAAAGTTGTGCCTTTGCTGCTCTACAGGCAATGAATATGTTAGCAGGAAGTGACTAAAACTTCTATATTTATTTTTAAGGTAAACGTTATTAATGCTATAAATAACTAAACAAATATTTACTATATCAAACTTAATCAAAAAAAAGTAAAGTAAAGTCATGTAACCGAAGCTTTGTATTGTATGGAAGGAAGCCTATGTCCAGCAGTGGACTAATAGAGGTTGATTGAAGGAGTTCGTTCAATGATTTTTAACATTATTGAAATCTATAAAACAGCTGTAAGTAATTGTAAACATTGTTCGATGCTCTCAAACACGATCACGTATAGCTGCCATCAAAGAAAAGCTCTGCAACGCAAAATCAAGTAGATAATTTGATTTAGTAGATTGCCGAAGTAGTTTTTTTGATGTTGAAATTTCCAGTCAATCTCCTCACTGCTTAGGGGATTACAGAGAAGTATTAACTGAATAAATTAGCGACAAGCTAACGAGATGCTCAGTGTTTAGGTGACCGTTATATGAACGGGAAAAATAAGTGATTTACTTTAACCCAGTGTTGAGTAATTTGTAATCGTAAATAAATTAAAATGAAATCGTAATTAAATAATAAATAAAATTATTATTATGTTCCCAGAAGGCTTAAAAGAGTATATTTTCCTGGTGACTGTGCCGGTTTATTTAAGGGCCCAGAACAAGTTTTCATTGAAACGGGCTAACAGTAAGTGTTTCACTTCAGTTTAATGTAGGTACCTAATGTTCTGAAAAGACTTGTAACTTTTCCCATTGTTACTTTATCCCAATGTCCCAATTCTATTATCCACGATGAATGAAACATTCTGTATATTTTGCTGTAATATGGCATCCATTGTCTGTATATCTATGTCAAATAAGAGGGTGTTATTGAATTTTAACTACAGCACCAACTATTAGAATAAATAAGAATGTCGACCCGTCCACCATCAGATGGGTTAAGGATATGCTCACAAACAGGGGCGCAAAACTAACCCTTCAACGATCAACAATCGAGATATCCACGGCTAGGGGCTGCCCCCAAGGCGGAGTTTTATCGCCCGTATTATGGACCTTAGCAGTGGATCAGCTCCTGTGTGGACTGGCAGACCTGAATATAGATGCGCAAGGCTATGCGGACGACCTTGTGATCATCGTGCGAGGATTTTGCCAGTCCACCATTTCTAGCATCATGCAGAGAGCTCTCAACGCTGTCAGCGACTGGTGTAGCTACAGTAAACTCTCAGTCAACGCTGGCAAAACTGTGATTATACCATTTACAAATAAGCGAAGGCTAGACAAGCTCGTGAAGCCTAAACTTAACGGTAAAATCATAACCTTTTCCACAGAAGTGAAATATTTGGGCGTTACCATCGACCAAAAACTGACGTGGAATACTCACCTAGCCAACGTCTTGAAAAAAGCTAAGATGGCTCTAGGAGCTAGCGGCAGGCTAATGGGCAATAACTGGGGCGTCAACACCAGGATTGCCTTGTGGCTGTACACTGCCATTGTGAGGCCGATACTCACTTACGCCTCCATGGTATGGTACGACAAGGCCCTTCAGTCAACCGCAATCAACAAACTAAACAGCCTACAAAGGACTGCATGCCTTATGGCCACGGGAGCCATGTCCACCTCCCCTGGACTAGCAATAAATGCACTGCTGGGTCTGCCTGGAAAAGCGCTACTCCAACCAAACGATCTTCATCAACTCTGACAGCCAGGCGGCTCTCCTAGCACTGGACTCAAAGGTCATTACATCTAGATTAATCGAGGACTGTATGTCACGCCTAAACGCGCTCGGCTTGAATAACAGAGTCGTCCTAAGATGGGTACCGGGACACGCAGGAATCAACGGCAATGAGTGTGCCGACGAACTTGCTCGTTCCGGGGCCAAGGGGATTCAGCTGGGCCCCGAGCCGTTCTGTGGCATACCTAAAAGCCTGGCTAACAGAACCCTCTTGGATTCCTGCTTCGAGGAAGCTTCCAAGCTTTGGAAGAATTCCTTGGGCATGAGTCACTCTAAGTCATTAATAAAAGCCTTCGATAAACGGTTCACCAACCGAATCCTAGCGCTAAGCAGAAGCAACCTTCGCATCATGACAAGAGCCCTAACTGGACACTGTCGCCTTAACAAGCACATGTTCAATCTGGGTCTAAGCGACACACAATCCTGCAGATTCTGCGAAGAGGCGGAGGAAACGCCTCTCCACCTGCTAGGAGAGTGCGGAGCACTGATGCAAAAACGTAGCATCCATCTGGGCAAGCACCTGCACAGCCCAGACGAGCTACGAGCCATCACCCCGAAGAAAATCCTGCAGATCCTAGCAGCTGCAAGGGTTAGTGGCGAACTATGAACGTCGCAGCTTCAGGGCTGAACACTCGAGTGGCGATCACAATAGGCCTATCATGGCCGCAGTGACACGAAAGCCACCTGAAGCAAATAAAAAAAAAAACTATTAGAACATCTGAAAATGTTGTGCTTTAGGCTGAGATAGATGTATGATGATTGCATGTATAATAAAAATGACACTACAGGTTTATTTAGAAAATTAATCTTAGGTCTAGGTCACAATTTTATGTGAAAAAACGTCCTTAAGGTGGAACGTGACGCTAGCTAGCGGCCCGTGATTTAAAATGAGTATCCAATTGTAAGAGATTGGTTATTATTTAAATTATGTAACTTGATTCACGTTACAGCACGGGTTTATAGCAGACGGCTTACAAAGTTCGCAAACTACATATCTTCTAGCAAACTTACTATTATGTACCCAGAAATTACAAAATACCGGATTTTTTTTATCTCGTGCTGTCACTTTCCACCTTGATGTTTATTCAGTTCATTCAGTATTTATTCTGACGTTGGTACGCATGTTACACTTGACGTCGAATTCTAAATCAATGAATGAACATAGAGGTTAAAGATGGAGCGAAACGTGACTAATTTATCGTTAAAGTTTTTTTTTATTACACAATTGACAATTTATTGCGTTTACTAAGTGTTGGACTACAAATTCTTTCCGAAAACCGTCCAAGTTTCAGAAATATCCAGGATTCAATCAAAACCTTTGCTCCAATTTTACTTTCGAATGCAAGCGCATTCGAAAGTAAAATTGCTATGTAAAGAATAAATACGTAGTCTTAGAGATCGGGGCAGGTCACGCTACGCCCTGTGCCAACAACGCCTGAAAAACCTGACAGGTTAGAATTGAAACTGTATCTTGTTCCATTTTATTCTTTGGTATCACTAGTCACAACTAGGAGTAAAAATTATATCAAAAATTCTGATCCAATATTTTCGATTTTATCAATCGAAACGGATAGTTCCCATTTGTTCTATGGAACATCACGACATCGAACATAATTACACATTTTCTTACCTATTTTTTCCATAATAACTTTTCACCGGAGTTTCATGCCATAGAACAAAATGAGAATCAGATTTACCCAAAATCTTCCATGAAAAGCTGGATGACACTGATAATTTGTGATGTAGATGACATTGATCAAACATCATCCTGGGTAAAATAATCCTGCAAAACAAACCTAAAAATCGAATGAATGGATATTCGTAGCAAGAAGCGGCGCGGGCGGGTCGACTCGATTATAATTTTTATTTTGCGATAGAGTATTTATTTATTTAAAAGGGTTTACCAACAGAATACGTCTTTAGCATATATTTTACATATTTATTTATGATAGTCATGTTATAATACTTACAATAGGGGACACAACATTCTTTAAAACTTTGCTTAAAAATATCAATTTTCAACAACAATTGTTTGAGATCATTATCTTATCAGTAGTTAAACAGTTAAGTCTAAATTATTAATGACTTATGACTAAAAGATGACTTAAAACTAAAAGAAACCTAGAAACAGACGGGGAGTCTGCTATTCCTAGTAAACAATTATATTTCTCATTTATTGAGAGCTGCTGAAAATATTCCAGCAGCTTATGTTTAAAAGCGATGGGATGATTATAAAATATTTCCTTATCTTTTATTTTGGTATTTATAAATTTTACTGGATACATTACCTTGTCTAACAGTGAGTGCTCATAAACCTGTGTTATTGATACAGGAAGTAGGTAATTCAGTTGAATGCTAGCGAGCCCGAGTTAGGCCCCGCTGGAAAAGGCCATGACATTGAAGTAGCTGGTTCATGTAATTTAATAAATAAGTAGAGCATAATTTGTTGTTTGACATTACACTTGAAGAATAATTATATTAATTACAGATCATGCAGTGTTTGATTTAACATTTTTGCCAACACGTTAACAGAGAAAAGTGTGAAGTGACTTTAGAACGCCGGGTCTTTGGTTACTTGCCTAGCTAACAAACTGATTTCTTCGAGTTTTTTATAACAGTGCGCTTCTATACAGTCCGGCTGTCAGCCGACATGCAAATACGACCTAGATTTCAGTATATTCTGCGGATCTGAAAAACACGTTTTATTTATGGGGATTGTTTATTTTGCGCTTTTCATTTGCAGAAGCGGTGCCGTACGGAAATAAAAATGTTGCTTCTCTTCTGCTAACGATCATTACTTTAAGTACTTTCAATTACTGAAACTCAGAGCAACTTAATAAGTTCAATTGATCTAATTTTCTAACATAGTAGGAAAAATATGAATGTGGTTAGTGAGAGATGGAGGAAAGTGGAAAAGGTTGGACGAAGCCTTTGCCAAAAGACGGCAAACAGACCAAAATATCGATGTCACCATCATAGCTCTCAGAATTAGTTAGTTGAAGTGGCAGTGGGCAGGTCATATAGCTCGCAGAACCACATATGATTTAAGCCGGACAGCTTGACATTTTTAATCCCAATCTTTATCAACACGACTTATAGTTTTAGGCCTGTATTATGAAAGCTTGCTTAGTCACGGACCTATTGAGTAACGTTGCAAAAGAAAACCAGTGGGGAGTAAAGGTTCTGGAGTGCCAACCGCGATGCGACGCAAAATGGAGTGTTGGGAGGCCCTCCACTCGATGGACCGACGACATTGCAGCGGTCGCAGGGAGATAGATGGAGATAGACGGAGGCGGTTCGGGACCGCTGTTTGTCGTATGGGGAGACATATGTCCAGCAAAATTATGGGCTGATATTATGATGATAATGAGGTACGTTTTTGCTGGATTACGGGAGCGGAAGTGGGAGTAAATTCTCGATAGTTTTTGAAGAAAATATCGCTTGCAGCGCACAAAAGTTTAATTCGAAATTGTCAAAATATTCGCTGCGCACTGTAAACATAGCTACTTATTTACGCAGAATCAAAATCAGTAGCTAGAAAGGATTAAATATCACGAAAAATCATACAAAACTTTGTTGTCCGCGAGTATATTTTTATAGGTTTATTATATCTTTTTGTTTCACCTAGACACCATTTCAACGCCACCGCATTAAAGGAAGTGCGTCATACATCATAGATTTGATAGGATTCACAGCGTTCCGATCCGACAGTCATTATGTACTCGCATTGTAAAATAAAACTAGACATTGAAAATAAGCGATATACGTACATATATATAAACTTACATACATGCAAAAAATAAAAAAAATGATGTATAAAATGTAACTAAACTTATAAAAAAAATTGTCAATGAAATGCCTTTGTGACATACGATGATGGGACGTACGGTGATGTATCCCAAAATTCGTGGAACCACTGCAAAGTACGTGTACCGAGAGGACTAGACCAGTCTAATCGCATACATACCATTTGCGACGAAACATTTACTGAAGTTTTACCATTTACTAAAGTTTTTTTTACAAGCCAGTAAGTGGCTCAGCTATGGCTCAAACGCATGCAGCCACATCATTCTTAAGATAATTTTTGCTTAAATTGGTTATAGGATGTTAAACTGGGACGTGTGCATGTGAATAGTGTACTGATTAAGTGCAATACAGCTTACGGGAAGAACCTAAGAAGTAGCCCTTGCATTGAGTGCCTTCGCAGATTTTGTGTTCTTAGCAGGACCAAGAAATGAGCAGAGATCTTTCTTCACATTAAATTTACTAATAGTGGCTTCTTCAAGCAATGAACATATTATAACTTTTCCATATAACTCAAATATCAAAGTGCTTTATTTCCTTTAACTTTACAGGACTCTTGGGCACGTCACAAAATTCAAATAGTAAGTAATAAATAAAACTAGAAAATAAAGGAGTTATTCCTAACGGAGCATAATGATCCATTGTGGTTGCATCAGATCACATAAAAAGTTCCCAATGGATCCGTTGGCACTGCTTTATTTAATTAAATGTTGTCCAACGGATCATGATATATTTTTGCGTGTAATATTACTAGGTGATAACAAGCTTTTTCTCTACGAGTACTTTGTACTAACTAATTGTGCAGATACTACCTACTACTGCTTGTACTACTTAGTAGTAGTCTACTACGTACTAATTGTAGACAAACACCAAGTAGATATGTTGTGTGGATGTTGCTTACCTCCATCAAAGAGTCTCCATTGAGAATAGAGTTCTACAAAAGAAATGACAGCCCGCGTCATCAGCGAGAGAGAGGCACTGAAAATTGAATCATCGGATCCTAGTTTTATCTTTGGTTTAATTGTTTTTCTTGGTTTCTTTGTTAATATTATACCCTGCTTTGAATCGTGCTACGTAGTTATGTATCAGAAGATGCTACGACTTTAGAAGAAGCCATTTAATCTGATGAGGCAGTGGCTCACAACGGAAGAATGGATTGGCGTTTGGTGCGTAAACAAACAACTGCATCGCACAAATAATGTAGTAGAATCATGGAACGCAAGGCTCAACAATATTATTAAAAACAAAAAAGCCTACATTGCTACATCACTTAAAAATGCTAAAAAAAAACAGTAATTATTATACATTGCGCTTAGCACGCCATGAAACAAGTGGAAAATTGGGCAAATATGTGTTGCGAAACACCTATATTGATTACGTACTAGAGCAATTACAAATGAAAACCTTATCTGAAACGACGTTTTCTGATTATTCGGTAAGGTTTCGGTACCGCGTATACCGAGCGTACCGATGTCGTGCCAAAAGCTTACCGACTAATCAGAAAACGGTCTAAAATAGATTTTTTAAATTAAAATATTTTTAATTTCGAAACATTAAGTTGATATTTATGTAAGCAAACAACATTAGTACATAATTAAATTGGTCAAGCCAAATTCCAATATCATATTTAAGATTGTTTTGTGTTTTACCGTTGATTTTGTTTAATTTAACTTTTAAGTAGGTACTTTTGCAATTATAAATAATTTTGTTTTATTTTTCTGTTAACAGTAACTACACAATTAGCTAGTACAAATATATTTATGAATACTTGTTGTAATATCAATAAGTTCCCTAAAAATAGCGAAATACATAATTTAAGTATTAAAAATTAGAATAAACTCGCAGTGCCCACAACTAGGCTACACAAGATTAATGTATCTTTTAAGGGGCAATGTATACACTTCTACAACAAAACTCAAAGTGCCGTCCCATTGCCGTTGGGACAAAAGAGATTTTAGAGAGCAGCGTTGAGGCAAGCACGTTCATGCTTCGTCTAAAAAGGAAATTTTGAATAAAACCCTTGGTGGGACCAAACAATATGGCATTAAACATTTTTCAACTAAAGAACTAGGTATTGCTGTAAACGGAAGACAGGAACGCTGGAAGGGCTACATTTGAAATTTTGCATATACCTAAGCCTCCCAATTTGGCAGGCAGGGAGGCCATTTGTTTTTGATATTTGATTGTAATTTTGTTTGTCCTTATTTATATATTTTTGATACAGATACACAAGAAGGATATTTGATATTTTATTATATCACAAGAGTATTTGATCCTTGTTTATAGCATGTTAATTTTTATGCTCTACTTTCTACAAGCTAACATAAACACCGCCCCAGTACGAAATTAATTTTAATGGCTATTATGGAATATTGGTAAATAGTAAATTAACGTTAACTACTAACTGGATGCCGCCGCGCCGCTGCGATAATGCGAGTTGGGTGCTGGAAGGCAAACTTTGACATATTGCCCGACCCAGGGAAAACTGGCGCAGCGTTTGTAATTGGTAAACCGCGACTATGTCGTGATCACGTAATTTGCGATGTTCATTAGTTACTCGTAGCTTGGGAGCAAGTGATGTGTCAGGTCAACAAGACATGATTTGTTCATTTAAATATAAATAAATATATAGAATGGTTGAAAATCCACTCAGCATCATCTGGCCCTAAGCTAAGCAGATCTTGTGTAATGGGTAATAGATGACTGATATACTTAATGCAATACATTACTTAGACAGTTTTTTTATTCTACATAGAAAATATAAAGAGTTAAGTTAAGAGTTAAAGGTGATTAGTGACACTTAAAAAAATACACATGTATTATATTTTAAGAATTTGCTAGCTTCTACCAGTAATTTGGATAGCACATAAGAAGTTTAGCGCCCATTTTGCTGTGATTTTTTGGTTAAATAAACTTTGAATCAGTTGTAGTTTTGGAGTCTATCGATATAATGTTGATTTTAGTAAACAATTCTTAATGTCAATAAACTCCATAACGACCGTATATTCGTAAATTGTTTTAGCGTGGGTTTATAGATAATTGCTTACAATACTCAAAAAACTTCTTATCTGCTATCTGAATCACTTGTAGAACCTAAAAAAATTGTAGAAGTCTGATTTTTTTTTCGAGCGTCTCTAACAACCTTAAATAGAACGCATAAAAAAAATTCCAGGTGTCTCTACAGCAGTGATTGAGTTGAAGTTAGTTATTGAGCACGCCGTAACACGAAAAAATACCATTCTGACTACAGTAAATTTTTGTCGACCCCCCAATAAGCTTATTAATAAACACTATTTACAATTTTGTAGTTATGAAAATCAATAGCATAGAAAAGATTTGCTTTTATATTTCCTAAAATGGCAAAAACGTGCGCAAGTATGATGGCAGAACAATGTTTCAAAGAGTTTAAAATGGAGAGACAACGGCACTATAAGTGGGTTGCTGATCCAGCACTAGGCGATGCGTCAACACTTTAACATGACAGAGACAAACTTGGCTGCAGTGCGCTCATCAGCTGATTGCACGATAGGTAGGTACTGCAACTTGTTTAAGATATGCTGAGAACTTTTGAGAAGTTGCAGTGGTGGGCAAGCTTTCATGTTTTGATAATCGAATAAAAACAAATTTAGCTATCACAATAGTAAAACCACGACACGACTCACAAAACAACGTTGTTACCTAGAACAACTTTTTTTTGTTTATTCGGTACTCACTGCGCCCCGCGCCCCGCGCCCGCGCCCAGTTAACGATAGTATCGAAACGTGATCGGTAAAGTCTCATTTTTATAAGATTTGCGTAGTTCCTTGTCCGCACGATGGAGGCACTGCTGTACCAAATTCTATGGAAAAATAGGAGATCAGCGGGGTCAGTCTTGGGGCTCTAGATACAAAGTTCCCCAGGGGTCAACCTACTAAGATTAAGCAAATAACTATATCTCAGCTAAGGCCTTGTTTGTTTGCAAGATGTTTCGCGAAATACAAACAATGTGAACTGAGAAAGTCAGTCAGTAAAAATAAACAAATGGTACGAGATTTATGCGGGCTGGTCGTACAATCTTCAGAGATTTAAAACTTATTGTTTAGATTCAACTTGTTTTATTCAGCTTCTCTGCTTTCGAGTTTACATTCAAGTTTTTTGCAATATAATGCCTACTGCGTTTTTAAAGACCGGGAAGGCGATATTCGTATTTTTGATAAGATATATTTTTAGGGGTTTTTGGTCATACGAGTCAATCTTAACGAGTAAAAAAACATACAACCGAACATAGAAAACCGCCTTTTTTCGGAGTTGGTTAAAAATTTGTGTCAATCGACTATATGAAAATACGTTGGAAGTCTAAGTGGGACAGTTTACCTAAGCTTAATTTAAAAAGCGAACCCGAGGGCAAAATCTAACCTAAATTACGGTTTATCATTCAAAAACCACTAATTTACACTAATGATATTCAAGGCATTTAATAATACAAGTTATGTTAAACAAATGCATAACGATTATTAAAGAGCGTGAATATTAATAATACAATAAATTGGCAAAGCCCATAATGAAACAAAGAGCTTGCTTTATAAACAGTGTTCATTATTAACGCATGAGTGCCCACGAGCCGCAGTATCGGCTCGAGAGCCGTTAATTGTACCGCCACAGAAATATTGCCAGAAGTATACATACTTCTGGCTATACTTGTGGCTATAGCCACAGACACTAGTTATGTATGTGTGTCTGGTTTCGTTGATATAGGTTAGTGAGGAAACTGACGAAAATGTCTGTCATACTTCGCTCCGCAAACTACTTAATGTAACTTTTTACGCGTTTTTTCTAGTCTCGTATAGCTGCAAATAAATAATTTTACAGAGCTTCCTGGACTGACCGTTATCGATCAGATTGTCGGGAATACGCTCACTGACATAGAAACTACTTCCTCGTATCTTAAATGATTACCTTCTTATGTCGTCAGGACGACTGGACGAGTGATAAGCACAGTCAACGACAAGTCGCAGAACACGGTCAATCTTCCGTTTTGCGGACTATGTACGAGTAAATTAAACTATAACTTATTAAACTTTCGCGATCTGTTAACATATTTATCGGGGATGATTATTTATCGGGTGTTTATCGCGTACCTTTTGTTTTATTTGCGTTACGTTTCCAATGCGATAGATACCTGAAAAATAGTCTTAAATACAATAGGTACACTATCTATGATGTTTATACCATAGAAAACTTTTACTCAAGCATAGATCGATGACTGAGCAAGCTTTCATAATACGGGCCTTAGACTACATGAACCGCGCGGTCAATTTTCCAAAAACGTGGCGTATCGAAGATAAGGCGTGTAAACCCAAGTTTAAAAAAAAATACAATTATTCGTGCATTTTTGTGTTTATCTGCACAGTATCAGATTTTCAATCAACAGTTTTATTTAAATGTGCCCGCTGTAGTGCCCCTTACATCTCTCGAGTGAGTTGGCTCGATGAAAGCTTTTCATGCGCTTCAGGTTGTTTATCAATCAACACGCCTGGAATCCAAGCACAATTCCTTCCATTCCACCACGATCTTTGTATTTTCCATTAAAATAACTCGCATTTCAGCCATTACTTCGCAAATTGCTCAGAATCACTACCAATAAAGAGCCTTTCTTGTTCCCGTTCCAAAAATCTCAATCGGCATCGTAAAATTTCTCCTGGTTCAACAATCTTTTGGCGATCAAATGTAGAATCTGCAGCAATCAATACTCTCCTTGGCGTAAAATGCCGCATTGTGAACATGAATCCGCGGGCCGATGTAGCGTCACTGATAACGGATGCCAAGTCAACCACACGTTGCGGATCTGCTTTATGAAGCCCATTACACGGTCTGTAAAAGCCGGCGCGGCATCGCGTCGTGCACCTATCCCGAACCGCTCGCATCCCTCAGTGATCCTACAACCAGCCCCTCGGGATGACTGACCGCTGGTAGCGTGCACTGCTGCAGACGCCCCGCAAAGCTCTCATTGACCGAAACTATAGCAATTTTTTTCCTGATACGGCGGCCATTCTCCATTTTTATCCCCGACTCATATTAGCACTTACTAAAAAAAAATAATCATGCGACGTGTACACCATATAAACAACATTTTCATAGAAACTTAATTATAAAATAAAAACGTTTTTTACGAGCGGATCGGCAATTTTTCCGGTGATTCGGCTGACCACCAACATTGATCTATTCATAATTTAATGTTTGCCTAAAACTTGGGGACGGAGCGCGCGCTCGGCGGGAGTCGCATTGCGGAAGATTATCATTTATTCCGAGATTAGAACGATCGCACCTTCATTCATGAAAGTGCCCTACACCTCAATCATTTCCGATGACTGTTTATCAAATCCCAGGTAAACACAACACGTCCTGCGTACTCGTCGGGTGACTCATCAAAATATTATTAGGAACGATTCGATTTAGTTACACAGCACTAGAGGTGTTAAATGCAGATCAGCAATATTTTTATTCCAGACATGGTAGCGACCCGTATAAAAACAGCAAGATTCTTTTGACCCCGAAGTACCTAACTCTGAGAACTAACAAAATAAAAAGCCAAAAAAACTAATCTTACAGAAAAGTTTAGTACCTACAGCCTTTTAGATAATTTTAGTTTTGTAATAATTCGTTACATAACACGGATTAATAAAGCAAACAAAATAGGTAAAAGCCGTCAAGCGTTTTCCGTTATATAAAGAAGATGCTCACCATAAGTTTTCCTTCTGACTGGACTAGCATCCCTACCTACAAACACACCTACCTACTACATAATAAAATCTAAATAATCTGAGTGAGTTACCTTAATTAATTAAATCTATAGCTACTAGGTGCTATGAAAGATAAATATTAGCGAGTTTGTTATTATTAACAATGCTTAGTTAAGGAAAAGATAATAAGATTATAAAGACTTACTTTTGTTAACAGATCGACAGTTAGTGAGAGCAGCGGGCAGCAGATACAGCATACACTGAGGGGTCGGGCCTCGCACTCACCAGCACAGATGAGTGGCCATGTCGGCGGGGCGAGGCAGCACGTGAAGCGCGCGCGGCGAGTGCGGGCCCTGCCAGCTCCAACCCGGGTTGACGCACGCGGGACATCCTGCCCACGGACCGCTTTACGATCGCGCGCTGCACGATGACGCCGCCGCTCGTTACCACACCCGCAGCGTGACCCTCACTATACAGCGATACGTACCTTTGGTCTCCGCCTTCCTCCGGGGCCCGGGGGCATTCCTGCCTCGGCCTGAGGACAGGCGTCAGCCCCCATTTCTCGACCAACTCTATACGGGCAATGGTGGCTGTTCGACTTCAATCTGTCATCGGGCCGGAGCGTTGGTCAGCGGGGCGTCGAGGCGGCCGGCGGGCGGCTGCTCCCTCGGCCGGCAGGGACGGCGCTCCGCCTCACGCGCGCACCATCACCGGAGCCCTACGACCGGCCGCCTCGCTCATGCCGAAGGCGGTGCCTTCGGCCTTCGCTCTACTGCGGCACTTGCGGGAGCGTTCCGCGCACTGTCCGGCCTATGCGCAACACTAACACGGAGCCCCCGGGGCCGAACTTCAGTCTACCGATGCTTTCTGACTACGGCCGTTGCGCTTTCGCGTGCTGCGAACTACTCGTTTACAGCTCAAAAGTTTATTAACAAAAGTTTGATATGTCAGCAAAGCGGCGGAGCGTTCGCGGATGATTCCCGGGAGAAAGGTCCTTACGTAACGGGATTAGAGGAGGCTTTCGTCGGCGCCTCACCGTGCCCGGCGAGTCATGATCTCTCGATAGCGCGCGAGTACTATCTTGAATGCGCGTTGACACGAGTGCCACACGTGCGCAACGAAGGCGGACTGGTGCGGGCGCGCGCGTCCTCCCCCCCGGCCCGGGCCCACCGCCCCCTCCCCCCGGCCCCGGGTGGCGGACCCACCGCGCGCCGCGGCCCCGCATCGGCCCGCGCCGCGCCGCCGCCTAGCCACACGCGTATCGACACCGCCCGCGACCACTGCATCGCGCCCGGCCGGGCCCGGCGCGGCAGCCCGCGCGCCGCTACGCATCCGCGCGCCCGCCCGCACGCACCGCCCGTCCGCCCCAAGATAATCCTCCACACCCTACCGAAACGCGCGCGTATCCTTATTGCCGTTTACCGAGAATCGGAAACACGCAAAGCGTACCATCTACAATGTTTGCGGGTTTTAACGATATGACGCTTGTAGCTTTGAAACCTTATGAAGATATGTTTTCATGCAAAGCCTAGGCCTAAATTTTTAAATGATTGAATGTAGGAAGGAGTTGAGCTTGTAGGAATGAGTAAAGATGAAAGATAAGCTAAGCAAATTTACATGTGATATCCTTCCGGCGTTGTTGAGTCGGCGCTGGGGTGGCCCGTGTCGGCGCCGGTCGGCGGCTGCAGCGCACGACCGCGCACCTCGCGAGCCTGCTGCTAGTGCGGGCCGCGATGCATCCCCACGCCCCCCACGCCCCCGACCCACCGACTCAACTGAAACTAACGGATAACTAATAACCGGTTTTTCATGGCGACCGGAAAAATAGTCAAACATTTTTACGAACACGAAAATAAAGATCTGTCCTCTGGATGATACGATGCGAAATAAACGATTAGAAACAATACTACTATAATATTTCAGTTATCTACTTAAGGCCGCTTGCAAGGGTATTTATCTATGGTCGAGCTTTGCTAATCTCATCTGATCTGCTAATTATGTCTACAAACAAAAAAAAAACTAAAATTCACACGAGTCGAGACAAAGATATAAATTGTTTACAATATTTATTGAATTCTTTATTCAATAAATATTGCCAATTTCAATCGACATCTCAAAAACGACTAGTACTTTTGTGACGACAAGTGTTTACAATTCAAGAACAATAAAGTTTATTTTCAGTTAGGTACTGCAGGATTGTTTATATTTTTTGCAGATAATTTATAAAACCAGCAGTGCTTAATTTTTATTAAGTAGTGGTCGAACCATACGAATAAATACGTCAACATCTTAATAAGATTTAAACATCAGAGACAAGACAAGATACATTTAAACATCCTTGTGCGATCGGGGCTATGTATCTACTTCAAGCTTACATATTTCAGATCTCACTTATTTTAGTTTACTTTTACTGATTTAGATGTGAATATTGCAATCTCAAAAGTAGTCCATTGGTTTAGTGTCAATAACCTTTTGCTTAATGAAGCCAAAACGAAATGTGTTAGATTTATTCTACCTAATGTAAAACAAGTTAAGGCGGATGTAACCGTCAAAGGAGAAACGTTAGAATGTGGCCCACACATAGATTAGCTATCGAAGAGACTTAGTTGTGCAGCGTATGCAGTCAAAAAAATCCGTCATCTTACAGACGTTGATACTTCTAAACTCTGTTCGCCGAAACAAGCTAATAGGGAAATCATAGACTGCACGTTATTGGTCGCAGATAACGAACATAGGGCACGTGCACACTGTGCACGCTGTGTGGCCAAAAGTTAGTCTTATCTGTCGCTTGTGCGGTGCGGACGTGTCGTTTGGTGCTTGTTACATGTGTTCTCAGTATTGGATTTTACGTTGACCTGGCTTGCTTTTTGGACTGTTTTCTGTTTACCTGGTGATTTGGCGTGTCTAACTGATTCTTGTTTTATTGTGACCTGGCTTGCTCATCGGACTGTCTCCTATTAATTTTGCGACTTGGCGTGTATTTTGGACTGATTCACTGTTATGGCCGCTACAGCCGGTAACCCAGTTACTAAAAGGCGGAAACGACCTTTTTGTTCAACGGAACAAACTATGTTATACAATATGTATAATAGTTTTCTTGAGGCTACACCTAACACATCGAACAATGACATTTTGAAAACTGTTGCATCAAGCATGGGAGTTCATTGGGTATCAGTGTACAAGATAGTTAAAGAAAAGAACAGCAGCGGTCTCCTACGATCTCCCCGAAAAGAAAAACCTCGACTTACAGTTATACATAGATAAAACTGATAATATCACGAAAGATGCTTTGAGGCATATAGTTCATCAGTTTTTCAAAAGAAATGAGATCCCTACTTTAAATAAAATATTAGAAACAGTAAATAATGATGGCACATTTGAAAACTTCGAGCGAACTTAATAGTTGTAAGTAATAGTTTGAAGTGAGCAACCTAAACATAGCTTTACATTTTAAAATAATGATCACTCCCACTGACCAATCTTAGTCTCTCACGCTAGTAGTCCCGTCCTTTTCACTTTCGTACAATTGTGCAAGAGAGCGCGCGCTATATTAGCTTGTCTCCGTGAACAGACTATAGACCAGTTTATTTCAGCTACTTCTATAGTGCTTCTATAGTGTTATGTCTTATGGCATACTGCTGTGGGGGAACGCTGCAGATATTAACACCGTATTTGTGCTGCAGAAGAGGGCTGTTCGTGCAATCTATAATATGGGTCCCAGAGAAACCCTACGTGAAAAATTCAAAGAAATAAACATAATGACAGTACCATGTCAATATATTTATGAAAACTTGTTGTACACTAGAAATAAGAATAAACACGCTGTGCCCACAACTAGGCTTCACAAGTTTAATGTATCTTTTAAAGGGCAATGTATACGCTTCTACAACAAAATACCACATGAGTTGAAAAAATTATCAATAAATAAATTCAAACAAATTGTCAAACACATCCTTTGTAAAAAGGTTTATTACAAAATATCAAATTATCTTTTCTAGAGGATAAAAAAGCTTAGGACAAGTTTTGATCCAAATCGAAAACTAACAACCTAACAAGGTTTCTTGTTCGCTTCTTTACTCTACCTTAAAAATTTTGAAATGAACAAAAATCAAAGTGATCACTTTATTTTATGTAATTTGGATTTTCTGACGTGTCCAAGAGTCCTGTAAGGTCCAAAGAAAATGAAGCACTTTGAATTTTGTTTTTGTTTTTATAAATGAATATAACAACGACAAGCGTTTCATTTTATTAGAATATTCAAACAGAAAGCCGCTCTTCCAATGTCGTAATAAATAACGAAACGTCTAAATATTTTAAAATATGAGGCTCTACGTAACACTGTAAGTACCTAGTAAAGAAGATGATCTTCGCTCTCTTGAACCTTCCGCCCCCATGAGAATAGAAATTGAAGGAATTTTCCACTGCATTGACCTTAGGACCTAGCGAGGGATGCGTCGCAGAACTATGACCTTGATCTTGTAGGTATATAAACCTAAGAAAAGAATAAACTGAACTGCTTTGACAGATACGAAATTATTTCTGAGAAAAGTTAGAGAAAATTCAGGATTTTACAGTTGTTTGCTATACCGACCTACTGAAACTAGCGTGTGGTAAAAGTTTATCGGAAATCTGTTTATTGGTATTATGTTAAAACATTAAAAGAGGATATAATATATAATACTAAAGTATGGCCTTGACTGGACCTGCATACTCTGCAAATCGATTGTAAATTTGCACTCTCCGTTTTTGCTAATGGATTCCAACCGTGCCAAATCCCATGAGAGAAGGTCACACACGAGTGATTTATTACAATTAGTTTTAGAGACACTACATTTTGAGATTATAATTTTTAGCAATTTTTATCCAAAGACGCTATTGTTTTATTGACGACTAGCATCTTCCTTCACTTTTCACAAGGCAAAATGATGCTAGCACCATTTTGCCTTGAAAAGAGTGAATTTGAAGTTAGGGTTTCCAGATGTAAATTTGATAAAAGAGGGCAGATGGGTCTAAAAAGGAGGATTTTCTGTAAAAAAGGAGGACATTTACAATAAAAAGAGTATACCTACATATATGTATAATATAACTTAATTTATTTTAATCATATTTAGCTGAGCTGCCAATTTTAGCAAGAAGTTTTTCAACAAGTAAACCACAAATAATCTTGAAAATCTTCACATGACATGTTTTTGAAGTTGTATTTAGAAAGAATCAACGATTTAACTACCATCTGAGATACCATCTGGCAACCCTAATTGAAGTAGACCTAGGTCTAAAACATTTTTTTTTCTGCCTAATCTGGTTTGGCATGAATAATCTGGGTTTGGCATGAAAGAATAACAAAGTGATTTGATAGTCTGCGACATCACACTACCACTTCAACATGAAAAGCTTAACTATGATGAACTTAGATGTCAGGATAGAGGCCAGGCACGTGTAATCTCCGGTGCACTCAGATACCGTTCAGGGATTTTATACATTCCTTTTGACTTGGTAACTAGTCACCCACGCTCCAACTGAGATATATCTAGTGCTAGTTGTGCAACTAGTCTCAAGCTGGCGGGGGCGGGCATGCTCAGTGGTATGTGACTGTTAATGCTAACAGAATATGCCGGCTTATGTAGGTTTCAGGATTCACTGGGTTACCACTTCGACGATCGAAGCATCGAATGAGTAATAGATAGGACGGGAACTTCCAGCTTACCTGAGCTATGAATTCAATAATTTCACGCAACATTTACCGCTGGATATCGGAGGCGGGTATTTTGATACTTTTCAGTGAACCTCGCTCGAAAAATTACAAAACCAGCAGGGTTTTGGGTTCAACATTTATTAGGATCTGTAATATTCGGACAGTATTTGGTAAACAAAAGGCAACCTAGGGAATTGTCCCCCACATATTAAGGAAATGAATGAAATACCTGGTTTATACCCGTGTTCTCAATCAAAATACGAATAAAACAATAAATACCTACCTACCAATCAGAAACAAATTAGAAATAGTATTATAATTTGTAGCTCAATAATTTCAATATTGTAATATTGAAATTATTGAGGTAACTGCACCCATAATACCCCCGTTTAAAGATTATATTGGAATAAGTTAATTTTATAATAACTTACAAAAGCATGCTTTTATAGCTTGCAATAATAAATCAAAACTTCATGTTATACTCGTGATTATTAAGGCGTTTACTCGTTAGGAGATAGCCCCAGAAATGTAATTTCTCTCATTTGACTTTACTATTGGAGCTGAACTTCAAAGTTATGAGGAAGCGGTTCAAATTAGACTTGCAAGATTTGACCCAACAACATACACATTGAAAGTCTATAATGTAAAGCTTAAAACTTTTTAAACTTTCGCGATTTGTTAACATGTTAAATATTATTTATCTGGTATTTATCGCGAACCTTGTGTTTTTATTTCGCCTGCCATTCTATCCCCTATCATTCCTACCATTGGAAAGGGAAATAAAAACACAAAGTAAGCGATAAATATCCGATAAATAATATTAAATACGAAAGGTTGTACTAATCCTTTAGGTCCATTTGACCAGTCCAGTTGACTTCCAAGAATGGATCTTAATACTCATGGGATCGCCGTGGTAAAAAAGGTTATTTGGAAGAAGGCTGCAGGCAAAACCAACATCACAATTTCTTTCTTACGTTTTTCAGGCACTATCGCGAAATATTAAGACTAGAGAATTTGAGAGATTGCGCCAACTCCTTTGAATTGTCTGAAGCGAAATTAAAAAAGGTCCGGAGCCCATTTTATTAGACACTAGATAATCCTCGCCTCGAGGAAGGGTATATCCTAAAAGCAATAAAGGTATCATGTTACTTTACTTCCTTTTTTCACTTTACTTACTCAAGTAAAGTACTCTTGTATCTTACTTGCATTTTTGTTTGTCAGGTTTTAGCAGCTCTAAAATTTCTTGGTTAAGGAAGTTATCAATAATTTTTGGTGGCAGGTTAATTTTTAGGCCAAAATCAACCAACTATGAGCAGGTGCTTAGCGGTGGTGGTAGATGCAATCAACATCAAATTAGAACCTCTGTTACGTCCTCTGATACGTCGCCGGTGAGTCACTTTGAGTTACAGTGCATGCAATTAAGATATTTTGCTACCGATTTTAGAACCAATTTCAGATTATTATGAGTACAGGTGGAATAGCCATCGTAGCTCGATGAATTATAGCACAGGTGAAATAGCCAGCATAGTTCGATGAACCAGCGCACAGGT
This sequence comes from Eupithecia inturbata, assembly GCA_963662085.1. Classification (NCBI taxonomy): domain Eukaryota; kingdom Metazoa; phylum Arthropoda; class Insecta; order Lepidoptera; family Geometridae; genus Eupithecia; species Eupithecia inturbata. The sequence continues at coordinate 13,499,682 of OY759176.1, forward strand.
GGAATAGCCAGCATAGTTCGATGAACCAGAGCATAGGTGGAATAGCCATCATAACTCGATAAACCAGAGCACAGGTGGAATATCCATAGCAGCTCGATTAACCAGAGTACAGGTGGAATAGCCATCGTAGCTCGATGAACCAGAGCACAGGTGGAATAGCGAGCATAGTTCGATGAACCAGAGCATAGGTGGAATAGCCATCATAACTCGATGAACCAGAGCACAGGTGGAATATCCATCGCAGCTCGATTAACCAGAGTACAGGTGGAATAGCCATCGTAGCTCGATGAACCATAGCACAGGTGGAATAGCCAGCATAGTTCGATGAACCAGAGCATAGGTGGAATAGCCATCATAACTCGATGAACCAGAGCACAGGTGGAATATCCATCGCAGCTCGATTAACCAGAGTACAGGTGGAATAGCCCTCGTAGCTCGATGAACCAGAGCACAGGTGGAATAGCCAGCATAGTTCGATGAACCAGAGCATAGGTGGAATAGCCATCATAACTCGATGAACCAGAGCACAGGTGGAATATCCATCGCAGCTCGTTTAACCAGAGTACAGGTGGAATAGCCATCATAGCTCGATGAACCATAGCACAGGTGGAATATCCGTCATAGCACAAAGAACCAGAGCACAGGTGGAACAGCTATCATAGCTTAATAAACCCCAGTCCTATGGAACAACCATCAAAGCTCAATGAATTAGTCATCACATCCAGATGGAACAACTAAGTCTCATGTCTGATTAATTAGCCATAGAATATGGTGAAACAACCACCAGATTGTTGTATGACCTTATTTCAAAATTTTTTTTTATTTACTTTTAAGTTTATCACATACCTACGTATAATATTCATCATAATCCATATAATTGAGGTCTTTGGCGACACCCTCTCTACATAAACTTCCCCAAGGGTGAAGTAGAAAAACATTTGGCAGAGGCAGCGTAAGTTTTTTTTTACATCTAAAACCTGAACTTCCTACCTACCTATTTACCATATTTTACAAGAAATAAATAATTATTATAAGATTTCAAGAAATTTACAATATGCCTAACACTTTAGGAGCTGTGGATGGTAAACATGTGGCCATAGCTAAACCGTCAATTAAAGAAAAGTTCAACTACGTGAAAAGCGCAAAGTGTGACTACGAATAAGTAATTTCTGTTACTCGTGGTTACACTGTGCGGTGTGATCAACAGTAAATATTTAAACGTACGACCCGTGGTTACACTGTGCGGTGTGATCAACAGTAAATATTTAAACGTACGACTCGTGGTTACACTGTGCGGTGTGATCAACAGTAAATATTTAAACGTACTACTCGTGGTTACACTGCTAGAGTGGGGAAATATAAATACGCTGAACTGATATAATATGAAACTGATAAAAGCTGGTATTGTGCAAAAACAGCATTCATACAAAAATACAAAAACATTTATTTGTCAAATAAACTAAACTTGTTCAAAACCATGTCATACGTGCATGAAAAGTTAAAGAGAAACTTACATTGTTAGAGAGAAGGGTCTCTGGATCATGTCGAGGATCACACTGTTTGCTGTCGGGTATTCATATCCTCAACAGCAAACAGCTCGATTGACAACACCAGCAAATAGACGGATGGGATGTCGTATGTTTTTGTGCGTTACTATTTACGAGCTATGTTAACTTTAACTAATAAAGCAATTTTTGTGTTTAACTGTACATATTTTGACCATATACTATGATAAGATTAAGCCTATTTCATTATGGTGACCTTTCAGAATTTAAATTACTGTAAGACAGTTTGTGAAAATTTTAAGTGAAAAACGGACAGATGGACAGAAAGACAAGGAGGCAGTAATAGGGTCCCGTCGGTACCATTCGGGTACGGAACCGTAAAAAGTAAAATAGAAACGTAAGTATCAAACCCCAAGTAGTAAAAGGCTACGGAGTCTACGGTTCCTTCCCTCCAATTCGAAATGTTTGACAGTTCGGGAGCAAAAATTTCATTCATTGATTCCACCTACCAAAATTAATAAGTTGATTGATTCCCAAGTTATCCTGGCATGACATGACAGCAGAAGCTTGTGTTTCATAAACTTCAGTAAGATTTCGTAAGTATGTTAACTGGGCCGCATTTATTTGGCACCTGAGCCAAAGATGCCTTCTTATTCTTTTTTCGGTCACTAGAACGGCATAAGTAGGTGCTTGTTTAAGGCTGGCTGGCGGCGCCCTGAATGTTCTGACATCTTTCACCACGAGTCTTATTTCGAATGTACCTAATATACTTAAAAATTGAAGTTAACACAGGTTAGGACTGATTAATCCGGATTAACGCTCCTATAGCAAAATTCAGCCTGAAACTTAAGCTGAATACCATCATATCAATATTTAATTGCCGTTTTCAGTTATAAAGATTTTTGGCGGCACGTATCTCCACCGAAGCGACTGTCCCTACTTTATACCATACATAAAAATAAACCGCCATAATGCATCACACCTAAAAGGCTCAGGCCATGGGATCTGACTGAATATTTCAAATTCCGGTTCGGACCTAACGAACCATAATGAAGGAGACAGACGCAATCAGATCTAATGGCTTGCAATGATTCCGAAGAGCTTGCCATAGTTAGAAAAAGTAATAAGATAACTCGACAAAAGCAAAGCAGACTCCCATTATCAGGATGGATTAATACCTAATTGCTTAGGCAAGTGCTTAGGAGACGCGTTATACGAGAGATTAACCCAGATAATCCTGAAACTATTTTTCATCTTCGATCATAGGATTTATAACTCATAAGTAAGTCAGGGCATTTAAATAAACATATAAAATATAAACACACTTTTTTCTGTAATTGGAGGTTTTCCTGCCTAATGGCTTTTACTAACTGCAGAAAAATAATTGTCCGAATAACAATATACGTAGTATAAAATGCCTTTAATATTCGCATAAGGCTTGGTAGGTACGATGGTAGGTAGTAGTTACGTAAGATGCCCGACACGAACACTTCGGAACAGTGCTTGGTAGGTATAACACAAGGTTTCATAATCCAAGGTTAATTTTTATACGAAGCTAGATTATTTACGTACTTAGGTTACAAATCTCATGAATTGCAGGGATATTTTCTACCCTTCTTCATAACTGTAGGTCGTGCCCGCTTTAAAATGCCTTAGTTGTGGAGTTGACCAGCTGCTTCCACGCCACTCTTTCGGCTTGTCTGAGAGCAGTGATCACTGGGGGTCTCGTAAGATCTTACACGATGTCCGACCAGAGCGGCTTGGTGATCGGCCTCGTGTTCTTATAGATCAAACGAAATAGGGTGTTTGGGGGAGTTCCAATCTGCATAGACTGGACATGACGTATGCTCTACTTTTAGCCATCGCCCTGCTTGGTGCGTCTTATATTGCCTATATACACAGACCTACAATTAATGTACACAATAATGACAATAAATAAATTTTAATAAATATATATTTTTGACTGATAAGTGATAACGAAAGACTTTCTTTGAACAGAATTTGATTATTTTAATGTTTCCCCTGTAGGTGGTGCAAACGACGCTTGAGCCGCAGATAATCCTAAAGTTTTCGACTTGTTAGGTACTTAATCTGGTGGCGCAATTGTTTACCGCATTCACGAAGGTTGCATGCTAGGTCCCGTCTAGGTCGTACGTTTTTGGGCTTTAATATATTATAAATTCTTAGAATAGAATTAGAATCTTGGTTTTGTTGAAATCTCTTTTTTGGAACAAATACGCGAGGTCAAGTCATTATAAATAAAAATAATAAATAATGCTGGACAATACACACATCATTATCAAGTCTCAAGCTAAGCAGATCTTGTGTTACTACTTAACTGAAATACTTCATACAATGCATTACTTATATAGATATTTTTATTATTATAATATCAAAAAGGCGAGCAATGCTTGATTAAAGCGTTATTTTGCTACCAGTGATTAGTCCTGCCCGCATCTACGTCGTAACGAATGATCCACGTGAGATTATAATATTAAGCTCCTTTGACACGTAAACTGCTTAAAGTGATCATGCCGAAACCAGGTTAAAGCATGAAACTAAGGCAAGCCGAGGTAATTGATTTATCTAGTTACCCTCGCGCCTGGCGAATAATTGCATTCATTTGCGAGATGTCCAACGCAGCTGTACATTAGTGTACATGGGACACGGCAACTATCAGTTAAAATCCCGTAATTAATTTACATATTACAGTATAGGCCTATGCCCAGTAGTGGACTAAGATAGGTTGATGATGATGATGATGATTGTAGGTTCGGAACAAGCGATCGTTCACGCTGAAGACGCTGAGACACGTAGTACCACTGTAAAACACGTATTATGAAAGCTTGCTCAGTCATAGATATGTATATGCTTGAGTGACGTTTATTCCAAAAAAAAAGCGTTAGTCAAGCGTAAATCGATGTCTGAGCAAGCTTCCCGAATATGGGCCTTAGACACACGCTGTACGTACTTACCGCACCCGACTCACCTTCACACTGTTCTGTCACACTGGTGGTACGGTTGGGTTTTTGTATGGTTTTACTAACCACCTCACTGTTAGTCAAGCAGTGTGACCGGCAAAGAAAACTGTTTTTGCCAAAGCCACAGAAATCACCTAATTCGAGCTACCATAGAAAACTTCTTGGATATTAGATTACATGTTATTATAGCGTATAATGATTTTCTACTCGATAAATTTTAATTTTACACACCTACCAATTAGAATCTATAATAATGACCTACCGGAGTGCATAGCTGACGCACACATCCTCATGTATGCCGATGATGTTGCGGCGGTGGTCAAAGCACCGAATAGGGAGCAGTTGGAGAGGAGATTGAACATGGTGGCGAAGCAGCTCCACGTCTGGTTTAGCGTCAACGGTTTTCTACTCAATGTGAGCAAAACGAGCTTTGTTCACTTCAATCTAGCCGGACGCACTAGCCAACCTATATCAGTGACCTTGGGAGGTAAAGCCGTAACTCAGGTCAGGAACTCGCCGTTTTGGGTTTTAGACTGGACGAAGGGCTTACTTGGGAAGTTCACATTGACCAACTGTGCGAGAGGGTGGGTCGAGCGTGCTTTGCCCTGTGGAGGTTGTCAGAGGCACTGGAGACAACGATGATGAGGAGCTGCTACTTCGCATCCGTGCACTCGCTTCTTCAGTATGGCGTAGAGCTGTACGGCAGAGCCGCGGACTGGGAGCGAGTGTTCAGAATGCAGAAACGGGCAGTACGAGCTATAGTGCGAGTTCCGTGGGACACACCCGCTCGTCCGATTTTCCGCTCCCTAAAGATCATGACGGTTCCTGGGTTAGTCATATTCCATGCCGCCATGTACATATGCTCGAAATCACCTTGACGAGTACTCCAGGTTCGGCGACGGTCACAGGTACCCTATTCGTCACGCGCACAAGCTGAGGGCTGTCCCGCGGCGTCTCACGAAATCGTCGAAGCTGGTGCATGTAATGGGGCTGTTTATAACTGTCTCCCACCGGCGATCATCGGCGCTTCCTCAACGCAATCCTTCAAAAGCAAACTTAAGTTCTGGCTTATTGAGAAATGTTACTATAAATTTAATGAACTATTTACATTTTTTTTTTTTTTATTATGTTATTCAATTATGAATCAATTTAATATTATTTCCACATGTTTTATAAAAACAATTTAATGAATTCAGCAATGTATATCAATTTATACAACGTTATTGTTAGTTTAATTAGAATTAAGAACATGACATGTAACATATAAACGTTATCAATAAACTAAACTAAACTAAACTATAATTTTAAGTTTATCTGATTATTTTTGAATATGGTTGTACTTTATTTAGAAAAGACATATCACATTAGTGACAAATCTGCAGTGTGCCCTCTCCTATTTGCACGCCAGTAATGGCAAAACATGTAGGTCGTAATTAATTTATATTTTAGCCTATTTGCATGCTCACACCAAGTTAACACTCATGTTTTGTAAATAAGTGATTCTTATCCTTATTCTTACATAATAGAGGTAATGTTTAAAGTAAAAAAGCAATATTACAAAAAAAAATAAACTACTAACTCATGGCTAGTTTGTAATTATCGATATGATACTTTGATCTCATCCATACTTCATACCAATGTTATTAATGCGAAAGTAATTCTGTTTTGTGCCTTTTTGTGTAATCCTGTGTATCTGTGTGATGTGCACGCACACTCACGGTAGGGTTGGCCCAACCCACAATCTATACTAGAAAGATGAATGAATGGCCGAGAAACTTGGTCTACAAGCAATTGGAGCTTCAGAGAGTGATTTAGGTGAACTATGATCACACAAATCACAAATGAAGAATCATCATTCTGATGAGAGAAGGTATCAATCTTCTCTCATTAGAATGATGATTCTTCACCACCCATTCATAAGGAATCACGCAGTGAAGCAGAGGAAATTAGAGAACTTATGTCATGCTGAAAGAATTTGTCCTATCCACTAGAGGCCAGAAAGTAGCATCATTGGAGACCATGTGTGAACTCACACAGGATACCCGAAAGGATATATTGAGCAACTATAAGATATCGATAGAGCATCTATCTACTTCATAGAACTTCATGGCCAGAGCCATAACAAACTTCATGAGCGAGGCTGAAAACAGAACACTGCACCTGTCCTGTGTATATTGAATCAAGTGTTTACGACACCTCTTTTAGGAAAGTACGCGTATCTGCCGTAGACAATAGACGATGATATGACTAAATGTGAGAGCCAATAATCATTGGATATGGCAGAAAGTCGGAGGTGGGTTTCAATTGCAGTTAATATAAGCGATAAAGAAACCAAGACCGAACGAGAAACTCAAACGACTAGTTTCGGACTCAGCTCGTCATCAACCCAAACGAATATTACTGGTATTGACAAAGACACTGCGGACCCACGATACCCCTGGCGATACCCCTGGTGGTATCGTGGGTCTTTTAAAATCAAACGATAGAAATGACCGTAGTGTTGCGGTGTGGAATGCGGAAATGCATTTATCTCTTGTATGTAAATAACTAATGTATTTATAACTATAACGCATAATTATTCTTCGAACAGGCATACTGCACAATACAAACTCTTTAATGAGATCGTAATAAATTAATTACAGCGCTCTTTTTAAAAAAAAAAAAACATTGAAAAAATTAACTAAGGTAACAATGCTAGCGTTAGTTGGGCATGAACTGGGTAATGTACCTTTATTTAAACGAAAATATGTTATGTGCAAAGTCCTTCAACTATTGGATACAAATTAATTAATAAGACAATTTTTTAACCATCACGGTGATACCGTAATGGTAAAAAAAACCATAGCCACTACCACTAAACCATTACCATAACCTCATTACCATAGCCAATAAGTTGTTTGATTTGCGTATATTTTCTTAAAGTGATATTGATAACCATTAATAGAGCAATTAAATTCAATTTAAGAAATTATAAAATATAAATAGAACTATGATTTATTTAAACACCTACACAAATAAAACTGCAATTGAAATTAATTGCAATAATATGTTTGTGTCACTAAAAGATGTGTCTAGAATGACGTAAATGTCACATAGAATGATAGGTGAGTAAACAAAACTATTTTCAGCTTTGACTTTTCAAAGAAAAAAGTAGGTATGTGCTCGTATTATATCTAAAATACATATTATAATGTTCAAGAAGTTTCTTGGACCGGGTCTGTGTATGTTTTTGTAAATGACTGTACATAGGCAAGAGAGAAAATCGGATGAAAGATATTATATGAATTACGAATATCCACCCCATTCAGGGTGGATAGATGGACACGCGTTACCGAGTATCTGGCTGTTTTAGGGTGGATAAACGGAATAAGCGCAAAAAATACACTGATATTTCAAAAAAACGCTCGCTGTGCCCAACGAAAAGAGTAGAAATCAAAACGAGTCCGGAAAATACGATTATGGAGATACATTGATGTGCTAATATTACACAAAAATATTTGGAAGAAGTAATTTTCTATGTACGTTTGTATGCCAACGACTCACGGGCTAGAGCAATCTTGTGAACGGTTCCCGCAGGAATGCTGTGACAGATGTGACGGCGTATTGTTTCGCGCGATATTCCGATCGGGTTTCACATTCAAGGCTTACTTTTTATGATTGCAGAAGATTCCAATCGTTCTTGCTTTTATTCATTCCATTTACGTTGGACATCATCGGCGTTCTGCGTACTTTCATTGTTGGGTAGGAGTGGTTTCAAATAGTAGGTTCAGTCTGTTTTATGATTTATTTAAGTTCATCTTCCTAGACTGCGTTCTTATTTAAACAGTGACCAAATGTGGTTAGATAGTAAATAATAAATAAATAAATAATGCTGGACAATACACACAGTATTATCTAGCGCCAAGCTAAGCAGAGTTATGGGTACTTGATAACTGATATACTTAATGCATAGATATATATTTTTATCATACATAGAAAACATCCAGAACACCCGTAACAAATATCTTCAGATCGTACAAACAATGTCTTTGTGCAATATTATTATAAAAAGCTAATGACATTGAATTATCAATGGGATATCATCTATCACAAAATAAATTAATCTTTAAAAATTTTAAAACGTGGCTATATAGGGTGCCACAAAAAGGGTGTACTAAACCGAAAGGTGAGTGATCCCCCGAGGGTGATCCCCTCGGGGTCCAGAATAAGCTCAAAAGTTGTTCACAAGCTGATGCTTGTGAACAACAATTTTTTGCATTTAGATTTTTTTTTTTTTTGCTTTAAGGAATGTGTTTTTATGCCTATTCATGTCATATCTGTCGCGTTTAACATTGTAAAATATTTCACAAATGTTTTTTCAGTAAAATCAGTGTTTTGTCATGGAATTATTACAAAAAATAATTCATTAATTAGTGTTATAGCTAGATTTCAAAGTTTTCTATATAATAAGCCAAACTCCTTGGCTGAGGTTCCAATTAGAAAAAGAAACGGGTTGATAGGTGGCGTCTGTCACGTACTTCACTTCTCTTTTTCTGGTGACTGGGACTCGTGTGGTTTGTGGAGACTCAGCAGAGACTGTAAGCTATTTAAGTTATTTCCTTTGTCGTGCTCTTTCTTGCTTTCATATAAAATAACGGCTATTCGTGTAGTCGGGTTGTGTTTTGGTTGTTTTCTAAATAAACCGCTTGTTAACCTGTTATTCGTTATAATCTTGCCCTAGAGCGTAAAAATATAATTAAAGTTCGTTTTTTCGTTCTTTTCAGTTGGCAAAACTTAACGCCTACTGTCGACTCTAAGTTTTGCCAATTTTAAAGAAGTGACTAACTGACAATTCTTTTTTACTTAGCAGATACAAAGATCTCTTGTTCATCAGTTCTTCATCGTGTTCTTCATTACTGTAATATTGATAGTTTTCTTGAAAAGTTCGACAAATATATTGTACAACAGAAAGCGTGCACGTTTATAATTCAGTGGTGTCACAGCCTGTAAAATTGCACTGTATTGCAGTCTGTGACGTCACGCGCTGCCCTATTTAACCAGCCCAGAAAAATTGGGGCTCTCCCCTTCTGTACACTCGAATAATGAGTGCTCGAAATTGTAGCTGTGTGCTTTATGATAGAAAAGACGCCGCAAGCAAATCGGCTATCTTATATATCGTGGCTGTAGAAGCCAAATTAAATAACTAACACATTTTGCGAAATCGACTTTATTGCATTTCTATAAAGTCTAATTCAAGCTGCATCCTTCTGTGTTACTAAGGTTTCGCAATCATAATTTATCAAAAGTTATCTGTAAATGAAACTTGCAAGTCAGAACAGATGGTTAAATAAACTTCTCAAAATAGACAAAAAAGTAGCGAAGGAAAATTAAATAACGCAGCCATAAATAGATAAATGAAATCATTGATCACTTTGCGACAGCTTAAAGGCAATAACATCACTTATTTAGTTTTCCCTCGACACATTTATGGTCCACCAGGAGCAAATGGAATTGGAATAATTTAATGTGTTATTTAAAAATCTAATAGGTTTGATAAGTTATTGAATTTTCGTGTGTCATGCATGATTGTGATATGTATATTGAATTTGAATTCGAATTTGAATACGTACATACTTACATACTAATGTAGACAAAAAACAAAAAGAACAATAAGATAAGTAGTACGTGCTAGAACATAATATTTAACAAAGTAAATAAGACTAAAAACCAAGCTCATAGTAGCTGAAATTCCATTAATGTGTAGGCAACTCCATTTTTCCGTAAATATTTTAATGGCTGATCGAATTCTAGCCTTGTTCGCTTTATGGCAGATTCGCTTTATGGCAGATTAGCATTAGGCCAGATTAGAATAGTATTTGGCAAAAATATTGAAAAAGGAATCACACTCCAGGTGAACCTAGCAAGTGACGGCGGAAGCTGGCAAGACTGTCATAGTGGATATCTAACAGATGACATTTATTATCAAGCTTACAGAGGCGGGAGGGGGGGGGGGATGGAAGAGTTAGCACCCAACACAGTTATTCTAGGGGGAGGGACGAGCGGCTTTACCCTGTTGCGAGGATAACGAGAAGGTGCCCTGAAGCAAATTTTCTGCAAAAACAATGGGCAGTTAATCTGATTTCTCAGTAGTTAGTACATAAATATAAGGTCAAGTAAGTCTTTGGGTTGGACAGGGAAGTCATTTTTAAATGAGTTAGCCTAGTTTGGTATGAGACTTTTCTACTAGCAAGCGGTGTCGTCCGCGACAAGTGCCACATGAATCGCTTTTGTACCCTTACGATTCTTACATTGTGTGGGACATAGTGCGGGTTTCAAACAATACTGTAATACTCAAGCGTGCTGCGGACTAGTGCGTTGTAGAGTAAGATCTTCGTCTTTTTGTTACGAAATGCTGAAGTACTATTAAAATGGTAGGATTCATTATCTGAAACGGTAAACCGTTTGTGATAATGAATCCTACCATTTTAGAAGCTTTTTTAATGAATACAACACATAACATACAAACATTTGTCCCAAGACGAGATTTGAACCCACAATATCCTGCGTCTTAAGCGGACTTTCGCCCGCCGCGCTACATCGGTCGTCAAATAAATGTAAAAGGAATTAGAACGCGTTGAACATCAGAGATTGCAATTGATTAGAAAATCGTGACTATAACATCATCAAATCGATTCAGCTGTTTTAAAATGTTTCTATACATAATAATGATGAAATTGGTACAAAAAGGTATTGATGTAATGATTATGATCAAACTTTTTTCTACCAATGACTTCATCATCCTCCTGAAATAACTTGTAGATAACCGAGTAAAGTTTTATCAAAAGCGACATTCTACGTTAAGTCGCTGTAAAATAAATTTAAAAGAAAAGAAAGAAAATATATAACTGTACTTGACCGACTCCAAAAAAAGGAGGAGACCAAACGGAAATATTATTTCCGTTGTCCGATCTTCAACTTCGAGCCAAAAGACGAGCGAGCTTTAACAAATATTAATCGCTCTATGGCCAAAATTAAACCGAGTCTGGTGGCAGTGGGGTATCTACCTAATTTACACAATTCATAAAGAAGAAAGAATACAAATAAAAAAAAAGTAACCGAACTTGTTAAAAAATATATTTTGATGAAATCATCCATTTCGAAAGTTTACCAGAATTTAACATCGATCCATCTTTTCGGCAAACTTTGTCATAATGTAAACAAAACTTCCAAATAGTTAAACGCATACCCCGAGGTGCCAGATGGTGTATTGCGTTCACCTAGGACTAGGTGCATTAAATACACTTTTATTTATCTTTAAACACCTGTACCGCGGTTCATAAAACAAAAGCATGTCTAATAATTACATCAAATTATTATACCGGGCCATAGGAAATCAGAGGTGAAACATTGATTTTCTAACGACACACTTGTCTCAATAGATATAACTAATATATTATTGCAAGCATAATAAAACTAAATAACTGGTGGAACCACCGTAGTAAATATCGGGAGTTAAAAGGTTTTCCGCTGACGCCATGCTACGTCGCAGTCCAATTGTATGCTATCCTTGTTTGACGCGCGTCTCTCTGATGTTGACCAAGCTTACTGTCCCTCAAGGTGACCAGTGTTTGTGGTTGGTGTTACCTACATGCATACCATTCAATCTTGTGCACCAAATCATGAAGACATTGTCATGTTCAATGACTGGGTATAACCCATAAAAATTTGCAATGGATAAATTTTTAATCTAAGGCCAAATTTATCATGCTACGGATGAAAGCATCGTCGTGTGATTTTGCAGAAAGGTCCCTATAGACCCAACCCAAGCTAAGCGTAATACAAGCTCTGCTTAGCTTGGGGCTAGATGATGCTGTGTTGATTGTCCAGCATTATTTATTTATTTTAACATAATTCAAAATACATAACGATAAATAACCTTAAGATAAAATACGATCATACATTACATAATGCATTGTGATAAATCAGATGAAAAATTTGTTTGAGTCATACTTTTTAGTCAAACCAATGATATTTGTGAGCCTGTTCCACTTTTACGCGAAAAATCGAATCTAAAGCATAAAAAAACAAACCGGGCCATTCGGGGTTTATTATTTTTGAGTAGGATGTATTATCTTATCAATCAAGATCCTGTGCTATTTTCGTAGAGCTCATCTGCCACGGAGAAGCTTCCAATGCGAGTGAGCTACTTGTAGTTCACTTAAAAGTGAAAGCTCTGCGTGTTTAGCGCTAAAGAAGGGTTGGAACGTGCCCCATCTCTTACAGTGGGCTGACGCTGACCTAAAAACGCGTCTGTGTCCCGGACCCCCGCCGCACTGCTGTAGCATTCAGAGGGGAGGGGGTGGGCCGTCTCCTTATTGCCTCCGGCGCCACGCCGCCTCCTCCGAAATTTGCGCCAACTCAACTTTCCTCATACTTGACGGCTGGTATTATTGCCGATGGACTCTCCAAGAGGAACATTGCAAAAAAAAATAATATAAGTAAGGATACTTATATTCTTATTTTCGTTATGTTGTACTTTTTTCTGGCATGTGGCTTTATAAGAGACTTTGAAATTTGTAATAATATAAGTAGAAGTACTACTGACATGGAGGCAAATGTTTTGGCCTAGCAGAATAGGTTGCAAATTTATTTCAAATAGATTATTAATTTTCTTTACAACGATCATAGTCTAGCCGAGGTAAACTGATGTTGTGAAAACCTCATCATTTTCTCTATGTTCACATAATTGATTTCAATCTAGATCAAAATTGTAAAAGTACTATAAGTTTATATATAATTCGACTGTTATCTGATTTGTGAATGAATAAATAAATAAAAATAAATAAATATAACCAACACTTCCTTAGAAAGGATTATTAAACAAATAGCACTTAGCAGGTTTAGGCTCTACGAGCTTAAGTAGTCGAGTGCTACGAACGCCTAGGCCGTAACAACAAGTGTAGAGCTAGGCTTAAGTTCTACGAGTTCGCGTAGCTGAGTGCGCCTACGCCGTAGCAAGTGTAAAGCTATCTTAAAAAACACATTTGTCGTTTTATTTGGTTGGTCAGTGAAGCAAGACGATTGATTCCATTGCAATTGTCATTCTTACCTTTTTGACAGAAACTGTCATAAATACAAGATAATCGAGAGCATTTACTAGTTTTCTCTCACAGAGTGCTGCATGTAAAGAATGATTTGGCCAACAAAGCATCAATCACGGATAAGATCAAACAAAATTGTATTAGGTACATTACACGCGTAGGGCAGCCTATTTCAATTGTTGATTAGGGCACACAACAAAACTCAAAATCCAATAAACCATTGGCTGAGTCTATTATCTACAGACTTGAAGAGAGTAAGCTCAGTGATAGTGACGTCAATGGTGCCTCTCACATAATGTTCTCAAACGAAACGATGACGCCAAATGACGATGCTATTCTCTCATATCTCTTGAGAGTAAGCATCTACCCGCAGGGGCCAATATCCAACTCCACGATCCACCGGAATAGAGTGATGTCAATGTGGGCACGATCACCAGGAAGTGCTTAAAGCTGTCATGTCTTTCCAGAATGGCTCTGCCGGCGGTGTGGTAACTGTGACTACACAGCGTCTAAAATATCTTCTGTCTGGCGAGTCTGGCCATGCAGGTGAAGTCCTTCTAGAGGACTTGACGTCTCTAATTAACCTGATGTTGTCAGGCGGAGTCAACAGCGAGATCACAGAACTCCTGTACGGTGCGAATCTTTGCACACTAAAAACGCACTAAGGGATATCCACCGGGAGTGGGCAGCAGCACCCCCAGCAGAACAATTACACCTACCACTTAAGTTAATTAAAGCGGGATGTTTACCAAGTTTTTTGTTTTTGATAACATGGTCAATTTTGACAACTTTATTAGTGAAACCTCCAAACGCTTATTATCAGTTACCCTTAAAGTGATGAGGTTTTAGTTTATTGTCTTTGAGCTTTATTATTGTGATTGGCAGTTGACAGTGTAATGAGCCACTTTACACTTTGCAAATATAACGGCATATAGCGATTTCAAATGTGATTA